>OZ026500.1:18015153-18704423 GCA_964019985.1 Aurelia sp. 4 Dawson et al 2005 | reverse complement strand
TAGCTGTGTTCGTCTATTAGCTTATAGACGAAAGATTGTGAATCGAACAATATATTTTTGACATTTTGTAGAATTTTCGTTTGTGCACAGTGCTCCTAGAAGGTCTTGCGCCACTCTGTCGAACCAATCGTATAAAGTTGTATTGAAATATCGCTAGCCGGATAGCCAGATCCGATCGGGTCTGGTTATCAGGCTAAATATCGCTTGATCCAAACTCTTTTGTACAATAGTTGAAAGGTCTATTGTCAACTCCTTGTTTTCATAACAGGAAGAACACATCGATCAAACCAGGTGTCTGCACCAGAATATTTATTTCTCATATCTGAGCTGGCTGGAGAGCAGAGATTTGCATCGATTGTTGCCAAACGATTAGAGAGTCTGGTGGGTATTGATTCAAATAGATGACGTTGGATCTTAATAGATATATCTACTAATCTGTGGTTTTAATGCAGGCATTTAGGGTAAGACTGTTTGCGCGATGAACAACGATAAACGTTTGATATTTTATTAAGAATGCACATTCGTTGAATAATCTACTAAAAATCCGAAAGAAATTCGTGACAGTTACTGTGAACAGAACATGGTCCAAAAGGGTTGAATTTGCTGATTTTAAAGTCATGTTTAATCTTTTATGCCTATATTTTCGTTCTGATTTTTTGTGGATATAGTAAATAGCGTGTTGTATAGTTCAGAATATTTATCTCGAGCTGCAGATTGGAGTTGTTTAACATCAAGTGTTATTGTGTCTAGTTCAGTTTTCAGCGTAATTTTCTTATTTCAGGGTGCTTTAACGCACGGAGATCGACGAGCTGCCGAATCAAGGGACCTTAGTCGCTTCAATTTTGACACAAAGGTAGCAATTTTTTTACAATTAGCATTATTTCTACTATCGTTTTTGTGATTTTTTACTCTGTGTTGTTGATACGATAATCTATGGTAGATGTTACTTTTAAAGGCACATTGTTTTTAATGTGATTGGCTAATTGTTAGGATGAAATCACCAACAAAATATTTGGTGTTTGAATGATTACCATGCGTTTATTCTCTTGCGTAAAGTAAAGTTACTGTTTATATAGCGCTTTTACTATAGTTCAATGTTCAATGGCGCTTTACAATTTCATTAACCCCCCCCCCTTTTCACTGTGAACCAGGAGTTCCTCATTTTTATGGCCAATTAGCTTCCATGAACTTCACCGCAGCAACGAGAATTTCTAACTGTTGAGGGTTGCTTGCCTCGCTTCTGAGACTACTCCAAAGCCTCGTTCCACAGGGCACACGTAAACGTATTCATTTCCGTCTCAAATTTTTATGTTAAAGTCCATAAGTCCCAGCTTGAGCAAATATAGAAAATGTTATTGTTGTTGTCATTTTGTTGTTGCTATTGTTGCGATAACTAGGACAAAATCGTGATTCGAAGCTTGAAACTATATCGTGACTATTTCGTGATCAATGGAACTATATCGTGAGTCGAAGCTATTATCTACAGTGTAATTTCCGAAGCTTGCCTAATTCTATTCCTTTTGATTGTCTTTTTCACCCAATCTGTGCAACAACATTGTGCCTTTTGAGCAGTTGATGGCATCAGCTCCGACAGACCAAATGCCCAGAGGAACTTTGGACTGAATGTTTCATTTTTCAATTTTAGTATGGAAGGACCGCATTGGAAGTCACTCTGAAGTCGCTAATTGGAGCCGAAAAGAACCTTGTCCCATTCCCAGCAGATTATGAGGGCGATTTTCTCAAAGGTAATTTTATCAAATGATCTTTTCAAGCATTTGCTTTATTACGCTTTGAGGCCAGTTTACACGATCATATTCACGTAAAATTTGCTTCACAGCTTTCATGTGATCACACAATGTCATCGTATAAACGAACTTCACAAGTTGCTTGAAGTTATGTGAAGCTACAAGAATTAATCCCCTTTAATTACCATCATAGATATTCCATTTGACCAGCCTTCAAAGGAAACATCTGTCATGGCAAATTAAAGGGATTAATTTTCGTGGCTTCACATAACTTCAAGCAACTTTTGTAGCCTGTTTCCACGATCACATTCTATGATGACATAAAAAATGTGAAGCAAATTTTATGTGAATATGATCATGTAATCCGGCCTTTACTACTCATTGCTTTTGCATAACAAAGCCTGTTGTGTAGGGAACAATGCTTCTAGTTTAGCTGGAGAATGGACAAAGTAAAATAAAGATCTTCTGTTTCTAGATGCTCAAGAGGGTTTGATAGGTGTTGGAATGTTGACACGTGGACCGCAGAACTCTTTGTTATTCTCTGAAAAAGGTAAGTTGTGAATTGAAATACAATTTTTGTCTTTGGTTGATCACTGTGTTCATTGTGAAATTAGCTCGATTCTCGTAACTTTCTTAGATTATTGATCGAGGGATGAAAGCTGCATTTACAGAATCGATGCAGCTATTTTCAATAAATAAAGGCATCACGTATTTGCTGTTTCTGGAAGTTCCAATGTGTGATTTGTTATCGCTTCAATAGAACATTGAACAATGTATTTTTGAATGTATTTTCTCGTGATAACTTTTCATTTTGAAAAGTCCCACAGTGGTCCTTGAAAGGGGGCATCAGCCTTCGATCATCCCAACAATTTTTTTACGTCACAGAAGGAATCTTTTGTGTGTGATTTGTGGGTTACGAAGCATGTTGGATTCTTTCATATTTTCAAATCTTTATCCGTAGATTACACAAAGGTGTCACGCTTCCTGAACCGAATATTAGGGCTCAGTGTCGGAAGTCAAAATGCATTGTTCACGTACTTCATGGAAACCATGAATACAATTATCAAAGAAGCCAAGCGAAGTGGAAGATGGGATGAAGGCATTTTAGGTGAGCTTGACACAGCTTTACGTTACATTGTCTCACAAGGCTGTCAAAAAATTTGAACTTTGTTCTAAGAATATTGCAAAGTTGTACACGGAATTGCACATAGCTTTAGCTGAGTGTCTGTCGTACATCTGTGTAAATCTTAGGGTACAGAAAAAGATGAGATAATTGTTGCTCATTCTCTAAACCTCCTGTTTATTTTGATGCTAAGACTTACAATATTGAGACAATTGCAATTCTTGCAAATTATTGGTTGGTGCTTGAAATACAACTCAGAAGAAATACTTCAGACTTGATTCAGGGCCGCTGAGAGCCGGCTCCTGTCCATTCGCAACTTCATAATGCTGGCCGCCTAACGGTGTTGGTGCCAGGCGCTGGGGGATTAGCCCCACGTGCTTCTTACTTGATGTGCCTGCATATGCCTGGTTGCTGTCGCAACTTACAAAGACGCTTACTTTTACTTAATTTTGAGAACATAAAGCGGTGCCTATAGTTTTCAAACGGTGGAGCAAGTGGAATCCTTTTACAGCAAGGATTTAGGAAAAATAGCAACGTCCTTCCTTTGACGTAATCCTTGTTTCATTAACAGATCTTGGCTCCCAAGGTGAATCTGTGAAGAAACTGAATGTGAAAACTTTTTCATGTACCTCTACATGCGGTGAAGTGACAACTGATCTTCTAACAGTAAGTAAAATACTGTATGAACTGATTGCTTGTAGTCACCTGTTTTTTGTCCCATTTTTATCCTCTCTTGTGGTTGTTTTATACCATATCGCTGATCATATTTTTGCAGAAAAAGCTTTCGTGAGTTGGCAAAAATGCGATATTTTTGGACTCAACTTTCGTGAATCGGCCGAAATGGTAAAATGTCTCAAATGTTCCTCGACTCTTCAAGCCTCGTAGAAATCGTCCATGCTTATGCTAGCTGTTAGGATGGTTCCAAAGGTTTGTTGTTAAGTTCCTATTGAACAATAGGAAGAGAAACATCAATATTTGGTGAAATGATTACTGGATTCCGTATTACAGGAAATTTTTCGAGAATAATCTTTGCCGCAAATTTTGGCCAAAAGTGCGAAAGTTTCTTCCCCTAAGATAGTTTTTAATTGCTTGCGTAACGCAATATGCTACAATGTACACAACGCCTTCCGTTAACCGAATGAACCCAAAATAAAAAAACATTGAGGCAAATGCATAATTCATAAATATGCCTGGCAAGTCGTCAGTTTCAAAGAACCTTTGGTGCGTTAAGCTTGTCTGGGTCATCGCTGACAAGACCCTTGTTTTATTTCAAGGTGAGCATTGAGCGTGGTATGCCTTGGCATCGGGCATATGACATATTCTTGAGCTGCACACATCCCGAAGAAGGGTTCTATCACACGAATACAGCTCGCATGGGTAAGAAAATGGCAGTACTAGTCAAAAGAGCCCCAATAACGTCGAAGAAAAAGCTGTATGGGTTGTATCGATCAAATATTGGCCTCCAACCTAAACAAGAGCAACTTCCGGATATTCAGAGGAAATATACGAAGGTAAGGCAATACTTGTTTTGAAGTTCGATGAGAGAGCATGTGCATCGAATATTTGCAACCATGAAATTCAACGTGGAAAATGTTACAAAGGACCTTTGCATAACGGACAACTTTAGGACCAATGTTATTTTCTGTTATATAGAGGTGTCCGCTGTGTGGTGGTTACTCTCACAAAGAAAAATGAACATGTGAAAAGTTTTACGACCGAAATATTTGTCCGTTTTTCTACGGGGTCCGGGTGAGAGAACGGGGTAAAAAGCATTTTATGGTATTTCAAAGTTTTGCAATTATTCGACGCCTTTACTGTGAGAAAGCAGAATGAGAATGCCTGCCCCCAAAATTACTGGGAGAAAATCCCCTGAAATTCCACCGAAGTCACACCACTGATTTGTTAAACAAACGGGAAGGCCTTGAAAAAAGAACGATTGAGATGCATCCATTAAGTGCCTTTTTTCCGTGTTATTTTAAGTACAGCCTACAATCATCGTTTTAATGCAGCTAGCACAGCTCACAAAAGTTTGTAAATCCTTCTTTCTTGAAAAAATTTCTGCATTTCTGTTAGGCAGTGCAAGCGAGCAAACGAAAGTTTTATGTTGCTACTACTTGAAAGAGAAGAGTGTTTCCTGCAGATCTGTTGATTCTCGATTAGTTTGCAGATTTTAATTGAGTCATTTGTGTAACGTAAATTTATTAAGTAAGAAATGGAGAGAGGCAAAATAGACTTTAAAAAATGCGATCCTTTTTGTAGATTTCTGATGTAGAAGCCGAGTCACTTTGGAATGATCAATATGCTTTTTCGGAAAATAATTGTACACATGCCTACTGGTAAGAGCTATTTCACTTTGCATAGATCTTCTTGCTGAGATGAAAGATTTTCAAATTTCGAGCTATTTTCAGTAACCAATTGTTTGATAGGGCATAACCAAAGCAGAGAAAATCTCGCAAAATTACGCGCTAAAAAACCGTACAGCCTGGTTTTCATTAAATCGTAATTCATCGCCGACCATTGTCTTAGAGCATCGGCGCGGGGATCATCGGCGATGGTGTAAGACAGTGATTGGCGATGAATTACAATTTAATGTAACCAGGCTTAATAAGAAGTAAAATTATGAGAAAGATGTGTGTACGGTCTAGCAAGAAATTGGGTTTAGGGAACTGTGTCAAGTGGCGCTAAGCTCTCATATCCGATGTTCAGTTCACTGAAACCTCTTATTCTTGAAAACAAGACCCAGTTTATTGCTAAGCATCTTCTTGAAAATCATCTAGTTTATACAATGATTGTTGATATTTCACGACGTTCTGTAAGATTCATTCCTGCGACATTTGACATTTTGGAGATCATGAATAATTCATTTTGTTTTCAATCTCTATTTATTTCCATCCTATCTATTTCGTCTTACGTTTATTTCAGGCAAGGCAAATGCAAGAAAAGAATCTTAGGACTTGATTGTGAAGTTGGAATGCGCAAACGGACTTGTTATGTGTTGGCTGGCTCAGTGCTTAGTGTTTGGAACAAGTTAGGTGGCATATTATCAACTCAGCCTGGAGCAAGTGGTAAAATGCAAATTATCAGATTGAAGCTGGATGATGGAAATAAAGTTGTTGGTATGTTTTGAACCTTTCTGTACTTTGTTTGCAGTCTCCGTGAACAAACATTACCATTTAAGCTCTGTAGATATTTTCGTTGGATTTCAGTCACGTCAAACTTGCTTGAGTTTGAAACCAGTGAGAACAAGCAAAATGTCGCATGGGAGCGGAATGTAAAATTTGTCAATAATATGTAATGCCTGAATCAACTTGTATGGAAATTGAATATTTAGAAGTTCTAACGTTTTTCGTGAATGTTTGGCCAAACTGGTAGGCATTTACTTGATAAACTATTGAATTATTTTCTGGTGAGATTTTCCGATCCTTTTTGCATCACATTTGCTTCATGAGCAAATTTTGTCTCAGGAAATTTTCATGATGATTTTCGGGAAGTCTGCAAAAGAATGGCAAGGCTGCGTAACAAAAGTAGAGTTAGATCTGTTTTTACGTCCAAAAGTATTGAAGCAACATTTGCTTCTTGTTCGAGGCTTTAAACTTGTGATTCATCGAATTCGATTTGGTGCTCGTTGGCAGTTTTCTTGGGTAACTAGGTAGGAGTTTTTCGAGGCGCATATTTCTCTCTAAAAATCTCTTACACTGCCGATGGAAGTCCTAATTTTCTGTTTGAATATTTCCCCCGAAAAATCTTTGAAATCCGATAGAAAATATATTTGTCGTCACCTGCTTCTTCTCACTTTTTACTGTCTATGAGGGCCACCCCTTACATACTAGTGTAATACCTAAGAGCAAAATGCTTATCTTGAATGCATAAACTTAGCTAAATTCATTTTTGTATGTTATTTTCAGGTGTTCTTATTCCTGGGAATCTGGTTCAGCTCTTAACTCGGACGCTTTCAGGCATAGAATCTGACCCTTACAGTATACTGAACTTACTGTAAAATTGTTGGTTCTCATTTGAAGTTTGTAAGTTTCCTGTAAATTTATAGAACAAAGATTTTTGTGAGAACAATTTTGGTTATAAATGATATTCGATAATAGTGATTTACTCTGTTTTGCGTGCATCTACGTTTTTGTGAATGAGATAGCTTTTGGCTTGAAAAGTTTGGTAAAATCATGTGCAAACAGTCAGCTTTGTAGAACTTAGCTTGCAATGCAGATAGGTCCTTCAACAATTCAGAGAGAAGCATCGGATGGTCGTTGTTTACTGAACGCAGACAGTCCGTAATCACGTAAGCGCTCGCTAAGCATTTTAACAACAAGCATTCGACAAGTTTTGATAAATGAGAGGTATGGAATGTGATCTGCAAATAGCTGATATGGAAACAACCTTTCATCCTTTCTGAACGACAAATTGATGCACAATTTTAATCTTGTTACAAATTTTTCTCTGCAAACTCAGGCTCCTGCTTCACACCCCCCTCCCCCAGTAACGACCCCGCTAAAAAATTGCCCCGCCAGCGTAGAAGGAAGACCCGTTGAGAAAATTTGCTTCCCCGCCAAATTTGAAATTAAAACCTTTCCTCGCCATGTTTCTGTTGCTTCCCTGTCAAAAATTATACAATTTCTATCATTATATTTTAAAATTTCCTTTCCCCGTCAATATATTTTTTATCCACGCTGAAAACATATAATTTCATTACTTCTCCGCTGTATTTTTAATGTCCGGCGAGGTCATTACTCGAGGTGTTGCTTCCTTATTGATTTAATGTTTGTCGCTTTAAGTTCTGCACCATTTCGAAAACATTTGAGGTAATAGTAAAGGAAACAAAGCTCCTTTTTCAGCGATTTTCATTTGCTAAATTTGCTTCTTACAAAAGTCATAATTCTATATTTCAATCTCCTGTATCCTCATTTATTACTCCTTGGAAACTGCTCATATTTCTAAATTATGTTTGGATTATCTTGTGTTTTGAATCAAAAATATATTTCTTAAATTCGAGTTTCACTTTAATTCTTTCTGTCACTTCATCTTCATTTGCAGGAGTCTTCTCTTCTTGTTTACCCTTCCCTTTCTTTTTTTGAGTTGCTGCTAGCTGTTGCTTGGTTTTATCACAAAGACCGGCTGGAACCCTAATTTTAATCTTCCCGCTCTGACCGAACCCTCCCTCAACGAGACCATCCTCCCCAGTGGACAGTTTCACTTTGAGGTTAAGGAACATTTGTAAATTTGTCTCTTTCTTGAAGAGCGACCTCGCAATTAATGTGTACTCATCCAACATTCTCTCGACAACACCTTCCTTGTTTTTCGTTTTGAAAATCTTTAGATTCGGCAGAAAGTTCTTTTGATAATCTTTGTCTTTGATTGCCTCAACCAGTTTACCATGGAAGGCAAGACGACATGTGTTCAAGTTGATGTCTGTGTCCAGCCGTGAACCAATCACAAGTGATGATTCACTGCACGTGACAGGCTTTTCGAACTCTAATAAAAGATACTGGGTAATCGGTTTCTTGTCTCCTTTCAGACTGAAAGATTGAGTTGCGTCCAGTAGTGCCTCTTCATAGTTGTACTCTGCTGAAACATCCCATTGGTCACTGGGCAACTCCCCACGACTCTTAGGCCCAAAAAATGTTAATCTTGCCATAACCGTGTCATGTCCTATTGTAATATGAAACTTTGACTTCGTTTCGCATTTGCTTTTGAAGTACGGGATTTTAGAGACCTGAATTATTGCTGCATATAAAGTTGGCAGTGCCCCTGGGGAACAAACAAGCCCCCTCTCTAGAAGCTTCGGATCAAACTGTGTGACACAAACGCCAACTCTATCACCTTGTAACGCTTTCTGAACTGGCTTCCTAAACATCTGCATCGATTTGACTTTCTTGGTTACTTTCAAAGATGGTATTTCTACGGTGTCATTTATGGAAACACTGCCGTTCAGAATCGTTCCCGTCATTACAGTTCCTTGTCCCCTGATTGAAAAACAGTGGTCCACAGAATATATCAATGGACCACTGCAATCCCTGTTTGGAACGTACACATTTCTGTTTAGGACATCCACAAGCTCTGTAACTCCCATTGATTCTGCTTCATGGGCATCAGGACCACCGGGTTTGGCAGCGACGGCGACAATTGTAGTGTTTGCAAAACGTGTATTTTCCAGCGTTTTCAACATTCGTTTCTTCATCTAGGGAGATAAAATATGAAAGTAACCATAAGATGAGGCCTTTAAGATTTTATTGAGAGAAATGATTTTCGAGATCCTTTACTAACAACGCCAAACAAAGACAAAAACAAGAACAAAAATCGTTGACGGAATCATAATGATTTATCTGTTAATATCGTTAAGCAAGTGCTGCCCTATGTAAGACGCTTGGATTTCATGGTTGTCTGCGTCTCTACTGTCAAAGTTTCTCAGAATGATAAAGTAAGAAATATTTGAAGGGAGGTTGGAAAGATGCTATACATGTGTTTGGTGAACAAAATAATTAGGATACTCCAAGGGTATATATAGGGTATACCCTCTTAATCTGTTTTCTGATGCAGTCATATCAAAATTAAACGACACCAACTTAAAACTTTGTTTGTTTCACATAATTTCAGAATTACCTTTTCTATTGAAGCATCCCTTTTACTGCTCTCTAACATGTCTATTTTATTGAGTACCACAATCATCTTGTCACATAGAATTTCACCAATTATGAGGCATTCTGCTGTTTGTGTTTGCATACCTTTTGTGACATCAACAACCAGCATCATCATATCAATGATCTGTGCACCTCCTTTGGATAAAGTTCAATAAAAAGTTGAGTTTACTTGAAACCTGTCAGCAATCGGGGCATATTTGGGCTTATTACAAATTCCTCTTCACATTATCTGAATACTCTTGGTCCAAGTCCAAGGTGCCATCATCTCTAGCACTCCTGTAAGGGCAAGCCCTTGTCCTGTCAACAGGCATCATTATCATAAACCCATTTGGACTAAAATTATCTGTTTTGCCAGGTTCATTTGTTATATTTAAAATAGGGGTGCTCTCTCCTTGATTAGCCTAGCTACTGAGAGAGTTCCTCCTCAAGAAATTCCCTGCATACAAGTCCTTTAATTTATCGTACTTCGTCTTAAATTTTAGTCAGTTGATATGTTGTAGCTTAATGTTTGTTATATTGTATTAAATGTATTAATTTACCTGTTATTGTATGCAGAGGAATTTTAAAATATGAAACTAAAACTGAATCTAATGTTGCATGGGGATGGATTCCTTCCATATAAGATATAAAGAATTGTACCGTGCACCTATTGATCTAAAGTATCAAGACTGATTTGCCTAACAAGTAGACCAACAATGCATGAAAAGAAAAGGTCTACAAATAAAGAGCAAAACCTTGCTACCGTCGTTTCCAGTTTTCTGGAAACAAATTCATGCTGTTTGTTGATACAAATTTCACACTTAATTTGACAACAGGATTAACAGAATTGATCGGGTGGCTGTAGCAACCCTTTGCTATTTGTTTTTTCAAGCCTTTCTTCCTTTGATTAATGGTTTGGCTCTAGACTAACTATGTGTGGCTCTGGTACACACATTGCATTAAATTTCAAATTGCTATTAGGGCTATTGTCGGACAACTGAAAGTGCATGGAAATCTCATTTTTCAAACCAAACCAAACCAAACCTGAGGATGGTGACAGGGGCTACTGATGGTGCATACTGGAGATACTGGCCTGTAGTGTACCTGTTATTGATGCTTTTGGTACAGGGCACTGGTAGGAATTTCTATAAGGCATTTTTTGACGACATGGAACAACGGATGATCAAATTCGCATTCCAATTTTTTCCCAGCATTTCCCATAATTTTTTATGTAATATAGTATTGTTTTCCAGCCCAGATGATCCCTAGTAATGACCTTAGTCCTGGACATTTTGGATGGTTTGGTACCTGGCTCTACCCTCGTGGTACAGTGGTACATTATACCTGTCACCATCCTCAATCAATATGATTGCAAAATACCAATACAATTCAGGACCTTGTAATTTGAGTTTTACTTAAAATGTCGCTTTTACCTATTATTGTTCGAATCAACGATGCATGGCCAGGACAATCAACAAGTGTGTATTGCAGATTCTCATAACCATCCTTTGAAATTTGATCAGGAGCTGCCACTACGAAGGAGCTAAATCCAAGGTCGAGCGTGATTCCTCTTTCTTTACTTTGCGGATTCTTGTCAAACGATGCAGTCGAAGCAGTTGTGCTAATGGCTTTCGAAAGGGATGTTTTACCGCTGTCTACGTGGCCAAGTACACCGACATTGAAGTTCAAAGTCCTGGACTCCGCCGACGCCATCTTGTTCTGTCCACTTTGTAGCTTTCAAAACGTACTTATTGAATTGAATTATTTGCCTCGAAGCGGTGCAGTCACAGCAAAAGCTTGGCTGCTTCGAGCAACTGAAATCTCACCAGAAATGCAGCCAGAACCAATAAGATTTTTCAAGGAAGAACAGAGATTTAAAGCTGCAACTTCCCTGCAATTTTGCAATCTGATTATTCACCTTTTTGACAATATCTACCACCATTTTGTCGTGAAATTGCGAAGGAGCACTTGAACGGAAGAGAGGCTTTTCAAACATGGTTTTAACGCAATTCAACTAAACACAAGAAGCATCAAAAAACACCCGAAATTCAAGAAAGAAGCTAAAGTGAACAGAAACCATCCGTCGAACAACAAAAATGTCTTTTGACAGTATTCCCAAGGAGTTGAGAAACCTGAGAGCCTGCTTGGTGTGCTCTATGGTAAAGGTAAGGAAGCAAAATGATAAAAATATTAACAGAATCGAGAAAAAAAAGTTTTAACGAGAACGCCATATTCTAAATTTTTAGGCCCACACACACACAACTTTAAGAGGCATTTAAAAATCCAATTTTCTGACGATACATGGCTTCAAAAGGTAGCTTTGCGGTTTTGCTGTTGGTAAGGCATTGACTTTCACATCAAATTTCCATGTGTGTGAAAAGCATTACCGCCAGCTAGGCTTAACAAAACAAGCTATAAAATGCGTCCATGCACAAGGAGAAGAAATTTTTGTTCTCTGTTGTCCATTTTGAACAGCCAGTTGAAATACTCTGTGTGCATGTGCGCATCCTCTGCCCAGTCTGTATGTAGAGTACGGTACTTTTCAACACGATCTCCACTGTGCAAGGAGAAATTTCTTTTGTTCTGTATTGTCTATTTTGAATAGTCTATTGAAAATCTCCAGTGTGCAAGTGCAAGTGCCATTCTCTGCGCACCTGTCCTCTGCAAACCTGTAAATGGGCCATGCACAACACAGCCCAGAGGCAGCATTTTATTATTGTGCCTTGCCACATCCCTGTCAAGAACAAAAGATTCTTTTCTTTGCTTTGTTTTTTGTTCCATTGTTTGTGATTATCTTGCCCACCACATATGGTGAAAGCAACATAGAATGCAGTACAACAAACAGTATTATTATAACTGAGTGTAGCATTGCTTGTACACTCTGAAACTAGAAATTCAAAATTAGATTTAATGAAACTATTCAACAAGGTCATCTGGGTTTAAATATGCAAAACCAAATTATGTTACTTCTTATTTCATGTTACTCACTTATCTACGTAGAAAAGCAGCATAAGTTGGTTGTGTTAATTTAGAGATGACCTTGCTGAGTAGCTTCATTATCTGGAGCCTTGTTCTTAAGTGACTCTTCTCTAGCATCGCTTACGTAGTGTGCTCCTTGCCATTGATAGTTTACCATACAACAAGTTTTGCTTGCTATTATTCTCTGTGTATTTTCATTGCAGACAATAGACCAGTTTGAAAGAGATGGTTGTGATAATTGTGAGCGATTTTTACACATGAAGAATGACAGAGAATTTGTAATGAATTGTACCAGTTCTAATTTTGATGGGTAAGGGTTTGTTGATTTGATTTTCTATGAAGAATCCTATTGCTGTAAAGTTGTAAAGGAATGAATTCAACTTGTTATATCATTGCCTATTTCACCACTCTTGAAAATTGAAGCAATACAAACTTTAATGACTAATTTTTAAAGACAAGTAGTCGCTAAATATTTTCAATACATAAAAATATTTTTTTACAAAATAATTGCTTATAAGAAAGCCAACCCTCAGGTTAACATAAATTAAGAAACTCCAGTACTAGTGTAGTGGTAAAATATGGCTTAAGAAACAGTTTATTTTGGTTAAGAAAATCCTTAACGTATTTTTACTTTATTTGCACTTGGTTCCCTTATCATGTTACTCGGAAGGTACTTTGGTAATGTTTAAACATTGGAAAGACTTTACTTTGTTTTGACATTTTTACAAGGGCACAGGTAATGAACATGAAGATTGTTAATGAAAGCTTCTAGAAACTCATAAGAAGCTCTTGAGTCATCAAAATCTGACAATTTTAAGATTCTTGATTTGAATTCAAGAATATCTGTCCTCTTTCATTGGCTCTTCCTTTTTTATCTTGACATTTATGAGCTTTCCCAGCAGCAGTATGTGATATTTAGAAGGCTATGAAGTGCCCTAGACATTGAAAAAAGCACTTTTCTGGATTGCACGCCATCGCACATCTAAAATTTTAAAGGCACGTGAACAGCAGCATGCCACCAAATCCACCTTTTCAAGATAAGAGGCGCGAAAGTGGAAGTCTTTTGTTGTTTGAGTTATTGGATTTTAAATGCGAAATCTCAAACAACAAAAGACTTCCGCTTTCACACCTCTTATCTTGAAAAGGTGGATTTCATAATACCAGGACTGTAAGAAACTTTCAGTATTTGAATATTCATATAGAAACCGGAGGCCTTAGAGTTAGTCGAAGAAATTAAGCTTATATACAATGACGAACTCTTGATATAATCACTAATCCAATACATTCGACTTCCAAATACATGTGCTTCTATCCCAATTGTTCCTAGCGTATGCGCTTCTCAATTTGTTAGTGTTGCGTGAATTTGATTTCGTTCATATTCGTGAGTGTGCGTTTTGCTTGAAGTTCTTACTGTTGTCATACCTCGTCTGTTGCATCTGATCTGTTGTGCGTCTCTCTTATGTTGCCAAGCAGTGAGCTTTTACCTACCCATGTGACGAAGGGCCACAGGGTGCTCACAAGTGAATGCGAGGCTTCTAGTAATTATGGTGGTAAATAATTGATGCGAAGCGAATTCGGTTTCTTATAGAAAATACAGCATGTAGACCTTTCTTGTTTCTATTGATCACATTTCATCTTTATTTCTCAGGGTAATATCAATGATGAGTCCAGATGACAGTTGGGTTGCAAGATGGCAAAGGATAGGTAATGATTTCATTATTTATGAACTGCTGTACAAAGTACAGGGTATCCCAACAGGTATTCCTGTATAAAAGAATCACCAAAACTTGATTGTCAGACCTAATCATAAAACTTTCATTTTGATTAAATGTTTTCAATGATGCAGATATATTGAAAGGTAATTTGTCGGTGCAGCAGCTTTGCTGGTGGCATACCAATTTCACTTGAAGATCCATGTGATCACTCCAGCAACTACAATCTTGTGATAGCAAGGGTTAATGCAAACAGACTGATGACTTACATGCGGCTGAGCTTTTAGAGGTGAACCATAGCAAGCAGCCTCCTTATGAAATTCAACCCTCAGTTTGCATGTGATCAGTTAAATTCTACTAATCACAGTGCACTTTTTGAGGCTCTTCATCAGCACCTTGTCAGCATATTTTGATAGAGTGTATACACAGCTGTACTTTTATACTTGGATAAATTAATTACCTTTTAAAGATGACAAGATGTTTTTTCAAGGGTATGAAATTGACAATGTTCATTATTCTTTAAGCCTACAATCCTTGCCAACACTCTTGACAAAAACGCATATTTTCCCACTTCTATCCCCTCCCCCTTACAATGTTGGTTTCTTGTGCGATTACGCAGTGGGTTAGGGCACAATCAAGCAGCCGAATCGCTTTCCTTCAAGTCTGGTGATCATATTCTTGGACCAACGTTGTTCAGGGGGCAGGGGGTGCAGAAGAAAGCAAGAGGTGAAGTTTCTAGCGATATATTTTGTATCGTCACGCAGACAAGAAAGCAGCAAAATGAAGTTTTTTTCAAGTTGTTTTGCTGAGGGTTGTAGACTTACAGTTTGCATTACTTTCTGACATTGATAACCAAACTAGAAGCTTAATATACAAAAACAAAATAAATGATAATGGTTGCTGTTTTTGCAGTATGCTTCAAATCAGGCAGTCATAGAAAGAACTATTTGCTAATTTTGAAACCAATTACTGTAAAAGATAAGCTATAACTTCAAAAGCGTTTGGTCTTTGAGCTCCTTAAGATCAACCATGCAACCTAGTGATTACAGGAGTACCTTTTTAGAACACCTAGTATCTTCCTCCAAAAAGCCGCGAATTTTATTCAGGATTAAGTAAAATATTAATACAAAAGGTAAAATGTGATGTATATGAATTAAAAATTTTTCATTTTGTAGATAAACTGAAGCCTGGTTGTTATGCAGTATCAGTTAGTGGGAATTTGCCAAATCATGTTATCAGAGACTTAAAAATGAAAGGTATCCAATACAAATCAAGAGATGTTTCTTCAAGATCATAGATTATTTTGAGGTGGGATCATATTGTTTAGATTGGTAGTGAGCCTGTATAGAGCCAGCTAGTAAAACTTGCCCCCTTTGATAGGCATCTTTGGTATGTGCACCATCTTTTGCCAGCAGATTTTATGGCTCAATCAATTACATCAGAAACAGCCTTGTAAACATGCAAGTTGGACTTGAGCATCTTTCTGTGGCTAGCATTAAAAGGAGGTATAGTGAGCCTTTCAACCACAGGGAAAGAGACAATATATACATCATAGTTGTTGTTCACTTTGCATTTTGAGTAAATTTAAAGGATAAATAATGTATAATTATTTACCACAACATTATATTCAATTTCATCTACTGTACAATCTACAATATTGATTTTGTATTCACTACAAACAAACTATACGTTCTCGAAGTCTTGTTTGTTTAATCAGGCAAAAGATCAATCACCCATTGAGCAGTTATTGTAACAATTGGAGACCCTTCTGCGCTCACTTAACTTTCTCACTCCGTCATAGTGACTGCTTTTTGGGTAGCCAAATAAACAAGACTTAGAGGAAGTCTGCAATTAAGAGATCGACATGATTGTCCTCCAAAATGATGTATTGTCGTTTGATGTATTATCATATTATCTCCCCATAACTAATGGACCGATCTTCAAAAACTATGTTTTGTCTGATTGCTGACAGGCTATGTATTTGAGGATGTTGCATGTGGTTTTTTCGACGATTTTCTTAGCGTCAAAGGGAAAATAAAAAAAACCTGCTCAAATTCAAGCCTTTGCTAGCATGAGAAAGAAACAGGTATGAACTATTCAATCGAAATCAGCAACTAATGGGGCATCGAGGCATTCACATATCATAGATGGCATTTTGCAGAATACTCATTAGAGATGTGTTTTTGGGTTCAAACGATTCCTATTCACTGGAAGACATACAACTTCAGCCTTTTGTATCATATCAAAAATGTTGACTGGAAAGTAGGCCGTTGCTTTTCCATGCAATCTAAGTCTTGAATTTTTATTGATCTTCTTTCGACATAAGAAAATCGTCACCAAATCACCACCAATATCCTGGAATACAATTTAGCCTTTCGGCTATCAGATGAAACAAAGTTTTTGAAAATTGGTTCAGTGGCTGTGGAAATATGAGCAACCAAACAATAATGCGTCATTTTAGAACAACTGGGGTATATCCTAAATAGAGTCTGTGGTAATTCTATACATTTCTATGCGCAGTGCTCTTTTGAGTGGCCTTGTAGCTGAAACAGTCTACAAGATCTGTAAAAATACATCGTTCAATTCGGATTCTTTTTTGAAATAGTCTATTCTGGCAGTTCTAGTAGGATTTCATTCCTGTTTCAAGAAAGTCAACATTTGTCAAATGTTAGGTTTTAGGGTAGACAAGGAGATTCTAAATCTTAACCAGAAAACAATAAAGTTAAGTCAGCTAAGGTGTGGTCAAATCCAATTCAAATCAAGTGATCAATCCCTCAATACAATACCCCTTGATTCCTATGACATATTTTGTGCCATGAAAACTTGTTGTCATGAATGCCAAAAGCAGAATAATAATGAAACTTCCACGGAGTATTGCCACATGACTTGAAATGGGAAAAACAAACTGTAAACCAATTTTGCCCATTTAGCCAACTCAACACATGTTAATGCAACAACTTTAGGCTAACAGCAAGTCTTTCTGTGATTAGAACTCTCTGCTTGTTACAAGAAACTTCTGAATGATGTCTTTAGATTGCTTTTGTAGGACTTTTGCATCATTCATCTCTGATTGTATTGCAATGCGTATAGACAAGCATTGGAACATATCGTTGCAGATCCTACCAACACACCTGAAATACGAAATGCGCATTTCCTTTGGGTTAATTGGATCAGCCTTTGGTTTCTTGATTTTCTTGAAAGTGTTCGCTTGTTAGTTCCAGATTTTTCCTACTTTATTTCATTTTAAAAGATTGTTAGAACTTTTCGGAAACTTTTAGATCGTAAACGGCGCTTACATGAAAGGAGTTAGATTTTTGGGGAATATGGCCCAAAATGACAATATGGATAGGCAATGATACCAAATAAATTCTGCAATTTTGATTTTGAAGGCTTCTTAGTGATTCCTTAGTGCCTCAGTGCAATACCAAAGGTTCTTGCCAATGATGGAGGAGAATTCCAATCAAATTCCGACTTACCGATAAGTTTCATTTAGTCTTAAGTTTCGGTTGAGGTTTTTTGCAATATTTCAACTAGCTGTTTGATACAAAACCTTCAAAACCCGAAGTTTCTCTCTGAAAAATCGAATGAGACATCCTTTACATTGAGTTGTCTAGTAAAGTGCTTGCTTAGATAAAGAAAAATTACATGTTTCACTTGAAATACATATCATTTTTGACTCACCTTATCGAAGCTCCTCGTCTTAACTGCGGAAAGGGTCTATCCTGTTGAGAAGAAACGTACAGTTTATTTCGGAACGATTTGTGTAAAATTTCGTTTTTTCAAAAGCATAGCTTCGCAAATTTTCAATCTTTAATTCACAATGAAAAAAGTTTTTTCTATCAACGTCAAAATATAAATCACAAAAATTTGGTACATACTTTAGTACTGGGCTATTGAAAGCAGGAAAAGACACAAGGTCATCTGGTCCCTACTTTGGATGACACTTACCAATCAAATGCTTTAGCAAAAGAAAAGATAGAATCTGAGGTAGCTTTGCACCAAATGGTACAAAAACCCTAAATTTTTTAATGTGGAATCCACTCTGGTTTATAAAACGTTTATTACACGAAACATTTTTCTCATGGTCCATTCATGTGGAGCCTGCAGAAAATTTGATCGACTTTTTTGGTCGTTTTCAGTGTTCTAATAACGTAAATTTTCTGAAACTGGCCTATTAGCTACAAAATAGAAGACCAAGGAATTTGCCAACACTTCTCGAGTCTAATTGAAGCATTTGCTAAAGATCACATCATAGATCATTGGAATCAGTCCAATGGACGACGATTTTAGATTCAATTAAATGCTGTAGGTATGCTTTCACCCGAGCTAATAGGGACCTTTAGCAGCCAGGACGGCAACGCCAGCCAGAACGTCATCTTGTATGATACATACTGAGTATAGTTTCCCACGTTACCTTCACATGTTTTAAATATAAATAAGAAGAGACAAAATTTCCTTCTTCACCTAAATACTTTGGAGCCTTCTTTTTCCTTGATAATTAAGATTTAAAACGACTGAGTTTCACTTTGAAGATCCAGTCTGAAGAACAGCACGTTAGAAATAGGATTTCCAAGTTGTGCAATTGAAAAGGACAACTTCACAGACTCTCAAGGGAAGCAAATTCGAACGGAAAACAAAGAGTCTTTTCAAGCCGAAGTTCGGAAACAAAGGCACATTTGCGTTATCGTTGCAGTCGCCGTCCTAGTTGCTAAAGGTCCCTAATAACGCTACAACTACGACTCATTTCCCTACACTTGTAGAAACAATAAGCGCCATTGCTTTTTTATCATGACCATTGGGTCGAAAATGCCTTAAAAATCAGTTTTATAGAACTGCTGTACCATAAAACTGGGCATCAGTGCTTCGGTTCATTCTTGCCATCATGATACATTCTGACCATTAGACGACGGGGTGACAGAAACTTGTCGCCGATTGACTTTTGTTGCCGTTTTTACAGCTCTAGGGAAATAAGGTCCTCAGTGGAGCGATAACAACAACAACAATTCAACTCAATGAGATGAGCGTAACTAAAAGAGCCACAATTCAACTCAATGAGAAGAGCGTTTTTGAGGGTCCTTATTGAGTGGGGGTCGTAGCAGCCTGTCAAAAGTGGATAATGTTTTTAGTGCACCCAATTTTTAAAAAATTCAGTTCACTGTGAATATCTAATATGTTGTGCCAAATATGGAAATATTGCCAGCTAGATCTCACAGTAGATCATTGAAGCAGTACTTACTATCTCCCAGAAGATACACCTGCAATTAAAACACAAGAATTTTAAATGATTTCCCTGTATCAAACAGGTGATAATTGTGCAATGCTGAATGTGAGACCTACGTTGAAAACCTAGCAGGCTTGTGTGCATCTGGACCGAAGAAGATGAGCTAAAACTGCTAAAACGAGGAGCTAAAAGTGCGAAATGATAGCCGAAAAGAAAGGTGCAATCGCAGCAGTGCTGTTCACTGCAGGGTAAATTTTACACAACAGTTTGATCTGTTGATTATCGTGCCTTTTAGATAGTTGGATTCATCAGTTTTTACCTTGGTTCGTGTATCTCACAATTAACATATCAGCTCTCCGAATTGCTATGCTGTAGAATTGTTTGGCAGCAACAAAGTGCACATTTCCCCAGAAACTTAGACTCTTTCAACTTGAATAAACCTGAAGGATTCGTTCCAAAATATCGTTCATATTTTCTCTACGGTACAGGCCCTACAGTAGATTGAATTTTACACTATTCTTAGCTTGTGATAAATTGGTTTTAAGAATCGGTAACAAAGGTTTAAAGGATACTCGTCCTTATTTGCAAGGGGAAGTTTGCTTGCACTCACTTCAATGATCCTGTCCCATCACGTATTGAAAATCTTCTTGCACATTGTCCTGGTGTGGATGTTACTGTTGAATCAAGAATCCCTGAAACCAAAAAAGGACATTCTCTTCAAATGGAAAAATAGACTTCTAAAGAATCACCAAAAATCTTTGAATCGAAACAAAAAACATTTCAACAGAGCCCCTTTTCTTTAGCAAGACGTAATATGTATTTCCTGCGTGAAGTCTTAACAAACTAAACTTTTTTTGCTGCCAAAAGCTCTTTGATATATCTAAAAGTGTCAAAAATTCAAGTTCCCCATGAATCTTAAGCCCCCCCCCACACGGAGAGGAAAATGCTTAGCAAAGTGGCATGCATGTCATTTTGCTCAGCAAAATTCTCGCCGTGTGCGGATGATTTTTGCTGAGGAAATACTCATTTGTGCAGCTGAGGAAAATATCTATCATGTTTAATGATTTCTATCATTCGTGCCAACATTCTCACCGTCTGCGGTGTCACTGAGAATTTAGCTCAATGCCTTCGGTGCACACGTGTTCACACTTTCAGCCGCCATCTTCCTTGGACCTGTGGTCGATACCATGGGAACATGAACACGTGTGCACCCAAGGCAGTGAGCAAAATTCTCAGTTACACCGCAGACGGTGAGAATGTTGGCACGAATGGCAGAAATTATTAAACATGATAGATATTTTCCTCAGCTACACAAATGAGTAATTCCTCAGCAAAAATCATCCGCACACGGCGAGAATTTTCCTGAGCAAAATGACATTCATGCCACTTTGCTGAGCAATTTCCTCGCCGTGTGCGGCGGGCTTTAGCCGTAAAAATGATTTTACACGTTTTTTTATATAAGAAACTTCGATCAGGCCATAGTACTGAAAGTTTATTAATTTCACATGAAATTTTGTCCATTTTAGTACCAAAAGTTTCTTACTTGGTTTCTTATTTTTTGAATGCAGAATGATCAATGTGGTCTGGAATGTGGTCGCTGAAACTGCGCCAGCTATGTTTCTTGACATTTGAAACACGATTAAGGAATAAACAGAATGGACAGTGTTGTGTTAAGTTGGAAACACAAATGGTTTGATAATATTGCTCAAGAATAAAGGTTTAACGATCTATTTGCTATCATATCCATACTTTTAACTTTGAAAAGTTTCTTAGTACTTCTCAGACATAGTACTAGAGTTTCTTAAAATTTTGGCCATCTTATTACTAGTTTCTTATAAATCAGTTTCTTATAAAAAAACGTGTAATTTCAGAAGAAAGAAACCACTCAAAAAGTTTTTAACCTGGAAGAACTTTTTACTTCGCAAGATTCTCTTTCTTGTTTCATGTGGTAAAGGAGTTACGATGCAGCATTTATAATCTTTCATTCTATCAACCAAGCCTAGAACTGTCCTTTAAAGGGCGTCTAATATAAGGTATCTCAAACCACCAAAATTTGCCCTCTTACCCGTCAACCACAAGCCATCTTTCATAAACCGCAACCGTCAGTTCCTGCAACGATGTAGCAATAGAAAAGCCGCGTACACCACACTGATATTCTTATAGAAACCGTATTCCGCAGGGGTCTTTGGGGATATGTAATACCGCAAAACCGCAAGAAAATTTCCCTTTTACCCCCTAAAATAAGGCAGAACCTGCCTAACCGCTAGACTTACGCCTCTTTGGCCCTTTTTCCTTGTGTTCTTTGCTTTAATGATATTCCTTGGTCAACAGGGACTCAAAATATTACACTGAAAATTCCGTCTTCACGAATCAAATTGCTAGAATTTAGCTTTCAACCAATCAGGAGACACCATTCAGATAGTTGTTGTTGTTGCATACAAAAAAGCCGTTGATGGGGCCTAGAGTTCTCGCAGGCTCAATGGATCTATTTTGTAGGTAAGCATTTTGCGTTTTTTGTAGGTCAAGAGAAGAATTATTCTTTGCACTAAAAGTTTCCTTTTCAATGTTCAAGCTCTTTCGACCAGACTTTGAAGCGATTTTGTTGGGTGTACGACGACTCCCGCTCGTTTAGGCCATTCTGAAAAAATTGGGCCCACTTTTAAGAGATTATTATGAGTACCTTTTGACCAAGTGATATCAACAAATCAAAGAACACAGGGAAAAAGGGGCGACAAGGCATTAGTCTACCTAGCCGCCGCACTGTAATAGACCCTTTTAATGAATATGAAACAGTATTTGATTTAAAAAATTTACGTCATTCAGTGTCTCTCACGTTTTTTACAACAAGGGTAGTGCTCAAAAACATTCTTATTTTCAGAAGACAAGAGTCGTTCTCACCATAAATTTCGTACAACGCCAGCATCATCTTGTCCCTACTGCCAGCAAGTTCTTTGATATCATATGCAGTTAGGGTAAGGATTCTTGGAACTGACGGCTGTTTGTTTCTGCCAGGAGATTTTGGCTCAGATGGCTTTTGTTCCAATTTTATATCGCTGGTTCTTTGTTTTGGCTTCTAGAATTTGAAAAGAAAGTCTTTTGAACTAAGAGACTCTAGAATGTAAGTCCTTGACACATTTTATTATTTTCACTTGTATCTAGCTTCATATTAGTCCGAAAGCTTTAAAAATGTTGTTTTTGAATGTTCACAAAAGCATAGAGAAAATGAAGATTATTGTGAAACCTGAGAATTCACAATCGGATGATTTTAAGAAACTTTAGTATTGGCTCACATTCTTAGTTTCTTATAAACACATACTTGTACCCCCACATTATGCTGACAAATGGATACTTCTTCAAGAGAATTTTGAGTGAGATAAATTTTGAATAACCTCTACATGAAAATGTTCTGTCTTCTCTTCTACTCTGTAAACTTCTTTCCTGCTATTGTCTTGCCTTTGAATGTTTCTGTAAGTCAAAGTAGAGAAATTATGTATCACTAACTTGTGAAACCAAATTACTCACTTTCAATAGGGACAATCATTTCTGATGTGCTGGATAAGTTTCTTTCTCAGTCTTTTTGTTCACAAATGTGTTTGTAAGTCTACTTCACTTTTTCTCCCCTTGCTGTTATCTCTTCTTCTGGTCCTTTTAGTTCAGTAAATCTCTACCAGGTTTTTTTTTACTATCGTCATTGTCCGCAAAAAATGTTTGTGCCCCTTTACATATGATAGAATATAATGTCTCCCAGACTGTTCTTTTTCTAGGCAAACGCAAATTTCTGTTACTATATCCAATAGCATGTACGCAGCGTTGGGTCTAATTGCCCTAATCTATCTCTCATTATCGCTGTTGCTGTTTTTCTTGCAAGTCGCATGTATCCTTTTGGCTGACCCACTACTATTGCAGCTCTTGCAATAAACGGTATATTTCAATTTCAGTTTCTCCACTTGTTTTTCGACATATTTTTAGTTTTCGTTAAATCTGCGTTACAATTACAGGTAATTTCTATACACGTTTTTTATAAGAAACTTGGATCAGGCCATAATACTAAAAGTTTCTTAATTGAACATGAAATTTTTTCCATTTTAGTACTAAAAGTTTCTTAATTGGTTTCTTATCTTTTAAATGCGTGAATTATCAGTGTGGTCGCTAACACAGCTACAGATACGTTTCTTGACATTCAAAACATCGTAAAAAACAGTGTTCTGTTATGTTGAAAACACAAATGGTTAGATAATATTGCTCAAGAACAAAGATCAATTTTCTATAATATTCAACGATCTATTTGCTATAATATCCATGCTTTTAACTTTGAAAAGTTTCTTGATACTTCTCAGACGTAGTTCTAGTTAATTTCTTAAAATTCTTACTATCTAAGAACTAATTTCTTATAAACCAGTTTCTTATAAAAATGCGTGTACGCTGCTTAAGCCACAGTAGCCAATACTGTATATTTTTGACCAAGAAAGCACATAGAAAGGAATAATACAAATTTGATACGAGAAGTTTCTCTCCTGAATCCCTGTGTCATTGATCTTTGATTGATTTTTATCACTGTCCTTTATTTTTTACTTACACTGATGCAAGCTTATTCATTTTGCTTAGGCTTCAAGTCTGCAACAAATCCTTCAGGGGCTTCACGGGTAACGGGGTATGCTTTACGTGAAATTAGTAAGTTGCTGACTGGAAAACCGGTTGACATTTGATATGTTGAAAATGCTTTGATATTTTACCCTTTCGCAGACTGGTAAGAAGCTTTTACCTTGGATGACTTTGCAGTGGGATATTCGTTGACTTTCTCTGAAATGGTTGGTTTTGGTACTTCGTATCTTTTCTAGACCAAGATACATTTTCCTTGTTACTATTACTCTTGTGGCCCATACGTTGCGTCGATGAAGATGGTGTCTCTACGCCCAACAAATCCATATCATCTTTCTCAAATTCAAACTGATCAAGGTCATCTAGTTCTTTTTTATGGCCATACCCGCCGGAATATGATGCAACATGTTTATTTGATGGTGAGCTCATTGTTGTTGATGGTTCTTGTGAAGGCCCAGCGAAGAAAGCTTGCCTTGGTCGTTTTCTTCGCCCAAATATAGGAACCATTGGCCAATCATTTTTACCTGTTGAATGAAGGAGGGAAAATCAAAATGGGAAGCATTTATAAACGTGTGCCAGAAGTTTCGGCTCCTTTATCTACTTGCTGCACACAGTTGTTTTGCATGGGATCAAGCCACAGCCATAACTGTCAGACTGTTAGAGGTTAGAGTTGGGCTAGTTTGTTGTCTTTCTCCTGGCCTAACCAACAGCCTAATTATCGATAAACTTGGAACCGAAATCAGACAATGACAATAGGGAGAAACATTAGACTAGTCCTATTTAGGTCCAACTTCCAAATTGAAGATGCCTGTTCATATTTCATAATTTCCTACTTACCATTTGGACCTTTGTTCATCATAGTTTCTTTAGTTTTTTGTTGTTAGAAAGTGAAAATCAGGTTAGCGCTGGGCCTGATTGTGTTTGAATAGAAGTGCTGACGACATTAAATTTTGCCCGCCAAATTGTCAATCTCTCGATCCAGACCTCTTTCTATGAAAATGTGCAGCAAGCAATACAAAGTAGCAAAAAATTTTGCGTTTTTAGGTTCCTTTCTAGTTATTGTAAGGGAGATGATCATCTTTCTCCTTGGTAACAAAACAAAACATAAAAAAGGTAAGGAATATTATTTGGTTTTGTTCGTACATTTCAAGGGAACGGAAATCTATTCCGAACTCCCCAACTTTATTTGACAAGAGAAAAATTAAATACACGTCTTTTTGCAAGAAACCGATTACAAGCAATTAAATTCTTAGATCGCCAAAAAATTTAGACTTTCCAGTACTGGAAAAATGTAACTTTCGAAACTAATTCTTCTGTGAAGGGAAATCATCAGCAGTTTTTACTTTACCTTTACGGAACTCAGAACACAAGCTGAGAACTCAAAATCTGTTAATTTTACGAAACTTTGAGTACTGGCTGAAATTCTTAGTTCCTTAAGACACGTTAAAGATGAAAATAATGTACTATAACTATTTAGCAAAATTGAAAATTTGAAGTATGTAAGTCTAAACATTTTTCAAATTCCTCAGTTTTCTGTCAATGAAAGCCGGGAATTGCTTATGGAAGCGATCTCTTGCTTGTTGAGCATTGTTTGCTCACAGAATTTAGAGATATGCAAAAAATAAACAAATCATCCAACATTATTCTTGTGCAAAAGATTTTTCTCGTTTCTACTGGCAGTTTTCAACGCTTCAAATCCCCGTTGCACTTCCCCCTCCCTGGTGGTCTTCCCCTGATCATGTGACTCTCCTTTCCAAGCCACGAGGACAAAGACTTGGATACATGCAGCTTTTCACGCCATCGCTTCGTGTTGTCAAATGTAAATTTCGCTTCGAAACATGTGCCAGAAATTTTTCAGCGGGAATTAATCAAGTTTCCTGACAAGAAGATGCTGATGTATGGTTATTAAAAGTTTCTTTTTTAACTGAAGACATATTGGATTGTCAAGGAAAGTTGTGGGAAGTTGTAGGCGATTGTGCAGCGGCGTAATAGTTGGAGCAAATCACGAAAATTTCAAGCCTTTCAGCTTAGGCCCATATTGCAGTGCTGACGAAGTGACGAAGCCGCCAGAAACAAAGGGGAGTGTACAAGGAGTGGACTGCGTTTGTAGCTTAAAGAAAATATTGTTTGATCAAGTTCGTATATCAGCATGTTTATGTCAACAAGATACAAGAAGAAAGATCCAGAATGGAGGAAAAAATCGCTGTTTTCTGTGGACGACTCGTTGGCTAAGCTTTTGGAATGTTTGTCTATCGAATACAGGTATTGAATCCGATCGGAGCACGCAAGGCCTTGTTTGCACTGCGAAAAATAGCAGAGGCAGATTGGCACTTTAAAGACAAATGACGAAGATAGAAGGTGACTGAAATCAGGGGCCTGGGCAATCTAAATATAGTCTATTGTATTTCATTATATTTAATGATCTCGAGATATTATCAACACAATTGGACAAATGATGGCAGGCACCCATTTGGCTCTATTTTTAAACTAGACGCTATATATCCGTCATTTGTCTTTATTAAGACCAGCCTGATTGTCAAGTGTGGAAAGTTTGTTTTTGTTACGCCAAAGGTTTATGCCACGCCAATTGTCTAAAGACAATAGACCTATTTTTCTCCTATTGTTCTTGACGTTCCTCCACGCCAAAGATATTTGGCTCCACGCCAAAGATATTTGGCGTAACATACATGTTTTCCAGCGTGGCTGATTGTCAAGGGTGCATGCTGTAAAGCCCGCCGCACACAGAGAGGAAAATGCTTAGCAAAGTGGCATGAATGTCATTTTGCCCAGCAAAATTCTCGCTGTGTGCAGATAATCTTGCTGAAGAAATACTCATTTGTGCAGCTGAGGAAAATATCTATCATGTTTAATAATTTCTATCATTTGTGCCAACATTCTCACCGTCTGGGGTGTCACTGAGAATTTAGCTCAATGCCTTTGGTGCACACATGTTCACACTTTCAGCCACCATCTTGCCTGGACCTGTGGTTGATACCATGGCAACATGAACACATGTGCACCCAAGGCAGTGAGCAAAATTCTCAGTGATACCGCAGACGGTGAGAATTTTGGCACAAATGGCAGAAATTATTAAACATGATAGATATTTTCCTCAGCTTCACAAATGAGTATTTCCTCAGCAAAAATCATCCGCACACGGCGAGAATTTTCCTGAGCAAAATGACATTCATGTCACTTTGCTGGGCATTTTCCTCGCCATGTGCGGTGGCTTAAAGCGTAGCCAAGAGCTATCGAGCACTGACGCAGGGATTGCGCGAGCCGGTGGGTCTTGCTTAGGCTAGAGGGGGCTGGATCCCCTCAAAAATTTACTGAACACCCCATCAGTACTTAAGTTTTGAAAATTACTATGCAGTGCTGGCACTTTCGTAACTTGCTTGTTATGTGTTCAGAGAGTGTAGATGCATTTGAAGCCAATCTGAAAAATGTGGTAGTGTAAAATTTTGCTTGCCGTCAGCACACTGACAGTTTTTGTCCCCCAGCAGTTTGTTCCTGGTGCCATCTCTACAATAAGGCTGATAGAGCCAACATCTGTTGGACGGAAGAGCCACTCTGCAGACTAGGGCACTTTTCAATGAGATCTCTGCTGTGTGGGAAGAAATGTCTTTTGTTCTCCATTGTCTATTTTGAACAGTCCATTGAAAATCTCCGTGGTGTGCAAGTGCCATACTCTGCACACCTGCCAAAAAAGAATTGAAAAACTTACATAAAAAGTCTCCCACCACCAGCAGCTTATTCCTCGTTTTATCAGTGGCACCCCCTGCACCCCTTGTTGGTATAGCAGCTACAGTACTTTGCTGTAGGCAATATGGAGGCTTTTTTTCTATCACAACAAATTCTTTCCTATCATTGTTTTTCTCTTCCAATACAAAAATTGCTCATGTTTCTGTCAAGGAATGATATGGTCACTTCCATCAGCTGGTGTGTCACCAATAGCCAATTGCATTTGAAGATGATGTGGAAATGTTTCCTTTAGAAATGTGTGGAAATGAATGATGATGTAGAAATGTTTTTTGGTGTTTGGGGGTACTAGAACCTACAAACCTGGACCAAAATTTGCAAAATCCCAGAAATCTGGAAGCAAAACAACCAAAACCCAAAACTACACTTTGTACAAAAATCTTCAAGTCTCCATCAGCCTTTTGTCATCAATATTTGATCATTTCCAGCAAGTTTGTTTCAGCTGACATTCTGTGCATCATTTTAGGCATTCAAAAATGGGTGTTTCTATCTCATGGAATGTATGATGTCAACACCCAAAAAAGAAATTTTTTAATGAGATACCCTAACCCAAGCACAAAAATTGGCCAATCACATTCTCATTCCAGTGTCAGCAAGCTGATCAGCCCAAAATGGAAGAACTTCAGAAGTCAGAAACTAAAATTTGAGGCAAAAACAAGGATAAATAATGCAATATGGAGGGCATGGCATATCCAGTGTAAGTAAACAAGGACAGATTTTGTAAGACAAAAGCAGCAGTTGCTTTTATTGACACCTAAATTCAAAGAGATTTGAGATTGCAGACAAAGGAAATTCTCTCACGCAGAAATTCAAAACAAAAGAAGCCGCAAAGTTTCTCTGAGACCCAGGTAGCTATCTCATTTGTTGTGCATTCCAGAATGGTTTTTAAGAGCAAACATGAGCATATATTGAAAGAAGGAGGATATATCTAGATATCTACCACGGACATTTTACTTGTTTGGTATAGGAACCGATTTGGAGGCGATTCAATTCTCGTATCTTTTAGGTGCAATCAAAGCACTTACTTCTCAGCTTCTGAACAGCAAAAATAAAATGTCCGCGATAGATGTTTAGATATATATATATATATACGCCTACGACTCGATACGAGTATAACACAAAACAACAACGAGTAATTAAGTCCAAAATACACAACTAAAAAGTTCGAGAAGACTACCATGGTTCTTGCCTATCTTCTTTGGTGTCTCTTCTCCCTCATCCGTTCGTTATTAACTCTCCGCTTCTCATCTATTCCATTACACACTTCATGGGTCAACTTGCACCATTCAGGTCGATTGTCCACACTTTCTGTCCAAGAATCAAGAACTTCACCTCTTTTGAGAACATCTTTGATGGTATCTTTGAATCTGAGCATAGGTCGTTTAGATATATGTTCCTTCTTTCAATATATGCTCATGTTAGCTCTTAAAAACCATTTGTGGAATGCACAAAAAGCGAGATAGCTACATGGGTTTCAGAGAAACTTTGCGGCTTTGTCTGTTTTTAATTTCTGCTTGAGAGAATTTCCTTTGTCTACAATCGCAAATCGCTTTCAATTTAGATGTCAACAAAAGCAACCGATGCTGTTGTCTTACAAAATCTGTCCTTGTTGTGTAAGTATTTGTGGTTGTTGTTTATGGTCCTTCTTGAGCCAGCTTCAATAATGGCATTATTCACCCAAGACTGGAAGCTGCACTGCACACCAAAGAATATTGGTGCACAGCTTTGCATCTTTCTGCTACCATGGAAGTGTTGGTATTCAAGTGTAGGAGAACTATAGGGCAAAGTTTTGTAGAAAAACTTTAGAAAACAAAAGGTCATTCAAATGAAAGCAAAGGATCAAACAGGCTGGCATACGATATGGTACATTATGTTGCTTTTGTTGTGCACTTCTCAATGTTTCCAGTCTGTCATCAATCAATGGCAGATGGGGGAGATGGGGCAGTGCTGATGGCCAATATTTGGGATTGAAACAGTATCATCATTGGCCAATATTTAGCAAGTTTTCAACCACTACATCCTTTGAACGTGATCCCAAACATTGATTTCTTGGACTAATGGTTTATTGCATGATTTGAATATATTTGAGTATGAATATATTTTCTCTCTTTAGACAAATGCAGGAAAAGACCAAGATTTTGTCAGTTTGACTCACCATTTTCAGATCTTACAATACACAGCACAACACAGGTAACAATATTTTTCATTTTCTGTCTACTACAGGGTGTCCAAAGAATTGTGCCCTGTTTGTGTGGCTACTGTGCTGGAGTTGTAGTTTCAGTTATCTCCTGTTTTTATACAAGTTGCACAGGTCCAACTTCAACTTTGAGTTTGAGACATGGTTGCTGATTTATAGCAGAGAAAAAGGACAATTAGTGCTATCTTCAAAAACCACTTGCTCTCTAGCAATTATGTCAAAAATAAAAGTAAGTTTTTAAAGAGGGGGCTCTGGTCATACTGAAATTTTCACTAATTTTTAAGAAGGAAAAAGTGTTCTCTTACGAATAAACAACACACCTAACCCTTTAAAGATTAGCAAAGATTTTAATATAATACTTAGAACCCTTTTTTTGGAAAATTTACTTTATTTTGAAATTGTTGGAGAATGATAGAAGTTCTGTTTTTGAAGTAACCACTTATTTTGCCTGTCTCTACCATAAATCAGCAACCACTTGTCAGATTGTTTCATGGTCTCAAACTCTAAGTTGAAGCCTGACCTGTGCAACTGTGTAAAAGCTGATATGGTTGAATCTACACAGTAGCCTCTTCTTCACAGTAGCCACACAAACAGGGCACAATTCCTTGGGACACTCAGTACATCCTTTTAAAGAAAAGTTGATTAAGACAAACAAGAATACTGTACAGAGACAATCAAATTTGTATCAAGTTTTCGAGGCATTCTCAAAATCTTTCCTTTTAATTGCATTGTTACCTTCAATTTGTATTAGAGCCAAGATATTTGAAATTCTAAGTAAATCAACAATTTTCTTACAGGCTGTAATCCTTGAAGGAAAGTCATGGAAAAGAAGATTAGATTCTGTTTCAAGGGAATACAAGAAGTGGAGAAAATTCTACAATTTCAAGGTACATATAGATTATATATCATATTATAAGAAGTTGCTAACTTACACATGATTTTTCCATTTACAATGATAGTTCACATTAAGAAAATAAAAGTTTGCTGCAGCATTCATCACAGGACCACTTATGAATTTTTTTCAGAAAACTTTCCTCATATAGATTCAGTATAAAAACTTTGCAATAACAAGTTACCCAAGACACTATGGTTGAGCTATTAATGTCTATAACACTACAGAAATAATTGCAAGGTGAGCAAAAGATTGTGATTACCCCCAGAACTTTATAGGAACAAGATGACACTAAGTTGAAACTAAGATACACACAATTATGAAATGATACACATAAATGATTTTTACAGATTTTAAATGACATTGAATGTGAAACTAGGAAAGGAATATGACTTTGCTGCTGCAGAGATCAGACAGGACTCCAAATATCCTGCATTCTTAAGCCTGGTTTCCATATGATCCCAAGGATTGCTGATGACGCAAGGATCGCACACATCTGTGACCAGCAACTCTCAGGGATCCTTGTGTCATGTAGTTTCCATCTATCACAACAATCGTACAAATCTTAGAAGTTTGGTGCCAAAATCTACTTCTCACAATGATGGTAAAAGATAACAAAGAGATATCGCTTGAAGGAGAGGTTTCGATGGCTGAAATTCATGCTCAGTCGGCTTCCCTTTGATGCAAGGATCGCTGCAATCGCAGTGATAGAAAATTTTGTATCTCAAATACAAGGAACACTGGCAACGCAACGATCGCTGGCAAACTGAACAAGGCAGTTTCCATTTCGATGCAATGATCGCCAGTCACAAAATTATGCGATCCTTGCTTCGCCAGTGATCCTTGCAATCATATGGAAACCAGGCCTTACTTGAATCAGAGCATCATTAAACTTGCAATAAAATAATGCACTACCAATATTTCTTCTTTACTTAGCGCTTGGCTTGTTTTTATTACAACAATGTGTTACTGTTACAGATTCTCAAAGGTGGAGCTGGAGCAGAGGAAAAAGATAACTTGAAACAAATTTCAAATGAGGTAAGAGAATGCTGTTGTCTACTCATTGATGCAGTTTACTTCACGGCAAAAGTTACTTACAAAATTTTGGTACTGTATAAAGAGTTGAGATTGTGAAACATTCCTGTAAGAAGTGAAGTGTAAAGATAGAGCTTGATTGCATCTTGGGAGACTTACGACTACTGTTGAATGCACAGATTCATAGATAGTTTACAAATGTTGAAACTTGCGTCTCTTATCCCAGAATTCAGAAGATGAGTTTGTAAGTGATGATGAAGAAGAAGACAATGATGGAAGGAAGTTGAGGTAAAAGAATGGCATCTGTTTGGATTTTAATCCTTTTTATTTTGAAGTTCCTCTTGGGCAATTCTTAGCTAATTGAATTTAACCATGAAACTAACTCATTCTCACATATTGGGATTTGGTTGTTTCATACCAAATAAAAGTGTTTATGTATTGCCTTTGTGATGAATCATTTTCTTGCTTAAGCTGGATCTTCTATCTATTAACTGACTATTGAGGAGAACTAATACATGGTTAGGGCATTACCACAGTATTTTCCTTCAGTGGTAAAGGCATGCTGCAGCCCTTGCTACTATTTGCTGCTGCTACAACTAGACACCTTCCTTGTTTAATATCTATCTGCTATTCTGTCTCTTCTGTATTTGCTATGATTTCTGTCCCATGGGATTTTCCAAACAAGATAAATATATTTCATTGTAACAAGTGCGTAGGGACAGGGGGCAGGTGGCTATGGGGTGGCAGCCCTCTGTTCAGGTAAAATTTATCATTTCTGATTTATTATTCAGGCTCTCCGTTCAGGCATTTTAACTTGATGAAGCCAGCACATTTTGTCGAAATCCATAAGAAGCATCTTAACTTTTAGCATTCTGGTTTTCCGTCCTGTGATCTAGACATTTCAAATATCATTTTTCATTTTCTTTTCAAGGCTGTCACCAACAAAGGTTGACAAGAAAGCAATGCCACCACCAAGCCAGCTTTTTGGTTCAAAGGATTTTATGATGGACACTTGTAAGCATTGACACATTACTACAATAAAGGCACAATAAAGCTCATCAGATTTCTTCAATATGTCATGGAAATATTGCGTGATCCAGCCTCTTTGGTACAACAGCAAGGTTGAATTTCATAAAAGAAAGGAATCAGGTCTAAGATATGAAAAACTAATTTACTATTAATGAAGAATAGATTTTACACCTTCAGTTCAGCAAGGTTTAAGGCCTAGGGGCACATCAGTATTGGTTCCAATGGGGATGTGCACTCCCAGAATTTCTGTTATGATCCAATCCCAGATTTGTTGCAGGATTTTGAAAGCACTGCGAAACAATAGAAAAAATTTTTAAATATCCCAAACGTGGGGCATTCCCAGAATTTCTAGCAAAAATTACACCCCCTTTCCAGCAATTTTCTTCAAAGAGTACATCCCATTCCCATTCGCGTATCAAAACTGCCTAAAACTTTTGCACATCCCCGTATGATTGGATGAAGTACCGCCTCCCCCTGGGTCTAAGGTTTCACTCTCTGCGTTTATTTTGATTTCTTTAAGTGTATACAGAGATATGAAGTTTTTCTCCAAAACAGCATCGGTTTGTCTTAATAGATGCTTGATTCTTTTGTGTACCAAATTTACCCAGAACGGCTACTGTAGAATATTATATGACTATTAATGCTATATTGCTTTTACTAGCAGTGCATTTTCCAGTTCTCTTTTTGGGTCGATCAGCTAACTTCTAGAATTCAATCTTCTGTAACCTGACATATGTTAATTTTGTCTCAGTTCTAGCAGATGTCCCTGACACACTGTTTTCTAGTATTCGTCCTGTGCAACCAGCTTCAGATTCAATGGGATTGACTTTCACTGGTAAGTCTCAACGCCATTCCTGTGATTTTCGTTAGTAACAATAATGAAAGTGATACCAGGTGAGTTAGGAAAGGCCCGGCATTTGAAAGGCTACTGCTCCCAGAATATGTAAGCAATGCCACTTTGCAATATCTGATTGAATAGCTAACATGTTCAGTTATTTTTAGAATTTAGCCTGGCTGAGATCGGTCACTCCGTTCTGACTTTGTAAGAGATTTTCTGAAGAATTCCCTTCGAAAAACAGTTAAAAAAACGTGCCAAAATTACGAGCAAGCTTTCCTGATATGTTTTCCTCACAGGGATGACTTCAGTACACCTTAGCATGTGCTATCCTCCTAAGGAAATTGTTGGATCTAAAAGTTTACTGTATGATAATTACCAACACAGATATAAGTTAAGAATAGCACAATGTGATAGTAAAGTTTACTCACCCTCTCATCGACGCATGATTTTACATACGTTAAGACTGGACTAATTTTCTGATCTGTTTGGCTTGTTGTGATTAGGCTAACCATAACTTGTTACTTTTAGAACTCTTATGTGATCATCAAACGCTGTAAGTTGCCATAAAATCATGCTACTGAAGTCAAGGTTTTTATACCATTTGTTTGGACATTAGTTATTGGAATATGTTTAGGGAATCGCAGCCAAAATATAAATTTTATTGCAAGTGTCACGACGAACAGTTTCATGGTTTCATTTAATTAATTCTCAGGATACTCAGGATGACATGACGGAAAAGACGACAAATCCAGTAGAAAACAAAATCGACAATCCAGTAATTATGACATATCCAGTAGACAATCCAGTAGTTAAGAAATATTGAATAAATTAAATTAAGACATGATCAAGTTAGTACGTTTCGGCACTCAAACTCGTGCCATCCTCAGCTAATAAATCGAAATACACGTGCTGTTTATATAGCACTGATTATAAAACCGGTTTAACTGGTCAGTCCAGACAACTTGGAAAAAGTTATTAGTTATGATCGAAAATAGAAGTTGTTATCGTGAAATTAGACAGTTTTTCTGTTCAGTTGCTTCTGTCTTTCTCCTAGTTTTAGGAATCATTTTGTCCCTCGTCACCAGCCACGGACAGCTAGTCTTCTCCTTCTCTGCAACCACAAGCTGAAGAAAATATTGAAAAACGCTATTCAAAACTTATTAACAGTTTTATAAACTGACTTCCCTGATGCCAATGTACCACGAAGCCAACACATAAAGTTCTCCAGGTTTTGTGCGAATTACATTTTAATTTTTTTCAGATCTCTCTGATATGATCCAGCCAACTCTCGACCAACTCAATCCCTGCTTTGACGAATTACTGGACAATTTCGACTATTTAACCGGTAAGTTGTTCATGAACTGGTTCCTTATATCTCTGAAGAGAACTGATTTTAATTGTGTCCAGTAATGGACGCTACCAGAAACGTAAGAACCGGATGCCCTGTTTGCCTGGTAAAGCAAAAAGGGCCCTGTTTGCCCGGGGGAGGGTACATGACCTGCTGATGGACGGGGGTCTGCCACCTGGTTTTCCGAAAGCTACCCTCTTCTTATTACCGAAACTAGCCATTGCACTCACTTTTATGATAAATTTTGACGGAAAAATACCCATTTTTGACTGTTTTTTGCCAATTTCTGGAATAACCTCTCATGTTAAAGGAAATTCTGCCGAAAAATGGACCCTTGTTTAGAGAATTTAAACCCAAAAACCCACCTATATTGGCGGCACAAGCCCGTACCATCAGCCAGGGAGCGCTCCCTGCCCTCGACATGTTGTGTATCCCCCTTTCCTGTTTGTTTCAGAAGGTGCCCCTTTTCAAAACTGATGCGACCAGAATACTGATTTATTCATTTAGTATATACATTAGTTTGTTTAGTTTCGTTTTTATGTTTTTTGTTGTTGTCAACTTCAAAGAAACGGGACATCTGTTATGATTCACACTATTTTCTGCAATTTATGACATTGTTCACATTCAAATCCAAGGCATGTTAATTTGTCCTTCTTATACGCCATTCACACTTGCAAGTTGACCAGCTTAACGCTGGCTTTACGTAAAACAGCTTATCGAATGGGACCTGCTGATTGATCAGTCAAACAAATCGAATCCATTGGATTGGTTTTAATTAAACCTGGTTGATATAAAGCTGGTTTAACGTTGACTGTGTGAATGCGGTATCATGAAAAGGAACATTTGAAATGTCGTGCTCTCTGATGTTTAAGATACTTCTACGGGCCTGGAAGCTGCTTCCAAAGATCCATTCGCAACTGATCTCAGGGACATGCGACTTACATATCTGCTTTCATAGTTGCATAGGGTTTCATAATCAATTAGTTCACCAGTTTGCAGATCTGGAAAAACAACCCGAGCCATTGATCTTATTTTGGGAAGAAAGTTGACGGTAGCTTTCGTTGCAATGCAACAGTCTTCTTCCCAAAACGTGGCATGCTCGCACGGTTTTTGAAATTGTGAAGTGTTGTATTGCTCACATTTTTTCTTGTTGCCTTTTTAACGTGGTTCCTATCTATCCTAGCTGACTGGGCTAATATGCAGAACAACACCAGGGGACTCGAAACAGTGCAGCAACTACCAACATCTATGCCACAGATAATGGATATCGATCAGAGTGCCACATCAATGCCATCTGCTTTGTTGAATGACCGTCTGTACAGCGATCCATTAGGAAACGCAACGAGATATCTCTATTCATCAGAAGTAATGTACACGCCAAACCCAACGGTAATGTTTTCTAAAGAAGAATCGACGATTAACAATATCAAACCATTGCTAGCAGACGAGAGCGTAGATGAAGGCCTACAGTTTAGCATGGGTGGTGGTTTGCAAGCTGGAAAGCGAGAAATTTCTGGCAGAGACCGAGATGTCACTGGACTGTCTCCTCCCAGAAAGTTGATGATAAAAGATGTGGAAAATTCATCGTCATTGCTAGATGCTGGTGGAGCTGGCTCAGCCCACTTTACAAGGAGTATGGATTTCCCCACGCAAGGAAACATAGGGTTGAATAGCACTATTATTCCAGCTGAGCCTGTAGCGTCTAAGTCAGCAGATTTCGAAGCGTTGCTTTCCAATGCAATCAGCTCCTCGAACAGTCAGACAATACCATCGAGCATCATACTGAGTCATACTTCCGTTCCAGAAAATTTCAGTGGCAATGAGACTGCTCTTAAACAAGATCAGACAATGACCCCTGTGGGAAATACGACGCAGGTTGTCCAACATAAGATGCTCATAAACCAAACTGCAACAACGAAAGTTGTTGAATACTCTGAGCTGCCACCGCAGTTACAAGCCCCTAATCTGACTGCGCATCTACAAGCTGTCATGTCAACAAGAACCAAGAGCCCGGCCATGCCCCGAAATAAATCAGACACACAATTGCACGCACTTCACACGCGATCACTCACGGAGAAGTTTGCCTCACCGTCAAACCCAGTGGTGCGAAAAGACAGCGGTGGCTCGTTGCCTGCACGAGTCAAAAGAGCAAATAGGCTACCGAGGAATATGTCCGATACGAATTTAGCTCAGATGGCGAAAGATTCCTCGTGTAGAGTTTATACAAGAAGGCGTTTATCGTCAATCAGTGTCGATACGAAGCCACTGTTATTGCCAAAGAATTTTTCAGATACAAATCTCGCGGCTTTAGCCCGTGGAATGCCGAGACGCCCGCAGCCAATTCTTCCCAAAAATCTCATTGCTATTGTACCCCCGGCACAAGCAAGAACTGCAGGAGCGATAACAAGGGTTGCAATTACGCAAGTCGATACAGTTGTCGCACAGGCCACTGTTTCTGAAGCGCAGTTCACCACGTTCATGGTCAATAAACAAATGCCGTGTAGCTCAGAACCAGTTAAAGTTACCCTGTATATGCCAAAAGGCAAGCAAACAGCCCCGGTGTCTATGCCTTTAGAGCCGGTAGCAAGCGACATCCAGTCGACTACGTTCCCACAAAGAGTAGAGGTAATCCAGTACCCGGGAAACACACCTAAGAATGCTTCTGTGGTTTCACAAGCTGCAGTTGTTCCACCCTTTGTCAACACACCGATCCAACCAACACCCACCCCGCAACATCAGTCTGTAGCCACGCACCAAGACAGTTCTGTGGTTAGTCAACGTTCTACGTATGCTACCCATTCGAGTACTCTTGCCACTGCAGTGTCATCGCAGATTGCCCCTGCGTTCAGCGTCTCTCCGACACCAGTTGTCAGAGCTGATCCTCTAAGTAGCCTAGTACAAAAGGCAGATGAGTCTGATCGTCAGTCAGTTGCTGTGAAGCCTCAAGAAGCTGGCCTTACTCCCTCAAATACTCAAGCAGGAGCTGCCTTAGAGTCAAGTACACCCGTAGCGATGAATGTTGATAAAGCTGCTGAGCCTATTGCACCATTGCAAGGTTTATCAGAGACACAGTTAGTCAACCTGGCGCAAATCTTGCAAGGATCTCGGTCCGGAAATGTAGGGCAAGAAACGACCATTGCATATTTAGAGATGCTGCAAAAACAGCTCAACACACTCTTAGTCCAGCAACAAGAAATTTTAAAAGTGCAAAACAATTATGCAGTCAGTACAGTATCTACTGCGTCAGTAATCAGCAGTATGGTCACTGCGCCCGGAGCACCGACAGATGTTGTCTCGCAAGCTGGCCAGCTAGATCTGCAAGCTAAAACACAGACTGCACCGTCAGTGCAGAGAAAGAGTAGCCAGGCCGCAGCAGTGAGAAGTGCTATGTCACAGGTAGGAATCAATGTACCAGAAAATACCACAGCACCAAAGCACAATATCAAAATAATACCAGATAAACCAACGAAGAAAGATATCACTGAACAAAATTTGATCAAGAATCAGATCCAAGTGCAAAGTAATCCGAAGCAAGCTATACAGAGCCGGACAGTTGCTAAACAACCACAACAACAACAACAACATCGCCAACAACCACAACAGCGCCAACAACAAAGCCAACACCGCTATCAGCAGCAAGAGCAGCAACAGCAAAAACAACAGACTTTCATCGAGAACACTCCCACACAACAGCCGATATCCACACAAATTTTCATTTCTAAAAGTATCACAACAACTTCAGTTGCAAGGCCAACTATGCCCCATAGCAGCCATACCTCAATCCCAAGACATCCAGCCTCACGTCAGTTGTCTTCACTGGCAACTGCAACTGTACATGACGGACAAACTCCTCCCACGCAATCTATGCAGGCACACCCGTTAGCGCTAACTAGAGAGCCAGCGGGAATCTTCCCTCATTACACAACTCCACAACAGCAACAGAAGATTGCACAAATACAACAACAACAACAACAGCAGCAACAACAGGAATTGCTATCCTTGCAACACAAAGTAGTAGTAACCCAATCACCGGTCATTATCGTTGCAAATACTCCTCAGTTGTCTACAGTCGATACTTCAATGATCAACCTATCAATTAATCAGCCAATCATTGATTCCCATAATCATCTGAAACACAAATCACAATCAGCACCGGCGATGCAAGACCTCAGTGGTGGTCAAGCATCGGGACAATGTAAGCTGGGAGACCAAAAGTCAGGATCGCCCAGGCCAACGATGGTTGATCTTGCCATAGCAGCTAGTCAAAGATCATATCTGATGGATAAGACAGCTAATGTGGGTGCCAGCTCAGCTGAATCTTCTCCTGGCTCTCTTGGTGCCATGGCGGTTGTAAGTACAGTAGCATAAGAAGTTGTTTATGTGTGGTATGATTTCGTAATCAACAAAGGCTCGTTCTTCATAGCAATAGCATTCATTACATTTTCATCATTTATACTGGGCAAGTCCAAAAGAAAAGGTTTACGCATTTGGCGGCCTGTGGAATAAAAAGTGCAAAGCAAATATTAAATACCGAAATGTTTTTCTATCAGTCAAAGGCTAGCTTAGATCAGAATATTTTGTTTACTAGAATCACTCACCATTTAGATCCAGAAATTATGAAAATACCTAAACTGTAAGTTCTGTTTAGCTTCATTTTAAAAGCGTTGAAAGTGTTTGTTTAAATAATTTTCAAGTGTTCACACAAAATCGTTTCAAAATGTGCCGGTTAGAATTCTGCTTTGAAGATCTACCGTTTCCAAAATCTACTAGCGAAAAATGTGCCGTTTTTGAGTGAACAGGAAGCTTATCCGTCACACATTTTTCACTGTTTTCAAAATGTGCCGGCATCGTGTTTTTTTTCTATTCAAATATTAATAATTTACAATATATCGTTACATTTAACTATACCTATTCTAATTACATAAAGTACTACTGGTACGATACCAAGGGGAGCGAAAGACAATGACTACCGACATTGTGTGAACGCAGTCTAAATCTGTGTTTTACATTCTAGGTTCAAACTTTGGTTCAAGCTATCCCAACCGTTGTGATATCAGGTACCGTCATTACAATTATTTCATTATTATGTGCTCGCAAAGCCTGTAGAAAATATGTTGAGTTAATTACGAATAGCGTTAAAGCAATGACGAATATGTGTGTGTTAAAGCAGTGATGAATGTGCGAAAGTTACTGATGAAATTTCATATATGAATTGTATCAGAAATAGCAGGAAAATTAGAAAATTTTTAGACTTATTACCTTGGGTTTCTATTTCCACGCGCTTCTTTGATTTGATGATGGCGCTTCGTTCAGCAGAGACTCATACTTGTATTATTACTTCCTATTTAGGCCCAAAATCTGAGTTTTATACAGTACCAATCAGATTGCGAGATTTCTGAATTGATATTGTTACGGTAAGCGAAATGGAAGTTTCGATTCGAGTAAAGAACTGATAACGTTTCCACGGGATTTGAGATTCGAAGCCGTGATTCCATCATAATTCCATTGATAATTGCAGGAAATTGGTTCAGCTTTTTCACTGTTTCATTATGAGTCCCTGCTGAGCAGGTTTACCGCAGGGATACAAGGGACTCATTGTCATAAGTCTAGAGAATTTTAGATCGTATGAGTGGTTTTCCATTGTAACAAAAATGATTAATTTTCCATTCTTTGTTTGATATGACTGCCAAATTGCTTATACCCTTTCAAATTTGATTCTTCTCTCAGATACATCTCCAATGAAAGGTGAAGCCAGTGGCCAAAAGGTAATTTGCTGTTGATACTTTATCCCTGAGGAGAACTTGCTATTGGTAAGGTGATAAGGGGGGGGGGTCTAACACTTTTTAGGTCTCAGAAAGTCGTCGTTGTTCATTTACCTATATTTAGTATATTGTGTGGTCGAACTATATTATTTCCTCAAACTAGTTGGCATAATGTGTATTTTAAGACAGTGCCTTTTTCTCATGCAGTGCACGCAAAATTGATACCAGTTGCAGGACTTCCATCTGTTTTTTTTTCGATGTGAACCCGAAAGTCTAGCATACTTTTGGATTATGGGTTAAGTGCTGTGTCTGACCGCTCTCCGCCCGTCACCTTTGAGATGTGATGCCTTCGCCGATTGATGTCAAATTAACTTTGCCAGATACATGTAAAAACTTTGGAATGAATAAATCTCAGCTTGTTTTATTCTATTTTGTGCGTTCTCTTTTCTGTATTCCATTGTCTTTGTTTCTCGATGTTTTGATTTTCAAAATTGTATTTTACTGAAGTGTTGCACTAAAAAGTGATTTGTCTTTTTTCTAGAAATCACGATTAAGATTTGAGGACAGGGATTCGTACAGGGTACGTACCCCTTGCTTACTTATTTTATTGTGTTGTTAGAAGTTTACAATGTACGTTACATTCCACTCTGGTTTCTGATTACTTCAACAAGGACAGATTTTGTAAGACAATAGCACCAGTTCCTTTTATTGACACCTAAATTCAAAGAGGATTTGCGATTGCAGACAGAGGAAATTTCCCCAAGTGGAAATTGAAAACAAACGAAGACGCAAAGTTTCTCTGAAATCCAGGTAGCTATCTCGCTTGTGGTGCATTCCAGAAATGGTTTTTAAGAGCTAACATGAGCACATATTGAAAGAAGGAACGTATATCTAAACATTTACTGGGGGCATTTTATTTTTGCTGTTCAGAAGCTGAGAATTAAGTGCTTTAATTTCACCCAGAAAATACGAGAATTGAATCGCCTCCAAATCGGTTCCTATGCCAAACAAGTAAAATGCCCGTGGTACATATCTAGATATATCCTTCTTCTTTCAATATACGCTCATGTTTACTCTTAAAAACCATTTCTGGAATGCACAACAAGCGAGATAGCTACCTGGGTCTCAGAGAAACTTTGCGGCTTCGTTTGTTTTGAATTTCTGCTTGAAAGAATTTCCTTTGTCTGCAATCGCAAGTCTCTTTGAATTTAGGTGTCAATAAAAGCAACTGATGCTATTGTCTTACAAAATCTGTCCTTGTTGATAACTTCACAGCTTTGAAACTATTCAACGCTATGGGGAGCAAAACGGCATAACTGCCCATGACCATTATATGAGGCAAAGAACCAAAACAAACAAAAAAATTATTCATTAGAAACCCGCATAAAGGAATCTTTTTTATAAAGAACCTTGAAGCTGAACTTTACTCTTTTATGCCCCTTAAATAAGGACCCCAGAGGCTGAAATCTGTAACGTCTTTTCTGTCTCTAATGTCTTTTCTGGAAAATCATAGACAAACAATTTTCACCAAAATGGGACTGTCTATAGGTATATCAGCCATATTTAGCGATATGTGTATGCATGTTGTCAATGATTGTCAAGTATATCGGTTAAGATTTAGATAAAAATCAGAATAATCTACGATTTCTTGCTAGCAATGTCTTATGAATCCTGTGTGAAGTACATTGCTCTTGGACCATCAGACCAGTACTTTGTGTCATTCAAAATATAAGAAACTTTATTTTCGGTGTGAGCCTCAAGAGTTTCTTATAGCTAGGGGGCTGATCATTTTTCAGTAGCCGAAAAGTTTCTTTTAGGTGGTTTCCTAAATGCGGGGCCTTGCTGTATGGCTATATATAGAATCATCAGCTTTTGTTATTATTAAAGTTTAAGTATGATACTTCAAGTGCCGATATTCCATTTTATATAAGATGTTGAAAACAGAATTCGAAAATAAACTGAAAAATTTTGAAAATTTTCGAATTTCGACTTAATCAATGACTATTGACCAGTGAGCTGCAGATGAAGAAATTTCAGAACGTTTGAAATTCCGCAGTAAATCTTTGAAATCTCTCACTGTTTGGCAGAAAGACTGACGACTGATAGATCCGTCTGTTAATCCAATTCAGAAAGTGACTTCTTTGGAAGATAGTATTTTTTATTGCAATCTGTTTTTCTATCAAATGTTTTAGGAGTACAGGCGAAAAAATCATGTAACTGCGGAGCAAAAGCGGCGTGGGATCATCAAGGTATACTGATTTTATTCGTCATTGAGATACTTCACAAGGATGGTTTGTTTTGTGAAACATACCTTGCCCCACTCCATAAGAGCCTTCAACTTACGCTCATCGCATTGAATTGAATTTATGTTGTTGTTGTTATCGCTTCAGTGAGGGCCTTAGTTCCCAACTGTTCTCAAAGCGGACAAGATTTCCTTCGGGGCACAGAGCTGTGCCACGACCCATCAGAATCAAAGATGGAAGATGAAAGATGAATAACGTCATCGGATTGGCTGATTTTTCTTCAATTTCCCACCAAAAACAAACAAAAGCACGTTCGACTGAACGGCTGCAACGATCAAAATCCCAAAGTACCGAACGAATTTAGGTGATTTGTTGTGTCCCCAACAAGAAAAATATTACTTACCGGTTGGAGTTTTTTGCTGAAATAGCTCGAAGAAACTCTCATTAAAGTACTGCTAGCTTGTTCTACAGTTTGGGACCCCAGCAAGACTCCTTTTTTCGGCGTTTAGGGTGGATGGTTTTGAGAAAAAACCTCAGATGATTTAGGCAATGTCCGTTTCTGGAAGCATAAGGGCACGAGTCATAGTTTGAGCGTCCATTAGTTCATCAATAGCAATAATTACCAATATTCAATTAGTCTAGCATACCCCCCCCCTTGTTTATTGATTTTTTTGACAAAATCCACCCAAGACATCCTCATTTTCGACTAAGTTTATTGACTTTTTTACATTCAATCAAAATTATACAATACAAGGTCATCATCATCATTATCATTGATCTATTTACAGTAGGCTTCTAACTAAGATTGAAATAGCAAGATTACTGCTAATTTAGGCCTACTAGGTACTGTCTAACGCTGCTCACAAACTACTTTACTACACTATAAGTGCGAATGCCACGGAGAGCACAAGTCTATGGCAACGCTGCAGTCGTAACATTGAAGGTATTGTGGCGCAGTAGTAAAATCTTTGTAGCCAGAACAGTCAGGCGGACAGGGGTCAGTCATTTTGATTTGATTTTTGATTTAATCCTTATTATTACTAGGTTGCATTCGAGCAAATGATGTCATTGATTCCAAGTTTGAAGGAAGATAAACAAGGACGAATGAGTAAAGCTCTTATTCTTCAAAAAGGTAACCATGGAAAAATTATTTGTGTACAAAATTTTGAAATACAGTAGAAACCCGCATAGAAGAACTTGTTTCTATAAGAACCTTGAGGCTGAAATTTAATCTTTTAAACCCCCTAAATAAGAACCTCCCCCCAGAGCCTGAAACTAGGAGAGGTGCTTATATAACAGACTTCATGTGTTCAGAATTCCTCAGAATTTTGAAGAATTCTTACATTCCGATCAGAATTCTTCTTCAGTGGTACAGAAAATTGCATGATTTATAAACAAGAATTCTAACCTAAAACTGTTCTCATGAAGTCAAAAGAATTCTTCAGAATTCTTGTGCTGAAAAACGGCATTAATGTTTGCAAGGTGTGTGTACTGTATATAAGAACCTTTCAAGAACCTTGCAGGCTGGAATTTAGAATAACAGCCATTTAGTTAAGAGCCTATTCAGGCTGCCCAAGAAAAACCTAGGTTCTTTTATGCGGGTTTCTACTGTAGCCTTAAATAGCGGAGTCATCATAATAAACCCTTCGACGTACAATAAACTTGTAACCTAAAGGGAACCATAAGTGTGCCACGAAACGCGTAATTGGTGTGATAATTTGTTGTATTAACCAATTGCTAACGTGACATATGTCCTTTTAACTGTAATACCTGATGGGTTATGATCAATTGATTTTGACTGATGGCCTCCTATTACCTCTCTGATCTTGTCATTTAGGTGCAGACTACATTGAACAGCTCCATAGAGATAGGGAGCTTGCGAAGTTCAAAATCGAGAAGATGCGAAGTGAAGTTAATCGACTAAACGAAGAAATCAGGTAAGTCATTAGATTTTCCACATGATTCCTTGTATTGTTTCATTGTTTTTAATCTGATTTTGTTATTGTCATTCATACAAGCAGCTTTTTGTCTTCAGTTTGAAGCCTACCATTCAGCTCAATGCGGAAAAGTGAGAATCGTGTAATCAGTCGTTTAAGTTTTCTCGTGGCAGCTTTCAAGAAGTGCACAAATTGAAATCTGCCAAATAACAAAGCCTTCCTCGAATTAGTTTTGTTTGTCGGTGATAACAGGCAACCGTGATGAATTTTGAACATTTCGCTTCACTTCTTCTCAGCATAGTAAACCATTTCGATTGTTAAAAAGTAGACAGGGGAGAGCGGTTTGTTGTGGTAAATGGCGGGCACAAATCTAGTAAATGGCTGCCACGTCGCTTCTATGACTGATAAATTTCTCTCTACGGGACCGTTTGTCTTAGATTTTTGGTTAAAGTTAAGAAATAACTGTCTGTGAAAGGAGCCGAAAGATTTTCTCTGACTCATATGCCTCGTGCCAAAAAGGAGACTTCCTCTCTCTCCAACCTGACTTCAAATCAGACAAGTTTTACTGGAAACTATTTGTCGTTTCCCTCTAAGTTGATTGATCTTGAAATTGAAACAAGACAAAGTTACTTTGTGCCTTTAGCGAATGTATCTCTTGGACTTTGCAAATAGATGTTAATGATTTTTTTCCTCTCTTATCCAGGAGATGCCAAGAGAAGCTTCCTGCTTGTGGAGCCACCGACCAGGTAATTCATTCATTCAAACTGCTTTATCTTTTTTCGTTTTATCGCTCATTTCACTCTCCTGATCCCATGCACTTCTTACATGGGACCTGGAGCGAAGACTGTTGTTGTTGCTAATTAACAGCAGGACTGTTGAGTGATAAAAATGTGGGTGAAAATTTTTTGATATCTTGGGTTGACCATTACAGTAGTGTCCTGCATATAAGAAACACAAATTTAAGAAACACCAGGTCTGATTTTCAAAATAGTACCCCCTTTGATAAGAAACACGCTCATGGCTGAAAGCGCTTGTTTCTACAAACATGGTGCATTATTGCTTATGGAGATGCTGTCAAAAAGATTTGAGTAAGATTTCTTATCATCATTCAATAGTGCCATTCGTTTGCATCAATTAAACTCTCCGCCTCAGGTCGCCTTTAAATGATCAATTGATGGAGCAATCAGAATCTATCTTCCTCTTCTTAGCTAACGAAAAAGAGTGCAAAGACATCATACTTGGAACATGTCAGAGAACGGATAACAAAAGACCACAACTATTGGCTTGTATCTTTTATTTTGAATCAGCTCAGTTTTATTGCAGAATGTTTAAGAAACTTGAGTATGGTATCATCATGCTGTTGTTGTATAAATTTACGAATTTGAACGCCAGAATATTGCCAATTTGGTCTTATTTTTCAGTTAAGTTGGTTCGACGAATAAGGGCGAATTTTGTGAAACTAAAGATTTAGGTTTCCGAAAAGATAGAGGATTTGCCTTGCAGAATAGTAGATTTCATACCTTTAAGCACCTTCAATCAATTCAAAATAAACAATATGGATAAGCAATATGGATGGCTGCAGTGAAATCTATTTTTGAAGCTTACAACAAGGACAGATTTTGTAATACGATAGCAACAGTTGTTTTCGTTGACACCTCATTTCAAAGCGATTAACGACTGCAGACAAAAGAACTTCTTTCAAACAATTAATATATAAAAAACACGGCTGCAAAACTTGCCCGGGAACCAAAAGGGCAAACTCTCGCCTTGTGCAAGTGAAAGGTGGATTTTAAGAGAATTTGTGAGAATTAAGGCAAACTGAAGATCTGTCCCGCGGATTTTGTGCATTTGATCCAGCAGCCGTGTGGTAGTTGTTTCATTTAAGCCCTAAATGCTCAAGAATTACGATGCCTTCTCTGCTCGGCTTCTGAATCAGATGATTAAGATACAGCTTCTCTAAAAAAACTACCTTTCGCTTGCAGAAGGAGAGCGTTTGCCTTACTGGTTTCGGGACAACTTTTGCGACCGTGTTTATTTTGATTTACTGGTTGAGAGAATGTTCTTTGTCAGCACTTTTAGTCTCTTTGAACAGACGTGTCAATTAGAGAAACTGTTACTATTGTGTTATAAAGTCTGTCCTTGCTGAGACTTCCAAATTGCTTCGTCATAATCAGACCAGCATGGCAGTGCTATATTTCCATATATCATCAACAGAATGATTCATGAAGGTACAATGAAGTACATCAAATCATCCGAGTGTTTTGATCGTGTAGATTACAAAACTTAATATCTTCTGGAAACAAAGAATTTGTGCTTGATATGTTAGTGACTGTATCACAGGGGCATCAGTTTAAATATTCCTAGTTATTATTTAGTATTTCTTGATATTGTTATTTTGAATATTTTCACTATTTCTCGATACTGTTGTCTTTCTTGCTTCTGAAGAGCCGCGAGTACTTTGACCAATGCGAAGGAGGCTCTTCAGAAGCAAGAAAGACAACAGTATCGAGAAATAGTGAAAATATTCAAAATAACAACATCGAGAAATACTAAATAATAACTAGGAATATTTAAACTGATGCCCCTGTGACTGTACTATCTGTGAATGTGCCTGTTCGATGTAAGACCATGTTTGTATGTGTTGTGTAAAATTAATTTCATATATTTAAAATTGTAAGTGTCATTCATAGTGGGAACTCGCTGGTAATATTTCCTTTTCCGCTATGGATGGCAAGTAGTTTATAAATCTTGTTCTTTGTTTATTTCAATTGTTTTCATTGAATAAGGAAAAACCTGTGACCTTTGTTTTTCAAAATTTACCCTCTCAGGTTAGGTATGGAAATGATTTCTTCCTTAACAAGATTTCAGTTTTCTGTTATGATACGTCCACTGTTTGAATCATTTCAAGAAAGTACGGTAACACGAACACTTCAAGAGTTCATTCAATCAGTGTTGAAATGGTTTGATGACAATTGTCAGTTGCCCATACTTCGACCAGGTAATGGCAATAACCAATTTGTTGCTCCACCTTTCTTTTGATCTCCAACGACGAAATCTTATCGCTGGAGTCGTTGAAGTATTGATTATCATAAGAGGAAGTTTGAGACCAGGATGAACGCTGTGTAGGAGCTAAGTGCTCAGACGCGAAGGAGCCATTTGAATTTGATTTCCTGTACTGGTTAGGCTGAGGCCGAAGAGAAAACAACAAAGAAAAGGAGTAATATAGAGGTAATGAACTTCAATTTCTAAGCTACAACACGGTGCGTTATTGCCCATGATCGCATTGTGAGTAAATTAATCTCGAACATTTATTTCTTTTCTCTAGCTGTAATCGCTACACTACGACAAATCAGCACTGATACGCCCATTCTCCAAAATCCCGCATTACTACCATCGCAAGCTCTGCAAGCAATCAACTCTCCAGATCCAACAGTACTTACCTCACAACTAAAGATTAGCAGACAACCTGCTCCAGAAACACATCAGGTTCCTGCAAACTCAGTGGCCTCGAGTACAACACAGATACGAAACGTAGAAGGAATACTTCTTACACAACATCCAGTTAGATGGACCACGCAAACGGGACGCGCTGAAGGAGCTCGTGGTAGCCAGCATATGTCATGGACTACTCAACATTCTCGGAAATAGGTTAAATTTGGTTACGCGGATATGATGAATGTGATCTACCTGATGCCCAAAGAAATCCCCCCCCCCCTGAAAAATCGCCAAGATTGATTTCAAGTTTGATCTTCAAATTTGTTTCTTGGCATCATAGGGCTCGAATCTTTGCAAAATTTTGAAATTAAATGTGCCGGGTGAGTCAATAAAATCGCCCAGCGTTTAAGAAAATCCTGTCCCTGAAAGTCAAAGCAATAATATTGAAAACTGTCTTATTTTATCCCCGATATGTCAAATTAGGTTCCATAACTTACCCGGCTTTAATCAGCCATTCCTTCCCGTCGATATAGGAGACTTTCTGCAGAAAGCCCCTGTCGAAAACCTGAAAACGCGAGTGAAAACACCTAGCAAGATTTCCCGTCGTGCTCCTTCCTGGCAATAAAGACTCTTGGATGTGTCAATGTATTTTGTCCTCATGGGAGAATGGAATCCCTGTGAATAGGTTATTCACACTAGGGGGAAGATGTCTCAACCCGTCAAAAAGAAAGCTAAAGCGTACCGCAAGTCATCGCTGTAAGGTAAACACATTTAGGGATTCTTGCTTGTAATTTTAGCATGTTTTTGAAGGTTTCTCAAAGGGGTTCATTTTAGAAAATCGCTTACAGAATCTGAACTGAGTGACCGATTTTAGCCACGAGAAATTCTAAAAATAATTGATCATGTTAACTATTCAAGTTAAAAAAAAAAAGTAGGTATTGCAAAATGTCATTGCTTATATTCTCAGGGAGCAATAGCCTCTCAAAAGTCGGGCGTTTTTTTTTGACTCACCGGGTAGATCGAAGGAAACTTTAGGTGTTTTGCCATAATTGCAGAAAGAATTTTTGATATCCTCATTTTTTCTGGAGTAGACCTTTTAGCTATTCTAGGAAAGAATCTGAATCGAACGATACTGTTATGGGATCTGAAGAATTTTCGAATGTGCGCAATGGTGATAGAAGCTCTAACGCCACTCGGTCGAACCTCGTGTATAAAACTGTATCAAAATGACTCTTGATTCCAGGCTCTTTCGTTGAATAGCTTTAAGGTCTATTATTGCGCTTTTACGCTTTTAGAATAGATGAATGAGGGGACGTATCGCAAGATTTGACAAAGATGCTTTAAATTCTAAGCTGTTGTGAGGAAAGTCAAAATGACCAACACAAGAAATACTCTGTTTCCTATAGCCAGATTCACAGACCAAACGAGTTTCTCGTTTGGTCTGTGAATCAGGCTATGTTTCCTGCAGATTTACAAGATGGTGGCAAGCAACATTCTGTAGTTTTTGTGGTTTACAATTTAGCAATTTGGTGACGTCACATTTTCAAAGTACTGGGATAGCAGAAGTTACCGAATTAACGGGACAGAGTGAGAATAATTGGGGTTTTTGAAATTGTTCGATGTAGCAATAACCCATGGGTTGGAATAATCGGGGGGGGGGGAGGGTTTGGAAAAATAGAAAATAGTCCTCTTCTTTGGTAAACACGTATCTTTTATATATTTATGCGGACAATGATGTTACTGATACATTTACTTATGAACTCTAGCTCTGTTGAATGTACTTCTCAAGACTTTTTGTTGCGTTTATTCAGTAATTATGTTTACTATCATATCATTTTTCCAAAAATAAAGAAAATGAGGGCTGAAAAAAAGCAGGAAGATTGGAAAATTTTTCAAAAATTATTAAGGGGGGAGGGAAACGATTATTGGGTACTCGAGAGTAGGCATGGAACCCACCCTCGCCTGACTGTTCTGCAAAGTCAATAGGATTACACCACTGCGCCACAGCACCTAATGAAGATTCCACTGTAATGCAAATCTTAAGATCAAACATAAGTAACGTTTAGAGAGTTTAGTTTGCGTTTATTTCGTGTAACTTGTAGCCAGATCGAATACAGGAAAGGTCCGCCGTTAAGAAACCACATTATACGAAACTCGGACCTTGAAGCTTTGAGAGCTCAGAAGAAAAGCAATATAGTAATCGAGGATAACTATAGTCGGAGGCAAAAGGTGTGTTCCTTAAAGGTGGGACTTCGTTGTTTCCACAGACATGTGTTTTTATAACTAAAGTTGCACAATTAGTTAAGTGCCAAAATCGATATTGCCAGGACTATTTGCGATTATGTCCTAACTGTTTTTAGTTCATTTGCCAAACAAGGTAGACAATTCATTTTTGGCTGTTCGGAGTATCAGAGGTGAGTCAAGGTACACTATGATTGTTTCGCAAAATGTATAATTACGGATAATCCATCAATTTCTACGTTTCTATGTGCCATTTTTAATGAATAGCCTAAGCTAGATGTTAAAATTTATTTCCCACAACAATCTCTCTTTGTTTTAGAGTTATCAGCTTTTTTGCACAGGAGCTGTTTTTGATGTTGCCGAGGAAGAAAAAGAAACGAAACGTTGAGAAAGTCTTCCCTGATTTTCAGCTTTTGTGCAGTGGCAATGAGAATAGAAAGCTTCTCGAGAAGATAATCAATGACAGAAATATGTTTCTTGAATCTACATGGCTTATCGTAGCTTCTCAAAAGATTTAGATATAATTCACGTCATTACAGTAGAAGACGCCGAAAACTTTGTTCTGCTTGCCCTTTTCAAACTCTTCCGAAAACAGCTTCCTAGCAAATCGCTAATAAATTCAGCACATTTTGGTCGATTTAGTGAGATGTTTCTCCAGATCTAAGCCAGTCTTTCCGCTATGAAATCAACCAAAGTATGTTGGACTTGAGGGAATTTGACGGAATATTCTGTCAAACACCCATACTTTTTGAATCGGCAGGAAGTGTGAGGATATCAAATACTCTTGCAGTTCATCAGATGACCAGCAGGATTAAATCGCGAAATGATATGCATCTGATTTATCACATCAGATCTCCATATGAAACGATATTCAAGGATGTTTTATTTTTTATGTTATTCCACAACTGCATTTAATCATCAGATAATATATATATATTTATATATTTTACTTGCAGAATGATATTTTTGCTGCTTTCAAAACTGATACTTCATGGGGAGCAAATTGCTTGATTTTTTTTGTTCTTCTTCTACTTTGTTGGCTATGGAGTGATGTGGGTGTGTGGAAGTTTCATTGTCAAAAGCATCCGTCTTGTTAAGAACAGTTTAGGACCCATAGCTAACCATGATCCTTTGCAGTGCAAAAAGGCTGATTTTGATAATATATGCAAGTTCTTTTGGGCCTATTATATTCTTTGCGTTTTGTTTTCCTTTCCTTGTGCAGTCATAGTTAGCAACTGGCCTTAAACAGTGCTGGATAGAACAAGCTGTTGCAACAAAATGTGAAATTTATCAGAGACTAATAACAGCTGAGATTTGTAATCAGCAAAAATCACTTGTAAAAAACTTTATTGCTTTTGATATATGGAATTTTTTTACACCTCTAACTATTGTAAGATCTACTTCAACATGAAAATGAATCAAATGCAGTTGTTAGATCTGTCACCATTATACAGAGGCTTTCCTTCAAATGTGCTTGCAATTGTCAATATTTCTTCACCAAGACTTGCTTGTTTGCCAACAATAAACTCATCTGAAAGCTCCCTGAAAGTCACTGCCAGCCTAAGGCCACTGACATCACATCTTCTTATAGAATGTTTCCATACATGCCTTGCCTCACCTTGCAAAACAAGCAATGATCTTTGGGGCATTGGTACTTGAATTATAATATCTCCAAACAAATTTTCATTGGATAATGTCAGTAATGAATTAGAGCAAAGACTGAGAGTTACAAGTCGTTCACCCCATAACCATTCATCGTCTATGTGAGGATCTATAGATGATCCACGCTCTGAGGCATACTCAAGATGGCAAACTTCAACTGGATTGAAATTTGAAAGTTCTTTATGAGACTTGAATCTCTTTACTATGTTCTGTGAGAAAGATGGCAGGCCAGTGAAATTTCCAACTTTCAGTTTCTTCTTTTTGAAATTAGCCTGTGGACCAAAATCTTGTTTACGCCTGCCAGACTGTGATACTTTCCAAGGCAACTCATAAATTGCTTCCTTCAACTGAACTTCCTCTTCCTGGCTTACAAATTCCTCTAAAACTGTGATGCCATCATCTACACCAATAGTGTCTGTTTTATTATCAGGATCTTGGTTGAGTTGAAGTCCTTTGGAACGCACTGAGATTCGAGCTTCAGTGAAAGCATTTTCCTTTTCACCCTTTTGCTCATTATTACTTTCTGTTTTATTCAGAATTTTGCTGTTGCAGTTTGTTTTCTTCCGAAGCCCAGAGCAAACACATTCCATCCAACGATTTTGAATAACACGCTCCAGCTCTAAACAATAATGGAATACTCTGAAATCCTCTGTGCTCTTTCGATCTTGCATCACCTTATCATTCGCTTCATTTCTCAGGTTTCTGTTGCTGCTATTTTCACAAACCAGGCATTTCCGTATGCCACTGCAACCACAGACTTTTTCCGCCATTTTTGCAAATCAGCTGATAGTTTTGTTTCCAGGAATGAATTGAAGTGAATGATTATTGTTGTCGTTGTTGCTGGTTGTTGTCGTTGTTATTTGCTTCCTTTTGGTGAAATCTTTCATGTCTTGCAGTATTTGATCACAGAATGTGATTTGATCAAGACGACGAACAACTGATGACTGATCATTCAGGCCTTTATTGTGCAGTTTATGGGACAAGATGGAGACGAAGAAACGAGTAGCAGTGATTGGGGCAGGGCCTAGTGGACTGACTGCGATCAAGTGTGCAGTTGAAGAGGGTGAGTGAGTGAGACTGTTTTTGTTGTCATTGTTGGCTCAACCTTGGGTTTAAAAACTTGTCTTCCGTCCGGAAAAAGATTCATGTTTTTTTCAACGAAAGTTAATGAAAACGAACTCGAGACGATGAAATAATCAATAACTCTTTCCTCTTATTAACCCAGTTATAAAATTTGAAGTAAATAGAATTCTTTTCAGACTTTAAGCCATCATATCAGGTAACAAAATGTTTAGGTGGCTGGTGGCTTGTTCAAGATCAAGGGTCAAGGTCAAAGTAGTAAGACTGAATTGAAATTGGAGAAATTTCATTGCCACACCCTGTTTATATATTTTTTACCATGAATGGCTCTGGTACTAGATTAGATTTACAATGATTCAGAATCTGGCAAAGTATGATATCCATCCACAGAAAAATCATAAAACACTTACATAGTGATCCAAAAATTTGACAACTTCATTCACAAAATATACTAGGTGAGCCAGAAAAATTTCCTGCTTGAAGAGCTTGAGTAAAAATATTTTTTGATAGAAACTGCTTATTTTATAAGAAACTGAATTCTCAGATCACCAAAAAAACTGGGAAACTCCAGTACAGGGAAATATAACTTAAGAAACTTTATTATACTTTGTTTACTGTAACTTTTTCCCTGTAATATGAATGTACTTGAGCGATGTCTAAATATGGGAATATTTTCAAATATATAACAAATTTATGAGGGCAGCCGGTTGTTATGGATCCTTTAAGAAACTTGTAAGAAACTCTGAGTACTAAAAATCTCATAATTCTAAGAATCTTTCTATAATGGCCCAAATTCTCAATTTCTTATCTGCTTGATGGCCAAGAGATTAAGGTAGGGCGGATGGGAACAAGAACAAGTTGCTATTAATTTTCGGCCAAGCAGACTCAGGAGGGTTCAGGGCATGGCCCAGGAAAAATTTTTGGGCCATGCCCCTCGGTCTCCCGGAGAATCACCTTTTTTCTAGGAAAAGGTTTTTGAAGCGTGTTTATTTTTGTGCGAATTGAACCATGTTTAGCCCTGGTACAAAAGATGCTTACTGCAATAGTTCAGTGAAAATTCAAGGGGTAAGGTAGAATTGATCAAATAATGAATGTTGTGAGTCACACAGTTTCAAAGTGCCCTTCTGCTGTTTGATGATCTTTGGTTTAATTGAATGTGCGTATCACAGAATTGAGACAGTACGGCTTGTGGTGATATCTTGAAGGGCTGGGAGCTAAAACCCAGCAGTAGATTAAATCAATCATTAGTGGCTTTCAGCCTATAGGAGAGCCGCCGTGCTATTAGAATTGCGATTCTAATAGCAAATGGCATGAACGGTCAAAGCTAAGCGACCAAGATCACATGCCAACCAAGTTCAACTTTTGCTCTTCATCGGGAAAGGGGTTTTTATCACATTATTCTTTCGAACTACCAGCCACAACAAACCCAGCAAGCAAAAGTAGGTACTGTCCTCTCGATCATCATGACTTCAAGTGAAGACTTTGCGTCCTGATTTTCAGTTGTAACACTTGTAAACATAGTTTCAACTCTTTTCATGCCTTCCACCTTGATACTTTTCTCTTGTTCAAAGAAATTAAAATTCTTAGCAACCTTTCTAAAGGGAAGACCTGTCGAGTTTAGCGACAAAACAGCACATTTCAACGAACTAAACTAACAGGTTTTCATGGTTTTTGTGCGAACTTCAGAAGGCCTGCAACTGGATCTGCCTGTGCTATTAGATTCGGAAAACTAATAGCATGGCTGCGTTGAGGCATTGTTGAAAGATTTGACTGACAGATGAAAACAGGGGATTACTTCTCTGCGGTATCTTTGATAGGAGCTTGCTGCTATTAGAATCAGAAAACTAATAGCGTGGCTAATTTCATTCAGTGACAACAATGCGAGAACTCTATGGGAACATCGTACGTCATTGGTATTGTTAACCGGAATTTTGTCTCAAAGGAGACCAACAATAACCAATTGAAAGCATTGAGATCATTTGTTTGTAACTGATTGTAAAGATTGCAAAATCACAACACAGTCAAGTGAATATGGACAACTACATTGTGCAATCTTTGGAATAAAATTGCTATTAGACTAATAGCACTAATAGCAGGGCCAGCCACCCCTGGTATATTCTGTATATAGTTTTCTTGCATTTCTTTGGGTACTGGAAATTTTTAGCAAAATCTGACATTTATTACAAAATTTGTGTTAACCAAAAATGCCTGGACAAAACTTTTGATTACATCACAGAGAAACTTTTTATGCAGAATGATAAAGAGAGTACAGCTTTGTCATTGTTGAGAGATACCAGGTGAGCCACAAAAAAGTACCCATTTTTTAAAATTCATAGCACCAAGAGTGCTTCACAGATTTGAATGATTCAAATTCTGGTTCAAAGCCAAAAGAGTGAAGTATTTTGGTGGTTTTTCTTGCTGTCTCACAAGCACTAGAAACATGGACAAATTCAACTTAACAAAAATTTCATGGTTGCAAAATGGCTGAAAAGGGGCCTAAAATGTTGATCAAATTGTAGGATTCTCCTTACACAGTGCTGAACTTCCTGACTTTCTTTCCTTTCTTCTCTCTCCTCTCCTCCTTTACCTTTGCATCTTATATTGTATGATTTGAAAAGCAATTTTATTTTATTGCTAAGGGATCAAACTGGCTGGGTTCGTTCTCTTTGGATTAAAAGAAGCCAAATAAAACTGTTTTAGTTTCAGTCAGTTTGTTCAGTTTTGTTCGGGTTGTTTCGTTTCATTGAACATTACAAGTCATTTCTTATTGAATCGCTAATTATTTTTTGTATTTTTTCAGGTTTTGATGTTGTTTGTTTTGAGCAAGAAGATGGCATTGGTGGATTATGGAAGTACACTAATAATGACTCCCACAGTTCAGTCTGCAAATCAACAGTGATCAACACAAGCAAAGAAATGATGAGTTACAGTGACTTCCCAGCACCAAAAGAATTTCCTGTCTACATGCACAACACCAAAGTCATGGAATATCTGGATATGTACACCAAAAAGTTTGATATGCTGAAACACATCAAATTCAACACCAGTGTCAAAACAGTAAAGAGAAGCAGTGACCATGAAGTTACTGGAAAATGGGATATAACGCACTTTCCTCATGGCAAAGAAATCGTTGGTCAAAAAACAGAGACCTTTGATTTCTTGTTTGTTTGTACAGGTCACCATTGGATTATGAATATGCCATATGTCCAGGGCGTTGAAGATTTTATGGGTGTTAAACTTCACAGCAAACAATACAAAGATTTTAAAGGATTTGAAAACAAGAATGTTGTTGTTATAGGTACAGTGCATTTTGTTTCTGTAATTTTTTTTCATCCAAGCCAATTAAACAGTTTTGAAGTAAAGTTACGGGCCTTGGGAACATTATCACTATTGGTCAAAAATGTTCAGGAAATAGTCCACCAGAAAATTTCTAGCAGCCTTATCTGTGTTTGGAGAATTCTCAAGGAGTCCTTCAGGATGGTTTTGTATGCAAGGTCAATACAAACTGTAATATATGTACTGCAGTTGTGTGTGTATGGCACCTGTATGAAAAGTCATCAAGGATTTGTCAAACTCCCTTGACAACATTGTGAAATCTCTGAGCTAAGAAATTCAAGTTCGTATGATCCACGAACATATGGGGAGGTGCCGCTTGAAACCTGAAAAAGACACCCTGTCTCGAAGTCCAATTCCTCAAGATAATACCCTGTCCTGGAGGAAAGTTCTCGAAAACAAAACCCTGTCCTGGAGTTTCTTCAAACAGAATGGTCCACTGCCCTGGAAATTTGCTAGAAATCTGTCAGCAAATGCAGGGATGGCGCAATTCAAATGATACAACAGTAAATCACATTCGCGGAGCACAAATGGCCTAGAATGTCGTTACGGAGGCAGTTATGAAAAATATGAACTCTGTCATGGAGTCAAGCATGCAAAGGTAAAACCTTGTCCCGGAAAAGGAATCTGAAAATTAAACCCTGTTCAGCGGAAAAACACATCAGTACCCCCTCCCCCATCCGGAGTGTGTGATTTTACGGCCTTGATATCAAGTCAACATTTAGTCTGACGTTACTAGTAAATAAGTCCAAAATTTTTTTGTCCGAAGATTGCTTTCCAAAACTGCTCAGTCCAAAGTTTTCGTTGTCAGTGCTTAAAGATAAATTGATCTATCTTGCAGGGATTGGCAACTCAGGTGGAGATATTTCTGTTGAGCTAAGTCGTCATGCAAAACAAGTTTATCTGAGCACAAGACGAGGAGCATGGGTATTCCCAAGAATGGCACCTGGTGGGTATCCAGCAGATCAATACAAGAATCGGAGGATCATGAGCCTTGTGCCAAAGTTTTTGCTGGCAAAGATTGGAGAACGCATCGCAAATGGCAGATTTGATCATGAGAAATATGGATTGAAGCCAAGTCATGGTGTTTTTCAGCAGCATCCGATGGTTAATGATGATTTGCCTGTTAGAATGGTGACTGGAAAACTGCAGGTCAGACCGAATGTGAAACTGATCAAAGAAAATAGTAAGTTGTCTTGAATTATGGATTCATCGTACTAAGCCGATAAGTACAACGAAAACACTTTGACCTGTAAAAAGAACAACAACTAAAATAAACCTTGTTACCAGAGAGAAGAATGTTGAATCGTAGAAGAGAAAAATTGATTAATCTGAGAGCCTGAATAGAAAGAAATATTAGAAGTTACTGTGATAACTTCAATAAAGAGCAGCATTGAATAACCAAAAAATGCGTTTCATCTCACGCTCGTCAGTTCGGCTCGTGCGAAGAACAAATTAACGATATTAACAAGCCGTTTTGAAACCAGCGAAGCCAGGGGGGTACATGAATTGCGGATGGAGGGGGTCTGCCACCCGGTTTTCAGAAAGCTACGCTCTTCTAATTACGGACAGTTGCCGTCATTCCCACTTTTATGATGAATTTTGGCGGAAAACTACCCATTTTTTACAATTTTTTGCCAATTTCTGGAAAATCCACCTACGTTTAAGGAAAATTTGCCGAAAAGGGGACCCTTGTTAAGAGAATTTTGGACCTAAAAATCCACCAATATAGGCGGCACATACCCGTACCCTCAGCATGTTATGTTACCCCCCCCCCCCGGGCAGCAAAGGTTAAGGGTAAGGTGACGTTGAAGTGAAGGTGAAGTGGCGGTTTAGTGCCAAGCGATGGGGTTGCAGAAATATAGAAGACCTACTTGATTTTGTGACCCCTTGCCATGACGCTAAAAAGTAGTAGAGCTCTACCCGAGATCGAGCCCTGCGTGCTCAGCTGTTCTGTTGCAAAGTCAAAGGATTGCACCACTGCACCACAACACCTTCAACAGAACAAAGGAATATCGAAAATTACTTGGCAGTAACACCAAGGCCAACGACAGGCTAAACTAAAAAGCAGTAAATATTGAACGCATTCAGCAATTGTAATTTTGACAATTTTTTGTGGTGTTAGCCGCACAGTATGTTAAAAGAATCAAAACCTTGCGATATCGCAAAGGCACCTTGCAAAATCAACAGAATGGGAAAAGCCTATACTTTTATTCTAATCCATATGTTGTTGCATTTTGTTCCAATATCTCAAGTTATGTTACCGATGGTCTACGATTTTTAACCTTTTTTGTAGGTGTTGTGTTTGAAGATGGCACAGAAGTCAAAGACATTCACGGCATCATTTTTGCCACTGGCTATAAAATTGGTTTCCCATGCTTAGAAGAAGGCCTAGTTCCAGTGGAGAAGAACGAAGTTCCACTGTACAAATACGTGTTCCCGTATGAGCATAAACATCACACAATGGCTATTCTAGGCTGTCTTCAACCAATTGGTGCTGTCATGCCGTTGTCTGAACTGCAGGCTCGCTGGGCAGTCAAGGTGTTCAGCGGAAAGAGAGGTTTACCAAGTAATGATGAAATGAAAATGGAGATGGCTGAAAAGAAAGCTGCCATGGCGAGACGGTATTACAAAACAGAAAGACATACCATTCAGGTATGATATCAACCGGATGAGCCTAAAAAAGTTTCCACTTTTGAAAATTCGTAGAAGCAATAGTTCTCGATGAATTGGAATGAATCGAACTTAGCTTGATTATGAAGAGATCGTATTATTCCACAGGCGATATAGGCCTATTCGTGTATATTCGAGTATTAGGATGTAGTCATGTGGTGTGTTCATTAGAATGTTTAAGATGGCGATGAATGTTGTGGACTGCACTTGTCGACATTAAAAATGCTTGACTGCATTATACTGCTTTTAAAGGAGACAGAAAACAAGGAGTAGACATGTTGATGACACAAGGCAAGTACACACTGCATTCTAATATTCGAATTTACACGAATATAGTTTCATCTCGTGTCGCCTAAGATGAGAATTCCTGGTCAGCTGATGTGGTTTGAACTGTTTGAAGAATCGCAAACAATCGATATAATATGTTGAATCTTGCGGAGATGGTCACTAGTGTTTACTGAACTCTGATCAAGTTTCTTCCGTAGTAATGCAAATATCCTTTCTGTATATACTTGAAAACTACTGTTGAAACCTTTCTCACCGACAGGTTGATTACATGGCTTACGCTGATGAAATAGCCGAAGAAATTGGCTGCAAGCCTAATTTGCCGAAGATGTTCCTCAAGGATCCAGGATTAGCTCTCAGCTGTTTATTCGGACCATGTGCGCCATACCAATATCGAATCATGGGCCCAGAATCTTGGAAAGGTGCTAAGAAAGCTATTCAAGCGATCCCTGAGAATATCATTTTCCCAACTCGAACGAGAGTCGTAAAGAAGGACTGTAGCAAATCGGGTAGTAAGCTCTTTGTTTTGATCGCATTATTGTTGGCACTGTTAGCAGTTTTCTGTCATTTTGTCCTCAGGGTTTTTAGCTTCTAGCTTTTTCCATCTTCGCTGAATCATTAAGGAACAAGAGGGTTCTCTTAGCATGATAAAACAGATGAAACAGATAAAACAGATGACTTTTTACCAACAATATGTAAAGCCAGTTAAAGAAGTCACATTAGTGTGAAATTTCTACTCATAAACCTCCAGCCATGCCCAAAGCACTTTAAAGTTAGATTTTTTCATATACTGGGTATTTTAGGAAAAGGCAACCTAAGAAAAACTAAAATTTTACAACAGATGGTAAGGCTTGAATAGGTGTAATGTAGCCTTCTGAGAGCATAATATATTTTCTTTCCAATAATATCAAATTAAGGCATATTAATCAAACTATCATTAAATTGACGATTTCGGAAGTGCGGTCTGGTTGAGATGCAGGAAAATGGTAGGGCATTTTCACAGGCAATAGCTCATCTTCATAAGATTGTGCTAAAGATGGAGGAAAGGAATTTTTTAGCATGATGCTCTGCGTCAAATTGATTTTCGATCGATTTCATTGGCTGGCTTCTAAAGGATCTTGGTTAAAAATTCCTCGACGCCATCCTTGGCACAATCGTCTATCAATGTTTTTCAACGGAAAAATTCGTATGCTTTAAGGGCATCACCTGAAGTGCAGTGCTTCAAGACCCATCATGTTTCCACGAAATCTGTTTTGTAACTTTTAAAGATAGGTAAGGTCTTGATTTGCTCCTGCAGCAACCGCAGCATTTGAAATCGGCCACAATTACAGAAGCGTATCGAAACTGCATATTCTTGTAACAGGGATTCTTTATGCTTTACATATGCCGTATGCATTACGTCCATTCAGATCTTGTATTTTTTCAAATTTTCAATAATAGTTGGGTCGTGTTTTTTTAAATGCCCTGCATCTTTCAGGGCAGTAGATCGCTTTCCCCTGGTATTTTGCCAAGAGAAATTCAACGTCTAGTGTCTAATAGACGGTAGAATCCAATAGACGGTAGACTTACCCCACATCTGTTTCTTCCGTACGTCTTACTGTTCCATTTTCGGTAGTTCCTGGCTGCACCATTCCAACCATAGTCATTCCATGTGAGAAAGAGAGATCGAGAGGAAATTTTTGTCACTTTCCTCTTTGTGCCTTGACAGAATGTTGCAATGGCGGATACAGAAACAACCAAAAGGGGAGCCGTCCAACGGACTGAGAGAATAGACTTGGGGCAAGTCTAAATGGACGGTGTCAGATAACATGTTTTTATTAACATACGTTTTAGAATTTAAAAATAATACATTGAATGATTTAGCCACAGACACACACTCATTCCATTTTGTATTTTTTATTATATCTCGGAGATTACGAACATGCCCGGTAAGCTGACTGCATTATGTGAAACGTACTTTCAGTCCGTGGATGTAGAACCAAATATGATTGATACAGTATTGAGGAAGAACAGTACCAGAAACCTTGTACTCGCCAGTGCATACGGGTGCATGCGCCACGCTTGTTGGTTTTATTCTGGGCTGGCTGGTGCCAAACAGAATGTCATGGCCGTGGTAGGTAGCAAAGCCACGAGGGATATACAAGTTTTGTTATAAGAAAATGGTTTATAAAAAAACTATTACTAAGAAGGCCAAAATTTTAAGAAACTCTGGTACTATGTCTGAGAAGTATTAACATACTTTTAAAAGTTAAAAGCATGGATATCATGGCAAATATATCGTTGAACCTGTATTCTTGAGCAATATTAACTAACCATTTTTGTTCAACATAACAGAACACTTTTATTCCTTTTTGATGTTTTAAATGTCAAGAAACATATCTGCTGCAGTTTTAGTGACCACATTGATAATATGGACAAAATTTTAAGTTGAATTAAGAAACTTTAGTTCTATGGTCTGATCCAAGTTTCTAAACGTGTTCTCAGAAAACCAGACCAGCTATTGTCAGTGAATTTCCTAGCCATGCACAGTCGGTAAAACTGCATAAATTCTAGCAGCTGGCTGATACAAAACTTGCCGACTGCATCCTGCAATTATGAAGTGCCGAATGTCGGCTCTATTGCCTGATATTTGGCTGAAAATAGCAGTATCCGAATACTCATATTGCAAATAAAGTCTACAGATATAGAATAATAGAATCGATCGGCTGTAAATATTTTGGACCACAAAAAGTGTCAGATGCTTTCTCAACTCAACGTGTCATTGATCAGAGTTTTTGGTTCAGTTTTTTCAATTCAGTGTTGGACGCTGCGCAGCATGAAGCAACAACAACGACAGACAGCACGACAGCAACAACAATTTACCAGGGAGGGAAGGAAAAAGCCAGATGCAAGGAAACAGACCAGCGCCAGTGGCGATCTGTAAATCAAAGCAGGTGTTTTGAGAGAGAAATAATGGCAGAAAGCGTTTACTTGTTCGTTCCCAATCTGATAGGTAAGAAGAGGCTCTTTTTGCAGGAGGATGATGATGTTTGTTTCTGTTTGAAAGGCTTCGTTTTGTTTGTTTTTGATCCAAACCAGTGTAGCAGCGAAAGAAATTTAGGCCAAGATCCAACCACCCTCATCTAGGCCAAGGGAAGTTTTAAATTTGAGCTTTCTATAAAGAATCTTTATGTATCTGTGCTTGGCTAATTAAGTAATCCAGGAAGGCCCCCTGCTGTGAATGATATTTGCTCTTTCGTTTGAAAGATCTTGACAGTTCACAATTCATTTTGTTTAATCACACAATTTGTTACCCTGATGATGAGTGTTTTGATGATTACAAGCATGTTTTCCAAAAGTACTGCCAACCTTTTGAATAATTTTTGGAAAAATGGAAAATGACAAATTAGTCTTTTTAACCATAGTATGAATAAATTGTGTAATTTCAAATTTGGTGTCTTCCGTTATCCCAGACTGATAACTTTGCAAAGTACACATGGAAGATGCACACCTGGCCATTGTTTTAAACTATTAACTATTGTTCTTCCGGGAATTGCATGCAGAAGATCTTCTGCATGCACAACATACAGTAGTTAGCAGTCTGGATGTTATCATTAGGTTATTATTTTGAAAAGACTGCTGTGTGTGATGGAATCTCAAAGTTTAAAGTGCGCGGGACTTTCTGTTTTAGACTTTGAAAACAAAGTAGACTATGCCTTTGATAATTTAGTTCCCTTTCATTAGAAATAATTCCTAATGCGGCAAAATAGCAATGCAAAGGTCTGCACTGTTGAGAATCTTTATTACATCAAGAAGCTAAGATGTTTATCATTAATTTTAGGTTATGCAAGAGTTATACTAGCATTTGTATCATTTTACTACATGCCAACATCTCCATATACTGCGGGATTTTTATATCTGCTTAGTGGACTTCTAGATGCATTTGATGGACATGCTGCAAGAACTCTGAACCAAGGTATTGATGTTTTCATCACCAGAAAGGAAAACTTTGAAAGACAGTGATACTCTCTCTTTGTGTTTCCAGTCTGAAACAGAGCATAACATGACAATGCTGCAACAAGTACTGTGAAACTTCTGTCAGAAAGCAAAAACATCATTCAATAAAATGTAAAATTTCCACTTGGTTATTCTCCGTGAGATGAATTTTTGAAAATAACTTTCTGCTTCAATGCAGCACTTTCTCAAAGCAGTTACAGTAAGAGTTTACAGTACTGTAGATGCAGTATACCTGCTTTTGCAGGAGCTAAGGTTGACTAGTGGCATACTTTTCGTCAAAGCTATGATCAGGTATTCCGAGCCATAAATAAGATAAACAATTTGTGCTGACAGGTTTGTGAGCATTTTCCTTTTAGCAAAAAGTAGCATACTGCTGAAATATATAACATTTTCAACAATGCCTTGCAATTTGAAGGATGCTCTATTCAAAGAAACTGGGTCACATAACCACAAACAAACCTGTTATGTTTAGAATTTAAATTGTTGCCCACATGTGGCTATGAATCCACAATAAAGTTACTCCCAAATATCCACCAATATCTCTGCAATCGTACAACATATGGTATGAGTGTTTTGTTTGTTTCTCTACCAAATACAAGAATCCATCTTCAAAGTACCACCCTTCATTTTGAGAAAAGTAGTGGACAGTCTCTCTGTGATATGGCTCATCTATGATACTGCAAAATCATCATTTCAGTCAAAATTTGTTTACATCATGTGACCCAGTCCCTTTAATATGAAATTGAAAGGAAGAAAATCTTTCAGAATACTGTATTTATGCATTCATTCTTGATATTCCTGTTCTAGCTTCAAAGTATGGAGCAGTCTTAGATATGCTCACAGACAGGTAAATTATGGCAATACAAAGCAGATTCCTTATAATGCAATCTATTATTATGATGCAAACAATCTTCACTGTTTTGTGCTTAACTTAATTGTTAGCATAAGGATTTTCTTTCTATTTTTAGAACAGAATTAATGCAACTAAGAAAGGATAAGACAGTCAATTTTTTATGATTTTCAACTTTTTTGTGTGTTCTGCTTGAAGCAAAGCAAAATAGAGCAAAAAATATGATTTTAGAGCAAAGGTCTCCGACACATTGTTTGCTTGAAAAAGGAGAATTTTCTGAGTTGAACCCTGATGATTATGAAGAGTCTTCAAGATTTTTGTTCAATTTAAAAAGTCCTATATTTTGTTATTTTTTTCTTACCTTTGTTATCCTCTATCTATTCAAATGATGAAGAACTTTTGATATGTACTGTATATAATGTATCAAATGTAGATAAGTAATTTTCATACAGTATGTATCTTACCTTTGTATTTCTCAGATGTGCAACAACTTGCCTTCTAATGGTCTTGGCTCTATTTTACCCAAAATGGATGTTAGCTTTCCAATTCTTAGTTGCATTGGACATTACTAGCCATTGGGCCCAAATGTACAGGTAACGGCTTTTTTCCATTCACTTTTTTGTGCAATACATTGTGTCCCTGTGGCTTATCATTTCTACATATAATGTTAAAATTCAACTGAGGTTTCATTTGACTCCATTTCCAGCATCATTTGACCCAAATTAAGCACCATGTGACCCCTTTTTAACCACATAACTGCAAAAAGCTACCAGCATAAAAGGGGCATACCATATAAGGTAAATTCACATTCTTCTGATGATGACCATATCTTCAAAATGTGTCAAGGACAGCAGATCAGATTAAAAGAGTAGAAGGACTCCCAGTTTCCTTTTTCTTTTGTTCATCATAACACTTCTACTGTATGTAATTACATATGATTTAGGTGATTTCTAGTAATTTGCTTTCTCAAAGATGGGGGATAAGTCAATGCAAAGGTCAAAGTATTCACAACTGTGACAAATCAAAAGTTTCACAAAAAAAGAGTTAAATGTGATTATCTGTCAATTCTTAAATTCATTTCATGGAAGCATTTCAACCTTGTTGTAGTTTTAGTCTCTGGTGTATCAAGAACTTTTCAAAGTTGATCAAAAATTTAGCGACAGTCAAGAAAAACTTCTCATCAACACAAAACATGTACTGTACAAAACCTAAACATTTATGGTTTGGGTTGGACCTAATCATCTTCAGAACAGATATTTAGAATGGTAATTTTAACATGCCAGTTTAAATTCCTGCAGTATTTTCTCAAATTTTGTAATCAGTGTGCATTGGGTATGGTTTTTGGAGTTTGCAAGTTTGTATGGAGTTTGTTCTAATTTTCATACGGCAGTTGCAGGACACTTCAAATATTGCTAATGTTTGGTGCAAATTTCAGATTCTTTGCAAACAGTTTACAAACTGCTTAATTTTGAACATACTCAAAATACAATTCAAGTTTGCTGCAACTTAATGCAAACTAAATTCAAACCTGATTTTTTACTGTTGGGTCTTTCGGTCTTGATGGTGTGGGGTTTTCTGCTTTGTAGCTCCATGATGAAAGGCAAGACAAGTCATAAGTCAACAGAGGAAACATCAAATCCTATCCTCAAGCTTTACTATACCTCAAGAGTAAGTTTATTTGCTATAACATATTTTTTTCATGCTCTATTTATCTGGTTTGGCAGTGCAAAGTGCAATCAAAATTAGGTCTTTAAGCGTTTGTGTTCACAACCTTCAAAGCACTATAATCAGACAGCTCCATAAGAATTTTTTATGTATTTGAAGAAGTTGCAAAGATTAAAGGAATTGTTTACAAAAAAGAGCATTTGAGCTTGTCAATGTACAGCTTATGATAAGGTATTTCATACTTTTCATACTGTATTTTAGCAAAACTGATTTTCAAGAAGGTCGTTTGATTCACATTCATCATTAAAACTCTAGCAGTGTTTGCTAACAATTCATACACTACTTTGGTTCACACCCCCTTTTGATTATTGCAAAAATGTGCTGGCAAAAGGACTTTCATCTTAAACTTTGATACAGTTTTAATATCATTTCTATCTTTCTGTAGATTGTGCTGTTCACCATGTGTGCTGGAAATGAGATCTTCTTTGCAATGTTATACATGCTACATTTTAGCTCTGGTCCAGTCTGTAAGTTCAAAATTTTAATCATATATATATGAGGGTCCTAAGGGATCTCAGGCTATGAGTCTCCAGGGTATACTTTAATGTGCTCTTGGCTCCCAAATGCACAATTGTTGTGCTCCAGGGCTCCATTGCATGGATTCAGGGCTCTAGGGGCTCCATCTCTTAAAAGCAATTGCAAAAGATATTAACGTTTGGTTTGTTCCAATATGAAATACAAAGATTCATCTTCAAAAGAACGTCTCATTTTTGAAAAACAAGTCAAATGACTGTGTGACATTGCCAGTTTAAGATACTGCAAAATCAACTTTTGATCAAAATTTGGATACGGAGCCCATCTGTTTACTGCAATGATACCATTTCAGGCAGATAGTGAAACTACGATCATGTATAAGTCTATGCTGCTGTGTCAAACTGTATGAACATGGTTCTGCAGGAAGACATCGGTGCCCATGAAAACAGAAAGCATGATGAAGTATTTTCAGCATCAAACATTTTTGCATTTTCAAGTGGTATTCATTTGCTATCACTTAATGTTTGGCTTTTTTGGTCGATATATGCTACGAGCAGACTTTTAAGGATGTCAGTTGCCAGAGGTGGAAAAGGACTTTTAAGGATGTCAGTTGCCAGAGGTGTATGAAGCTGTGAGCAACTTCACAGATAGCTTGTTCATGTGGAAGGAAGAAAGGGGAGGAAGGGAGGAAGTGGAATGGACGGATGGAAAAGAAAGGAAATGATGAAGGGGAGAGGAAGAAGAACAAAAGATGGAAAGACAACGTGATGAAAAGAAAACAAGGATTGAGAATATAAAGAGATGGGAGAAATGAGGGAATAAAGGGACAGAATAAAGAGGAATCAATATTTGGATTTTGCTCTTTTATCAGTTGCGGTTTTGCAATCCAAGGAAGCTTTTAAGAGTAATTCCAGTTCTTATTGGACTATCAAAGTTTACACAATATTGCAATTGAAATGAATTCTGGGATTACAGCGAATTGATACAAAAGGAAAGAAGAATTCTAGTTTGATGTTCCTTTGCAGAAAGGCAAATGTTTTTCCACGAATATCGACTGCAAAGGAAAATCAGTCCAAAATGCAACAAGGTCTAAATATTTAGATTTGCGATTCAACTTTTCAAAACAAAGACTTGCCCATAAGTTTTTATTCATGTCTCCTTGCTACAGCAGCTTAAGGCTGTACAGTTTGTGTTTTGTTGTTAATATATTTGTTCGACCTTCAATTAGCTCAAAGTGTTGACGTTTTTTAAATGTTCTGAAAATCACATTGTATTAGTAATGCTTCCTAAGCATCATTTACTGAGTTAGAAAATACTTAAAATTTTAAGGGGTTGGGGTAGAGATCTTTGAAAGATTGTATGTGGAGGGAAAGCTGCTATCGGTTGAAATTTAGATGTCGGGGGTTGGTCGTAAAATGTGGTAAAAATTTCTGCAGAAAATCTCCTGTAAGAGCATTATTTCTGAAAATTATTTCTGAGACATGTTCCATTTTAAATGCATGTCCCCATTCCCTCAGAATGCGAAACACTGATGACAAAACGTTAAAAAGTGCCATCTTCTTTTTGCAGTAAACCTCGTTGTAATCAAAGTTGGTTTGTGGAAGTTGCTAGCAATTATTTCCCTGCCAATTTGTGTCACAAAGAACTTGATTAGCATCGTGCAGATGATTGGGGCGTTTGAGGCAATCGCAGAGAGCGACAAAGCAGACAGAGCAAAATCAAAATGAATGTAATGTACTTTTAGTGTTCTTGTACATAGAAATAAAATCCTTATGTTTTGTCGTCCAATGCACGACTACCTTAGGCGAACCACAGCTTTGTGTAGGTGTACGAGCCGGAGCTGTGGAATCATCAGTCACTTGACCCAAAAGAGACTGCACGAACTAGATCACGCTTAACTTCCAGAGAGTAATACTATGAAGGCAACAAGATATCAATATGTGGCTGGAGGGCATAGCTGTCTTTTGAAGTGTTAGCCACTTTAAGATGTAGCTATCTTCCGAAAAACTATTTTCAATAAACACGTAGCAATTCGTTCATTTTTCTTAATTTCATCCTTTTCCATTCCATGTCTTGGAAGATGTAAATAAAGCCAAATTTAAGATTTTTTCAGGAACATGACACAGGAATCTTATTTTGCAAACAATAGATTTCCCCCATGCAACTTCAAATCCATCTCTTTGTAAGTTTTCATGAAATGTTAACTGTAAAAAGTTAGCGATTGCTTCCCTCTAAATGAAAAATGTAAGACTAGAAATTTCTTTGAATTTGTGTTTTCGGATAGTAATCATGGCTTAAGGTGACCATGCAGCATCTCAAAAGACAGCCAAGCCTTTCCACAAGTGCTACTAGGGATTTTGCCATGGCTCTTGACTTTAGAGATCCAACTAGAATCTAGCTTGTGAAGTTTTTGATGGTCACTCAAAAGTCAGCCCTGTTAGGCCTATGTTTCTGTGTGACTCTTTTCATGATATGCATTTGATATTTCGTCGATTAGAGCGAAGAAATTGCTTTGTCCCCAGAAACACACTGTTCAGTTTTATTGTCAAGTATAGCTTTTAGATCATTGCGGATTAATTTTATTTGCATTTTCGAAAGGGGGAATTGCAACATATCTTTCAGAAGACTATTATCTCGTAGGAATCACATTTGATTTAAAAACTGCCGAATACAGCCTGGAAATGAATATGTGACAGTCCCGAAGAAACTTTGCGCCATATTATGTGTTTTAAAACCAAATTTTACACTATTTCGCCCAATATTTCTCGCTGCTTTTTTACTGAGTCTTTGAGGCATTGAAACTAAACGAGAAGCTTTAAAACAATAGACCTTATAGCTATTCTACAAAAAGAGTCTGGATCGAGCGATATTTTCATTACTTTTCACAGGAGTGGTTCGATCTTCGATCCAATGGCGTTGGAGGCCCTAGGCCCTATCACTGTTCTTCAAATTCGAGAATTCTACAAAGTTCGTAAGAATATCGTTAGATGCACGTTCTCGTTTGGAATAGCTAAGAGGTTTGGTTAAGACAAACGATAATGTGCTGATGAATTTTCAAGCAACAATACATTTTGAAATCCTCAGGAATACCCGTGTTCTGATGTAGTAGTGTAATCCTTTGACTTTGATGCTAGAAAAACAGTCAAGTGGATTTGGTTCGATACTCGGTAGAGCCCCACCACTTGAGCGTCATGGCAAGGGGTCGCAGACTCAATTAGCCTTTAGCTACTTCTGCGGTTCCAGTGCTTAGCGTTAAAAGTCACAAGTCTGCCTTCACTTTCCCCCGAAAAAGCGTTTGTAGTCATTAGGAATAATCATTTATTGCCATATCCAAGCTAAACAAGAAATTACAGTCAAGGAAATATTTGACTTTATTACTAATTGATTGTCAGTCTATTTATGTAATATTTCTTTCACTTCAAATTTTCATTTTTGTCCTGTATTTCCATATTTATCGTGATGTAAATAACTTATCTAGTGAAAATTGGCAATAGAAAGAAAACAGACAATAAAAAAGCTTCTTCATTGTTCAAAGTATCTTCCATACCTTTACCTTTTGCAAAAAAATAGTCCCATCTCAAATGTACTATTTTTTGCCCAAGAAGCAAGGCTATAGTCTTTTCCCTTCTGCAAAAATATACACAGCTCAAATATACTAATTTTTGGCCAAAACGTTAGCCTAAAACCTTTGCTTTTTCGCAAAAATAGACCCATCTCAACTATACTAATTTTGGGCCAAAAAGTAAGACTATAGCCTTTGCTTTTTCGCAAAAATAGACCCTTCTCAAATATACTAATTTTGGGGCAGAAAGTAAGGCTATAGCCTTTGCTTTTTCGCAAAAATAGACCCATCTCCAAGATACTAATTTTTGGCCAAAAAAGTAAGGCCTTTGCTTTTTCGTAAAAATAGACCCATCTAAAAGATATCAATTTTGGGCGGAAAAGTAAGGCTATAGCCTTTGATTTTTCGCAAAAATAGACCCATCTCCAAGATACTAATTTTTGGCCAAAAAAGTAAGGCCTTTGCTTTTTCGTAAAAATAGACCCATCTAAAAGATATCAATTTTGGGCGAAAAAGTAAGGCTATAGCCTTTGCTTTTTCGCAAAAATAGACCCATCTCCAAGATACCACTTTTGGGCGAAAATGTAAGGCTATAGCCTTTGATTTTTCGCAAAAATAGACCCATCTCCAAGATACCACTTTTGGGGCAAAAAAGTAAGGCTATAGCCTTTGATTTTTCGCAAAAATAGACCCATCTCCAAGATACCACTTTTGGGCGAAAAAGTAAGGCTATAGCCTTTGATTTTTCGCAAAAATAGACCCATCTCCAAGATACCACTTTTGGGCGAAAATGTAAGGCTATAGCCTTTGATTTTTCGCAAAAATAGACCCATCTCCAAGATACCACTTTTGGGCGAAAAAGTAAGGCTATAGCCTTTGATTTTTCGCAAAAATAGACCCATCTCCAAGATACCACTTTTGGGCGAAAAAGTAAGGCTATAGCCTTTGATTTTTCGCAAAAATAGACCCATCTCCAAGATACCACTTTTGGGCGAAAAAGTAAGGCTATAGCCTTTGATTTTTCGCAAAAATAGACCCATCTCCAAGATACCACTTTTGGGCGAAAAAGTAAGGCTATAGCCTTTGCTTTTTCGCAAAAATAGACCAATCTCCAAGATACCACTTTTGGGCGAAAAAGTAAGGCTATAGCCTTTGATTTTTCGCAAAAATAGACCCATCTCCAAGATACCACTTTTGGGCGAAAAAGTAAGGCTATAGCCTTTGATTTTTCGCAAAAATAGACCCATCTCCAAGATACCACTTTTGGGCGAAAAAGTAAGGCTATAGCCTTTAATTTTTCGCAAAAATAGACCCATCTCCAAGATACCACTTTTGGGGCAAAAAAGTAAGGCTATAGCCTTTGATTTTTCGCAAAAATAGACCCATCTCCAAGATACCACTTTTGGGCGAAAATGTAAGGCTATAGCCTTTGATTTTTCGCAAAAATAGACCCATCTCCAAGATACCACTTTTGGGGCAAAAAAGTAAGGCTATAGCCTTTGATTTTTCGCAAAAATAGACCCATCTCCAAGATACCACTTTTGGGCGAAAAAGTAAGGCTATAGCCTTTGATTTTTCGCAAAAATAGACCCATCTCCAAGATACCACTTTTGGGCGAAAATGTAAGGCTATAGCCTTTGATTTTTCGCAAAAATAGACCCATCTCCAAGATACCACTTTTGGGCGAAAAAGTAAGGCTATAGCCTTTGATTTTTCGCAAAAATAGACCCATCTCCAAGATACCACTTTTGGGCGAAAAAGTAAGGCTATAGCCTTTGATTTTTCGCAAAAATAGACCCATCTCCAAGATACCACTTTTGGGCGAAAAAGTAAGGCTATAGCCTTTGATTTTTCGCAAAAATAGACCCATCTCCAAGATACCACTTTTGGGCGAAAAAGTAAGGCTATAGCCTTTGCTTTTTCGCAAAAATAGACCAATCTCCAAGATACCACTTTTGGGCGAAAAAGTAAGGCTATAGCCTTTGATTTTTCGCAAAAATAGACCCATCTCCAAGATACCACTTTTGGGCGAAAAAGTAAGGCTATAGCCTTTGATTTTTCGCAAAAATAGACCCATCTCCAAGATACCACTTTTGGGCAGAAAGTAAGGCTGTAGCCTTTGATTTTTCGCAAAAATAGACCCATCTCCAAGATACCAACTTTGGGCCAAAAAGTAAGGCTATAGCCTTTGCTTTTTCGCAAAAATAGACCCATCTCCAAGATACCACTTTTGGGCGAAAAAGTAAGGCTATAGCCTTTGATTTTTCGCAAAAATAGACCCATCTCCAAGATACCACTTTTGGGCGAAAAAGTAAGGCTATAGCCTTTGATTTTTCGCAAAAATAGACCCATCTCAAATATACTAATTTTGGGGCAGAAAGTAAGGCTATAGCCTTTGCTTTTTCGCAAAAATAGACCCATCTCCAAGATACCAACTTTCGGCCAAAAAGTAAGGCTATAGCCTTTGATTTTTCGCAAAAATAGACCCATCTCCAAGATACCACTTTTGGGCGAAAAAGTAAGGCTATAGCCTTTGATTTTTCGCAAAAATAGACCCATCTCAAATATACTAATTTTGGGCGAAAAAGTAAGGCTATAGCCTTTGATTTTTCGCAAAAATAGACCCATCTCCAAGATACCACTTTTGGGCGAAAAAGTAAGGCTATAGCCTTTGATTTTTCGCAAAAATAGACCCATCTCAAATATACTAATTTTGGGGCAGAAAGTAAGGCTATAGCCTTTGCTTTTTCGCAAAAATAGACCCATCTCCAAGATACCAACTTTCGGCCAAAAAGTAAGGCTATAGCCTTTGATTTTTCGCAAAAATAGACCCATCTCCAAGATACCACTTTTGGGCGAAAAAGTAAGGCTATAGCCTTTGATTTTTCGCAAAAATAGACCCATCTCAAATATACTAATTTTGGGGCAGAAAGTAAGGCTATAGCCTTTGCTTTTTCGCAAAAATAGACCCATCTCCAAGATACCAACTTTGGGCCAAAAAGTAAGGCTATAGCCTTTGCTTTTTCGCAAAAATAGACCCATCTCAAATATACTAATTTTGGGGCAGAAAGTAAGGCTATAGCCTTTGCTTTTTCGCAAAAATAGACCCGTCTCAAATATACCAAATTTTGGGGCAGAAAGTAAGGCTATAGCCTTTGCTTTTTCGCAAAAATAGACCCATCTCCAAGATACCACTTTTGGGCGAAAAAGTAAGGCTATAGCCTTTGCTTTTTCGCAAAAATAGACCCATCTCAAATATACTAATTTTGGGGCAGAAAGTAAGGCTATAGCCTTTGCTTTTTCGCAAAAATAGACCCATCTCAATTATACTAATTTTGGGCCAAAAAGTAAGGCTATAGCCTTTGATTTTTCGCAAAAATAGACCCATCTCAATTATACTAATTTTGGGCCAAAAAGTAAGGCTATAGCCTTTGATTTTTCGCAAAAATAGACCCATCTCCAAGATACCACTTTTGGGCGAAAAAGTAAGGCCATAGCCTTTGATTTTTCGCAAAAATAGACCCATCTCCAAGATACCACTTTTGGGCGAAAAAGTAGGGTATTGCCTTTAATTTTTCGCAAAAATAGACCCATCTCAAATGTACCAATTTTAGGGCAGAAAGTAAGGCTATAGCCTTTGCTTTTTTGCAAAGATAGACCCATTTCCAAGATACCACTTTTGGGCGAAAAAGTAAGGCTATAGCCTTTGATTTTTCGCAAAAATAGACCCATCTCCAAGATACCACTTTTGGGCGAAAAAGTAAGGCTATAGCCTTTAATTTTTCGCAAAAATAGACCCATCTCCAAGATACCACTTTTGGGGCAAAAAAGTAAGGCTATAGCCTTTGATTTTTCGCAAAAATAGACCCATCTCCAAGATACCACTTTTGGGCGAAAATGTAAGGCTATAGCCTTTGATTTTTCGCAAAAATAGACCCATCTCCAAGATACCACTTTTGGGGCAAAAAAGTAAGGCTATAGCCTTTGATTTTTCGCAAAAATAGACCCATCTCCAAGATACCACTTTTGGGCGAAAAAGTAAGGCTATAGCCTTTGATTTTTCGCAAAAATAGACCCATCTCCAAGATACCACTTTTGGGCGAAAATGTAAGGCTATAGCCTTTGATTTTTCGCAAAAATAGACCCATCTCCAAGATACCACTTTTGGGCGAAAAAGTAAGGCTATAGCCTTTGATTTTTCGCAAAAATAGACCCATCTCCAAGATACCACTTTTGGGCGAAAAAGTAAGGCTATAGCCTTTGATTTTTCGCAAAAATAGACCCATCTCCAAGATACCACTTTTGGGCGAAAAAGTAAGGCTATAGCCTTTGATTTTTCGCAAAAATAGACCCATTTCCAAGATACCACTTTTGGGCGAAAAAGTAAGGCTATAGCCTTTGATTTTTCGCAAAAATAGACCCATCTCCAAGATACCACTTTTGGGCGAAAAAGTAAGGCTATAGCCTTTGATTTTTCGCAAAAATAGACCCATCTCCAAGATACCACTTTTGGGCAGAAAGTAAGGCTGTAGCCTTTGATTTTTCGCAAAAATAGACCCATCTCCAAGATACCAACTTTGGGCCAAAAAGTAAGGCTATAGCCTTTGCTTTTTCGCAAAAATAGACCCATCTCCAAGATACCACTTTTGGGCGAAAAAGTAAGGCTATAGCCTTTGATTTTTCGCAAAAATAGACCCATCTCCAAGATACCACTTTTGGGCGAAAAAGTAAGGCTATAGCCTTTGATTTTTCGCAAAAATAGACCCATCTCAAATATACTAATTTTGGGGCAGAAAGTAAGGCTATAGCCTTTGCTTTTTCGCAAAAATAGACCCATCTCCAAGATACCAACTTTCGGCCAAAAAGTAAGGCTATAGCCTTTGATTTTTCGCAAAAATAGACCCATCTCCAAGATACCACTTTTGGGCGAAAAAGTAAGGCTATAGCCTTTGATTTTTCGCAAAAATAGACCCATCTCAAATATACTAATTTTGGGCGAAAAAGTAAGGCTATAGCCTTTGATTTTTCGCAAAAATAGACCCATCTCCAAGATACCACTTTTGGGCGAAAAAGTAAGGCTATAGCCTTTGATTTTTCGCAAAAATAGACCCATCTCAAATATACTAATTTTGGGGCAGAAAGTAAGGCTATAGCCTTTGCTTTTTCGCAAAAATAGACCCATCTCCAAGATACCAACTTTCGGCCAAAAAGTAAGGCTATAGCCTTTGATTTTTCGCAAAAATAGACCCATCTCCAAGATACCACTTTTGGGCGAAAAAGTAAGGCTATAGCCTTTGATTTTTCGCAAAAATAGACCCATCTCAAATATACTAATTTTGGGGCAGAAAGTAAGGCTATAGCCTTTGCTTTTTCGCAAAAATAGACCCATCTCCAAGATACCAACTTTGGGCCAAAAAGTAAGGCTATAGCCTTTGCTTTTTCGCAAAAATAGACCCATCTCAAATATACTAATTTTGGGGCAGAAAGTAAGGCTATAGCCTTTGCTTTTTCGCAAAAATAGACCCGTCTCAAATATACCAAATTTTGGGGCAGAAAGTAAGGCTATAGCCTTTGCTTTTTCGCAAAAATAGACCCATCTCCAAGATACCACTTTTGGGCGAAAAAGTAAGGCTATAGCCTTTGCTTTTTCGCAAAAATAGACCCATCTCAAATATACTAATTTTGGGGCAGAAAGTAAGGCTATAGCCTTTGCTTTTTCGCAAAAATAGACCCATCTCAATTATACTAATTTTGGGCCAAAAAGTAAGGCTATAGCCTTTGATTTTTCGCAAAAATAGACCCATCTCAATTATACTAATTTTGGGCCAAAAAGTAAGGCTATAGCCTTTGATTTTTCGCAAAAATAGACCCATCTCCAAGATACCACTTTTGGGCGAAAAAGTAAGGCCATAGCCTTTGATTTTTCGCAAAAATAGACCCATCTCCAAGATACCACTTTTGGGCGAAAAAGTAGGGTATTGCCTTTAATTTTTCGCAAAAATAGACCCATCTCAAATGTACCAATTTTAGGGCAGAAAGTAAGGCTATAGCCTTTGCTTTTTTGCAAAAATAGACCCATTTCCAAGATACCACTTTTGGGCGAAAAAGTAAGGCTATAGCCTTTGATTTCTCGCAAAAATAGACCCATCTCAAATATACTAATTTTGGGCAAAAAAGTAAGCCTTTAGTTCTTGATTTTTCGCAAAATAGACCCATCTCAAATATACTACTTTTGGGCCAAAACGTGATTCTATAGCCCTTGTTTTCTTGCACAAATAGACTCATCTCAGAAAGTAAGGCTATAGCCTTTGCTTTTTCGCAAAAATTGACCCATCTCAAATATTCTGATTTTTTGGCCAAAAAGTAAGGCTAATACTCTTTGCTTTGTTGCAAAGTTGGTCCCTTTTCAGATATGCTGTTTTTATTATTAACAAGTAAGGTTATAGCGATAGCTTTTTTGCAGGGATGGGCCTATCTCAATTATACCGGTGTTCGACTAAAAGGTAAGGCTATAGACTTACCTCTTTCGTAAAAGTTCTTCCTAAAACCAAAACGTGACATTTTGATTCTTGCGTCGCATGAAGCGTCGGCAAAAGAGACTAATCAAGAGAAAACAAGCGGTTAAATTAACTTCATATTGTTTATAATTCATACTTCAAAAGAAATTAGTAGAAAGAAAAATATTTTACATAACCATGTTCTGTTGACTCTGCTTGGTGATTGACTGTAAGTTATGTGTATCAAAATAAATATTTTTTCATTACACAACTAATATTGATCATAAAAATTAATCAGTCTTGCATTCCTAAAGATTGAATTTTGTTTTCACCCGCACCTGCGCCAAAACAGTTGTCATGAAAGCTAAGAATTTTTAACAGTCTACTTACCTCGAAAGGTAAGGATGAAAAATTCGCAGGATTCTCGCCAATTCTTTTGCAAGCGAATAATGTAAGAAAAGCATAAACTAAACGTTCTCCTGTTTCCGAGGATAAGCACTCTACAGGGTTGGAAATACTTTGCAAATATTGCTTTTGATATGCCGTTCCATGGCCAATAATGCACCATATTTGTAGCTTAGAAATTAAGGTTCATACCTCGATATTACTGCTTTTCTTTGCTGTTTTCTTTTCGGCCCAAGCCTAACTAACAAGTGCTAGAAATCAAATTCAAATGGCTCCTGCGCCTTTGACCGCTAGGTTCTACACAGTGTATATCCTCGTTTCAAACTTTCTCTTACAACATTTCAAGAGGTAGTTTGAAATGAGGTTGAACCACAGGAAGCCCAGGCAGTTAACATAATTGAACAATGATAAGTTTGTAATCTTAAAATCTTAAAATCGTTAATTGTATAATACCTTTGTGTGTTATTTATTGCATCTCTCCACTGCTGTGTTGTGTTTCATTGACTTCTGCATTCTGCATTGCGCTGTATAATTATTCGAATGCGAGAGTTCGATACGATGTAATTTGCAGGTATTCTAATAGTTTACAAAACTATTTGTAAACCATTAGAATACTGGCAATTTACATCGTATCGAATTCTCGCATTCCAACAATTATGCAGTGCAATGCAGAAGTCAATGACATACAACACAGCAGTGGAGAGGTGCAATAAATAACACACAAAGGTATTATACAATTAAGGATTTCAAGATTTTAAGATTACAAACTTATTATTGTTCAGTTAAGTCAACTGCCTGGGCTTCCTGTGGTTAAATACTGTGTAGGAGCTAACAGTTCAGACGCGAAGGAATCATTTGAATTTGATTTCTAGCACTGGTTTGGCTTAGGCTGAAAAGAAAACAATAAACACAAGCAATAATATCAACGTAAACTACTTTGATTTGTAAGCTACAACCACGGTGCATCATTGCCCATGGTCATTCTAGACTACAGCTAACAACAATTAGGATCATTATTAGACTCATTACGTTGAGTCCTAGTCATCGCTAAACCCCCACCCACCCTACTCGCTTATGCTAGTATCGACGCGGTATCGACGGAGGAGTAATGGCCGTTGTATCAAGGTTGCACTTTCGGTATCATCGCAAAACGCATGGCCTAAGAAAGCATCATTTTCCACTGCAACAACTAAACATGAGCAAATCACTTACAGTTTAGGGCAAAGCTTACAGAAGCTACTCTTCAGGAATTCTTCAGCTGAGATTGATTGTAAAGTATCAATTGTAAAGTATGAATAAGATTAACCCTCAGTCAGGCAACGGCAAGTAATTTTCAAATCGGTTTAAGTCTTGTGTTATAATTTTTCAAACCGCGTATGTGTTTTTGTGATTCACACACTATCTGTAATGTGAAAATGAACATGGGTACATTTGACTGCCAAGTTGTACTTAAATAGCTTGTTAACCTAAGTTGAAATTCTCGTAATAGATTTCACTGACCGCAAAAGCTCTATTCTTCCCCCAGGGGCTTACTTCTAGTTTGGAGGCTCCAGAGGGGGGCTTAAAAGAGAGGGGCTTATTAGGGAGGCGACTTATGCACGAAGTCAAACGATTTCACAAGTAAAACGCGCAAATTCGACATAGTTTTTATCCCACATGATATCAAAATCGACATGCAACTTGTTTAGCTGAATAAATGGAGAATCACTGGTAGCCACTGGCATTTGACATTAGTAGTTGTGTGTGGGGGGAGGGGAGGGGGGAGGGTGGTTAATAGAGAGGCTAAATAGAGCTCTTACGGTAGTTTGAATTAATTAAATGCAAATTGATAAATAGATAGTAATTGGCCTAAACTTTGTCCTGTTTATCTTGCCCCATCTTGGCATAGAAATCATTGATAACCTCAATATTTTTACCCATTAAATTGACATGTACTTGCATATCTTTCAAAACATCCTCTTCTGAAGCTCCATTTCCTATTGCAGCGATGAAATTCTCTCTGTATGGCACAGCTTTCATGGCAAGCTGGAGAAAAAAAACATGATTAAAGCAAACATTATTATATCATATTCCGTTCCAAAATATTCGCTAAATATTTGGAACTTGAGATATAAAACAAGGCATAACTGAATCATCTTGACATGCCTTCTTTTCATATTAGCATGCAAAGGAGCAAACAGATTTCGGAGAGAGCTGAGAAAGAGTTGTAAAATTCCGACATCATCGTATATCAAGGAGGCATGCGCTTTATTCCTGAGATCTTACGTTTTTTATCATAGTTAGAACTGAAAATAGATTATTCAGTTAAAAATGTCTTGTTCCAGTAAAAAACACTGCTGGGGGTGCTCCTCAGTTTGGGTCAGATTTAGCCTTAAGCAGTCTTAAACTGGGAACACATTTTCGCTTTAGTTTTTCATTTTCGCTTTAAACTGGGAACACATTTTCGAAAAACATCTTACCACAATCTCAGCTACTTAATGTGTATCAAGCACTTGTTGAGAGCCATCTAAGGTATGCAAACGTGGTCTGGGGGGCCCTCTCCAATACTAAGCTTAGCAATCTGCAAAGATATCAGGATAGAGCTCTCGAGCTGATAGAATCCTCCAAGATAAAAGATGCTTACAATAAGAACATCCTTGATGTAAATCAACTATTGACATTTGACCGAGCGGTCATGACTTTTAAGATTGTCAATCAGCTTTGTCCTGAAGGCCTACAAATAAGTTCATAGAGAGGTCTGCCTTATCAAAATATAACACAAGGAACATGAAGGATCTCCATGTGCAAAAACTAAAATTAGAACAAACGAAAAAAAGTTTTTTGTACATTGGTCCAAAAGCCTGGAATAGTATCCCACAGCTCATCCGAGACACCGAATCCATTGTACGATTCAAAAAAGATCTGAAATCTCACCTTTTGAGCTGACAGAAAATAGGTTTGCACGAATTCATGGAAGAACAGTGCACGGGGGGGGGGAGGGAGCGGGGGAAATAAAGTTTGAGCTTATATTGTAAACTATTAATTGTAATTTATTTTTCTTTGGTATCGTATTTAACTGAATGGATGTTGTGCTTAAATAAGATTAAATGAAAAAATGAAGTCCTCGAGAAATGGATCAAAATTTGCCCCAAGGTATTAAGATTTCACCAAAGGCTTTATAAATAAGTGCTCTACTAATTCTTCAGACTAAGATTTATCAAAATTATGTTGAAGAGTAACGATACTGAAACAGCGAATACATTTTGGATGTACTAGTAAAAGCAATTTGTTTTGAAAGGGCTTGCCAGGATTTCTAGCTACTTAAAGCTAATTTAGGCCCTTTTTCTATGCCGCCGTGAGACATGGGACCCCTAGTATAACGTCCCTTCCGAGGGACGGTGAGGTGAGATTTGAGGTCAGGCCTCCAAGGTCACACCCAACCGCAGTTTGACCTCACTCGACCGAGCTAACGTTTAGTCACCTGATGAAGACTGTACAAGCCGCTAGGCCATTCACCCCACAAATAACGTAATTCAGGATAATCCTCATGTCGAAGATTATTTACTTGTTGATATGAATCGACACAAAATATGCACAGAGTAATGTATAAATCAAATAAAATAGCTGACAGGATACTTACAGAGAAGATACCTTGCACAATCCAGCCATGATATTTCTTTAACGTTGATTCATATGCCTTCTTGGCACATTTAGATAAATCTGGTTGCCCGGTTAGAACTTCAGCCAGGAAAACACCGATGAATTCCAAGGCCCTGTAACGAAACAAAATAAGTTATCTGAAACTGATCAAAGGACAAGTGAAATTCAAAACAACTCTACCTGGTGACCAATAACAACTTTCTCCTATCTCATCGCTCAGACGCCAAATGGATCTCTACAAAGGCTGGTGGATAATCGTATACTCTTGAAATTCTCGTTCAGGCCTTTTTCGTCTACTGAACGAGCCAGCAAGGGCTCCCACTTTTGAAAATTCACAGCATCAAGAGTTCTGGATAGACGGGAATGAATAGATATCTGCTTGATAGTCAAGCGATCGAATCTTTAGTGATTTTCCTCGCCTATTTAAAAGCACTAGAAATAAGTTCAACTGAAGAAGAATTTCATGGTTGCTTTTAAGCTTTTCTTCAGTCATTCTGCAACCACGAAATTTTGGTAAAGTTAGATTTATCAATACTTCTAGTGCTGGTAAGACAGCAAGACAAACAAAAAACTTCGATCTTTCAGCCTTAAACGACGATTTGAATCATTCAAATCCGTGAAGTACTCCTGGTGCTATGAACTTTTGAAAATGGGAGCTTTTTTCTGACTCCTAGACTCATTGTATTGTGTTACTGGACACACATTGATAACAGCTTCTCGTAAGTTGACGTGTCTATCCAGTTTAAATATTCGAAATTATTATTTATTATTATCTGGTATTTTCCATTATCATGAGGCTAGATTGCTGCAAATTTGATCAGGGAGTTTAGGTCCGTTGTGAAGGATTTTGAGTTGAAGAATTATAACTCGCATGTTATTTTTGAACGATTCAACCAAATTTGACAAACTAAACTTTCTTGTCAAAGTTGATACCCTAGAGCTGCTAACATGTCGTAGTTTCGCGTTTCGTTTTAACTTATAACGCTACAATTACGACTCATTTCCCTACGTTTGCAAGGTTCGATTAAGTGGCGTAACGTAAATATCAAATATGAGTATATCATCTAATAAGATTATCGTCTAATATGTTGCTATCAGTTAAAAATGTTTGCTTAGTTAGCTAATATTATTGCTATGTTTGATAACTAGCTGGAGATGAATAATAAATTCATTGTAATAAAAACACAAGCTCCCCCTCCGAACCCCGCGACGAGCAGCACTTCTGCTTCAACTTCTGGGACTCCTTTCCATCACAGACGGTCGAAAAGATAAAAATACTACGCAAAATGATCGACGTGGGCTTAGCATATGCCATTTTCTCCCTTCCTTCTCTGCATTCCTTGATTTGATGATACGAAAGGAAACACGGGCATCAGGGTCGTAAGTCTAGGCTCACCGATCTCCGAATGTCATCGATCGTCTAACGAAAAACGATTGAAATCGGGCCTACTCGACAGAAAGTGTCAATAATTATCTAGATCATTGGCATTTAACCTGGTCTCTGACACACTGCAAAACCAAAACTGTTTACAGATGTAAAGGTCGTTCAACAAAAACAAACTGTCTTATTAATCAGAGTCACCTTATATTCCCCAGCTCCGCTCTTTTCCTGAAGATCTTTTTGCAAGCTGTGCTCAAATGAAGTGTTTTCAACTACCCTTGTACGCAAATTATTAACAAAAGTAACAATGCTTCCAGTTAAGGTCGAATATAACGAGTACGAAAAGCCGTCGATCAAAACTCCATCAATCCAAAGAGACTTGTTGCATCTCAGCCTCTAATTAGTTTCACAGTTAAAACAATATTGAATATAGATGCATTCAGTCCTACATACTGTGACAAACTGAGACTTGAAAACGAGATTCAGTTTCAGTTTCATATAATTGCAATTTAGTTTCAGTTTCATATAATTGCAATTCATCTACATACAATTTATAATCCCAACTACTACTAACTATACAAACAAATAACTAAACTACAAAGATAAAGGATAAATTACGGAAGATTAATACAATAATACAGAAAATTAATACAATATACAAATACAAAGGAGAGCTAAATAAATTGTATGCAGGGAATTACTTAAAGGAGGAGCTCTCTCAATAGGTAAACTAATCGAGGAGAGAGCCCCCCCTCCTATAGATATTATCAGGTGAATTTAGATGAATTCAAATAATTATGCATTTCTTTTCACAGGTTAATAGAAATTGTGGCAGTGCAGATTCATCTGTTGACCTTTTCCAATAAATGAATTTTCAGTCTTGTTTTGAACGATATTTTTGATGGAGCATTTCGAATTTCCACTGGTAATGTGTTCCAAAGTTTAGCACCAAGATAACGAATTGATTTTAGACCATACTGAAGACTATTTTTACGGGACATATATAGATCACCTTGACTGGCATGTCTTGTGTAATATTGATGAACAGATGAACTAAATAAGAAAAAGTCATGAAAGCAACTAGGTGAAGTTTTGTTAACAGAATCAAAAACAAAAGTTAAGAGTCGGAGTTCAAAGATCTCAGAAAGTTTCAGAAGTTTAAGATCATTGAAGATTGGAAGAGAGGGAGACATGCGAGGCTGAAATGAGATAGCTCTAACTGCTTTTTTCTGTAATTTGAAAACTGGATCAGTGTATGATGCATATGTTTGACCCCAAACAATAAGACCATATTGTAAGAAAGACAGAAACAAAGCATTATACAAGCAAACTAAAACATCTAATGGTAGTAAGTTCCTAATTTTGAAAAACATTCCACATGTTCTAGATAACTTTTTTGAGAGTTCACTAAGATGGTATCTCCAGCTTAGATGCTCATCCAGCAGGAGACCTAAGAACTTAACAAACTTAACTCTTTTAATATGTTTCTTCCCTATTTTGATATCAGAATCGGAAGGAACTTTGACAGATGAAGAATGAAAGATAATGTAGTTTGTCTTATCAATATTTAATGATAGCTTATTAGCATCAAGCCATTTTTTTACTGATCTCAGTTCTTTGTTGACAATTTTAACCAAATTAGATAAATCTTTGGATTCATAATAGATATTTGTATCATCAGCAAAGAGATAAAAAGTAAGTTTCTTAGAAGCAGTTGGTAGATCATTGATATAGATTAGAAAAAGTAATGGCCCCAGTACAGAACCTTGTGGCACACCACAAGTAATTGAAAGTAAGTCTGAATCACTTCCATTAACAGAAACATATTGCTTTCTATCAGACAGATAAGATCTAAACCATTCAAGGGCACATCCACGAACACCATAATGTTCCAATTTGGATAGCAAAATTCTGTGATTAACTGTATCAAAAGCCTTTTGTAAATCAATAAAAATACCACAACCAAGTCTTTTGTTATCCAGTGTATTTCTTACAGCTTCTGTCAAACTCACAAGGGCATGATCAATTGAATGGTTTTCTTGGAATCCAAATTGTAAAGAATAAAGAACTTTATGAATTTCAAGGAATCCATAAAGTCGTCTGTACATTAGCTTCTCAAATATCTTGCTGAAAATGGGTAAAAGAGAAATTGGCCTATAGTTTGAAGGTAACTCAGGATTTCCCTTTTTGAAAAGGGAAATCACCTTGGCAATCTTAAGTTTATCAGGGAAAATACCAGACTGGAAAGACTGATTCACAAGAAGAGCAAGAAATGGGGAAACAGAGGATCCAATAATTTTAAGCAACTTTATTGGAATACTATTAGGACCTACAGATTTAGAAGGATTTAAAATATTGATTAGATCATTTACTTCTACCAGAGTAACTGGAGTGAGGAAAAGTGAATTACACATTCTGTTAGATAAATAATCAAGAGGAGATTTTGGTGTTAATGGGATTGTTTTTGTTATACCATCCGCAACATTAACATAAAAATCATTAAAAATATTGGACATTTTAGAGGGGTCTGATGTTACGTTCCCATCTTTGCCTTTGATTTTGTTGATTGAAGAAGAAGTGGAAGACTTATGAGAGATTATTGTCTTGATACCTGCCCACAGGTTTTTCATATTTTGACTATTGGTAGAAAAATAATTATGAAAATACCTTGCTTTACTTTCTTTTAATTCATTTGACACACGGTTTCTAAATTTCTTATACAGCTTAAGGTTTTCCGGGGTCTGCTGCTTTTTCAATTTCTGTAAAATTTTGTCACGGATTCTCATCATCTTTTGGATTCTATTATTTATCCATGGTTTATCTTTGAGTTTCATTTCCTTTCTGCTGCGCCTTTTGATTGGAGCATGCTGCTTTGTCAAGGTATTAAGATCTTTCAAAAATCTATCAAATTTATTGTTCACGTCCAACTCACTGTTTTCTAAATAAGTAAAATCAATCTGATTGAAGTCCTCAAGAAATTTATCTTCTTTAAATTTGGAGTAGTCATGTTTAAATGATTCAGATTTATTATGACTAACTTGAGTATTTTTCAAAATCAAAAACTGGGGAAAATGATCACTAATTTGAATCACAATATTGCCACTTGTTATATTAGCATTAGTAGCGTTAGTGTATATGTTATCAATAACTGATGCTCTTTGCTCTGAGACTCTAGTTGGATGATGAATGCAAGGAAGAAGGCTATGGGAGAAAAAGTTATTGACAAAGTCACTTGTTGGTGTATGAGAAGCATAATCTAGAAGGTTAACATTGAAATCACCCATTATAAATACCAGCTTGTTAGAAGATATTTTGGAGAGAAGATTCTGAAAATGAGATGTAAGGTTATCAATAGCTGATCTAGGATGCCTATAAACACAACAAATTAGGAAATTTTTGTCATTTTTGTTTTCAATTTCAACCCATATGGTTTCAAAATCATTTGTGCAAGAATCTAAATCAGTCCTTGGGCTGGAAGTAAGGGAATCTTTAATGTACAAACCAACACCACCATTCTGAGTGAGTGACTGAGTCTTAAAAAAGTTATAGCCAGGAATATCAACATTTGATGATAATGGGTTGTCCATAGAGTGCCATATTTCAGACACTCCAATCACATTGGGATTCAAATTAGTATGAGCAGATAAAGAAACTAATTCATCATGATGAAGGGAAAGGCTTCTAATATTAGTGTGAAGAATACAAAAGTCAGTACAGGATAATTGTAAAGAAGAGAGTTCAGGTAAGTTGAAGTAGCGAGAATCAATATTTTGAGGCATATGTTCATCAATATCATAATCACTAAGATTCGGCAAGTCCATAAGGTTAGAAGTAACTTCAAATGAGGGTGCAGAGTCAATGAATGAGGGTAGATCAAAATCACGGAGTCCTAAGAATTCATCATTTGCTAAGGAGCCAAATGGAAACATATCAGTGGTACATTTTTTGCAAAACCAAGAAACATCGTCAGGTTCATTTTCAAGTTCTGTATATTCTGAAGCAGAGATATCATTGCATTTTGTATGGACATAAAAATTGCAGTTATCACAAAAAATTGCCTTTTGGTTGGCTAGTATATTTTTGTGGCAGATACCACATGGATGTTTAGGTGGATTCATTCTGGCCTGAGCTGAAGCTTATGCTTTTAACAATACGCAAATAACACAACATTTGATATTTCAACACATTCAAGTTAAGTATCAAAAGATACTTCATGATCACTGGTCTGGTTGTCATCTGGTGGTCTAGTTGGATTGAAAGGCTTCTTGTCTTTGATAATCAGCTTGTCAAGCACAAAGAATGCAACTTTACCTTGTCGTCTTGCCTCTAAGAGCTTTGGTACTTGATCACTCCTCTTTTGGATTGTGCGACTTGACAAATCGGCCAAGAATCTCACTCCCTGTGGCTTGATTTCTCTGGCCTTCTTCAAAACAATCTCTTTTTCTTTCCACTTCAAAAATTTTGCCACTATTGGGCGAGGCTCTTCTGCTTGGCCTGACCTATAATTCCTCCTTCTTGTACGGCTGTCAACACGATGACACCTCTCTATTTCAAAATCTTCACTGATGTTTAACTTGTCCTTAATAGACTGCTTTACGATCACTTCTGTGTCATCCCAGCTCTGCTCATTGCCCTTGTCCTCAGGAATACCAGTAATTCTTATATTATTCCTTCTGCTCTGATTTTCTAAGTATTCAAGTTGATTGTCAACTTGGTCAGCTTGCTGATTTATATCATTCAAGTTCTCAGAGTGCATGGACAAAGTTACACCGATCTGCTCCATCTTCTGGTTATTGTCCTCAAATTTAGCTTGTGTAAATTGAAGACTAGCTTGCAAGTCGGTGATGTCTTTACGGATGCTTTTAATGTCCTCTTTGACATCTTGAAGTAAAAGTTTAATCGACGAGTTAAAGACTTCTGCTTGGTTTTTAAGAAGTGCTTGTACGACTTCCAAAGTCACTGCCATATCGTGTTTTTAATTTATTCCCAACTGCCTAGGCCAAGCCACGTGTGGCCTAGGCAACATGCAATTTCTAATAAACTTCAGGATGCAACTTCTCATAAATATCAATGTCACAGCATTTGATGCGTAAACTTTAACCAACTGAACTTCATATTTTTTTAAAAGCAAAGCAATCAACAAGTAAATCACAAACAAAGTCAAACCAGATAGATATCATAAGTTCCTTTCTCGCAGCACCACAAACGTCGACTGCCCGCCATGTTCATGTGCGCATTTAATCTTGGTGCTGATTCTAATGGGATATGCAAATACCAATTTCCAGAGAAGGTCGATTACTATCAGAATAAAGTTTGTTGTTACTGGCGCACTATGTTTCACGTATTTTAGATTTGCTATTGGGAAATTTACAAAAAGTCTGTAAAACGGCCTAATTTCTGTAATATGAAATCAAGGGTCAAGGATGAAAAGTAAATTAACCTTATTAAGTGGTTGCTAGAGAAATGCGTTACTCCACTGATGTGCCTTTATATCTCAAGATTGAAATAAAAAATTGTGTGGATCTCAAACTGACATTCTTAACTGTACAACTTTGAGTTTACGAGATGGGGTGCAGACTGATTACATGCGTCTCAGTTTTTGCATTGAAGTGGATGATATTCATAGTTGCAAGCTGAGACTCATGACAATACAGCTTCAAAATGGATGGGGACTAATTTAGGCAAATTCCACCCCATTCACGGCACAATCTATCAAATCGCTTCTTTCCTAACATGGTCAACCCACGTGCCTATTCTTAGCGCTTGATTGGATTATTAGTTCAAAGTTAGACTTTTTGAAGCGACGCGACATTCGAAGCGACGTTGGACTCTTCTTTCGATGTTCGAAGGATAGAAGACGTTCGATACTTCCCCAGATTTTTCATACGACTTCAGTCCCTGTTTAGAAACTGTTTGGTTGCGAGTCCTCGCATGGTGCTCGGAGAGAAAAGATGTTAAAGCTCAAATTTGTATCCACCTTAAAAAAAGAACTTTTGTGTTTTGGCCTAAGCGAACTGTATTCTCATGTTTCATATTTCTCTACTTTATATCTAAAAACATATTGATACAGGGACCCTGTGTAGGCACTAACTGTTCAGATGCGCAGGAGCCATTATAATTGATTCCTAGCACTGGTTAGCTTCAGCCGAAGAGAAACAAACTTTAATTTCTTAGCTACAAACACGGTGCATTATTACCCATGAATAGACACTCTGTTTTGAACTTCCATTTTCAAAAGAAACACCAATTTATCCCCTTACCGTTTAAGCCACAACAAGGCATCAGTTGCAGAATTCTTTGCTTTGGTGCTACCTTCAGCCATCTCTACTTCAACAAATGCTTGCAGCACTGCAAACTTTTCCCTGTCAGATTCATACTTCTTTTGGAGTTTCTAGAATGAGATCATTATCATTAAATAGCAGTTTATTTGGTAGCCTGCGTGAAGACTTTATTTTCCACTGCAAAGGAGAGCTAAAGATCCTCATCACCTCTCCTTCGCACTGGAAAGTAAATTCTCCACGCAGACTATTTCTTTAGTTAATTAGAAGAAAAAATAAAATGTCACACATTCAGTAAATCATGTGTCTAGAAAAACATTTGCATCGTTTTTTGAATGGTTGCTGCTTCGTAGACATGAGTCTGATTCCTCCCCTTGAGATCTTTAAATGAACTCAATTTAGAGTTTGAGACAAAGTATGATTAAATCTTGTATTTAGCAGCCTGTCAACTAGATCCAATTTTAACGGGCTACTGGAAGAGTCAAAAAGGCCTGGCGTTTGAGCGGCTTCTGCTCCTTGAGTACATTAGCAATGATATTTGGCAATATCTGATTGAATAGCTAACATGCTCAATTATTTCTAGACTTTTTCTGGCTGAAATTGGTCATTCCTTTCAGATTCTGCATGGGCTTTCCTCAAAAAATTTCCTTGGAGGAACCTTAAAAAGCCTTCTAAAATACGAGCTACCGTCCCTGATCTATTTACCACCGAGCGATGACTTCAGCTCGCTTTAGCACATGCTATTCTCTTTGGGGTATGAACAAGTCCCCCCCCCCCTTATTAAGAAAAACATTTTCAGGAGAGTTTGGTTAGACTTATGCCTTTTCGAGGGAGCAGATCTGGCTAAACATTTGCCTTTTCGTCCCTTATTTCCCTGTGTTCTTTGATTTGCTGATCACACTTGGTCAAAAGGGACTCATAATATTACTCTTGAAAAGTGGGGACAATTTAGGCCCGCGTAGGATGATTCCGTATCCACCAATCAAATTGCTAGAATTTAGCTTTCAACCAATCAGCAGGAGCTATTCAGGTATTTTTTGCTGTTGAATACCAAAAAAGCCGTTGATGAGGTCTAGAGTCCTCACAGCTTTGATGGATCTATTTTGTTTCTACAGAGAAGGATTACTGTCTGAAAGGTAAGTGTTTTGCGATTTGTAGGTAAGACAACATCATTATTTGTCATACAAGTTTCCTTTTCAATGTTCAAGCTTTGTAGAGCAGACTTTGAAGCGATTCTGCTGAGTGTACGAGAACTCCCGCTTGTTTAGGCCATTTTGAAAAATTGGGCCCACTCTTTAAGAGTGATATTATGAGCACAGACGTAGGAACCGGGGGGGGGAACTGGGGGCACGTGCCCCCCAAGATTTTGCAATAAACAAAAAAGTGCCCTTTTCATTTTTAGAAAGTGCCCCTTTTTTTCTTAAGAAAAAAGTGCCCTCGAAGTGTCATGCCCCTCCAAGTTTCAGGTGCTTCCTACGTCCCTGATTATGAGTCCCTTTTGACCAAGTGGCATCAGCAAATTAAAGAATGCAGGGAAACAAGGGATGAAAAGGCGTAAGTCTACCATCTGGCTTCTCAAGATATAAGATATACAACGTAATTAATTCAACAGGAGCAATCAAAATGAAATATAAGTACATTAACATCTGTTTCTGCAGAGAATTTCTTGTCAGCTCATCCATTATTTAAGCCAATAAAAACAAGAATTTTTCATTAAACTTTCATCAAGGTTCATGTACAGAGCCTATTTTGAACAATTTTGTTCATAATTTTAACAAATGTTTTGTTTACAAACAATGCAATCAAACATCAAACAGTCACTTCAATGATTTTATTTATATAGTCTGCTTTGGAACTTTTTTGTCTACCAACGACAAAATAATCACCTTTAAGAAAATTCAAGATCTTATTCCGACAGCTCCAATTGTGACCATAACTTTCTCACTGGTGCTGTTTCATTTTCATTTCATTCATTATTATAATATATATATATATATATGTGTGTGTGTGTGTGTGTATATATATATATATATATATATATATATATATATATATATATATATATATATATATATATATATATATATATATATATATATATATATATATATATATATATATTCTTATAATATTTATACAGGTTAACATAGGTTCATAGTATGTTTTCAACCTGACCTGTTTATAAAAAAAAATAAAACAAAGCACTAACACTATGTAATAACAAAAGAAATTTAAATTCCTAATTTACAATGATATACAAACAAAGTCTATAAAGGAGAACGTAAAAGATGAAATAAAATTCAACCCTGTTGAAGGTAAGTGCTTTCCCTACAAGGTGGATAAATTGGTAGTGTAATGATTTCTTTGTCACCAAGTGAAATTACATTGTCAAAGAAGATGGAAATACACTTACAGAAATATTTCCATTTATATCTGACTTTACAGGAGCAAAAGCAGTTGATCCAAGGATATCTAAAAGAGAAACACAATTCTTTTACATAAAAGTTTGCAATGACAAAGTACCTAAAAACTAACTACAAATCACTACACCATACTATGAGGAAGGTACTAGGAGGAGCAAAATATCATGACAACCCCTTGGAATTACATACAGTGTTACATAAGTGTAACCTGAAATATGTCAACCAATTACCATATGCAGCTACATACAGGGTGTCTCAAAATTGTTCGATGTTTGATTAAATACTAAAAAATAACGATACGCCAAATGCACCCTTGGTTAAGTCACCCTTTTCCTGAGATTTTAGATTAATTTTTGACACAAGAATCTTGCAAATCCGCTAAAAATTCATGGAGTTACAAGTAATTGAAGTTCAAATTTGGCCGAATGCTGAAACCAGAGGCCTCGAAATGGCATTTTTGGTAAAAGCTCCATAGGCCGTCGTTTCTGATATTTTTCAATTGTTTTAGGGTGAACCAAGTTGGATTCAAACAGGTTTTTGATAACCTAGCTGTCAAGCATATAGATGCTTTGAGGAAACAGATTCAGTCTCTCGCCGATTATGTTTTGAACCACTGTTTTTGGACTTATGCAATGTAAGGAAATTTTGAGAATGATCGCAAGAAATAATTTACTTTAGAAGTCCTATTTGGTTTGCTCTGATATCAACGAGAGGTATGACATTGGGTAAGCCTCTCTAACCTCTGTCTTCGAGCTTTTTGCAATACAAGTTTCCTGGGGGGTCTCTGCTTTCAGCTATCGCATATTTTTTATCTTCGAGAGCTCGTAACTCAGTGAATTTTCAACCGATTTGCACGATTTTAGTCTCTAAAATTATTTCATAATCTTAGGAACAGAGTTATCTTTCCATGAGCTTGTTCACGTTGTCCTTATTTTTCAATATTTTATCAAACGTCGAACAATTTTTTTGAGACACCCTGTATAAAAACTCTTTATGGACAAATACCTGAGCTGGTATCACACTGAATGTCAGGATAACATGGACCACATTGACGGACAATCAGAACCCAGGCCAAGAGAACAGTAATGAAAACAACCAACCATGTCACTGCTCCCCACTAAAGGGTCCCCACAGTTCAAGACACCACCAACAGGTTGGGGTTTCTTTCCACCATGTAGTTGATAGCAAAGATTCTATGCATGTAGTCAAGATGGATTGGATTGGTTTCATTTTACCAATGGCAGATGATTGGGGACAACAGGGTTGCAATTGTCCCCCCCCCCAAATATAGAGAAGAGAAGTTAGTTTGTTGGGGGAATATAGGGTAGATGATGCAACATGATACTGTGAGCAACAAACAATAATTCAAATGATTGAAAGATGATAGTTCCTAGACTAATAGATGGATCAGTGAATCAATTGTAGCTGATAAATTGCTTTTGTGATTTCTCCTGTGTTTCTATGAGTACAGAAGATATGGGTCAATCAGGGCGTAATCTAATCATTTCAGATCTTCAAAATATTATGATGAGTGTCTTTTATTTCAGTCTGGGAATAGGTACTGTAGCTCAGCTGAAAGTTTTCAGAGCAAGTTTATAGTCCGTTAGTACCTCAATAAATTCCTAGGGTATGCTGAAATGAAACACGCTCCTCATTGTTCGAAAGATCTGAAATGGCTTTAGATTGATCCTCTGCTTTTGAAAACTTTTTGAGGGTTTAAATCAGGCCTTTTCCCATCTAATCTTTGATTGTGCAAAATTTACTGTGCTGAAAATCGAAAAGAAGTCAAATGTAGGCTTGTTTTTAGCTCTTAGCAACAGGACAATGTTGAAGCATTTCAGTCAGCCACTTACTTTTCTTTCGATAACAGATCAGAATATTTTGGGTCACTGTTTCAGGTTCACTCGTTTGTACAGTTACTGGGTGAATGATGAAGAATGATTGCAACTAATATGAATGACTTCTAAATGATGAAAGAGATTTCAGAAATCATCTAAAAGTACATGCTCTACAGAACTTCTTGATGAGTTTGCAAAAAAAGCCATCTGAATTGATTCTGTCTGCATTTTCTGTAAATTTGTGAGAATTCATACAAAATTCCAATTTGCAAGATTTGCATTCAAAATGGTTTTTCAAACTCATTGTCAACTTTGAATGAAACTTGTGACTATGATGTTAAATAATTCATTATACTTGTACTCCAAAAGGAAGTGTAGTTCTAGGCTTCCTTGATTACTGTGTCAGAAATTTAATTTGCTTTTTGCATTGAAAGATGTTTTCATTGAACCTCCTTCCTCTATGATTTTGAAAAACTTGCCAATTCTTTTTCAAAAAATTTAGTTGCGAATAGTTTTCTGAGGATCAAGAAAGCCCTTTGCTGTATTCAATGCACCACAAATTCAGATTTTCAGTGAGGAAAATATGTGTGTTTGGTTATTTAGCCAATAGGTACTGTCAATGGCTCGTTGATTGACAGACATTTTGGCAATAAAAGAAGTTCAAGAATGAACATTGTCCCTTTGTTTTATTTTCTATTAGTTTTCTGTAGGATCTTCTGGAGTAAAATGGGTAGGCTGGGGGTAAATTGGGTAGTGTTGAGTTCAGGAAAATAGTAGACTGGGACTGATAAGTCAACATCCACTATGTCAAGGAAGGCAGTTTGAGCGGTTCTGCAATCCCACTAACAAGGTTGTTGCACCACCTTGAAAAATATAACATCTTCATACCCCTTTCCCTCCATGTCAATGTTGTTTTGAAAAAGTACCTAATCAAGATGGCACATGTGATTTGGCTACTGTTTTGTGGTATTGCAATATTGACTACCGGGTGAGCCAGAAAAATGTTCTCACTTTCAAAAATTCATAGCATCATGTATACTGCACAGATTTGTACGATTCAAATTCCAGTTAAAAACCAAACGATCAAAGTATTTTTGTGATTTTTCTCACTGTTTTACCTGCACTAGAAGGATTGGTAAATTTGACTTGACAAAAATTTCATGGTTGCAAAGTGACTGATAATGGGCCTAAAACATTGATCAAATAGTAAGGACTCTCCTTACACAGAACAATATGCAATAAGTGTTTCACCTCTCTCAAGAGCAATACAACATCAATTATCAAACAAGTACTAAAGATTTTCAGTCCCAAGGCAATAAATGTACCGTGGATATCTCTCATCAATTGCTTTTTCTTTATTCATCTGTGCAAAGAGACTGTTATGATTTGATCAAATGCTTTAGGCCATTTTTCACTAAGTTTAACGCAAGCATTAAAATTTCTATAAAGCTGAATTTACCTCTATTTCTAGTGCTCTTGAGACAATGAGGAAAATCACAAAAATACTTAGATCTTTTGGCTTTTAACTAAAATTTGAATAATTCAAATCTGTGAAGTATATATATATATATATAAATATATATATATATACATATATATATATATATATATATATATATATATATATATATATATATATATATATATATATATATATATATATATATATATATATATATATATATATATATATATATATATATATACAGTATTATGAATTTTCAAAAGTGGAAATTATTTTTGACTAGCCCAGTGAGGGGAGAAGGAAAAACAGAGGCAAAAACTGAAAGTCTAGGGATGGCTCAACAATTTTGTAGGTGAGAGGAACACTCTGAACAAATATTGTGACAAAAATTATCTAAACTTTTCAACCATTTCATTTTACTCCAAACTCACCATAGGGGCTAATTGATTGTTAAGTGATACTGGACATGTCGCTCATATGGGTGGGTTTTCACTTAAAATTCTCTACATATGGGTCTGATTTAACCTAAATTCTGGTAGATGGGTAGCTTTTTCAGAATTTTTATCACAATGGAAGAAATTTGAATAGACCTTGCATTCTCAAAATTGACAAAATTCATAAAAATTATTACAAAACTTCCTGAAATTCATGCAAAATGGCTCAAAATTCTTACTAAACTCTGTCAACAATGGGTCATGATCACAATCAAGCATCCCCCCAAAAAACTTACCCATTTTACCCCAGTGGACCCTAATCACATGCTGTTTACCAAGTGCACAAGCAAGCGAGATTCCCTGTACAAATGCTTGTCATGCTCATATATGGAGTTAACCACGATGGGGAACCATGGTGTTTGCTTTCTGTGAGCTGCCATGGAAAAATGCTGCACTAATAACCTGTCGTTATATGGTTACAAAATTTCTTTGAAAGTTCAGGTGGGATTTTCATTTGGAAATCTTTCATCATACTTGGTTTAATAGTCTAAAAACAGTCCTTTGTTACACTAATAATAGCGTGTGGAAGATCTTCCATGATAGCAAGAAAACCTCTGGGGGTGCCATTGGCCCACCACCTCTCATTGCCTCCTTTCTGGTGTACTGCCTATTGTATCTATTCTCTCTTTGGGACAAACACAGAGCTTTGTCTTTGGTTCTCTCCCCCTGCTGTGCTTTCTGACTTAGGCCAAAATGTTTGTCACTGAAAATGTCAACGTCCAATGAAGATCTCCGGTTATTCCAGAAGCCATTTTAAAGCGAAATGTGCCTTTCCCTTTCGCCTGCTGCTTCGTTTTGGGCGTTTTCTTGTTTCACTGCCGAGGCACAGTGCTACATGCATTTCTTGGAAGATTTGCCGTTCAAATATCGCAAACAACAAAGAAACTTCAAAATACTCACCAAAGAATGGAACAATGCAACTGCAAGCATCAAGAAAGCTTCTTGTTATGATTCGGCTATCTGAAGGCACGTCTAAAAATGGTTGTCTTACGGTTGCAAAAAACGTCATCTTGAAAGTGAACTGAGGTAACCTTTGAAGATTGGAATGTGCGCCAGTTGATGAAATCGAATGTTGTTCACAGATGTTCGTTTATTGAATTTTCCGATCACAAAAACACTTGCACATGAAATGACTTTAAACAATTTATAACCAATCGAATGTTTATTAGGCCATCTGGCTCTGGCAAACCATAATTGCTGTTGTTGTTGCTGCACAGCCTCATTTTTGCAGTCTCGATCCAAAGAAGACTGGAAATCCTGGAAACTGACTGGAAAGCCTGCCAACCACCAAATTTTGATTGGCTCTCAGGTCGAATTTCATGAACAAACGCATCTCGTCTTGACCACTCATGTCGCATGAAAACAATAAAGCCGTAAGCATTTGTAAATTCCCCCAGCTGATGAACAATGTGGATATCTCCATATCTCTCAAATAGTATTCCACGAGGGAACCTATCAAATTGCTTCCCAGCCATTTTTATGCATGCTCGCGTGGAAGAAAAGTGGTCTACTCTTTAAAATGACTTAGCAACGAAGGCCTGGTTCACACTACGTCGTTTAAATTGTTTTCCTGCAAAAAGAGCGTTCGTTCGCTCAGGGGAGCATACTGCTCAAATCTTTACTGGTTCCTGAAACACGCAGAAATCATCCAATTTAACGGTATTCAGCCAACCAAATAGCACCACTCCAACCACGTGATACTAAATTGGTCGTTCGACATGAATTCTTGAGTACCCTCACGAAAGTTGAATTGGCTACTAAGTTACAATAATTACATGGAATTTTCTTTGATAAATCAATAGAAGGGGTACCCCTCCACAGTTTGCAGCGTGCTTGGAAAAATATCTCCTTTGGAGCCGAAATTACATTCATTTTCTGGTCGAAGAATATTGGCATTCGTTTAAACATCGATAAAGTTTGATAAAAGTCGCTGCAAATGAGTTATAAAGATAAAGCACTGTCCCTTCAATTACATCTCAAAACTACAGATGATTTTGAGCGATTTCTGCCAGAAACGTGATCTGGGCCTAAACTTCTTACCGATTAAAACTCATTCGTTGCCCCCAAAAGGCCTCACTTTGTGTTATTTAGCTAATTGATTCACTTACCAGCGACCCAAGAATGAATTTTACGTCATTATCCATTTACATGTCCCCAAATTTCGTTGGAAACAGCCAGTCTTTAGCAGCCTCTTGCAAATTCGTCTCGTTCCATGTTTTCTCTGCAAGCGCCAGTAACCTCCTCAAAAACGTCGCATTGATAGGCTTTGTGCTACAGATAATGCAATTCGATATAGTTCATACATTCGTGAATAGACATGGCATGCCTGATTTTTTTTCTCAATTCATTCAAATAGAAACAAAAACGGATAAAACATTCTTTGGCTTTTTGGTTCACCAATGAATAGATCTTACACAAAACAACAAAGCAACAAAACATTTTTGCAAGAAATTTGTAAAATCTATTCATGATTATGGGCGTGTTTGATTGGTAATTCCAAACCTACCAAATTCTGAAAACAGTAGACTTCGCAGAGACAGAAACACAGTGCCCAATCAAACACAAATTCCTTCAGAACAGCAGATTTCAGATTCAACCTGGCAAAAACAAGGTCTCCAGTTGAAAAACACGAAGACGAGTCTGGTGCTTGGTAACAAAGACTGAACTGACTTAATTATCATAGCAGCACGAGCAAATTCGCCTTGTTTTCAAATTTTTGCAAATGAAAACGAGAATCTCTTGAAAGTCTGCCAAACCTTCCGCCTGTTGGAGCAGAAGGCTCGGCAGGCCTTCCAAACCTGCCAAACCTGCCGTTTTCCGAATTTGGTAGTCAATCAAACACAAATTCCGAGTCTTCCAAGTCTACCGTTTTCAGAACTGGCACCAATCAAACACACCCTATATACAATCAAACAAAAGGAGCAAAGAAGTAAACTTTCAGCGCAACAAAAAATTTAGTCTTGTTTTTGTAGAATCTTAGCGACGAACTTGTCTATTTGCCAGGAAAGGTAAGAACATAAAATCGTCTCACCATATTAATTCAAGAATTCGTTAAATGTACTGTTATAGTTTTGATTGACAGAAAAGACAAACAAGTACCTTCGCTACCCCCAAGTGAGGGAATTCTCTTGCAAATCCTTCTTATAAGCTTGGAAACGGAAGGGAAATCGACTATTTGCAGTGATAACTCAGTCTAGTTTCCCTGGTGCCAACCTGGGCATAACAGAGATACGATCCCTTAGTGAAAACTGGCCCTTACTTTAAGGAGAACCGTTTGCAGAAATAAAAAACACGTAACCGAAGAAGATCGTCATTTTAAAAATATCCTACTTTCTATTCAGTAAAGAATCAAACGTAATTAAAAGGCTTTTTGGCGAACGAACAGGTGTATGTGTGCATGGTGGGGAAAGGCGAGGCCTATTTTGGATAGCGATAAAGGATCGCGCACTAAGTGCAAGGGAAAGCTGACAAACGAATGGGTGGACAAAATATAGGGTCAACTTGGAATGGTCCAAACTTTATCGTTAAGCGAGAAAATGACCTTGCGTTTTCGAAAGAGCATGGCGTTGGGGGGAGGGGCATTCACCAAGATGCATTGCATGTTATAACAGAATAAACGGTTATTCCATAGAAACTCGATCATTAAACGCAATGCATCTTGGTCAAATGCCTCCCCCCCCCCCCCGACGCCATCTGTAAGGGAATCGCCTATTTGCATTGCAAGAATTTGCAGTGCAGATGAAATCACCTAGTTGGAGTCCAAAAACTTTTTCTACCATTAACCATAATAACCCCAAACATGTCCTTTAAATTCTGTCGTAAATTGGATGCCACGTGACAATACTCGCGAATAAAAACAAATCAAGTATTTTGCAACAAGGGCAGATTTTGCAATACAATAGCATCAGTTGCTTTGGCTTGGCTCACACCTCACTTCAAAGCGATTAGCGAATACAGACAAAAGAAACTCTCTCAACTAGTAATTCAAAACAAACACAGCCGCAAAGTTGCCTTGAAACCAGTACAGTAAGGCGAACTCTCGCTTGGTGTGGGCGATGGGAGGTTGCTAAGAGAAGTTATGTGCTTATAACGAACGAAGAAGTGTAAATCTAAAACTCTGTCTGGCAGATTTTGTTTACGTGATTCAGAAGTCAACCAGAAGGCATTATGATTCTTGCATATTCAGTGCTCAAATGTTAACATTTACTCCTCAGCTCCTCCTCAGCTCCTAGATCATATACACGAAATCCGCCAGACAGAACTTTAGATTTACCTTTCTTCTTTCGTTATATGCACATACCTCTCTCAAAAAACTTCCCTCATCCCGCACTATGTGAGTTTCCCTTACTGGTTTCAGGGCAACTTTGTGGCTATGTTTGTTTTGAATTACTGGTTGAGAGAATTTCTTTTGTCTGCATTCGCTAATCGCTTTTAATTGAGGCGTGAAGCAACGCAACTGATGTTATTGTATTACAAAATCTGCCCTTGTTGTGTTTTGCATGCTTAAACCCTGCATTTTCGCAAATCTCAAGTGATATCTTTTTGAGACAAACTCTTAATTCCTTATCCTTTGTACCCAGGGTAGATTGGGGCTTATGTAATTAATGCAGTATATTTGGGAAAAGATCTCCAACAAAAATCAAGATAAATTCTTCAAAAAAGGGTCAGCACATCTCTTCGCACCATATTGGAATTCTAGCAACATTTTTGTATCAGCATCACAGCAAGCAATCTTCCATCTTTACGGGGGATCGAGATTTCGTTGTGGCTTTGAAGTAAAATTTGACAAAGAAAGTGTTTGGAAAAATATTACAGATCTCATCCTCTCAAAACTGCGGTGTTTTGGCCTATGTTTACTCGGGGACAAAAGTATCTGATAATGGGTATCCTAATCGCTATCCTGGGCCCAAGTGATCACCGATCGTTCCTCAAAATGTCTTAATTTCCACTAAAAATTAGGTACAAAGCTGGAAATCTACAAAGATACCAAATGTGAAACAAAAGGAGCATTGAAATACCCAACTGAAACGTTAAGAGATTAGCAACTATGTTCTAAAGAATTTCTCTCTCTATCTACAAGAAATTAATTAAAAATGGCTCCATAAATAAGTTTCCTCTGGTTGACAAACGATCCATTTTCCAGAAACTATATAAATCCAATCAAAGTTAATTTGTTACATGAACTGAACGATAATGGTTTTAATCTTCAAATAATAAATACTATATTTTACATCTAGCTTCTACTTACATCTTATCTAAAGTTCTACTTTTAAGGCCAAATTCCAGTCAGCGGAATATCCCGAGCGGGCGGAATTTAGACAACGAAACGTTGCTCAGCCTTAACTATCTATTCAATTTCAGAGCGACATTTTCTCTCGTATACAAAAGAATTTCCGCCCGCTCGGAAAATTCCACTGACTGGAAATTTGCCTTTACTCTACCACTACAAGCCCTAGAATTCCGCTTTTTGCGACAAATTTCGATCTTAAGGCCAATTTCCAGTCAGCGGAATTTTCCGAGCGGGCGGAATTTTAGACAATAAAAGGTTGCTCAGCCGTAACTATCTATTCAATTTCAGAGCGATATTTTCTCCCACAAACAATAGAATTTCCGCCCGCTCGGAAAATTCCACTGACTGGAAATCAGCCTTTACAGCCCGCAGTTTTTCAAACCAAGTAGCTACTTGCAACTAAAATCATTTTGATGCTGAGTTTGAAACTTGATCTTTGGTTAATAGATGAGGGCACGTCTTTATGATTTCTCATATGGCTACACACGGTGTTTCAGAAAAGATGCAACCCAACTATAATTTAAAATCTCAAAAATTGACATAGTGTGAGTAGATATAATGTATACTATCTGAAAGTAAAACTTTTTTTCTTTCTAATAATATTCAGTTTGGATACATTAATGGACATTTTTATCATTGAATTGACATTTTCTTACATATGATCAATTTCAAATGCAGAATGCTGCAAAATCAAAATCAGTTCACTTTCTCCGGTAAAAAATTCTGACAAAGATTTTGTCAAAGTATTTCTGGCCTAAAAGCACTCGAGGTGATGCCTTGAGAAGGAAAAAAGGTAATTTCATCCTCATGAGTTGCATTGAAGATAATGATATAATATTCTCTCCCAAAGGTGGATTATCTGCTATGTAAACGCCCTATCACTTTCCAGCATCTAAAATGAGCATGCGTGAGAAAACTTCAAATATGCAATGAAAAATTCATTTGAAAGCAGTCTGTCACGTATCTGATTGGCCGCTACAATCAGAGCTCAACACAACGGATTTCTTTGTGAATCTGTGTATTTGAAACAAAGGAGGGCTAATCTTCTGGACTTGTTACCGCCGTAGAAAGTCAGAGGATCATCAGCCATTCAAATTTCCTATTCTTTGTATTGTCATTATCACCCAATCAAATGCGTGACAGACTGCCTTTAATTCACCCAACTTGGATGTCATCAGAAAGAAGATAGATTTTACTTTCAGATGGTATGCGCCAAATTGATTCAAATCTTATAATTTCCTACACAATTTCAAATGAAAGTGTGTTGCGTTATTCAGAAACACCCTGTATAACTGGGGTAACTTTTCTAATATTTGGTCTGGTTTCGGTGGGGAGTTTTTCCAGGTAATTTTTCAGTGTGAATAGACAAATTCAGGTAATTCAGTTCCCAAACTCTGATTTTAAATTACTCTAAAGATGGTAACAGAAAAATATTACCCATGATCCTTCGGGGTATTAATAAATCTGCAAATTAAATGAACTGAAATTCTTTGAAACGCAAAGGAATCTATTCCGTCTTTTAACTGTTGCGTGGTCTATTCGCAGGATTATTGTCATATTCCCTTGTTTCCCTGCCTTCTTTGATGGAATGTTTTGCAGTTGGTGCCAAAAGTTTTGGCGCTCGTTGATTGGATGACCTTTGCTTGAGATTAAGCCAATCAGTGGCTCAGGTATCGACGTTCACGTGATTCCCAAAAGTTGTCTGTTTTGTTCGGTATGAATATAGCCCGGTCGTGTCATTTGTCTCTTCTTCGCATAATCCAAACTGAAGAGCTTGCGACAAAATGCGTATTTGGTGCAATAACGTTGTTGACAACTGATTACTTATTTTCTTGCAGATTTAAGGTAGTTACACACCATTAAATTGCAGAGTTTTGAAAATTTTGTCAAATTTTCGTAGTTGAGCTATTTTGTACAATCTACATATGCTCTTTCAACTGGAGCATTGATATTGCCTGTATAAGCCTTAGTTTGAGAAGAAAAAGCAATTATTTGTGACCTTGTTGTCTTCAAGGTCCTTAGCAACCCCTTAGCAACCAAAATTTCATCTAAATATTGCTAAGGTGTTGCCAAAAAGATTTAAAAATTATTGGCTAGGGTCCTCTATCTCTTGATCTATGTGTCCTGTCCCTTTTCCGGCTGCCTCAATATCCAAACAAGCCTCGTTTGAGAGACTTTCCCTTCGTTCTCATTTTTCAGTTGATCATCTTACACTTAGGCCGTGTTTCGAATATTCTCAGAAAAGTTTCACTGGCATGCAATGGGTTCAAAAAGGAGCAAAAGTAGAAGTCGCAGGACTGCATTCAAGAAAAGGAAATTCAATGGAAATCGCTTCACAGCTGGGACAGAAAAAGAGATTCATTCTTCCACAGAAAAGCGGCCAAATGAAGTTGGGCCTAATAACCATGATGATGGGGCAGACTTTTCAACACCCAAAAGGCCAAAACTGGCACGTGAAGATGATTTGTCCCAGGGTGTAGATGAAGAGGATTACTACATGCTCGTCAATTTTAAGGTTCTCAAGCAAATGGTAACCTCATTCTGCAAGTGCCCTTCTTGTGGTGATGTCATTGATATGCGCAATGTTGCAGAGTCGAGGATGGGATTTGCAAACAAACTGGAAATTGTCTGTTTAATGTGCAACTGGAAACACCAGTGTTTCATGTCAAAAGAATGCTCACAAGATGGTAGGACTACAAGGAGTCCATTTGAAGTGAATTTGAGAGCTATGACTGCTTTTAGGGAAATTGGCAAGGGTCATTCAGGAATTGAGAATTTCTGCAGATGTATGAACATGAATGGGATATCTCAAACTGCATACAGGAAACTGAATCTAAAGCTTTCAGAGGCTTATGAAGCTGCTGCTGAAGCATCAATGCAATTAGCTGCTTCAGAGGTCAGGGCATTCGGGGGAGAGAAAATTCAGGGCAATACACTTTGCCAATGCTCATTTGATGGTTCATGGCAAAAAAGAGGCCATTCATCCCTGAATGGATTGGTTACAGCGATATCAAATGGTAAATGCATTGATGTAAAAGTTTATTCCAAGAAATGTCAAGCCTGCCAAAGATGGGAGTCCAGGAAGGGAACTGAAGCTTACGAACAGTGGAAACTAGACCACTATTGTAAGATAAATCATCAGCGATCATCCGGTGCTATGGAGGCTGCAGGAGCTTCTGAAATCTTCTGCACTTCGGTTGCAAAGCACAAACTCATTTATAAGGACTACATTGGAGATGGGGATACATCATCTTTCAAGGAAGTCATTGAGGCCAAGCCATACAAAGAGTTTAATGTTACTCCAAATAAACTAGAATGCATTGGCCATGTGCAAAAGCGGCTTGGCAATCGCCTTAGACAGTTACGAAGAGGCTCCAAAAATACGAGCACGCCACTTTCTGGAAGAGGGAAACTCACAGACAAAATGATAAATTCATTGCAAAATTACTATGGTTTAGCCATACGTCAAAACCAAGGTCAGCTTTATGCAATGAAAAAGGCCATAGGAGCCATTTTATGGCATTCCACTGAATTTGAAAGTAGTGATTACAGACATAGATTCTGTCCACAGGGAAAGGATTCATGGTGCAAATGGCAAAGAAGTAAATCAATTGTTGGCTACAAATTTAAGGAGAAGCAAGGTATTCCTTTATGGATACATGATTTATTGAAGCCAATTTTCCAGGACCTTAGTAAAGATGAGCTGCTAACAAAGTGCCTCCATGGACAGACCCAGAACTGTAATGAGGCACTAAACAACATGATCTGGACAAAATGCCCAAAAAATGTATTTGTGGAGAGGGAAACACTTGAAATGGGAGTGAATTCGGCAATTCTTGAGTTTAATGCTGGTCCAAAAGGGATCTACAAAGTTTTGAATTACTTCAATATGGAACCCGGTATAATTACGCAGAATTCTTCATCAAAGAAACTAGCAAAGAGAATTAGAAACTCTGAGAAAAGACAATCTGATGTGGTCAAAAAGAGGAGGAAACATCTCAGGGGCATCAGAAAAGGATTCACAGATATGGAAAAGGAACAGGAAGGAGGAGAATCATATGTTCCTGGTGGATTTTCATAACAATGCACTTTCGTACACTTTAACCTGCATTTTCTCAAAACGTATCTTTCGCATGTATTTCAAACTTTCATGCCGCATTTCTCAATGTTTTGTCAGTTAAATCACTTGAAACTTGGCAGATGTACTGTACAGGGACTGTTGCAGGACCTGATCTAGAACTTTTAGAAAAGGACGAAAAATGAAAATTTTATGCCAGGTATTATTTGTAAACCATGCACGGCATTGTCAGAAAAATGTCTTTTCTATGACATGAAAATTTCTGAGAGAGCAAATAAAAAGTTTGTAGTTCTAGTCCTTTCCAGAGTTTTCAAGAGAACACATAGCAAGTTTGAGCTCAGTTGACCTAATAGTTCCAGAGAAAAGTGGTATCAAAGATTTGTTGCATTTTCGCATAATTATGTAGATGACGTCATCAATTATGCAAATTTATGCAAAAAAATTCACTGAAAAGTTTTTACAAAGCAAGCTGATTATGATGACAGGCAGCAATTTCATATATCATTCAATGCCTTTGAAATGTTTTAAATGGTGTGCAACCACCTTAACAGCTTTCTCTCCAGTTACAGGTTTATCTTATATTATTGCTGTTCTTTTACAGGAGTTGATTGTGTTTTCTTACAGGATACAAGTTTATTGTGTATCTATGGTTTATTCAAATGATTCCGCTACTTAAGACCATTTCAGAATGTTATTACTTCCCTTGTCATGGGTACCTATAGACCACGGTTATGATTCAGCTTGTATGCCTTTGCAGAGAAAAATTTATATCGTTCTGCGGAGGAGACTTTGATAGCGGAAAGGAAGGAAGGAAGGGGGATTTCCTTGATCCCTTAGCCTCCGTAGCGGTATATCAATTTTCCTCTGCATTAGCATAAAGCTGCAGAAATCAAGCACAACTGTGGGGTCTAACAATTCTTGCCTGAATGACACTGTGTCACTTAGCGAAGTTTTATCACAGGGAAGCAAGGGACTCCGTTGATTAGTCTGGCCTGCACGTAGCTTAGCTATTACCAGGAAATTTTGCGTCAGAAAGATTCAAATAAGTTAACCACAAGTGACTGGAATTTCCGTCAATGACTGTTGCTATTGCTTTGGTTTCTGTTGTGGAGAAAAATATGGCTGCATCACGACACTTGTCTTTTTATCTTCCTATCCAGAAAAAAGGAAACCAAATAAAACAGACGGGGGTAATACTATTCTTAAGCTTTACTGAATTGTTTCAAATGATTTCATTACATGTTGCGATACACCATTGGCTGTTTTAGGCCGCTTCCTGAATGAGACAAATTTTGAATATGATCAGTCATAGAACATAGAAGCATGTGGGTCAACATTTTCTTAAGAACTCTTTTTACAATATATTGTGAAGGAAATGGCAATCCATTCATTCTGTTTGGCCTCGTGCCCTCGCGTGACGTTGTCACTTCCTTCTCGTACCCAGACTTCTTGCAGTGCCGCTGTAACTGGCAGTTAGAGTTTAGAGCACGTAAGGTGCAGACGAAAAAGTGATCATTCGACACTGAGGTCGAAGAGTTTTTGGTAACAGATAAAAGATCGCATTAAGGCGTTCAACACAAATTCACTGCCTCTTAATTTTAATACATATTTAGTTTATAGTCGTTACTGTTCAGTTGCTGTTGATATATAAAGAGAAAACGTCAAACTGTGGTATTTACTTCGACTCATCGGCTCGGCCCAACCAACACATCATATGGCGCCCAACGTGGGGCAGAGCAATTGATTTGAAGTATTTTGCAGGATGGGCAGTGACGACGAAAGTCAAGAAACTCGAACAGGAGAAGACACTAGTGGAACAAGAATTAAATATGTACGAAGAGGAACACGGTCAAGCATCACGAAGTTTGAAAATCAAGCGGAACACATTTTGAACAGTGTAGATCCATCAAAAGCAGAAGAGAACGTTTTGATAAAAGTTGCGACGATCAAAACTACGCTTGAGGGAAAATTAAGAATACTGGAAGAAATAGATGAGAAACTGTTGTTGAAATGCGAAGTTTCAGAAATCGAGAAAATCATAGACGAATCGACAGATATCACAGCTCGTGTGACAGAAATTGTGAACAAAATTGATAGTTTTATCAAGAAAGCAGAGAAGGCAAAATTACCCGACAGAGCCGCAGATTTAGCCAATGCGTTTACTACTAGTTCGCCAATAAGACCCCCACACGGTGCAGGGGCAGGAATCCAGAATGTTTCAGCAGCCAGTACAAGCCAAAACAGTGGAGTTAGACTTCCGAAAATAACTTTGCCAAGATTTAATGGTGACATTACTCGTTTCTATTCGTTCTGGCAAAGCTTCGAGAGTTCGATTGACAAAAATGAAAGTCTGGCACAGGTTGATAAGTTTAACTATTTAGTTAACATCTTAGAAGGAGAAGCTTTTCGAGCAATTCAAGGCTTAGAAATCATCGAAGAAAATTATGAGCATGCCAAAGAGACTTTGCACGAACGCTTCGGCCACAAGCAGAAAATTGTGCAAGTGCATATGGAGAGTTTATTAAATTTGCAGTACAGTCCAAATGACACTGTAGCTCAGCTGAGACAAATTTTCGATAATATCAACATTCATATTCGTGGTCTCGAATCGTTGGGAGTAAAACAGGAAAACTATGGGAGTTTACTTATTCTGGTTGTCATGAAACGAATGCCAAAGGATGTCGCGTTGCAAGTGTCTAGAGAAACAAAATCGGACATCTGGGAAATGAAGAATATTTTAGACATCATACGAAAGGAGATAGAAGCGAGGGAAACCTGTTCATTCGTTGGAGAAACTGAGAAAAAGGCAACAACTCATCGTCCAAAACAAGTCCCTGGTACAGTTTCATCATTTCATGTGAAGGAGCAGTCAAATGTGAATAGGCACTGCTATTTTTGTGAGGGAGAACATTTATCGTATCAATGCGATAAAGTCGTGGATCCAAACAAGCGAAAGGAGATTTTATCGAAGCAGAAACGTTGTTTTGTTTGCTTAAAAAAGGGACACAGAGCCAATTCTTGCAACAGCAATCGAAGATGCCGCAAATGTAACAACAAGCATCATCAGTCTATTTGTTTAAAGAAACAAGAATCTACATCTGAGAAAGACGAAGCAACGAAAAGTGCAAATGGAAGCGAAACGGTGACAGCAACGGCGAAAGTTGACTCACGAAAACAGACAGTGTTGTTGCAGACAGCCAGAGCAAACGTTTTTGGTGAAAAACAAGAGAACAAGGTTATGGCGAGAATATTGTTGGATAATGGCAGTCAAAGAACATACATCACGGATGAGTTGAAGAACAAACTGCAGTTAACTGAAGAAAACACACAAGAAATAAACTTGAACACATTCGGATCTGAGCGGTTTAAGAAGAAAAAATGTAGCCAAGTCAGATTTAACATAGATTTAGGCGATAGAGCTTTAAGCATAACTGCACTTACACATCCCGTAATTTGCTCTCCTCTTGCGACCCCAGTAGAGTACAAGCAATACGCACATTTACAAGGCCTAAATTTTGCAGATAGCCTAGATTCAGGTAGCGACGCGATAGACATCTTGCTAGGCGCAGACTATTTTTATGAGGTAGTTACAGGCGAGATAAGAAGGGGGAGCGTAGGCCCTGTCGCAATAAGTAGCAAGCTTGGGTGGTTAATTTCTGGCCCCGTGGATTTATCTTCAAATGAGTCGAATACAAATTCTAATTTTGTTTCTTGTTGCGTTGTAGATCAAAATTTGGTGAACGAAAACACGAACAGAGAGAACGAGCTTGTTGTCAGAGAACAAAAAGCAGTTGACAGTGAGAATGAGATTATTGAAACCTTGAAACAATTTTGGAAAACAGAGAGTACAGGGATTGAGTCAAGCGATAATCAGAATGCAGAAAACGCGAGGAAAGAATTCGACATCACATTCAATGGCAAGAATTATGAGGTAAGCCTTCCTTGGAAGGATGACATTTCAGATCCTTTGCCTTCTGATTATGATTTGTGTCATTCACGATTGAAATCGGTACTTTTTCGCTTGCAAAAGGATCCGCAATTACGCCAAGAATATGATGCCATTATACAGGAGCAATTGAAAAGTGGTATAATAGAGAAGGTTCCTGAAGGTACCGAAAACAAGGCAGACGTCAAATTTATTCCGCATCATTGTGTTATTCGTAGAGATCATGACACAACAAAGGTTCGTATTGTTTTTGACGGCAGTGCTAGAAGCAGTAATGATGTGTTAACGCTTAACGACCGCCTTGAAGTTGGGCCAAATTACATGCCGCATTTGTTCGATACGTTATTAAGATTCCGGAGTCACACAATAGCGTTAACAGCAGATATCGAAAAGGCATTTCATCAAATTGAAATTAAGGAGGCCGACAGAGATTTTCTCAGGTTTTTATGGTACGATGACGTAAGTAGTGACTCTCCCTCTATTGTTCAGCTCCGCATGAAACGACTTCCTTTTGGCTTGACCCCAAGTCCAGCCATTCTTGGGGAGACAATAAGGAAACACGTAAGTAAATTCAAAGAGAGTCACCCTCAAGCAGTAAGTATGCTTGAACACCTCTACGCAGATGACTTCTCAGGCGGTACGAATGACCCTGAGGAGGCGTTGAAAGTTTACAAGGATGCCAAGGAAATCTTGGACGAAGGTGGGTTTAACCTTAGGAAATGGAATTCGAACGACAAAGAGGTGTTGAGTAAAATTAGGTCGTCAGAGGTTGAAAAAGGTCATTTGAAACAAAACAAAGGTAAGACAAAGGTTTCCGAAGAAGATCAATCGTATGCCAATTCAGCTTTAGGCCCTCCGTGTAGTGACGACAAGGCGAAAATATTAGGTGTGAACTGGGACAGTGATTCCGACAAAATTTACTTTGACGTGCATCACGTAATCGACTTTGCAAATTCGTTACCTCCGACCAAGCGTTCGTTGCTGAAAATAGCTGCAAAGATCTTTGACCCCCTAGGATGTCTTAGTTTATTCACGATCAATTTAAAGGTTATGTTCCAGCAGTTTTGTTTAGACAAAAGGGGCTGGGACGAGGAACTTTCTTGTGATGAACGGCGTAAGTATGAAGTGTTCATATCAGAATTAGCAAAATTGCAGTGTGTCTCCATTCCCAGGTGCTATTTTCTGAAAGGTAAGAAAGTGAAAAATGTGCAAATACACGGATTCTCAGACGCCAGTGAGTGTGCCTACGCAGGGGTTGTGTATCTGCGTGTTGAGTATGAGTCGGGGGAGGTACAGGTAAGATTTGTGACGTCAAAAGCCAAGGTTTCGCCGATTAAGAAACAAACAATTCCTCGGTTAGAATTGATGGGGGCTGTGTTGTTGTCAAATTTAGTGGACACCGTTAAGAAAACTCTACAAGAAGAGTTAGGCCAAGGTTCTATTGAAACACATTTCTGGGTAGATTCGGTCGCAACTTTATGTTGGGTGAAGAACAATAAACCGTTGAAGCAGTTCGTAAGACACAGAGTGCAAAAGATTTTGGAACTGTCGAACCGTGAGGAGTGGCACTTTTGCCCAGGCTCCTTGAATCCCGCTGATTTACCTTCAAGAGGTATTTATGGTAAGCATATTGGTACGAATAAAGTGTGGTGGGAAGGCCCGAATTTTCTTGTGTTGCCCTTTTCGGAATGGCCTAAATTGGAAACAAACCAAGAGATCGACCCAGCGGTTGCTGCGGAGGAGAAAGTAAGTATTGAGCCAGTCCATGTCCTTGTAAGTAAGCAAGGCTCAGTTGAAAAAACAACACCTCTGGTAAGTATCGAGAGGTTTAGCAACAAGACCAGGTTATTGCGTACCTATGCCTGGATTCTTCGATTTGTATCAAATTTGAAGGCCGCCATAAATAAACAGGAACCGAAGCTAGGCCCACTAGAAGGAACAGAACTGCGATGTGCGGAGAATCTTGTGATCAAAGCAGTGCAAGCCGAATGTTTTTCGAAAGAAATCGAATTTATCGCGAGTAAATCGAAGGTAGGCTCCAGACCCCCAAATTATGTCTCACAGTTTAACCTGTTTTTAGATGATGACGAAATTTTGCGTTGCAGGTCTCGTATTAACAATGCTTCTATTTCAGATGCTAGCAAACGACCCATTTTGATGCCTAGAGACCATAATTACACAAATTTGATCATTCTCGAAAGTCATGAAGCAGTGTTTCATAATGGATTAAGAGAAACGCTTAATCACGTAAGAACACAATATTGGATATTGAGAGGAAGGGAAGCTGTAAAAAAGGTTATTAGGCCATGTGTTATCTGCAAAAGAGCCGAAGGCTTGCCATTTGCAGGCTGTGTTTTACCTGATTTGCCTCGTTTTCGTGTAGATGATAATGCACCCTTTTCTTACACAGGCTTAGACTTCGCAGGGCCATTACTGGTCACAGGTAAGAATGGGGACGTGATGAAATGTTATGTATGCCTATACACGTGCCTCTCAACGAGAGCTGTTCATTTAGAACTGGTTGAAGGTTTAGATGTCGAATCATTTATTCGTTCGTTTAGAAGATTTTGTGCCCGTAGAGGATTGCCCGCAACGTTGCTAAGTGATAACGCAAAGACTTTCAAATCAGCGTCGAAGGAAGTAAAGAAGTTGGTACGCTCACCCAAAATATTCGAGTATTTAGCCAATAGAAAGGTAAATTGGCAATTCATTGTTGCTTTAAGTCCTTGGATGGGAGGAGCGTGGGAACGCCTTATTCGCAGTGTAAAACGTTGTTTGGTCAAAACTATAGGACGTGCATCACTTAGTTATTTTGAGCTGAGTACAATTCTTACGGAAGTAGAAGGTGTGATAAATTGTAGACCACTGACTTATTTATACGGAGATGCAGACGGTGTAGAATATGCCCTTACACCATCACACTTGATATATGGTCGAAATGTATCCGAAATGAATGACAAATACAGTGAAGTGGTAAGTACTTATGAGTCTTTGTCAGCGAGAGCTAAGTACCATCACAGGCTTTTGAGTCAGTTCACGAAACAGTGGAAAAGTGAGTATTTGTTAGGACTCATGGAGTCGTACAAAGCGAATGCAGATGGTAAGAAACCCGTTATCAATGTTGGTGATATTGTCATTCTAAAGGATGTTCAAACGAAGCGATCCTTTTGGAAATTTTCTAAGATCATGCAGCTCATTTCAGGTGCTGATGGCAACGTTAGAGCAGCAAGGATTCAATTGGTTGCAGACAATAGTAAAAGGATTTTTACCAGACCTCTTAAACTTTTGGTTCCGTTGGAAGTTTCACCAGCCTCGCAGCAAGCAGCAGCAGCGCCAGTCGCAAACGCAGCGCATAAGGAACCTGTCGCAAGCCAAGCAAGCGCACATGCAGCCACGCATGCAGCCACGCCTGAAGCCAAGCCAGCAGCTTTAAGTAGCGCCCCCGCAACGGATCGGCCTAAGCGCAATGCAGCTGTCATCGGAGAATTACGTAGAAAGGGCATAAATTGAGTAGTTAAATGTTTTGATACCGCTCAGAGGACTTTTGCATATGTTTGGAACATTATGGTAGACATTAAATTGTAGTTGAGTAGTATGTTGATCATTTTGTAGTTGAGTTGATTTTGTAATGTATCAACTCGGGGGAGTGTATTGTGAAGGAAATGGCAATCCATTCATTCTGTTTGGCCTCGTGCCCTCGCGTGACGTTGTCACTTCCTTCTCGTACCCAGACTTCTTGCAGTGCCGCTGTAACTGGCAGTTAGAGTTTAGAGCACGTAAGGTGCAGACGAAAAAGTGATCATTCGACACTGAGGTCGAAGAGTTTTTGGTAACAGATAAAAGATCGCATTAAGGCGTTCAACACAAATTCACTGCCTCTTAATTTTAATACATATTTAGTTTATAGTCGTTACTGTTCAGTTGCTGTTGATATATAAAGAGAAAACGTCAAACTGTGGTATTTACTTCGACTCATCGGCTCGGCCCAACCAACACATCACAATAAACTAAAATTTTTTATCACACACTTTCTTCTTACAAAGGTGGGAAAGCTAGGAAACGTTAATTTCTCTTCAAATGTTTTGTCTTGTACCGTGGAAAGAAAAATTGCTTCCTTCACATGTGTGATTCAACGAGGTTTTTATTTCATGGAAATTCTCTGACATGGGAGCTGAACTGAAACCAAGGGACATCAACTTGTCGGGCTCCAGGTAGCATTGGCCTAAGTGTCCTAGATCTTCCTTGCAACTAAAACTTTCGATATTACCGCGAAAGGGTGGGAAGGGACGGGTTCTCGACTTGAAAATATGAAACTAGGGGGTTTCGAGGCAAAAATATGAGAATCAGATGTCGACGGCCTCAAGCTTTAACTTGCTACTTGGGAATATCTCAAGTATGTACAATCAACAGATTTCTAGGGCGTTTACAAAACGATTTCGATCTACCACAAAGAGAGAGAAATAACCTCGGAGCCTTTCATCGCGGAATAAACCAATTATTCTAATGGTCAGTAAGCTAATGTACCAGATTTGTATCACAAGCCAGAAAAAGTATGGAGTCACCATGTAAATCGCCTTTTGGTTGTGTGTTCTATTTCTGAAGTAAGTCTGATTCCTGATATGGCTGGGCGAATTTCTGGCCACTTGGCTTCGAATGCAGACACTGTGTGTACACATGTTCCTCAACCGTTCCGTGTGTAACGTTGGCCGGCGATACGAAGTGAATCAATGTGAAAAGAATTGAAATAGTTTATTGTTAGTGCAATTAAGTTGTAGCAACATGTACCAAGTTATTAGCTGGTGCGAAGGCACGCCCCATATAAAGGGCCTACTCTTTGAGCGCATAAACAAATCTTGCAGCCGTTTAAGACCCTTCTACGAAAATCGGTAACCTTTTTGATCTGATACTTTGAGTTTCTGGTAGCTCAGAGAAACTTTATGGAACAGGAATACGGATAAGGGATTGGCTATCAGCTATAAAAATTTAATTCGATGCCTTCGCCGCCTCCTTTTCAAACTGAGGCTGAGCAGCTTCAGTTAAGGGAGGACTTGCTACAATAATAACTGAATTCAATACACGATTATGCTTAAGTGTCGTGCTCTTTTTGACGAGTAAAATATCCCTCGGTTAAGGATTCGTGCTTGGAATGCAATGCTTCTTGGTAAAAAGTTCCTCGCCGCCATTTGCAGCGTAATCGTCTGGCTGTACCCTCGAGCAGATTCATGCAATAACTATGAAATCATGTAACAAACTGAATGGTTATTGCCACGCAGGAGGTTTCAGTTCTCCACAAGAATGATTCTGTGGACATCAAACAACTCCTGGAATCCTATCCATAAAGATTACGTCTGGGGCATTGTCTGGTTGGGTCTAGTTGCGGGGAATTAGTTCAAATCCTTGTGGTATTTGAGCTTTGCCAATAAATATCTTTCCAATAATGGTATGATAACCAAAGAAGATTTCTTATTGGCCAGTAAATTTACTAGACGAATACAAGAGGTTACATATTTAGACTTTTAGATTAATAATAAAAGGCGGCTCCTCTGATAGTAGGGGTCTTTACCGCATTTTGACTGCCTTGAGAAAGTTCTTTTACTGTAACTCTTTACCAATGCGTAAATCATAATGCTGCTTTTATGACAGCATCCTAACCCGATTTGTCGATACAATCCCTTCAATTCAACTGTTTTTGGTTAAGGATTTGCTGGAACAGTATGTAATTTGTATGTGACTCATCTCAAAGTGCAGGCTTTATGAGATTTCAGACCTGTCGGGAAAACTTGCTTGACGATGCTTGATTTATGCGTTGAGCGACAAAAATGTCACTGCAATGGGTCTACATTGCTTCGGCACACGCCTCAGACTGCGCAAAGCCAATTCAAAGTTTACAAACTCGCATATGACTCGTCACAAGATGCAGGCTTTATAAGGTTTCACACCAGTAGGAAAAACTTGCTTGCTGATTTATCCGTACAGCGACATAAAATGTAACTCGAATGGACCTAAATCGTTATGCCGAATCTTTTAGACTGTGCACAGCCAAGTTAAAAGCCAGAAATTGGCATAGGACACATCTCAGAGTGCACAAACCATCTGAGTTGTAAAAATTAAAGGAAAGAGTTGTTATTGCATGATTAGTGCGATCAACGGCAGAATACATCACTCGAGAGATTGCAAGCTTAGGAAAGAACTTAACTCGCGAACGTTTTTGCGTCTTTTTCAACTCTTGAAACTCACTTCCCACGAAAGCGTTCTGAAATACTCTGCGTGTCATTCAACCATACGCTATTGCTATGGCAAAGTCCTATAGTTCAGAGTCAAACAATTATATAGTTGCAATATAAATTTGTCCCTGAAACATTTTGAGCAATCAGACATGTTTATTAGACGTATTCATTTATTTCATGGCTCAAGGAAAACAAATGTGAATTAGAGGCTTCGATCAAGATGACGCTCTTGGAATGCCCCTCTGTTGTTTCCGGAAGCTATCTGGCAAGAGGATTGTCATGGACGGTCGCTGCATCGGAAGCAAAGGTCCTTTGCGGCCGTGCTGAAATTTCTGAAGATCATATTCGGCCCAAGCGGAAACCTTCGACCTGCAGTAAGCGAGCTGATGGAAAAGTGCTACTTGGCATAGGTTCAAATAGATTTGCGTTAAAAGGCGGGTGTAAAATTCTGTGATCTATTTTTCTAACGAAATCTCTTGAAATAAACTTTAGCTACCAATCCATAATTTTACCGTTAGACTTGTCAGACTTTTGAATACTTTTTGAAATGACAACACATTCAATGTGACAGACTGACAAACTACTGCAGGGTTACGCTATAGATTTCATCAAAGAATGCGATTTTCCTGCCACTAACCTATCGCTATTGTCGAGATGAAAGGCTCCGGGTAGATCGGAGTATAGCAACTGACACGTGATAAAGACAATCAAGACGGGAACAAGAGGTGTACTAATGAGGGGAACAAAAGGAATGTTGGCTAGGGAGGGATCGTTGATCGTTTTGCTGCATATTGGCACCAAAGAGAAATTATTAAAGGCAGTCTGTCACGTATTTGATTGGATGATTTGGACAATACAAAGAATAGGAAATTTGAATGGCTGCTGATCCTCTGACTTTCTATGGCCGTAGAAAGTCAAGAAAATTAGCCCTCCTTTGTTTCAAATACGTAAACTGACAAAGAAATCCGTCGTGTTGAGCTCTGACTTTGTCGCGGCCAATCAGAGACGTGACAGACTGCCTTTAATTCTGAGACTTTCTGGCTTCCCAACTTTTGCTGCAACAATTATATTTATGGATTCTTTAAACAAGCTTGACATTGATCTCTCACCTAATACTCTTCGATACCAAATTAAAGAGCCATTTTCATCAAGGAACCCTTGCAGGCTAGTTGCAGTCTTAGCTTGTCTGAAAATCAAATTTGGCCTAAGCAGAAACATGGATCCACACAAGCCTTATGACCTGGAGTCCTTTGTTTTCGTGTGTTCCTTTGACTTGAAGATGGCGCTTCGGTCGACAGAGACTCAAAAGTTACTATAAAAAACCTGACCCTACTTAGGCCCAGACTCTGAGGTGCCTAGATACCAATCACATTATGAGATTTGTGAGTTACTATTGTTAATGTGGCAAATGTAATGGAATTCTCGGTTCAATTGAACAACTGATAACATTCCCACAGGATTCAAGTTCGAAGACGTGATTCCATCATAATTCCATCGTTTATTGCAGAGAATAGGGTCAGCTTTTTCACCGTTTCATTTAGGCTTATGCCTTTTCATCCCTTGTTTCCCTGCGTTCTTTGATTTGCTGATATTACTTGGTCAAAAGGGACTCATAATATTACTCTTAAAAAGTGGGCCCAATTTAGGCCCGCGTGGAGTGTTTCTGTATCCACCAATCAAATTGCTAGAATTTAGCTTTCAACCAATCAGCAGGAGCTATTCAGGTATTTGTCGCTGTTGCATACAAAAAGCCGTTGATGAGGTCTAGATTCCTCGCAGCTTTGATGGATCTATTTTGTTTCTACAGAGGAGGATTACTGCCTGAATGGTATGCATTTGCGATTTTTAGGTCAAGACAACATCATTCTCTGTATTGAAACTTTCCTTTTCAATGGCCCAGACACTTTAGACCAGATTTTGAAGCGATTTTGTTGAGTATATGAGAACTCCCGCTTGCGTAGGCTATTTTGAAAACTTGGGGCAACGTTTTAAAGGTGACGTTATGAGTTCCTTTTGACCGAGGTGACCCAGATATCGGCAAATCAAATAATGCAGGGAAACAAGGGACGAAAGGACATAATTCTATGTTTCGTTGTGAGTCCCTGTTGAGCAAGGCTTACTACAGGGATGCAAAGGACTCCTCGTCATAAGTCTGCAGAAACCATGGATCTAGACTGATTACAATTCGTCGTAAAATTCGCTCCCTTTTTCTATGTTTTTTATATTAACCTCTTTGCTAAATCTACTGTTTGAGGGAGCAATTCAGTTCAATAAATAAGTAGGTAAAACAATTCAGTTCAACAGATAAGTAGGTAACAATGTAAAGGAATAGACCTTTTAGCTATTCTAGGAAAGAATCTGAATCGAACGATGTTATGATGGATTTTGAAGAATTTTCGAATGTGCACAATAATGATGCTAGACTGATGACGATGAGTCCCTTGTATCCCTGCGGTAAACCTTGCTCAAGAGAGACTCATAATGAAACAGTGAAAAACCTGGCCCTATCTTAGGCATTCGATCGAACGAATCATGATCGAATGACTGCCGTAGCTCTGTTCAACGGTCGCTCCTCGGAAAGCAAATGCGACAAGAACCACGTTAAGCAGACGTTTCATCAAAGAAACTTGGTATAAATCCGAAGAAGGAAGTTCATTTTTGTGAAGTTTGGGCCTAAATAGGGCCAGGTTTTTCAGAGTGATACTATGAGTCTCTATTGACTGAAGGGCCATCATCAAGTCAAAGAGCACAGGGAAACAAGAGACTCATCGTCATAAGTCTATAATGATATAAGCTCTAACGCCACTCTATCGAACCTAGCGTATAAAAATTTATGAAAAGAACGCTCGATCCAGGCTCTTGTAGAATAGCTCAAAGGTCTATTGCGAGCGAAAATGGGGACAAATTGTAATGAGTCTACCATGGATCCACACTGCATCAATTGAACTGAAACAAATCAAAATTTCTTCTCAGTTCAACTTCTGCATCGTTGATCCACACTTTCGTTAAGTGATTCCATGTTCACCAATCAAATCGCTAGTATTTAGCTTTAAACCAAACAGGAGGCGCTACTCAGACAGTGGCTGTTTTTGCATACATTCGTTCAGGCCAAATTTGATTTCCAGACAGTGTGAAACAGCACCATGCCTGCATAGGATCCTGGGTGACAATGACTCTTTGAGAATGAATAACGAACGATCCCAAATGCTCGATCGATTGATCCCCCTTGATGCTTTCGTCGATTGTTGAACCATGGTTAAACATTGAAAGTTCGAATCTAATCAGAGAAACGATTAGTACGATGATAACAGTAAGAATTTCTCTATGAAACTAAACGTAAAGCTATCAGCAATATTTCTTGGGGAAGGGGAGTGGCTTGTTGAGTTTTCGAATGCGTAGGGGATCATGTAGGGGTATTGGAACTTCCATTACGAAGTTTTGTCAAGTTGGTCAAGTTGTTCTGGACTTACAATCCGAAAATAAAAGAAGAGAAACAAGGATACGCTGCCAGTTTACAAAATCCAATATGGTCTCAGCTTGACTCAGTTTGGCGATTAATTTCTACAGCTTTGAAAGATGAAAGACTGTACAGCTTTACTTTCGAATTTAGATGGCTTCACATTATTGCAGAAGCATGACGAAATCCAAGAACAACCTTTACATATACAAGTAAAACCTGGTCAAACTAAGCCAGGTTAGCTGAATTCACCTTTCCAGACCTCCCGGAGTCTCGCATGCCATGTGAAGCGAGTAATCTGATTGGTAAATATACCACTTCCATTAAATAGCCTCATTTTGGAAACTTGTTAAAATTTCTTCCTGTTGATGGAAATTTCGAGCCCTGGTTCGGATTTAGCACCCAAACTTTAGCTGTTTTAAATGCGTCCAGTGTTAATTAGGATGAGGGTATTGAAATTGATGACTTCTTGAGCAATATGTAGCTCTGAAAACTCTAAAAGTTTTGCCCACCATGCAGATATTGCGTGAAGCGTCTTCAAGCTCGTAAATCTGTCATGAAACTTTCTGTAAGTATAACGTTTTCAGATGACCAAGATTTGGCCTTCGCTTATTATACGCGAAATCTGCCCCTTTTTAATCTGTAATTGTATCATACTTTTAGAGTTCTTGGCGTCGGGGAAAGATTTTTATCTCGGCAAAGTTCATTTCATTTCATTAACTTTCAGTACTTTGAGAAATTTACTGCTCGATTCGCACCAACATATGGAATACTATGTTAGTAAGAGATGGACAACAATTTCTGGAGACAAAAAGGTTGCAGAAACTATCAAGCTCTTTCAAGACATTTGAACTCTGCATGAAATATCTCGGAGAATATAAACTTTCAAGGAATCTTCTTATTAATGAGCTTCTATTTGATCTAGATAATCTTGAAACTAAATAGACGTCAAATTTTTAGACGAGCGCCACGAAAACGTGTTCTTATCACAATTAACACCTGGTTCATCTGCAGACTTTATGCTAACCGCGTGCAAAATCGCTACACGCCGGGCACGCCGCTTTGTCCGTAAACGTAATATTCCAGTTGTAAGCGGGTGAAGACAGCCTACGCGCTGGGATGGAATGTGTGATCAAGACATGGAGAGTGTGATCAACCAAGAAATGTACCCAGGAGAGCTATTTGGATTCGAAAAGGACGAGACGAAACTCTACGTGGTGTTACTAACAGTACTCCTCTTTGAAAAGTCACCAAAATTCTATCATCACTCCGACCTTCAAATTTCTTTTTTTGGCAAGTAGTTTGAAGACAAAATTACCTTTCTAGTCATAGCTGATCTGGTGATTGGGTTTTGAATTTACCAATTTCTAAAACTTTTGAAATTAGTAAATATAGCTCTTTTCAGGACAGCTTGCTTCTGAAGCATAAAGCAGACTTTTTTATATTGAAATTGAATAAGAGAAAGAGAAATATGATACCCTTAGCTAGACCAGGGCAAGACCAAGATTGCAAAAAAGTATAGCCTTGGCTATGCTAGACGTTGGAAAAAGTACACCCTTGAGCGGGGCACATCCATAGGCTCCTTTACCATGGAAGAGGCACCCCCCCATGGAACTAACTTCCACCTGCCAGAATGCAATCATGCTTAGAAGTAGCAAAATTATCGCCAGTGAACCGCCAACGTCGCTAAAATTTGTTGTACCATACAGATAAGCAGCTACACCCGAAACACCTGACATGAAGTTAGCCGCTGCTCGTTGACATCGTTATCAATGCAATTTCTTCCGCCGCGGCGCAATCACATGCAGACGCTAGACCGCAGGTGGCGCGCGCTCAATTCATGTGGGAATTCATGTTGTTTTGGTGGAAATGAACGCATGCTTGCACTTGAAGGAAAGCTTTGCTTGATCCATGAAGATAACCCAATTGTATTGTGCAACAGTAACATTTGCATAGGTATTTGTTAATATCCCGCTGTGCTATAGATAGTATGTAGCCTTTTAAAAGAAGACCCGTGCGGCTGACCCTTAGAAACCGCTGGTCTAGACAGTGGTCTGATGTATTGTAACAGTATGTCTGATTCTTTGCACCCTTTGTCTACTTGGCATGGTAATTTCTTCTGATAGTTTCATTTGGGCATACAGCAAAAGACTGACCCTGAGGCCCAAAGATCACAGGCCGTAGAAGGCAATATGTTAGAGTACTGGAAAATAAAATCCAGAGAGAGAGGTCTGCTCAATAAAAACTCCACTATTTACCGACACTTTGCCCGACCTAGGATGGATTTTGTCCGAAAAATGCTGATTTTTAAAGATCTTTCCTATGCTGGGGGCTGCCGCCTTTTCAGTCCCTCAGTGAAAGATAGATTTGGCCGTGAATAGAGCAATATAAACACCAAGGAAAAGTATCAGTGTCGATGGCTACATTAAGAACCAAAAGTTTTGATGGAAATACTTCAGCAGAACAAGTTTCTTACGAATTTGATGAATTTGGACAGATAACTTCGGACAACGGCTGAAAACTCAATTATTAGTGACAACACTGACTTTGAAGAGAACCAACAAAAAGCGCAAGATATAGAGCAAGAACCTGGAATGCGTTATCCGATTCCAATTCACTTTAGCCTTGTAGGAACGCAGCTGAAATTCACTGTATACATTTTTGAGACGAACAGGCATGTAATAAGTATTTATCTTTTACGATGGAGAAAAGTTAGCTGGGTTCTCACTGTATTATCTGGTTGATTAGGGGTTTGCAAATAATCATATCCACTCTTTTCATTCTTATTTGATATGCTACAGTAAAGATATACGATAAATTCAGGCTACGCTGGTTTGACCTGATTACTTAAGGCCATGTCCTAAGAATGTCGAGAACTTTGGCAAAATGCGTGATTACTAGACTAGACTTATTATGTTGAGGAATACCAACTCGCCTATACAAGAGAAGGTGGTGGGTAATGGTTACATTACTTAGGTAAGGAAAGAGTCAATGGTTAAGGTGGCAATAGCAAACCTAGATTTTAGGTTGTAAGTCCACAATGATGTCACCATTCCCCATATCAACACTGCCTTTGCCTTTTTGTAAAGTGTTTCGCGGAAAGCCATTTACACAGTATTGGTCCGGTATCGATTATGGAATGCGACAAGTATCATGTCTCAGTCTCCTGCTGTTTACACGGGAATCGGCGTTGGAAAAGTAGCATCGAACTCAAAGTACGAGATTTTCTCTAAGAAAGGTAAAGTTTCGTCGTATCCGCTTTTCGCACAAAAACAGGATGCTTCGTCCAAAAAGGAACTTTATTTATGTGTCATGTTTCCTGACAAAAATTTCTCGATTATGATAGGCAAAAGAGTCAAATAGAAGGTCAGGGGTTAAAAACAAATTATCTTCGTAGAGGTGATGAAGTATATCAGGGTTATTGGGTGACTAGGCCTTACGTAATATCCTCTGGAAAGACAGTCTCTTTGTGACTTCTCAAATTTCGATGGAAGCCAGCATCATGGAAAGGCGAATTTTGGGAACCAGACCACAAGTAGGGGGTCAATACCTGTATGCAAAGAGAAGTTAGTGGGCAGAGAAAGGTAATAGGAATGAATGGACATGGGATGTAGGAAACAGCAGCAACGAGAATGGCAAGAAAATCGCTGAGCTGAACCCATACAGCCTAATCATCAGATTTTTGTTTGATCTCAAATATGACGCCAATTAATTTATCACTTCATTCAAACGCTCAGTTCTTACAGAGGAAACCAAGTTGCAGCCAAAATATTATTTCCATAGTCCTACGCCACACCTGAAGGTAGTTTTAGGACAATGAGAAGCTAAGCTTATATCGAAGCAGTGTCGTGGTCCTTCGTCTCAATGTAACTACACCTCGTAATTCTTTTAGCTTGGTATTCCCATGAGCGATAGGACACCCAGTGTGAAGCAGTTTAAATTTATATCAGTAGCGAGCTGCCTTAACTTATTGTTTTTTGTGTCTTGAACTTGTTTTTACTTCGTACACAACCACCTTTCAATGTTTCGTAATTTTGAAATTTTCAATAGTGAGCCATCCTAAGTGAAGATCCACCTTAACTCGTGAAGCTCTCACCTGAAAATTTCAAAATTAAGAAACATTGAAAGGTGGTTGTGTACGAAGTAAAACAAGTTCAGGACAGAAAAAAACAACAAATTAAGGTGGCTCGCTACTGATATAAATTTAAACTGCTACACACTGGGTGTCCTATTGCTCATGGAATTACATAAGAATTGGAGACTCTCCTTCATTTCTATGCTCTCCTCACACTGCGCAGCAGGTTCGATGGCATAGGCCTCAAATCTTTCTAATATTTAAAAGGAGGGTTTAAAATTGTATTAAAATTTTCCATGAATCGAAATGACTTCACAGGAACTTTGGGTAGTTGGTTGTAACTCTACCGCAGCAATCTTTTGATATCTTGGTTATTTTCAAAAAGGGATCGTTTTGATTATTTTGCAAAAATCATCGGAAATTCGGAGAAAATTAAAATCATTGTAAATCTTAAATTACTTAAGGAAAATTGATACAATCTTCAAGAAAATCATAATTTATGAAGGTTTACAATATGGCTGCACGCAGAAATCTGCAGCTCTTCTGGTTAAGGATGTAAACATTTGATGACGTCACAACCTCAAATTTAATAAATGCCGCCATTTAAAGACTAATGAAGAAAACTCAAGAAATTGCCACCGGCCCACTGCAGAATTAGAATAAGTTGCCCAAAGTTTCTTTCAACCACTCTAATTCAAAGAAAAATGAAACAGAATTTTATTCACACCAACCTATTTGAAGATTTGGGTATTATGCGTTGGACAGGAGCGAGGGTCGAATCACCGCGAACGATCAACCCTCAGGTTCACAGTCGAGCACACTGCCACTGCCAAAATATGACGGCACGGATGCGTGGGCCTAAATCGGACAGAGCGTGCACTTCGACCTAAATGACAGCATTGGCAGAAATGTTTGTGATTAGTCAAACGAATAGCCACACATCTGCTACAAAAGAAGCAACCCAGACAGTGTCTGGAATATATGCATTAGCACTATTGAAAAGAACTGCCTTTTTTGTTTGCGGTCTATGTAAATAGACTCTACGCTATCTATGCAACAATAGGATCAATTTGACTGTTACAGGTAACTTTTCGAGGTGTAAAATAACAGGGAGAATACGCTGGTAAGAAACACGGGGGTTTCAAAATACGATTCGAATTCATAGCAGGCATTCACGTTGCGGTCATGAGGTTTGATAACACTGACGCTTGATACACCATTGACGATAAGGCTATTGGTTTTTTGGCAACTGTGCCATTGAAAGTGTAGCAAAATAAGCCAATACAAGTGCATTGCGACAGCCTAAATTTGAATTGTGACTTAAGCAGCATGAGGAGAAGTGTCCCAAATAAAACTTGCGTTTGTGCAAATAAAGCTTGCAGATTTCTTTGCCATTTATCCTGAAGTGTGGAATCAGTTTAAGTCAAGGCACTGCAATGAAAAAGAGAATTCCATAGATCCGAGAAGGTATTGCGCAAACCCAATAAACGCTCATGATTGCTAGGCAGTTACTGTTGATCGAAAGCGCAACTTAGGCCCGCAACGCTTTTTCACAAATCCTCTCAAAGAAAGATCGACAGAAGTTACAAAGTTAGAGCTTCATATCGTCATCAGAAATTTGGTTATTCACTATTCACAGTTGTCCGTTAACAATGGTATCCATTATTTTTGAGGTTTTCGCTACTTGAAGGTGCCCTTAGTAGCTGCTTTACCTACTCTCTCCTGACTCTCCTTAGCCTCATTCCATAAGGACCCTCAACTTACGCTCATCTTATTGAATTGAATTTATGTTGATGTTGTCGCTTTAGTGAGGGCCTTATACCCCATTCACACTGCAAGTTAAAGCAGCTTAAATTAAACTAAGGTTTTCAATAGGGCCTTTTGATTGGTCAATCAAACAAATCCAGTCATATGATTGGTTGAAATTTAAACTGGTTTAGGTAAAGCTGATTTAACAGTGTCAGTGTGAATGCAGTATTATTTCCCAACTGTTCTCAAAACGGACAAAAATTTCCTTCGGGCACAGGTCTGCTCCCTGACCAATCAGAATGGAAGATGACGAATAACGTGATCGGATTGCCTAATGTTTCCTCAATTTAAAATTCCCGCCAAAGACGAACAAAAGCACATTCAACTGAACGCGGCAACGATCAAAATCTCGAAGTAGTGGCGAGTGGCCGAGTGGCTTATACAGTCTTCGTCAGGTAACTGAAGTTAAGCTTGGTCGAGTGAGGTCAGATTTCGGATGAGTGACCTCTTAGGCCTGACCTCGCAACTCACCTCGCGGTCCTTCAGAAGGGACGTTAAACTAGGGGTCCCATGCCTCGATGCAGCATGCACGGTGGGCCTAAATTAGCTTTCAGTAGCTAGAAATCCTGACAAGCCCACTCAAAACATTGAAACAAACAAACAAACAAGTACCGACCGGATTTAGGAGATCGTTTGCGTCCCCAAACAAGCAAAAAACCGTTTGTAGGTAAGAGCTCTTGCTGAAATAGGCCAAAGAAACATCCATCTAATTACTGATAGCTTGTTTAACAGCGTAGCACTCCAGGAAGACTGCTTTTTCTGTGTTTTAGGGTGGGCATTTCTGAGGAAAACTGGAGGTGATTTAGGCCATGTCTGTTTCTAGAAGCGTAAGGACATGATTCGTAGTTTGAGCGTCCATCAGTCTTCAAAGAGCGAAAACTACGAATATGCAATCAGTCTACTCTCTCCTGCAGAAGCTGCAAAGGACAGCAGTTTATGCAACGAGAGATCTGGAAAGTCACCACCCTTTTCCCAACCGTCTACAAAGTGTCCCAGTTCTACTGCTGATAGCTTCGTTATATAAAAGGGTGCAAATTCCTACAGTAAAGAACCTATTTGTATGACTTGGTCATAAAAGCTACAACAATCAACGTGAATATAAATTAATACATTAGTCTCTATGGTACAGTTTTCAACTAAACAGTAAGTTAACAGAACACTTTAACCTAACTGAAATGATTCCCTGCTCAAGTATTCCGACCTTCTTTTGTATATCTTTGTTACGCAGCTTGCAGAAAACAAGCGTTTCTGTGTACTCGACTATGCATCCCGAAGCTTTGTGCCATGTGAGGTATTTCATTGGTCTCATACGACTGGATCGGCTTTGAATAGTTCTGACCGATTAGTATTGGTTGGTATATCATACCGATAGTCATTATGAATTGTTGAGAACAGTGTTATTTAGTATCAAATCTGTCACTTGCCGATTGCTGAAAATTCAAGAATTAAAAAACCCTTTAGCGAAAATGGCCGTGAATTAAATCAAATCCGATCCAAGGAACTGCCTAAGCAATATTACTGACTTGAGTGAAAAGAACACGGTGCACATCTCAGTCCAAAAGGCAAAATTCAATATTGATAAATGATTTGAAATCAATTACTTCATCCAGTTTGCATAATCCTTTAAAATTTGAAATTCACTGGTTGTCTTGCATCGCCTTATAGGTAACCATTTGCGGCCCCAAAGTCAACTGTCGTATGATATCAAGTAGGCTCTGTTTGTTTGCTTGGTTTTCCATTTGGCGTGCAAATGATTTTGGTTAGCAATGTGAGTGAACAATAAGATCTGCACAAAACAAACAGAGCAATAGAAATGACGGACCACGGAATTATGAACCACAGAAATGTGGAAAAAATATCAAAAATCAGATAAACATACCAAGAAGAGTAGATCAATGGTATTCTAACCTAACCAACCAACCAATCAGATCTAAGACTTATGGAATACATCTTGCAAAGCTTCAAGACCATTTATAACACACAGGATCTATTTCTAGCAATCATCTACTATTAACATACCTTGCGCTGATGTTGAATTGCCTCATCAGTTAGTCGGGAAATGTACCAAGTCCTCAAGGGTACCAGTTCTACTCTGGTATTTGGTGTCTTCAAATGCTCTATGAGTATCCAGTTGAGTGCTAACTGCAGCTCCTTTGGCATACAAATCAGATATGGCTCTTCAATCGGAAGTCATTGTTTTCATTGAGTCCACAAAATCTTCCACCTTCCAGGGTCCAGGAACCTGTACTCTCAGTTTCACTGCCTAAAATCCATCCTCGATTACAGGCAGTTTTCAGCCTCTCAACCATCCCCCTTCAATTGTTCACAACTTGAAAATAATGCATTCCATTGCTTCCCAATAAATGAATCCTTGCTAGGAGTACTGTTCAACTTCTAGAGATATATAAGAATTTCCTCAAAGTAGCTAAATCCCATTTCACAATTTGCTCTACAGCTACCACTCAGTTCTGCTCATGTGAACAGTCTCTAGGGAGCCAGTACCTCCCTTCTCCCTAACAGCAACTAGGAGCACTCTCTGTCATCTACTGACATTGCTCTAAGCCTTAGTCAATTCAAGACAACGGTACAACTACCACCAAATGACAAGTGTCCAAAAACACAGCCAGGCAAATTAGTCGCATTACAAGGAACCCAAATCCAGAAGGCGGCAATGCGTTAGTATTCATTTCATCCATTTCCTACAACAAATACATACCCCAAAATCTCTACTACGTGTCAATATGACAGCAATCCTTCTAAGGAATCTACTTCTACTACCCACAAAGTGCTACATCATATGTTTCACATACTACCTTCTACGTACCACGTGCTATTTTACACGTTTCACGTGCCCTAACATCTACTTCCATGTGCCCTAACTTCTACTTCCACGTGCTATTCACATGCCATTTGAGATTCTCTCACATATTGTCACCAGTGTCCACATCATGTTGCTTCTTCATATGCTTGACAAGCGCATACTTTTGCAAGAACTCACTAGGACAAAGACTACATTTGTACATCTCCTCTCCTGTATGGATCCTTCGATGCTGCTTGTAAACATTGGATCGCATGAATTTCTTGCCACAGAACTCACACTGAAATGGTTTGTACCCACGATGGATGATTCTATGTTGCCTTAGGTTGCTACTCAGTGTGAAACCTTGCCCACATTCCGTGCACTTGTAAGGTTTCTCGTCTGAAGAATGGCCTCTCAGGTGCTTGTAAAGTAAACTTTTTGTGGCAAATACTTTGTGACAGATTTTACAATACAGCTTCTGGGTGGGGCCTCCCTCGACGGTGTTAGGGCTCTCATTCTCTCCTTGGATTGAAGTAGGTGAGCCACTGTTTGAATTCTGTGGTGAGAACTTTATCTCCGTCTTCAAGTTTTCTGAGTCATTTAGATTCACCTGAAAGAAAATGGTAGCAAATCCTGACGCAATAACCAATTTCGACAAAGAAATAGCAAACGATAGGTAGGGTGGTCGTGGTCCAGAATGTCAGAAAAAATTGGAAGAAAAAATTCTTATATTTTGCTCACCAAGAAATTCGGGTGTAAAAAGGCAAAATATTTGGTACACTGAGGCCTTTCTGACTTGTGTCTTCATCATAGTGTGACTTCCAAAACTAAGTTTTGTAAGTAACACTCTGATAAAGACACAAGTCAGAAAGACCACAGTGTGCTAAATATCTTGTCTGTTTACATCCGAATTTCTCCTATACAGTTTATTCGTACAACTTTCTACCTCCATTGCTCACCAAGAATGTATTTCGACGACAATGAAAGGTCAACGCCCTGGAAACGATAGACGCTATCAGCTAAGGTTTGTTCTACCTATTTCACGTCATGTGACCATACTCTTGAAACGTTTAGTTCTGTACTACTTTTTGCATTCATGGCACAAGTTTTTATGGCACAAAGTATAAAAAAGAATCAAGAGCTGTTTTATTATGAAATGAACGAACTCAAGTCAACAAGAAATCTGAAAACTTTCAACGCTTTAATAAAACGACTGGATGGCCCCAATTGCTCATGTAAGTGGTAATAATGGCACAAATTAGATCGCAACTTAGATTTTGCGACCTTGCATGTTGTAATCGGGTTTCTTTTCACAGAGTAATTCACATACACAGGCAAATTTTCTGAGGCAGCATAAAACATATGATCATTGAATTATGCAGCTCATACTAACTATGTGTAATTTGGAACAAGCTTTTGGCGAAACACAAAAATACATTATATTTAGAAGTTTACTGAGCTATGAAAATGAAATTCACTCTTCGCTCATTCAAAAGCCAAAGATGACTGAATAATCACAACGTTAACAAAACTTCGGTAAGAGAGATCCTTTAGTATCATTACATAAGATACAACTTGGCACCATTCCTGTTCCTTCACTCCTAGAAAGTTTTACTGTGAACAATGAAGTGTTTAAATGTAAATGCACCTGTTCTCAAGATTTTCTCCAATCGATATAACAGTTTTATTACATACGATATTTTTACTTTTAGAAATTTTAATGGCCTAGCTGATTCTAAGATTTCTTCAAATTCCGCATAAACAGTAGCAGCATAATTCAATAACCACCTGTCTTAGGTTGTGTCAAGAATTTTGCCTGTTGAGGTGAATTTCTCTGCAAATATAGATTCGATCTGAACATACGAGGTCGCAAAATCTAAGTTAAGATCTCGTCTATACCATAAACTAAAGACAAGAAGATTTGATTCCAAGGCTCCTTCGCAGAAACTGTTCAAACGTATATACTTTTTATTGGGACATCCGGTATATCCCTGGGTTTGCATCGGTGTTTCGATCTTCAGCAATCTTCCGTATAAGCACCGGCTTCATTTGCTTGGCAGAAGTGGTAATTATGAATAAAGATACTTGACTGGCCAAAATTCAGCCTGGAGGTTCTTTCCACATTTACTTTTACACGGGTTTTTATTCTATGCTGAAAAAATGGGGAGTATAACTGACCATGCTCTTACCTGTGTTGGCAAAGCAAAGCTCGGAATTGGTTCTTGCTTCATTCTCTTAGCTAAATTCATTTCATTTTCTTCCAGTTTTCTCTCTTCTTGAATCCTTGCTTCCCTTTGCCTTCTCATTTCCTCTTGTCTACGCATCTCTTCCTGGCGTCGCATCTCTTCATGCCTCCGCATCTCATCATGCCTCCTCATATCATCATGACCGATGGGACCATAACTTGAAAAATGAGGCTCATAGCCGCCATTCAGATCAAAATCATTTGGCAATACATAAACAGTTGGGTTTCCATCCGGTGTGTCCTCTTTCAAACCAACTGGGGCAGGGGGCATGTGGCCATGATGAGGCGGCCCATCACCATTCAAATGAGGAGGGCTTCTTGGCACATCATGAGGGCTTCTCACTCTTGGGCTCCTCAAAGGTGGTGGAGGCTGATCATATCTGATATCTGGATGGAAAGGGGCTGACATTCTTGGGTAGCTGATCTGTGTCGGCTGGAAATTTGAGAAGACAGCAGGGGGCAGTTCTCGGCTGGGGCTTGGTGACAGGGATGGTGAGCCGTCTCTGGCTCTTGGGATATCTAAATCATTTGTATTGGCCATTGATTTGATGCTGCTGACTTGGATTGCTGGGAGACCTGAAACTGGGATGTCTTTGCGGCCGCCGTTTACATGGACGATTGTTGGAGGTGGAGGTCCAATGGGCTGCGGCTGTCGCATGACTGATGATCTTAGTCGTGTGAGTCGGCCATTATATGAGCTAGCATTTGTCGTCTGCGGGTGGACATAGTGTATGCTGCTTGTACCGTTGATACCCGAGAATACCCGCAGATCTATCTCAATGCTTGGGTTAACACTCACTTCTGTATTCATTCCAGTGGTTGTGAATTTCTTTGATTTCCATGACTCCCTTGAGCATTCTATGCATTTTGCTGTAGCATATCTGTCATATCTCTCTTGATTATAAATCACTCGATCTCGATCCTGTCTTTCTTGAATCTGAGGTGACGGGCTCTTATCTGAAAGAAGGCAGCATGATGTTAAGAAGGTGATCACAAGGGCCCTTTCGAGAAGCGAGCCAATCCGGCAAGGCGGGTTCGGGTTGGTTTGCTTCATGTAATCGCAAAATACTTCAATGAATGATTTTGACCGAAGCATCGGAGCGACTCAATGAGCTTTAAACGAGCTATAAATGATTCAACTCGCTCATGTAATCAGGCCCTTACCCATTATTTACCAAATTCAGGGTGTTAATTCTTTTAATTTACAAAAGGACGATTTTTATTCATGTGTCAAATTCAAAAGTTTATTTTTCATCCTGGTTTCCCCAAAAGCACAACCATCTTTTACATATGAAATATTGTGACTAAGTTGTGCAGCATTGTAACATTGCAGTTTTACAACACAGGAGACTGCTGCATTGAAATGTCGCTTAAAGGCCATAAGTCTAGTACATCGCTTGGTTGTTTTGTTAATGAGTGCCGAGGAGGTCATAGAGAATCGAAACCTGGCTGGACATCATTACTGGTTGATGAGGAATGTTGGCATCACTTGACAGGAGCTCCTTCATTGACTCGCTACCATTTAGGGCCGCGTTATAATCTTCTAGCTCTCAGGATCAAAAATAAACAGGATCATAAATCATAACCATAATCATAATTATCAAAGCTATCATAAGCATAATCATAAACAAATTTATCAAAGCTATCATCATCATCATCATCATCATCATCATCATCATCATCATCATCATCATCATCATCATCATCATCATCATCATCATCATCATCATCATCAAAATTTACAGCCAATTCAGCCCTGCAGCACATGCTTCATTGCGCTTCTCCACGTCGGGATAAGCAAGCCAAGAAAGTTCTAGAAATACAGTGCACGGTTCGTTAACGGTTGATCCTCTCGACTTGGCAGTTTAACTTGCCAAAAGGGGCAATTTAAACAAAAGGATACTTCTTTGTTTATTGTAAATCTTTGGAGGGTACGTGCCCCCAGTTCCCCCGGTTCCTATGTCAATGGATGGGCCTTAAACATACGTCTGTCTGTGGTAAACATATTATCCTGTCTTGTATCCCTGGGACTATTGTGTTTGTGACTGCGGAGGAAAATTTATATATTTCTTTGGAGGAAGTGTCAAACCCTAGCTCCTCCGTGGCAGTAAATAATATTTCTTCCGCAAGATAACAATGCAGTGGCAATGAAGCGTAAATGCAGCGTCTTACCACCAATGATAAGAAGTAAAAAAGATTACTCAACTTACGCCCATTCTTGGCTACCATTTCGTTGCAAAGAAATGCATCAAAAGTCAATAAATGTTTTGCGAGGCGTGTGTGATGGCCAAATGGGCAAACACCTTGCTTGGTATCAACTTTTGGCATACAATGTTTACTCTTTTGGTCAGGGCTTTGAGAAACGTGTTCAGAAAGGTGTTACACTGGGCAAATTACATATGTAAAAAATTATTCCCTGCTAGCAGCCTGCCCCCTTCTTGGGAATTAAACGATAATCTTCCAAAAATCAATAGCTTTGAAGGGAATTTATAATCAAGGCGTAAATTATCATGTAAAAGTAAGCAGAAGAAGATAGAGAAACCCCACCTTCCTTCAGAGAAAACGCAATGTTATAAGTATACTTGAAAAACCTGATAGCTAAGAAGCGTTCCTCATCTACAGTTGATTGGAAAATTTTGACCGCGGAGGAAGGAGGTTTGCCAGTGCGAATTATACAGACCACTTCTAATCAATCGTTGGGAATTTTGGTGTGATTTGTTGCCCTGGTACACCTTCACCACTCTTTCAATGCATCCTCAAGTAGAACGAAGGGTGGTTAAAGGGGCAGGGTCACGTAACCGTAAACAAACCTGTTATTTCTAGAATCTATATTGTTGCCCACACGTGGCCATTGTGTTCTGCACAGATTTTGGTGGATGAGGTGAATTCACACTAAAGTTACTACCAGAATTCCACCAATATCTCTTCAATTGTACAACATATGAGTGTTTCGTTTGTTTCTCTACAAAGTACAGGAGTCCGTCTTCCAAATAACACCTTTCATTTTGAGAAAAATAGTGGAAAATCACTGTGATATGGCCTATCAAAAACACTGCAAAATTGTCGTTTCGAAAGAAATTTGTTTACATTACGTGATCCTGCCCCTTTAAATGCCGCATGTGTGCTTCGTTGGCGCCGTTTTGTTTTTTGCGGAGGAAAACTCGTTTACCACTACGAAGGAGCCACTTCGAACCACCTCTGAAGAAGGGCATCTATTCTTCCACAAGAGCAAATATTCTGAAACATAACTGCGGATCATCATCATCATCATTATCACCACCACCACCACCACTACTTCAATAGATGGGTCTGTGCCACTAGTCTAGTTTGTTTGAGATCCCAAATATTGTTATTTATTTCTGGGGACCCAATGTAGAACAACGTTTATTGAATGGGTAACTGTACTGAATCGCACCGAATTGCACGATTCTTCCTTTCTTCACATTTATGGACCAAGTTATTGAAAGCTATGGAACCCGTATTGAAAGTTGATGAGTACGCCTCCAATGGGGTTTGATTTGCTTTGACAAACTAAACAGAGACTTTCACCTAGAGCAAAAGGGCACTTACCCACTCTCTAAAAATCAAGATATCATTTTCTGCACAATTCCTGAGTTTACCCCAGTGGTTATATGTATAGTAAGTGAAAAGTTGGTAGGTAATCAGACACCAAAGTAGAACACCTTGATAATGCAAAAGATTTATCATCAATAATGCAAGAAAACAAGCCCAGTCAACAAAAGCAGAGCATGATACCAATGACAAAGCTCCTAGATGAACACTGTAAAACTTAGCAACTAATTTGCGTTTATAATGGATTTCTAGGATCTTAAAAAGTTCAACAGCTATTCTTGGACAGGAGTGTCTTCCACATTATCTTATACTGGCTGACTAAAAGCTCGTCCAGAAAGTGTTTCAGCGCTTGGGTAATTGTTTTTGAAAAGTGATGCAATAAACACATAGGGGCCTCGGGGCAAGTTCCGCATGCTCTTCGCTCCGTTGCAAAGTAACAAAAGAACATGATTTTGACTCGTGTTGCCTCAGCCTCATTCCCATGACCCAAAAGGAGTCTTCGTAAAATTTGCCAATCAAATAAGTCGAACTAAAGCTCCTGCGATAAGCTGTCCATGAAGAAAACCAGCTTTACTCACTGGATTACACTTGTTCAAAGGATTACACTCCGTCAGGAGTGAAGCTCGTGTAAGACTTTGTCCCCATGGGTAACCACCGTCTCCTATATCATCATAATCATCATCAATATCATCATCATCATAATCATCATAATCATCATGATCATCATCATCTTCATCATCATCACGATTATCATCATCAACATCGTCATCACCATAATTTCGTTCAAGTAGGTGTTAAAAAATATCTCGCTACATTAGCAAGCGTGAATTTTGCAAAATAAGAGATTTTGCTCTGTGACATTGCAAAGCAATTTACCTTCTTGAAAAAAAGATATCATGCCTTCACCGTAGCCGGCCATTATATATTTTCTCTCTTTGTTTATTTTGATTTGACTGACTGCACCCAGAGGTGCGAAACGTATTCTGTGGGAGGATGGCAAAGCGCTTTGTAATGCCAGAAAGCAGAATTTTTTGAATTGCAAGATTCACCCTTGCTCACCATATCATATTACAACTATTTCTCTGTAGGCCTGCTAGCTTTACTCCGTAGATTTCTCGTAGTTGAAGGCCAATTTGATATGTAATTTCATATACATTTTATGTAAGTTAGATCAGATTTCTTAATCGACAAATTGTTGATACCGCCTAGGGTTTATTCAATGCAATCAGTAGGAAGTGATGCTTATATTTGTTGGGAGAAGAAGTATTGACCCTTTTGTTTTTGACATATTGTGTTTCAGTCTTTTGATAGCGAATCAGCGTTGGGGCTCATACTGTCATGCGCATGGGTTTGTTTCTTGCTCTTGATCTCAACTGTCATGGTAATTTGCACATTGCTTCATCGAAGTAAATCGTTAGTGCGCATGCGATTTAGAGCCCTTTTGAGGGGATTTCTTGAGGCTCACAACTTAGCCTGCTCGTATCCACAACGAATATAACATGTTGCCCGTAATGGAGAACTGATTTTATTGCTTTGATTCATTGCAAAGTTAGAACATGAGTTGGAAAGTGAGGTCAAGCTAGCCCCCTCTCTGTCTACTTTTAAATGTAGACTAAAATGTAAATAGCTTTTAATTTATTCTAATTTAACATTGTAAATACTCTTTTTTATTTACTTTAGAAATATTGTAAGTAGCTTTTGCCACGGCCCCTTGAAAAGCAGCCACCCTTAGCTGATGGGGCCACCGTGCTTAAAGAATTCAGAATAAAATGAGAATTTAAATACAGTTGAAGGCCAGTTTAATACGTGCTTTCATACAAATTGATCAAAGTGCGATCATATTTCTTAATTAAAAAAACCTGCTCCCTTCCCTTTGATCCTTGGGCAGTCTAAGGCTTATCTTGCAATGTTAAACATATCGTACGAGACGTCTGTAAGCGCCTTGACAAATTTCCCATATACTGATTGCGTATTAATGCCCATGCTAAGGTCAAGAATATTATCCAATGATGAAACGGGACCAAGAGAACTAAGGCGCCTAGATACTTAACTTCCTGGACACTCAGATGTATTCGTATTAAAAGGGTTGGTTAGAAATTCGCACGGAGACAAATGGGAGTAGCGTAATCTTAAATACTTCCAATTTTGAGTGATAAGTTAACGCCGCCAGCTAAAGATCTTACAGAGGATAGATAAATTTCTGTTTCAACTTTGACGTCATGTGAAAATTTCGAGAATCAAAACGTTTAAGTGTCTTGCATGATAACTTTTGCGCTATCGCAAATCTCGTGTGACGTAAAATTTCCGCGATTCAGTGCGATTAGTGATTGCGGACAAAGGAGATTCCCTCAACAGGTAATCCTGAAGCCGAAAAGAAGGCACTGCAATTCTCTCAAATCTAGAAGTTACATGAGACAATATACTGTTCAGCTCCTAAATCAACAAAACAAAATCTGCCACACAAATACTTAGATTTATCCTGCTCCTTTTCACTATAAACTCATCACAGCTGTTAAACCGCCTATCGCGTGCACAAGGCGATAGTTTGCCATACTAGTTTCAGGGCAACCTTAGCGGTTTGAATTACTGCTGGGGGAACTTCCTTTGTCTACAATCTTTAATCGCTTTAAATTTCTGTGTCAGTCAAAGGTAATTGATGCTGTTGTTACAAAATCTATTGGATGAGTCTATAAAAACGCTCGGCGTTTGAAAAAATCCTGCTCCCTGAATATCAAAGAAATGATATTAAAACTGTCTTCTTTCGTTCCTGATTTGTCAAATCAGGCTCAGTAATTTACTCAGCTGTAATTAGTCATTCCTTCCCGTCGAAATAGGAGATTTTCTGCAGAAAGTCCCTTTCCGAAACCTGCAAAACGAGTGAAAACAGCAAGCAAGATTTCCCTTTGATCTCCTTCCTAGCAATAATGACTCTTGGGTGTGTTCATGTATTTTGTCCTCATGGGAGAATGGAATCCCCTTGAATAAGTCATTCACACCAGGGGGAAGACTTTTCAACCCGCCAAGAGGACAGCACGTGCTAAAGGATGCTGAAAGTCATCGCCTTGAAGTAAACACATTGCTTGCAATTCTTGCTTGTAATTTTAGCACGTTTTTAAAGGGAAACATTTTAGAAAGTCGCTAACAGAATCTGAACGTAGTGACCGATTTTAACCAGGAAAATTACCAAAAATAATTTAACATACTAGCTATGTGATCAGGTATTGCAAAATATCATCGCTTATATACTCAGGGAGCAGTAGCCTTTCAAAATCCGGGCTTTATTTTTGACTCAGCCGGTAGTTCCCTGAGATCAAAAGCTTTTCTCAAACTTTATGTTTCACAGTTTAGTGGAAAGGCTATCTTTTGAGATGCTGAATGTTCAGTTTAATCAATGAATGCTTGCTGGGGAGACGAGATAGGCTTTGTCCGTGGAAATTTATGTAACCCCCGTGCAGTGGGTTAAAGCTCATGCGCAATGACGTTTGGTGTTGCACAAAACGCTGCTGCGCATGAGCTTTAACTCACTGCACGGGGGGCACTGACAATTACCATCCGAAAAGCCAGATTCAAAGAAAATTGCGAATCCCGGATTCCCCATTTTGAGGGAAATAGTCGCCATTATTTTCAGGTCCACATTTTGTGAAAATTCAACGGGAAAATTTGGAGTCGTCTGGGGAAATTTTTTGTTTGCAAAATGATTAACCTCAGTCTTTTATTCAAATTACGTGCTTTAAAGCAAACTGAAATTAAGCCTTTTTCACATCTGCCACAACATCGACTGAAAAACGACGAAAAAGTCCAAGAAATGAATGAATTTCCATATTTTTGCAACTGTTCTCTCGGACAGTAGGCATACCTTAAACTGACCAAACACATCTCAAGAGATAGCTGAGCCTTTCAGCTACATGCTGATAGTTTGTTTGTGTTCATAACATTTGCTTTCAGGAAACCATGTGCGATCTGGCGCAATATGTTTTTTTGGTTCACCCAGTTAGACTGATGACGTGGTTCCTTGTATTCGCTCGTTAGGACTCATTGTAATCAGTCTACTAATAAGCCAATCAAACGCAAAGAATTTGGTCAACCCACTTGCCTACGAATAGGCACCTAGGTTGAGAAAGTAGCGATCTCACTCGTCGCACAGTAAACGAGGCTAAATTTGCCTAAATTAGTCGTTTTGAAGCGGTCTTGTCATAAGTCTCAGTTTAAATCCAATTCAATCAGAAAAACTGAGACTCATGTAATCAGTCTACCATCCAGCATGAAATGAAATTTTTTACTCACCCAGTACAAGAATATCATAAATAGGTTCTGTCAGCTTCGATTCGTCAAGCGTTATTATGCATGGCATAACATCACTGCTTTTCTGTGGTCTTACACCAAGTATCTTATGTGGGCCATTTTCCGCTTCATGTAACAACTTCAACACGCCCAATGTTGTTCCTTTCTCAACTCTCAACACTGGGCTTCCTTGCTGGAATATTGTCACCTAGAACAAACCATATTCTTTAACTTTCTTATTACATGTCTACGAATATTTGTACACAGGAAGCCCAGGCAGTTAACTGAACAATGATTAAGTTTGCAATCTTAAAGACAAATGACGGATACATAGCTTCTAGTTTAAAAATAGAACAAAAGACAGACGCCTGCCGTCATTTGTCCAATTGTTTTGATAATCTCTGGAGATCATCAAACATGATGGAATACAATAGACTATATTTAGATTGCCCAGGCCCCTGATTTAAGCCATCTTATATCTCCTTCGTTTGTCTTTAAAATCGTTAATTGTCTAATACCTTTGTGTGTCATTTGTCGCACCTCTCCACAACTGTGCTGTGTTTCATTGACCTTTGCATTTCACTGCATAATTGTTCGAAAGAAAGAGTTCGATACGATGTAACTTGCGGGTATTCTAATTTATTTTCCAGATTGCAAACTTATCATTCTAAAGTTAACTGCCTGGGCTTCCTGTGATTTGTCCAGCTTACAAACGGTCTTGCATTACTAACTGCTAAATTAACAAGCGCTACTGTTACAAGAGACTGTTTCAAGTATCTGGAATCATATAAAAACAAATGTATTGTTAATTTCGTTTGAATAATACGTATAAGGCATAAAAGTTAAAACTTCTTGGTTGCTGCGAGCAAGAACATTTCTTATGGAAGTATGATTTCACAGCCTAATAAAAGAACTCTTTGAAGATTAAAATGAATACTTTTTGCTCGCTGCAAGGAAGATGCTTTTCGATGCCATGTTTCGGGAAAAGAATACAGGGTGTCTCAAAAAAATTGTTCGACGTTTGATAACATTTTGAAATATAAGAACAACATTAACAGGTTCATGGAAAGATAACCCTGTTCCTAAGATTATGAAATAATTTTAGAGACTAAAATCGTGCAAATCGGTTGAAAATTCACTGAGTTACGAGCTCTCGAAGATCAAACATGTGCCATAGCTGAAACCAGAGACCACCCAGATTTCTGGTATTGCAAAAAGCTCGAAGACGGATGTAAGAGAAGCTTATCCAATGTCATACCTCTCGTTGATTTCAGAGCAAACCAAATACGACTTCTAAAGTAAATTATTTCTTGCGATCATTCTCTAAATTTCCTTAAATTGCGTAAGTCCAAAAACAGTGGTTCAAAACATAATCGACGAGAGACTGAATCTGTTTCCTCAAAGCATCTATATGCTTGACAGTTAGGTTATCGAAAACCTGTTTGAATGGCACTTGGTTTGCCCTGAAACAATTGAGAAATAACAGAAATGACGGCCTATGGGGCTTTTACCAAAAATGCCATTTCGAGGCCTCTGGTTTCAGCTTTCGCACAAACTTGGACTTCAAATGCTTGTAACTCCATGAATTTTTAGCGGATTTGCAGATTCTTGTGTCAAAAATTAATGTAAAATCTCAGAAAAAGGGTGACGTGACCAAGGGTGCATTTAGCGTATCATTATTTCTTAGTATTTAATCAAACGTCGAACAATTTGTTTGAGACACCCTATATGCTTAGCTTGCTGCAGGCAACAAAGTCTTTGATGTAATGTTTTGTTGGATGACCCATCAATACCCAAATCGTGTCGACAATACCCATGGGATGACCTTAAAAAGAGAATGGCTTGTGGCTCTCGTCGGAAATCGGAAAAGAATACTTTTTACTTGCTGCTAGGAAGAAACTTTACGATGAAAAATATGATTGGATGACCCAATTAAGACAATCATGTGTGGATGTCTTTGGAAACTAAGAAATGAATAATTTTTGCTTGCTGCAAGCAAAACTGGTTCTGATGCAATGTTTCATGTGATGACCTAGAGAAGTGAGCACTTCATTTGAAAACAGAGATTCTAATGTTTGTTGAATGAAGTCAGGCAGTCTCCACAGGGCTTTAGACTTAAGACTTCAATAAACCTGAAAAAGCATCTGATAAAACAGGAAATCTTACACACTTAGCACCTGTAGAATAATCTCAGATAAAAACTTCTCGGAAAGCAAATGAATGAATTCTTGCAAACTGCAAACGTGCTTTTTCTCTGAGAAAGCAGAAACTGCAAAAAAATGACGTCGTGGAGCAATCTGAGATAAGAAAGACTTTGGATACAAAAGGCTTTTGAAATGATAAATCAAGAGTTGTAGGCCAAAGGAAGAAATATCAAGTGTTGTCTAATTTTGGCACCCTTTGCAGGGAGCTAGGGGGCTCAACGCTATGAGTCTTTGCGGATGCGTGCACAATATCTTTCCTGTTTCTCTGAGGAGGAAAGATCACAATTCGCATGACTAAAATCACACTTCAAACAAATTTTAAGCAAATTATAAAATCAAGAACTGTTTAATTATCTAAGCGGATTCATTAAAAATAGTCTAAATGAACAAATGTAACTTCGAGCTGAGGCTAGAGATAACACAATAAGATGTAAATACAGAAAATTCATCAACAGAAAATATGTGCACATAATTTTTTGAATTGATAGTTTGCAAGAGGGAAGCAGTGCATTCGATAAATGCAGCATTTACGAGACATTATTTCAGTAAAGAAGTGCTCAATGAATAAACGAGTAGATAGATGAATGAATAAATAAAGGAAAGAATGAACGAACGAATGAATGAATGAAAGAAAGAGCGAATGAATGAATAAATGAAAGAATGAACAAATAAATGAATGAACGAATGAATGAATGAATAAACAAATGAAAGAATGAACGAATGAATGAATAAATGAATGAATGAATGAATAAACAAATAAAAGAATGAACGAATGAATGAATGAATAAATGAAAGAACGAATGAATGAATGAAAGAACGAATGAATGAAAGAACGAATAAATGAATGAATGAATGAATGAATGAATGAATGAGCGAATCAGGCCGATACCAGCCATGACTGCCTAGGGGGCGAAGAACAAAAATTTTCCGACGATAAAACCATCAAAAACAACAGCAACAACAACAGTTGTAGGAACATACGTTAAATTTATGCATTATATGACCGATCTAACTCCTCAGTAGCTAAAGTTAAGCCATAATTCGCATTCCAACTTTGCAATCAACACAATTAGTGAATATCAAATAAAATATGCCATAAATTCAAGAATTTCTGTTAGAATTTATTTGTCAATGCTAATGAATTCATGTTTTGATGCATTATTTTTGCCCCAAAAGAAGTCATTTTAAATCACAAAAAAATCCGATAAAAGAGCAAAATTATCCGACAAAGGGTCTCCAGGAGGGTGCGCTCCGCCCCAGCTCCCTTTGCTTCGGCCCTGGAGCGAATGAATGGATGTAAGAATAAATACTGTTGAAAAAGATCAAACGATCGTATCAAATTCTTAATTGATGTCGAAGAAATTGAATGATGCGGAACTGGCTTAGTCAAAGCTGATGGAGATAAATTGCTAACAGAATTGCACAAACAATTATAAATTGGACTATTGTATTCGACTTATTTCGGCACGTGCATGGATAGTCTAGCAAACGAAGTACGGGGACGGTGTGTAGGCATATTTGAACCCTTAATAGATAACTCCACTTAAATATGGAATGATGAACAAATGTAATAATGAATGAATATCTTAATGAATGAATGTGTTAATAAATCTATGCAATACAAACGATTACAAACGATTGCACAATGACGTGAAATTATCTTGTCAGTGTTTTCGGAAGCCGTCAAAAGGCATCATAATTCTCGGGTATTTAGGGCTTAAATAAAACATTCCTACACAGCTCCTGAATCAAATACACAAAATCCGCTGGACAGAACATTAGATTTACCCTCCTTCTTTCGTTATAAGCACGCAACTTCTCTCAAAAACCATGTTTCACATGTATGTGGCGAGAGTTTGCCCACTGGTTTCCGGACAATTTTTGCGGTCGTGTTTGTTTTGATTTACTGGTGGAGAAAATTTCCTTTGTCTGCAGTCACTAATCGCCTTGAAAGGAAGTGTCAATAAATACCCCGTTTGCACGATGCCGGTAGAATTTGAAAACGGCATAAAAAAATGCCGTTTTGGTCTCCCGTTTACACGATGCCGGCAGAATTTTGTTTCGGTTAGCAAAAAGGCAAAGTTTGTAGTTCTGTCGTTTTCAAATTCTGCCGGCATCGTGTAAACGCACTTTGCCGGCAGAATTTTATGTCGCTTTTGTCACGAGGCTAATATTTTAAATCCTCCCTATTGTCCTTATTGTCGTAGCTGTTTTATCTATCTTAATTGATTATTAACGTCAGTTGTTATTGTCTATGGAATAAGAGTAAAATTCTACCGGCATCGTGTAAACGGGAGCTCATTTTCCAAGGCGGCATAAAATTCTGCCGTTTTCAAATTCTACCGGCGTCGTATAAACGGGGTCTAAAGCAACTGTTTCTATCACGTGACCTTTGATGAATCTGTCGGCAGGCCAAAGCCCATTCGTCACAGGACGGCATCCCGATTACTAAATTATTAAAATCGAGACAAGAAAATCTATGAAAGTTTGATGCATGAAGCAAGTAATTAAATCAAAGGTATCTTTAAAAATCCTCAAACATGACGCATGAATTAATAAACGTACGCTAGGAAAAACTTGCACGAAAAATATGGTATTACGATGCTTTAAATTATTCACGTTGTGGTGGAACCTTTGGCAACAGTGTTATCGCAACGTGGGAATAGCTTAATGCAGTATTTATGCACACATGAATGCTTAGAACATTGTCCCAGGTATCTTTCTAGCGCGGTAGATTTCTGTGAGGGGGCATTGAGAATTTCAGAACTTCAGATCGAGGAAATACAGTAAGGCCCCGCATTTAAGAAACTACTTTTTCACACCATAGCCTAAAGTGTTTCTTATATCTCTGATACTTCTCATGTTTTAGGCTCAAAGTTCTTAAGTTTCTAATTTACTTTCTTTGAAGTCCTAGACAAATAAGTTACACCAAAATGAGCTTGTCTATAGGTATATCATCTATATTCAGCCATTTATGTTTGTCAACAATGATTGTCAAGGACATGAATTGAAATTTAGGTAAAAATCTGTTAAATCCAAAATATGTCACTAGTAATTTCCTAATGAATCATGTATAAAGTGTAATGCTCTCACTCTATCAGACCAGCAATTAATCTTACTCAAAATACAAGAAACTTTATTTTGGGTGTGAGCCTCAAGAGTTTCTTATAGGCAGGAGGGCTGATCATTTTTCAGTAGCCTAAAAGTTTCTTTTAGGTGGTTTCTTAAATGCGGGGCCTTACTGTATTGTGATGCGAATTACACATCTTTGCAATGTTTGGCTCTGATTTCCGGATCCTGTTATAGCATCGGATTAAAGGCACTTCGATGGTCGGGAAGAAGCACCTTTACATGTTTTCTCACAGGTAGCGAGTATCATTGTGTTGATGATAGCGAGTATCTTTATTTTATTTCCCGATAGGGCTCTTCAAGTAATGATGTTCAACAAAAAAATTCAAAATCATTTTCCAAAGCACCTTTACAACGAAATTTATTCAGCTTGATCTGTGAACATGGCTGGGCACTGAAGGCCTGGGTACTAGTGACATCTAGCCAGGAACACAAATATTGGTTTTCGACATGCTTTCGCTGAGGACCTTTGTACGTCCTTTGTAATTTCAGGGGCTTTTGGAAGTTGTTTCAACAAAACCAGCAAAACTTTCTACCACCTCACATATGGTTGAACAAAATTTTACAGTGTTGTTTTTTTCTTCGGCTTCACTCATCTTTTTATCTTCTCCCCCTTCTAGCATCTGGCTTTTTAGTCTCTTCATCCTCCTTAAAACAAGGCACAATTTTCCGTTGGGTAAAATCAGCATGGTCGCTGGTGTCGTGTCTCTCAGTGCTGGCAACTCCTAATTTCCGTCCGTCCTAATGGAGTACACAGCGTGGAAATCAATGATCTTCGGGCTTCTGCAAGGAAGCTAACTATTCATCTCCTGCTCAGAAGTTCTGCCATGTTGCTTTTTCTTTTTGAATCATCTATCGCTCTCAGTCACTATTTGCATGTTTGCAAAAGAACATCGCCCTTTTGCTGATTAAATCCTGCTTCTACCTGAGCAAATTAACAACCACCATAGTAGAGCAAAAACTGCGTGAAGTTAACTGGTTTCTGGCCATAGAACTACCGTAGTTTTTCAAAATAATGCAAAGACATCATTCTAAATGGTTTAGACACAGGGGCATCAGTTTAAATATTCGTAGTTATTATTTAGTATTTCTCGATATTGTTATTTTTAATATTTTCACTATTCCTCGATACTGTTGTCTTTCTTGCTTCTGAAGAGCCGCGAATACTTTGACCAATGCGAAGGAGCGCAGAAAATGCGAAGGAAGTGAGGGAGAGAAAAGCGGAGGAGGAGCGAGATAAGAGAGAAGGAAGAAAAGGACCTTTTCTTCCTTTTCTTCCTTCTCTCTTATCTCGCTCCTCCTCCGCTTTTCTCTCCCTCACTTCCTTCGCATTTTCTGCGCTCCTTCGCATTGGTCAAAGTATTCGCGGCTCTTCAGAAGCAAGAAAGACAACAGTATCGAGGAATAGTGAAAATATTAAAAATAACAATAGCGAGAAATACTAAATAATAACTACGAATATTTAAACTGATGCCCCTGTGGTTTAGAGAGCGGAACTTGATTATTGCAAAAGTTGGCAAATTTTGTTTGCTGAAGGGGGCTTTAGTCCCTTATAACTCTTAGGAAGTTTTTTGCTGCTCAAATTTTTCGTACCCCTTATGCATCATTCAAAAGAACAGGTCTTCGCCAACAGTAATATGGAGTTTAACTTTGCAGAAAAAGCCTGGACCTTTACAGAAACCCAAAAATATCAGTTCAGCTGTATTGCAACCCAAAAACACCAGCTAACTTTATATCTAGAAACCTGTAAGCGAAGATCAAAATCCTGAAAAATGCTATTTGACGCCAAGTCTGCCTCTAAAGAATCCAAACATTTCCGTTTGACTATTTTTTAAGCCTAAAAAAGTATCATGGCCACAATTTCAGTTAGTTTAGACCTAGACTGATGACGATGAGTCCCTTGTATCCCTGCGGTAGACCTTGCTCAAAAGGGGCTCATAATGAAACAGTGAAATACCTGGCCCTATCTCCTGCATTCGGTCAATCGAATCATGATCGAACGACTGCCGTAGCTCTGTTCAACGGTCACTCTTCGGAAAGAAATTGCGGTAAAAACCATGTTAAACAGACACTTAATCAACGAACCCAAAATATCACTTTTGGCAATATTCAAACCTAGAAATATCGGACTTACCTTCCCGTATGTGGTGAGTGCCTCCTGGGGGAAAAGCAAAGGCCCCGTCCACACGTATCCGGATATTTTTGAAAACGCATCTTTTTTCATTCGTTTTGGGTTGGCGTCCACACGGAGACGGCGTTTTCGGTCACCAGAAACGAAGCTTTTCGAAAACGCTCTCCAGAGTGAATCTTTTTGAAAACGCCGTTTTCATGTTGTCGTGTGGACGGGTGAAAACGGAGCTTTTCGAAAACGCTGAAATCAAAACATCGATTTACAACGTATCAGAGCATGCGCAAAGATCTTTGGGGATCACGCAAGGGCATTTTGATTGTTTGTTTTCTTTTGTCAAAGTTCCAACAGAGGAGTTTGAATGAAGCAGCGTCTTCGTATGGACGGGGATATTTTCCAAAACGCTCCTCGTGTGGATGCGGATATTTTTTATACGGATAAGAAAAGATGCGTTTTCATAGATATCCGGATACGTGTGGACGGGGCCACAATCTTGCAAGGGTCGTGCCTTTCGATAAATATCACCGAGAATGCCTCCCCTGATGATCTCTAGGGTTTGAGAAAATGTCTTCGTCATTCAGGGATCTGGGTAGTAGTTAAATCTACTCACATGAGAATTCATGTTGAGAATTTTAACAAACACTGAATACCCCCTGGGGATGAAAACCCCCACTTTAGAGCACATAGTTCAAGCGACCACTGAGAAGACAGCCCATTTTTACTAATGACATGCACTATAACATACTGCAATTCATGCAGACTGGGAAATCCCTCAGTACATAAACGTTTGAGACCCACAATGATTAGACATTTGCAATAGTTTTTTAGGGAATCACAAGATCTGCAGCTGCAACATTTATCATAAAACAATGAATTTCCCAAAACTCCCGGGAAACTCTCCTGAGGATGAAAGACTCGAACAACGGCTTAGCAACAGTATGCGAGCAGTAATCTTTGGCGTGGAGACTTCTCGATTGCTTTCTACAGGCATTAACTAGTGGGCACTGATAATACTACGAAAAAAACTGAATATATTATTCATAACATGCTTGAAATTTGCTTGTCTCTGTTTCCTTCTTTCTCTCGTTTGGGGTGAATATTCCGCTATTATCTTTAAATTTTAAAACCCTACTCGGGGGCAACTACTGCTGTTCAGATTTCATGTACAAATCAAAGACAGTTGGTACAACAACTGTTGAACCTACCTCTCTGTTCTATGTCATGGGGTTTAAATAAGTGCCTAAGTAGCCTTACTACAAAGAGCCATTTCTTCGCTATTTCACAACAACAACGAACACCCACCATCGTTAGTCCATCGCTCAAAGTGGACTCATGCACTGACAATTCAAAATTCAGGACAAACAACAGCAGCATTCAAAACATAAACAATCTTCTTGTGTGTACTTTCCTGTCTTTTCACAATGTTCTCCTGGCTCTGCTTAAGCTATGAGAGGCATAACTTAGTTATAATCTAAGGATACAAAATCTTTGCAAACTGCCACAAATAAAGACACAAGGCTATGAAAAAGACTCACTGTCATTTAGAGGGAGTCTACTCTGGAACATCCTGGATGATAGTATCAAAAATGAGCCAACACTTTCGGCTTTCGAAAAGAGGATCAAAGACTGGGCTGGTGATAAATGCAACTGCAAAATATGCCGCTAATTTTTTGTATAATGTATATTTTCTTTTGTAAATAGTTGGCTTGAAGTAGTATTTTTATAACTATTGTAAATACCAACTTTAAATATGGATCAAATCAAAATTAAGTTATATTCCTCACAGATCTTTTGCGCAGTTAGCTCAGCTACACTGAAAATGTGCAAAATCGCAGTTTCACTGTTTCTGTGACAGAACTAACACCGCTACGACTATTCATTGAAGCGACAACCACGGCATCAATTCAATTCAATGAGAAGAGATCAGCTAAAGTCGCGACGACGCAACACAATACACGGTAGTAATTTCACTGCTTGAATGAACAGTTACTACTACTGCTATCGCCCAGAACATTCGGCTTCCCGAACGGCTGTGGCGGCATACACAATGTTCTTCCATTTCTCTCCGTACTGGGCTGTTGTAATTGCCTCGGACATAGTCAGTACTAGCTTCTCTGAAATGAACAGTTACCGCTACAAATATTCAATGAAACAGTTTAATTTAATTAAATGAGAGACATTTAAGAGTTCTTGTAGGTAAGGCTAGGACTCAACCTTTAGCAAGGTCGTAATTTCATTGTTTGAAAAAACTAATGCCGCTGAAACTACTCATTGATGCGACAACAACAGCATCAGTTCAAGACGAGTGAAGGGGTAGATAAAATTCACAGAGGGACTACCCGATACAAAATCCATTGTCTACGAAAATTTCGCCTGATTTACAGCCGATTTTCTACATGATTGTGACCGATTTTTGCAAAGTTTTCTAACGATAGGGGGCAACAACTCCCCAGCCCCTGTCTCCTACAACCATGGTTCAATGATATGAGCAATAAATTGAGGGCCTTTGTGGAGGACGACAACCAACGCAAATTTTGATCTACTGAAAAAATATTTGGAGGTCCTCTCGTCATTGATCCCACTACACTTAACTAAACCAAATACCTCAAGTCCATTCATCCGACAATGAGATCGTAAACATTCAACTTTCGAGATCCCTCTTAACCGAAACTGTAAGAATGTCATTATCGTAGAGGCTTACACGTTTTTTTATATAAGAAACTTGGATCAGGCCATAGTACTAAAAGTTTCTTAATTTCACATAAAATTTTGTCCATTTTAATACTAAAAGTTTCTTAATTGGTTTCTTATTTTTTGAATGCAGAATTATCAATGTGGTCGCTAACACTGCGCCAGATATGTTTCTTGACATTTAAAACCGTCATGTAGGAATAAACAGTGTTCTGTTATGTTGAAAACACAAATGGTTAGATAATATTGCTCAAGAAAAAAGCTTTAACGAGCTATTTGCTATAATACCCATACTTTTAACTTTGAAAAGTTTCTTAGTACTTGTCAGACATAGTACTAGAGTTTCTTAAAATTTTGGCCATCTTAGTACTAGTTTCTTATAAACCAGTTTCTTATAAAAGAAACGTGTACACATCTATGAGTTGCTGCAACAAAAAAGGCAGTGAATCTCCAAGCGGGAAAGTATGCCATCTTCAAGGAAACCAAAGTTTATGAAGGTCTACAGTATGGAATATAGTGGCAAGCAGAAATCTGTAGCTCTGCTGTTTAAGGATTTAGATGACGTCAAAGACTCAAAATTAATAAATGCCGCCATTTTGAAACAAAGCAAGATATGAAAAAATTTCCACGGCAGATTTACAGCAAATTATCCAAAGTTCCCTTCAAGTTTACACCCACCCTTTTAAGATGCGAGCACTACGCTCCTGTGAGTTGACGCTGATCCCGGGGGGAGGTACTCTCATTCTGGCCTGACAGGGGGGTCCAGTCGGTTTGGGGTTTTACCAAATGGATACCAAATGGCGCTATTTGTCAACCAAATACTGAGCATAGGGTGCTGCCAAGATATTCTTAGATTCCTAGCCATTTATTATGTTTCAACCCGGTCGGCTCCTCCGAACGCCAATTTAGTCATTGCAGTATTAATTATAAATGAATTTTGAAAGTTTTCTTGCTTTGTTCCATCGGTTTTGCAATAAAACATCATGGAAAACCGTAGAAAATTTTCATTACTAAATGCTACCAATGACCCAGTTCAAGTTCGTGATCAACCATTGGAGGATTTTTGTAAAAAGATACTGCCGTATGAGGGCATTTTTTCAAAATTTTTGCTTTGACCCTCTTTAGCCCTGACTGGACCCCCCTGTCAGGCCACAACATTTCCAGTCAATTGAATTTTCCGAGTGGGGTGAAATTCAAATGTTTGCGGGAGAACAAGAAATATCAAAATTTCTAGCTTTTGTATGGAAATTTAGGGAAAAGGGACAGTTTTCACTGGGAAATTGAAGGGAAAGGGAAATTTCCATTTCCCTTTTAGAAAACTGTCAGGAAAGTGTCCGTCTCCCCAAAATTTCCTACACAAAGAACATGGGGAAATTTCGCCATTTTTTGCAAAGAAATGTCTCTCTGAAATTGAATAGAGAGTTATGGCTGAGCAACGTTTTATTGTCTAAAATTCCACCCGCTCGGAGGATTCCGCTGACTGGAAATTGGCCTTTAACGTGACTTTCGGATCCGAACTTTAAAGCAGGCCGCGGAATAGACTTATGACGATGAGTCCCTTATATCCCTGCGGTAAACCTTGCTCAAGAGGGACTCATAATGAAAAAGTGAAAATTTTGGTCCTATTTTCTTCAATCATCAATGGAATTATGAAAGAATCACGGCTTCGAATCTCCATCCCGTGGGAGTGTTTTCAATTTTTCAATCGAATCGAACATTCTATCACATTTACACCTTAACAATAGTAATTCACAAATCTCGCAATCTGATTGGTACGTTAGGAATTGCGAAGTTTGGGCCTAAATAGGGCCAAGCTTTTCACAGTAATACTATGAGTCTCTATTGCCTGTAGCGCCATCATCAAGTCAAAGAGCACAGGGCAACAAGAGACTCATCGTCATCAGTCTAGCAGCGGAATACGAAGGTCATGAATGCAATACTGACAGTATAGCAGCAAGATGGCATCAATTTCATTGTTTTGCAAACTAAAATAAAAACTGTCAAATAGAGTATTGAAAATTATAAGACAATGTGCAACTAAGAATAACATCTGAGAAGAACCGAACAGCCAACCCGATCGGTAACTAACGTCGAAACCAACGATTCATAACAGTAGAAAATAATAACAATAGGGCAACCTGGCAGCACCCTATGCTCTTATTGCTTCTTGCCTGGTCACAAACAATAGTTTCATATATACTCAAATAATGGTAACAATAATTTATTTATTCAAGATCTTGGGCTTGAATTATTCATGACTATCATAGGCACTGTAGTTGCCTTGTTGAAAAATAGCTGCGTGGTAACCGAACGCTGCGAAAAATATGAAGAAATAAAACCATGAACGGGGGGACAATCAATGCCAAAAAGTGAGAGCTGTTATTGTTACTGTTTGCGTAGGAACATGACAGTGAAAGATGGAGAAGAGAGACTGTGCGATGCTTGAGACAGGTAGCTGGGAGGGTTCTGGCATTAAAAGCTGCATTTTCAGTTCTTCCGTACTTTATTTTAAGCGGGCCGAAAGGATTTGCAGCCTTTCTGGCAACTTTAGGCCCACGACGCATCGACGTGGGTTGCTTGGACAGGAATCCAAAGATCACCCATCGGGATTTTGATAAGAAATAGACCCTGTTTTGAGTTACCTAGTGGGACCTGTATTAAGCTGCTCGGCCACTCACCCCGCATTCAACTTGCAGCACTTTGTTGACGCTGCGCTGGTCAGATAAGTTTTCTATTTTAATCACCAAAAGGTAATTGAGGAAAGCTAAGCTTACAGAAGCAGGGTCCAGGCCTGATCCTTCAACTCGATATGACCACACCTCAATTTCTTTAACCTGGGATTACAGAGAGTTGGCAATTCTCCGCACTCCAGGCAAAAACTTTGACCGATGCAGGGACTCGAAGCACCAATCTTGATATTTGGAACCAAGCACACCATCACTTGACCACCTCCGCTTTATCCAAGCCTATTTCCAACCTGAAACATTCATACATCCATGCCTACTTCCAAAATAAATCTTGCGACTTCCAAGATAAATTCTTTCATCTCTGCATTCGTAGTTTTCGCAAGCATAGAGGGTATTCTGAGTATCGAACAGTGTAACAGGCTTGTGTGTTTGGTGACAATGTTTGTGTACGAAAACCTGTAAAAGAACCACGTCATGCCTAACCACTGAAGCTAGGTATACAGGCTAGAATAGCCTCGAAAGGCTTCGAAAACAACATGAGATTCAAGATTCAATTCAAAACAAAGAGGACTGTATGATTAGGCTCAATTTCAATTGATAACAACCAAAAGACTGCAGCTTGCAACTCTATCCTAAGTTTACCTTCCTTCAAAACAACTGAAATTAATCAGAGAATAGTTCACACTATAGAAAGCCTTCTTGTAACACAAAATCTCAATTGATATAAAAGAACAAGAATAATGGAAGTCTGTCACCTGAGAGTTCAGTTTCAATACGCAACCTCTTCTTCTTCAAGCCACAATTCGATAAATAATTCGTCGTAAAGTAAACTGCAGTAAATATGCGGTATTCTTCGATTTCCTTCGAGTTCAAATTCAAGTGAGTATTTCCTTTCTTCAGTAATAAACAATTTCTTCCAATTTTCACTTCGAGTTGTAGAGTTCCATTCGTGAGTTGTGAGAATTTCTAGACTTCCTCTCTCTCAAAAAACCCAGACAATATCAAATCGTAGACGTGACGAATTCAAAGGCATTCAAATGCAAATCAGATACAAGGAACTATCAAAACAACTCAACAATGAGCCAAATCAACCTTTTTATATACCCACGCAAGCAACAACAACAAGATTGGGGCAACAATTCCGTACACTCCCCCCTTGACCAGCCAGCCCCTTCTTAGTCCAGTTCATCGTTCTCTAGCTGGTCAATAATCTTCATGGTTTCCTCAGCTACGACTGCTGCTGCTCGTTTAGGTCTTCCTGGAGGTGTGTCATGGTCCTGGTCTGGAACGTTGTGGTCCGCTATTTCAAGGTTCCCTTTGGAAACTTCCAATGGGTAGAGTTTCTGGATTGGTCGTTCGATTCTATTTCCATTTGCTAGCAACAATTTTGCACCTCTGGTGACATTGTCCCTTCCGATGAGTAATTCCTGTACCTTTCCAAGTCTCCAAAATGAGCGATTCTTGCGATTCTCGTCCTGAATTGTCACAACGTCGCCGACATTAATTTGTTGTAACTTCTGGTGGCACTTTTTCACTCTGTGATGCTCACGTAGATCAACGAGGTATTCATGTTTCCAACGATTCCAATAGTGATCAAGTAACTTTGATATGTAGCTGGAGCGCTTGTGTAATTTGTCTCGCTGGTAGAAGTCCTCCTCATCTTCGTCGTTTCCCTCACCACCAGTTGGTAATTGCAATAGTCGTCTTCCTGTAACCAAGTGAGAGGGTGTAAGGGGCTCCGTCAATGAATCTGGATATTGATAGGTCAGAGGTCGTGAGTTCAATACACCTTCAATCTCCACAAGAACTGTATGTAACTCGTCAGATGAAATCCTGGCTGTTCCAACGCATTTCTTCAAGCAAAGTTTGACTCCCTTAATGAGCCTTTCATAGAAACCACCCCACCAAGCAGCCTTAGCCACATTGAATCTCCACGTGATCCTTTTCCTTGCCAGAAATGCTTGAATTTCTGCAGTTTTGAAGATTTTGACCAATGTTTTCGAAAAGGCTTTGAATGTCTTTGCATTGTCTGTAACAACGAGCCTTGGTGTACCACGCCGGCTCACAAATCTTCTAAAGCAGAGTAGAAATGTCTCAGCTGTAAGGTCTGGCACCAATTCTAAATGCACAGCACGAGATGTTCCACAAGTGAATAAGGCGACGTAGGTTTTCTTGGATTCGCCTGACGGTTCTCGCACAAACAAAGGACCGGCAAAGTCTATACCGATGGATGAAAAGGCATGCTCTTCCTTCACTCTGAACTCTGGAAGTGGGCCTTGTTTTGGCGTTCCATATGAAGCTCCTTGAATTCTTTTACACAACACACACCTTCGAATGATTTTCTTGACAAGTTGTCGTCCTTGCACGATCCAAAATCGGGATCTCAGCTCTTGCAGTGTTTCCTTTGTACCGTTGTGTAATACTCTTTTGTGGCAATCCCATATGATTAAGGTAGTGATGTGGTGTTCTTTAGGCAATAAGATAGGATGCTTTGTCTCATAGCTCAAGAGCGATCTTGCGAGACGTCCTTGACATCGAATGATTCCATGATTATCCACAAAGTTTCCGAGGTGTTTCTTTAGATCCGTTAGTTTCTGTGTACTAAATTCTGACTGCATGTCACAAATCCATTTTGTTTCTGCTTCCTCAATTTCTTTGGCCGTCAGTTCTGCACCCCTCTTATTCCTCTCTCTACAATTATTGATGAAGCGGAACACATAAGCTGTTACACGTAGCAACCTTGAATAACTGCTGTATCTTTCACAATCCATTACCCTTGAAATACGGTGTTCCCTCTCCGCTTGGATTAACAAGGCTGTGCTGTCCTTTTCCCTTGCTGCAGGCTTCATTTCAGCAAGGCAATCCTCCGTTGGCTCCATTGAGGTTTTCTGCTCCGGCCAATTTTCTTCCTCTTCGGCCAGCCATTTGGGGCCTGAAAACCATCGTGAATCTCTTGTCAATCTTGATGGATCATTGTTTCTTGTGGGAATGTCCGCTGGGTTCTCTGTACCTGGACAGTGTTGCCACAAGTCCTTCTTGACTAGCTTTCTTATTTCTTGCACACGATTGTCCACAAACATTTTCCATTGCTTCTCGTCTCCTTTTATCCAATACATGGTTGTGATTGAGTCAGTCCAGCATCTCACTATCTTTACATTGCAAAACAGAGGACTTAGAGCATCCTTGACAGATGTGATCAATCTCGCTAGAATCAATGCAGATAGAAGCTCCAATCTTGGAATAGTGGGTTGGGCTAGAGGAGCGACTCTTGATTTGGACATAACCAGACTAACATTCGACTTTCCTTCAACTGTTATCTTTGCATAGACAGCAGCAGCATAAGCTTGCTTCGAACTGTCACAGAAACCATAAAGCTCTATTTCAGCTGGCCTTGCTTCAATGTTCCCAAAATAATATCTTGGAACCGAAATTTCTCTTGTCTTTACCAACTGAGCATGTAGCTTTGCCCATTCATCATCTAAATCGTCTTGAAGATGCTCATCCCAGCCTACTTTCTGTTGAAATAGTTTCTGAAGGAATACCTTCAGCGGTGTTGTGACTGGTGTAATTAGCCCCAGGGGATCAAATATCTTAGCTATCAGTCTTAGAATCTTTCTTTTGGTTACTGGTCCTTCTTCGATCGTTGAGGCTAATTGAGACAAGCAGAAAACAATGTTGTCGGTATCACTATTCCAATTCAATCCTAGAACTTTCACCCTTTCACCTTCTGAGATCTCGCTCACATTTAAGACTGTCTTAGCAAATGATTGATCTTCTTCTGTGATATCTGCTTCATTGGGAACTTTGGTCTCTCCATCACTTTGCGATGATTTTATTTGAGACATCACTTCCTTTGAGTTTGAGAGCCATTTCCGGAGGTTGAAGCCCCCTTCTTGCATCATCTGCTTTGAAACTCTAAAAAGCTCCATAACTTCTTCAATACTGTAGCCGCCTGTGTTTACATCATCGACGTAGAGCGAATTCACAAGCCTTTGGCAAACCTCTGGGTAATTCTCAGAATAGCTTTCGATGTGTCTTCTTAACGTCGCATTGAGCAGAAATGGGCTACAGGACACCCCGAAGACAACCCTAGTAAATCTATAAGTAATGATTTGTGGTGACGAAGAATTTACGTCATCCATCCACAGGAATCTCAAAACATCTCTGTCAGGTGGCCAGATAGAAATCATTAAGAATGCCTTCTCGATATCTGAGGTTAGTGCAAATGGGAAGAGTCGAAACCTTGTCATAATCTCTGCAACAGTTTTCAATAGACAAGGTCCAGTATAGAGGCAACTGTTGAGGGATGTTCCCATGCAATCCTTTGCTGAGGCATCGTAAACCACACGAACTTTTGTAGTCATTTTGTCTTGTCGTATGACTGGATGATGAGGAAGATATGTTACTTGTCCAATACCACTGTCACATGTAGGATCTACTCTTTCAATGATCCCTCTGATTTCTTGCTCTCTAATGATTGAGTCATACTCACTCAACAAAGTTGGATTCCCTTTCAATCTGGAGAAAATTCCCATCAGCCTTTTCTTGCTCTGTAAATAATTGTCTGGCAATGTTGGATGTTCCGGCTTCCAAGGAAGTTTAACTTCGTACCTTCCATCTAAAAATGCAATTTCGTCTTTGAAGGACTCATAGACTGTCGCTTCATTTTTAGAAATTCCAATGCCTTCCAGCTCCCAAAACTTGCAGACCTGGCCTTCCAGACTGGCTTCATTACTTTTATTTTCAATTTCAAATTGCAACACATGTGTCTCTGCAATGTTTACATGTGTTGATCTTCTTTCAGAGCTGTCATGTACTGGGCCGGACAAAATCCAACCTAAGGTTGACTCTAATGCAACTGGGCCACTTTCTCCCTTGATGCATCGACCAGTTAAGAAGTGCCAATAGAAATTTGAGCCGATGAGTATCTCACAATTCAGCTGCTGTTCTCTTTGAGCTGGAAAATCTGCCAGCCAAAGTCCTGCTAGGTGTGGGTAGCTGCTTGCAGCTAAATCTATGGCCTGATCTGAGAGTGGAGCACACAAAACTGGAACAACATAGGCAGTGACGAAGACGTTTAGTCCATTGTAAGGACTTCGTACACAAAACTGGACAACATCGCATGTCTGTAAAGTTCCTGTCTCCTCTCCAAACACCTTTATTGTTAATGTTTCCTGGGTCACTGGCTGTAGGTGGAGAGCAGCTCTAAGATTTTCCGAAATGTATGAGTGTTTACTTCCTGAGTCCAGTATCAACCGTGCCACAGCTACTCGTTCCGGGTCTGTAGCCGGTGAGATATAACCCTTTGCAGTCTGCAACAGAACTGATGTCTTCGTATCCACATGCATTGTTACAGTGGAAGGTCCAACAGTTTGTGTTGCTGCACCTGGACGTGGTCCACCGGTATTTGTGGTTGTTGGCATGCTCTGATTAGGCTGAAACTGTGGAGCAATATTCGGAGCTGTGAGATTACACACTGGTGCTGCTGGTGTGGTGACAGTTGATTCGCTCGACCCATCACAAATACTCGCATGATGACGTTGCCTGCAATTAAAACAATAAATTCGACTTGTGCAGTACTTTGCCAGATGTGCCTTTTTCAGACAGACATAACAGTGACCCTGCTTACGCAAAATTGCCTTTCTTTGTTGTGGGTCTGTAACAATGTTACATTTGGCGGAGGGATGGGAACCTTTACAAAAACTGCAGGAGACTTTACCACTGGCATTCAAAAGAGCTGATGTAGTTGGCAATTGGCTTCGAACCTGTTTGCCTGCCGAGCTATCAGTTGGCTTTCCGCTTAAATATGCACACTGTTCTCGCGCATCTAATTCTGTCTTTACAATGTCCAAAATTTTTCCTAGCTCCCATTCTTCCTTCCTTATTTGTTTAGTGACCGCCAAACGAATTCCCTCTGGCAATTTATTCATTATCACTGGGTTCAAGAAGGGCCCATATTGGCTTAGATCGTACCCGAGATTTTTAAGACTTCTAATGTTAATGTCAATGCCGTCAGCAAGTTTTCTCAGGCCCTTCACATCTTTTTCAGTTGTTAAATTGGGCAAATTATGCAGAGCGTCAATATGGGAATTTATAATCACTTGCTTCTGAGCAAACCTGTCCTTGAGGTGGTCTATAGCTAATTGATAGTTTACCCCTGTGGTTTGGATTCCGGCGATAGCTGAGGCAGCCTGGCCTTCTAATAAAGTCTTGAGGTGTCTAAACTTGTTGACATCCGATAACGAGTCATTTCCATCAATAATTCCGAAAGCGTCCCAAAATTCCTGCCATTTCTTTGGGTCTCCTGCAAATTTTGGCAGTTGAAGTTTTGGCAAATTGACGATATGATCTGAAGGAGAACTTGCGATGGGCGTGGCTAGAGAGGGGGATGAAGTATGTGAGCCCCCCTGATTAACTTGGCTTGTAGTGGGTGCCTTTTTGGCTTCGAGTTCAACCAAATAACCTTGAATTTCCGATTGCCAATCTTCAGCTTCGATAACTTCGTTCTCTATATCAGCTTCATCTATGGACAGAAAAATTTCCTCGTCCACACTTCTTAATAATTGAGATTTATTTTTCAAACTGATACATAAACGCTCAATTTGAGTTGTCCTTGCCTCCTGAGCTTCAAAAAGGGCTCTACATTCTGCAAACAACTTTTTGCAATGCGCACGATAGCCACCCCTTATTCGTTTTTTCTTCGTAACCGTTGGGACAGGCTGGCCCGGGGGAGTAGACAAAGCAGCGCCCCCCTCTTCAGTCATGTTCAAATAGTCCCATCAAGAGAAACAGCTTGAAGAAACAAGACAATCAATCCTACAGAATCGACTCTACAAACAAACAACAAATAAGATACAGGATCCGGTTCGGTGTAAGACCATGTACGAAAACCTGTAAAAGAACCACGTCATGCCTAACCACTGAAGCTAGGTATACAGGCTAGAATAGCCTCGAAAGGCTTCGAAAACAACATGAGATTCAAGATTCAATTCAAAACAAAGAGGACTGTATGATTAGGCTCAATTTCAATTGATAACAACCAAAAGACTGCAGCTTGCAACTCTATCCTAAGTTTACCTTCCTTCAAAACAACTGAAATTAATCAGAGAATAGTTCACACTATAGAAAGCCTTCTTGTAACACAAAATCTCAATTGATATAAAAGAACAAGAATAATGGAAGTCTGTCACCTGAGAGTTCAGTTTCAATACGCAACCTCTTCTTCTTCAAGCCACAATTCGATAAATAATTCGTCGTAAAGTAAACTGCAGTAAATATGCGGTATTCTTCGATTTCCTTCGAGTTCAAATTCAAGTGAGTATTTCCTTTCTTCAGTAATAAACAATTTCTTCCAATTTTCACTTCGAGTTGTAGAGTTCCATTCGTGAGTTGTGAGAATTTCTAGACTTCCTCTCTCTCAAAAAACCCAGACAATATCAAATCGTAGACGTGACGAATTCAAAGGCATTCAAATGCAAATCAGATACAAGGAACTATCAAAACAACTCAACAATGAGCCAAATCAACCTTTTTATATACCCACGCAAGCAACAACAACAAGATTGGGGCAACAATTCCGTACAGTTTGTAGGGATCACTTGGAATTTCACAAGGTCTCTACTGTTTCAACATTTGACAGAAATCAAGAGTTGCCTTTGAAACTTCACGAATCATATAAGTTAAGTTGCCCTAAAACTTATTTGAGGCAAAGAGGACCTAACGTTGAATAAGTCTAGAACCTAAAATTACTCCTGCTGAGCAAAGGATTTAATTTGACAAAGCGTAAATCGATAGAGTTTAACAAGTTTGATTAGGTCACACCATGCCTTGCAACAAGGAAGGGAATACCATTAAAACTCCGCAAGCGGCATGAAATGTTTTGATATACAGAGCACTAAATATTGTGCAAAGATCAATACCCATAAGGCAGGAAATCTATCATCAAGCATATCACCTTTGCCGTGAATCAGGATATTGAAAACTGCGATACCCAAGTGACATTCTACGCAGTTTTGAAGAATACCTGGGTCAAATCAGCATGCAATGGTGTTAGGCCTTATTGCCCTTCTAGAGATAAGCAGCAGCTTTGGAAGATTTCTAAAGAGCAACTTGCTGGTCATGCTGTCAAACGGATGATGCTCCCAATCTCAACGCTGTAGGATATCTCCAATATACACACGGCAAGTGTATAACATTAATGAAAAGTTGCAGATATATAACACGTACGAAATGCCATAAAAAACCGGGGGTAACTGAAATATATCACACTGTTTGATTCTGCACGTGTTCTCTCACATGAGCTTTGTCCGACTCAACGTCAAAGTGGGCTGGGTACTAGCTGCTTCGCTTGTACGAGACCACTTTCTACTTTGTGGATATTTGATGGTATTTTACAAGTAGAATTCTTGGCGCTTTGTTGCAAGATCTTAACAGAAACATGGTGAATTCTAGGACAAGTTTACCACGCGATAAGAAACGCGGTATTTAGTATTTCTAGAGCAGTTTTGTTTCCCTTCTTTACCTGTACCCAGGTTGTCTCGTATCCCTGTCTTCTTCAGACTTGAGGACGCGGAAACAACAACATTCAAAGACACGGACACTGCATGGAATAAAACTGCTAATAGGAGCAACTACCAAGTTTCTTATTGCCCATGCTTTTTTCAAGCGTGAATTCGGCTAAGGGCTTCACAACCAAGAATCAAGCAAAATGGCAAAGCAACGATGCTCAGAAGCACAGCACACCTGAATACAGTAAACAAACGCGACAAACAACCAGCAACTGTTCAACTGCAGTCAAGATTCTGTTCAATGTAGCATAACAAAGAATGTAACAGTACATAAAGGACCTCGAAGTGGTGAACTGTAACGAGGCCACCAAATTACTCGCTGCATGTGTTGCGAAAACTTTCTCCTCCGTTGCAGTGAGGGGAAACTTCTTTTTTCGCGAATTTTAAAGTCGAGGATCTGCGCATCAAGAATTTTTTATTTTTTAAAAGATTGTCATAGAGCTTTCTGAATGAAACGAAACATGATATACCAGAGAGCTATGATTTCGTTGGGCGAAAAATAAACGTGTATGGGCTGGAAAATTTAAAGATAACATTTTAGAGCTCATCATCAATGGCCTTCACCTAGTTCCATCCACTATTGCTTCAAACTAGGAATTTAAACCATAGTGCTTGAGGTTTCTTGAAATTTTCACTATTTGAATACTTGCAGTTTCTTAAACATAGACGCAGTTATAAGAGCACCATGTACACAGCAATAACCCGCCAAAATAGAAACCATTTTTAAGACATCCCGATACACGTGAGCCAGATTCTTTCAGAAATGGTACCCTCGTATAAGCAACTTCCGTAAGTTAGAAGCTATAATGAGCTTTCAAAGAAATTAAACTGGCTACTTTGAAAAAAAAACAATTTCTATTTTGCGGGTTCTTACTGAGTGGAATTTCATACATTCGAAAAGTGTACAAGATTTTCAGAATAAAAGGATTTTCACAGATTTTGTGATGGATTTTTCTTGGAAACAAAAGGATTTTTACCAAAGTGTATGAGACTGTTTGGGAATGAAGTGCCAGTCGGTTCTTAGTATATGTGCAGGCGGCACGCCGTTATTCCCTATACCCGAACGTAACAAGGCACGACCCTTACATACGAGTCTATTTTATGAAAAGCGCAATTATGACAGATGATACATATGCACCATTTACACTGGGTTTCAATGTAGTGTCCTGCTTCCTATGCCTTTGTTCGTTGAATTGAATTGCTGCAAAATAACAACGTTAGGTAATCGGGGTTGCAGCAACCGGCAGTAACAATTCAGTTCAATTCAACTTCATAGGAAGAATGGATATTACATAACACTACAGCATAACAGTGGTCTAGCAAATGCAAGACAGACGAACAAAAACCGAAAATAATTTTCTGAATATCAATCACTTCTGCATGAAAAAGATAACCACAGAAATATTTGAAACATTGAATAAAATGATTATGATCTTTCTAACAACATATATTACACCAGACCTTTTGTACGAATTGTGAAGCAAATGGTTCCTATTATAATTATCAACTGTTCAATGAAAGTATTTCTTAGCAAACAACTTACTGTAACCAGTGTCATATGAACAAAATAAGCAAACGGCCCAGTCGCTTATTACAACGACCAACTGCTTATCAAAACTATTTCCTGGCGGACAATTTACTGTAACCAGTGTCAGATGAACAAAATAAGCAAATGGCCCCGTTGCTTATTACAACTACCAATTGCTCATCAAAAGCATTTTTTGGCGGACAATATAATGCGACCAGTGTCACCCGAACGAAGTAAACAAATGGTCCTGTTTTACTTATTACAACTACAGCAAGGCCCCGCATTTAAGAAACCACCTAAAAGAAACTTTTAGGCTACTAAAAAAATATTAGGTCCCCTGCCTATAAGAAACTCTTGAGGCTCGCACCCAAAATAAAGTTTCTTGTATTTTGAGTAACATTAATTGCTGGTCTGATAGAGTGAGAGCATTACACTTCATACATGATTCATTAAGAAATTACTAGCCAGATATTTTGGATTTAACAGATTTTTGCCTAAATTTTAATTCATGCCCTTGACAATCATTGTTGACATACATGTATGGCTGAATATGGATGATATACCAATAGACCATCCCGTTTTGGTTTAACTTATTTGCCTAGGACTTCAAAGAAATTAAAGTAGCAATTTAAGAAACTTGAGCCTAAAACATGAGAAGTATCAGAGATACAAGAAACATTTTAGGCTACGGTTTGAAAAAGTAGTTTCTTAAATGCGGGGCCTTACTGTATTAACTGCTCCTCAAAAGTATTTCTTGGCGGACAATTTACTGTAACCAGTGTCAGATGAACAAAATAAGCAAACGGCCCTGTCGCTTATTACAAGGACCAACTGCTCCTCAAAACTATTTCTTGGCGGACAATTTACTGTAACCAGTGTCAGATGAACAAAATAAGTTAACGGCCCTGTCGCTTATTACAACGACCAACTGCTCCTCAAAAGTATTTCTTGGCGGACAATTTACTGTAACCAGTGTCAGATGAACAAAATAAGCAAATGGCCCTGTTGCTACCAACTGCTCATCAAAAGCATTTTTGGCGGACAATCTAATGCGACCAGTGTCACCCGAACGAAATTAACAAATGGTCCTGTTTTACTTATTACAACTATCAATTGCTCCTCAAAATTATTTCTTGGCGGACAATACAATGTGACCAGTAGCATACGAACGCAACGAGCAAATGGCTCCAGTAGTTATCAAAACTATCTAATGATCCTTTAAACATTTTACCGGAGAAAGTAAGCAAATGGTCCTGCTACTTATTACAGTTACTAAATTCTCCTTTAAAATCGTTGCTGTGGTCATAGAAGGCGACTACAAGCACTTTTGAAGCATGATAAAAAGATAAACTTATCTATTCCCCGTGAAATCCAGGCGTGACGGATTGTTTCTAATCCAGATTATTTTTAAAAACAGTTTTACATGGTATCTTTTTAAATCAATGAATTTTAAATCCATTGTACAAGGCACTTAGCCAAAAAGAGATCGCTTAACTGCAATGCCTCTTACATTAGGGGTTTAGGCATACATGCATTTCAGATTAAATACTAAAACGATACCGCAAGGAGCAAAAACCAATGTCTACCCTGCGGCCATAACATGAGTTAAAACTACAAATAAATGTGAAGCAAAATAGGAAACCAATCGAAACACCTCGTTTTGGAAATTTTTGAAAAGTTCTTCATACGAAATTTCTGACCACGGATTTGGATTCAGCACCCTGAGTTTAATCTAATGGCGAATTCTTATGTTCCTAGAGTTTGTGCTTTTGATTTTAAGGCGAAAATAAATTTGAGAATTTATAAGGCATTTGAACGTAAAAGTCGCTCAGGGTTTAATTTTACACTCTTAAGGCCAATTTCCAGTCAGCGGAATATCCCGAGCGGGCGGAATTTTAGACAATGAAATATTGCTCAGCCGTAACAATCTATTCAATTTCAGAGCGACATTTTCTCCCGTAAAAAAAAGAATTTCCGCCCGCTCGGAAAATTCCACTGACTGGAAATTAGCCTTTGGCCATTATTCACGGTCAAATCCCTTATAAATTTCCAAATTAGCTTTCCTCACAAAATTAAAATCATTAACACTAAGATCACGAAAATTTGCAGTTCAACTAAACTTGGGTTCCTGAACGTGAATCTGGGGTCAGAAATTTCATATGACGCAAGCTAAAGAAATTCTGAAAAATTCCAAAACGAGACTGCCAACTTCTCTACAATAAATATACTAAAATCCCATTTCAGGCTGCAGCAGCCGAGTAACAGTCGTAGCATTTATTCAAAACGTTTAGTTGCATGTATGTATCTTTCAGCTGCTTTAAGAATTTATGAATTAGAATCAATGGACAACTTGTCCTTACTACACAATATCATTTCAAGTAATGGCGCGTTTGAAAGATTTTACAAACAGTACGGTTGCGACGTTGAATCTGCACTATGGAGAAGATCTCTCAAGCATACATCAAAGTTTGAGTGTATCTGGACTGTGAAATGATATGATCTGATCAAAATAACATTTTTCAGTCTGTCATTGCAGCCACTGAACTTAGTGAAGGAGCTGAACTACATACGTTCTGAGGAAGGTCTCGCAACAGTGGGCCTAAGAATAAACACCATTTCGTCTGCTTTAGGGCAATTTTCCATCTTTCTACCACACATCAGAAATCAGTTTTAGGCCACCAAGAAGCTAATCTTTTAGGCCACCAAGAAGCTAAGCTAATCAAAGCAATGTCCTGGTCCTTCATCTCAAGATCACCGCATCTAGTGACTTCTTTGACTGGAATTACAGAGATTTGGCGAATCCTCCCTCTTCGTGGCAGGTTTAACAAGGCGGGGACTCGAACCAACCGCCTTCAGATCGCTCATCAAACACGCTACCACTGAACCACTACGAAATTAGTTAATCTTCAAGCGATGCCTCGCATCAGAACCTAGACACAAGACTGGTAAAAAATAGAGATGTTTGCGCTGAAACTGCACTAATTTCTCACTATTTTCCAGAATTATATGCCAACGACATTTCGAATCTACCAAGCCTTTTGATTACGTTGCTGTCTGCCATCTTTTTGACAACCGCAAAACCCTAAAGACATTATGAAGGAAGAGCGCCACTTCGATGGCACAATATTGTCCTTAGCTGTTTGCTATACAAGGAACTTATTTCCTGGTAACAGGAAGACTGACGTCTCGGATGCAAAAATTTGACCAAAAATTTCGGAGACACACCGTGAAAAATCGGAAACACTTTCGTTAATACTTTACGAACAGCAGCGAACTATGGACAATCAACAAAGAAAGAGAAAACGAAATGTGTTCCAAAGGAAATTACTTAGAATGATATTGAAAATACACTGGCCCTATAAAATAAGGAATGATACAGTATATGAAAGAAGGCGAAATAGAATGGAGTAAAAAGATCGAAGAAAGAAGAATGAAATGGCTGGGACACATGCTAAGACTCCCTGGAAACACACCAGCAAAGCTAGCCCTCAAGGAATCACTGAGACCTGTTAAGAGATCCAGGGGTAGACAAAAAGACACCTGGAATACTATCATAAATAGGCAATTAAAGGAAATTGGACTTAGCCTTGGAGATCCCAGAATAGAGGAAATTGCGCAGGACAGGAAGCAGTGGAGGTTTCTTACGAACGGAGGAGGCGCAGTGCCGACCAACGGCGGAAACGCGTGACAGAAGAAGAATACTTCACGAAATTCACAATCTTTGGCTTAAACTGAATTAACCGCTTGAAACTTTCAGGTTTTAATGTTTGCAAAAGGTATTGGACCAACCTAAAAAAAAACCTACTTTTAGGGGCATTTTAGAGAGGTATTCAGTTTCCACAATACAACAGCGAATGCTTTGGAGATTTCTTTTCGATACATTTAAGTTGAAACGTGGAGCAAATCGGATGACCCTCTAAAAAATCTCGTATATTTCTGCCGAAGTCCTTTATTTTGCTCAAAAAAATCCCTAAATCATAGAAGCGCCTCTGCTGTCACGTGGAACACTTCGTGCCTCGCAGCTCAATAAGCCGTTGGACTTGCTACGTGTCTAAGTTTTCAAGAGCTCAAGAGACTATTTTTGTCCAATGACTCAATGTTCCAGGTAGTATCTTTGCCTATCTGAATAAAGGTGAAGGATTTTGAAGGTCAAGCGCGCTCAGTTTGCTTTGGGATAACGTCATTGAAGGTTACTCTATCCAAATTTTCCTGCATGCCGACAGACCACGTGGAAAAGGCGAAAAGGTTCCCCTTGTGCACGGGGGGGGGGGGTTCTTCCATAGCAAAGGTACCTGGGGATGTGCCGCCCACAAGGGTATATTTCTTCGGACTTCTAGTCTAGCCAAGGGTATACTTTTTGGCAATTTTAGTCGAATTTAATCTAGGCAAGGGTATGCTTTGTGGCAATTTTGGTCAAAGCACTGTAAAAATTTGGTAATTTCTGCAAAAAAATCTAATTTTTAAAAAATTTTGTCCCGAGAATGAGAAAATTTGGCAAGTTTTGTCTAGAAAACGCCAATTCAGGGCACTTTTGATTGAGAAATTAGTCTAGCCAAGGGTATCATTTTCACAAAAATTGGTCTAGCCAACGGTCCCATTTTGAAACCGTGGGCGGCACACCCCTACCCGAAATTTAGCCGAGAACCCCCCCCCCCCGTGCCCTTGTGTCACACTCGAGGAAGGCATGTCGCTTTTAGAAATCGGGCACAAACTAGCAACTTTAAGGATCCTCATGGGTAAAAGATATTTTAAGAGATATTTGGGAGGTATTTAGAAAGTTTGATTGGTTCTTTTGTTGAGTTTGGGAACGTCATGTTCTTTTAACATATCGGAAAAAATTGACACCTTCGAAGGTCCTCATGGGACACACATACTTTCAGAGAAATTTGGAGGGCGTGATTTGCTCTGTTGTTGTATCTGAGAGGGTGTATTATCTTTAGAAATTGGAAACAAACTGGTATCGTCCACAGGCCTCATGGGTAATAAGTATTTTAGGAGATCTGAGCTATCTAATTTGCTCTTTTGTCAAATGGTCGTGTTTAGAAGGGTCATTGTGACAAATGACCATTTTCTGGGAACTTTTGGGATTTGACTTGTCATTTTGTCATCTTGAATAGGGCGTGTTCATTTTGAGAAATCAGAAGCCAAATAGTGATCTTTTTGGGTCTCCGGCGAAGAGAGTGATATTTTGGGAAACATTTGGAGAAATCGACGAAATCAAGTCTCCCTATTTTATGTAAAGTTACCAAAGAGAGTTTGAGAGATTTGACCACACTACCTATTGGGTTGGACGGTACAATATGTAGGAATCCGTAATTGCGTTGAAGCCTAAGAAACATTTTTGGTACTTGGTTTTGGCTCTCTGATTTCATATTTGGAAGGAAGGGCATGTCCATTTCAAGAAATCGGACACATTTGACATCTTGAAAGGTCATCATAGGAACTAGATATTTTCGAAGAACTTATTTACTCTGATGTCATACTTCAAAAGGCATGTTCTTTTTATGAAACCGGACACAACTTTGACATGTTCAAGGGTCAGTGTAGGGAATTATATTTTCTGACAAATTTGTATTAATTGATGAAATTGATTAGATACTGATTAAATCTAGTGATCAGAAAACGACTTTGTAACGTTCATGGGCACTGAGGTTGTTTGCCTATTGCGTCAGTGGATTGGAATGAAGAAGTGGTATTTTCACTGCTGCATCAGACATCACCCCCGGTTGATAAATGTTTACAGTTGCTTTGCATGGTAACAAAGTTGTCCAGGGAAAAGCTTGAAGAGAAACGCTGCCACAGTATTCATAACTTCCATAACAGCGGTATTTTAAGGCGATGATTGTTGCTTTGTAAAGATTTCTGTATTATTTGTGTGCCCAATAACAAGACAGATTTAATGCTTGGCTTGGCATCAACCACGTAATCGCGACAATTTCAATTTGTAAGTTCGCCTTCTTGGGATGAACTCTTAAAGTAATTCGATATTCCAGTCAGAGCTTTGTCTAGAAAACGCATTTGCTCGTTAAATTCCCCAGCCTAGAAAGATTTTCTTACCACCATATACATATTCACAAATATTACTTAACAAGCATGAAAACCACAGGTTGAACGATTCCACGTAGTCTCGGAAATAAGACAACAAAAACCTGTCGAAAATGCAAGCTCTAGGCAGGATCTTTAGACAATGAAAGATCTTACACCTAACGCATTCTTCATCCTATTTTCCGGTATGAAAAACCTATGCCATTTATGGGACCCTCAATTCGTTTTGATGACTTTTAGAGACATCAAATTCAATTTAGTTATGAGATTTTTTATTTGGGGGTAAAAGTTAAAGGTCTGTGATAATTTCTTTAGTTAATTGTAACGAATTCCAAGTAACCCTCATCGAATCGACGATTAGGTAAAATACTTGTCGTATCGGTACTCCCAACGTACCTTTACTTTAAAAAGTGTTAGGATAATATTATCTTTCAATATTTCTTGGATACACAGAAAGGGTAAAAGTTTCCAATGATAATCCGTTTACCTACTGGGTAGTGGACAGCATCAAACTTTCAATGAACATGCCGAAATCCAGACGAGTAAATCACTCTACCAAGTTGAGTAAAACAGTGAAATCCCAAAGTAGACACGAACCAATTATAAAGCCAAACTAGCAAATAAAGTTGAAAATTCCTCACCACTTTACTGGTCTTTGTGATGTCTGGGACTTCGCCTGGATCACTGTGATTGCCATTTGTTTTGGGGCTTGCCTGCACTTGTGGTACAATAGCTGCCATTTTAGGAACGGGTTCCCTCGACGTGTCTGCCCCTAAACTACCTTGCTGCCGCATAAAAACTGCTGTGTAGACACAATAAAGAGTGAAATGAGTGCCAAAGAACCGGTAAAGGGTTCACTGCCCGAATGCCTGCTTTTGTCGCGGTCAGGAATAATTCACGGCTGTCTGAACTCTGTAAATGTTCGTTATCATTGTCGTGCTAGCCGGGTGATTTGGTCTGCCGCTCATACGTACTGCTTCGTTGTGCGGTACGAAATGTGTTTTGCTACAGTATAATGCCGTGCGCAGATGCGCGCATGTGTTGCGCCCGCGGCTTCTATTGTGCGCATTTCAATGCCTCATTTAGCGCGCATTATTCAGCACTCGCAGCGCCAGATGAGTTATTGTTTCATTCTATTTGCATTTCAGTCTACTTGCGCCTTTTGTTGACTTTTAAGCACGATAAAGAGACTAAGGATTTCTCCCAATGCAACTCGCAATCTCGTTGATATTGCCTTTGCCGATCGTAACACCTGTAAAACAACGTGCTCTCGCCCAAACGAAATCTAACTATCACGCTCGCCGACGACCACATGGGAGCTCCTTTTCAAAAGGAAGCAATAACGAATGCCCTTGCCGACCGGCTTTTGCGCTTCCTGCACAATAGGCATTATAATTCACTGCGAATACGGCAAGAACAAATATGCCTCCATATAAAAGAACAAAAATTTGAAAATAGTTGGCTAGAAATCCCAAGAGTTTGTCCTCCAGTGGATGTTTCGAATAGAACAAGAGAATGCCATTCTTCTCAGGGGATATAAAAGATAGATCAGGTGTTATTTCAAAACATTTAACTCAGTTGCACTCTATTATAAAGAATGCGAGAATACTTTTATCACACGGATTGGGAAAAGATATAGAAAGATCCGAAATAAAGACCAACAAGCTCAAGGGAAATGCCATTTTAACAGCTCTGCCAACACAGTAAATGTTTGTTTACAAATTGAAACTTCGGTCAAGGGGATGTCCCGTCAGCAATGGAATACGATACAAGGGTATGCCCTCCAAATTACCCGTCGTCACCTGCCTGGAATTGACTTACGGATCAAACGGATAATCAGGCCACGTCCAAAGCGCAATCGTGAAACCGGACATGTCTCAGCAGAACGGATCGTATTACGCCAGTTGTACGGATATAAAGACGTAACGATACCGAACTGCGGAATGTTCGAGGAACTCAACGAAATGGAGAGAGAAGAGAATGGGCAGGGGGCAGAAGTTGCTTGACTCAGCCATAGTCACAAGAGAGAGCAACGTAATGAGCTCAAGATTTGCGGACTTGTGAGCATTCTCTCTATGAGAAACTCCCTACAAGAAACCCAAACCTCAATTCACTACGAAACCAAGAAACTCAGGAACTTGGAAAAAATTATTCAAAGAGCTACTGTGAATATTTCAGACAAGGAGACCATTGGCATAATTTTATGCTGGAATTTTCATATCATTTTGGACTTGCTTCCTGTATAACATTACTCGGAAGGTAAATAAAACGGCGCAGGAAGAAAACATGACGTTTGTTATGGCACCGTTAAGAAAGCCTGAGAATTGAAACTCTTATGATTTTAATAAATTTTCAGCAATGGCAAAGTTTTAGTTCTTGAAAAAATACGTGTATTGCTGGGATGTTGCTTGAGTAATACACGTATTTTTAATATATGAAACTAAGCTTTGGGGCTGAAGGCAGTTTCTTGAATTTTGAGCTCGTTCTGAGCCCGTTTCCTGGCAAAAGTTTCTTACCGGTTTCTTATTTTTGATACAGGAAGTGCAGATTTCATTAGTTTTGTTGAAAGGGCTCCCAATTTACTTAATAAGATATAAAAACAAGTAAAGAATATATCATTAGCACTCAAAATTGTGTCAAAACATTTGCTGTTACTATGCAGTGTCAAAACATCCTTGAGTGATCTGGGAAAATTAAAACGGCAAATTACACGTTTTTCTTTTATGAGAAACAGGTTTATAAGAAAGTAGCACTGTGACAGCCAAAATTTAAGAAACTCGAAGGGGATATTAGAGAAGTGCTACGAAACATTCGAAAGCCAAATCCAAGAAAATCATTGGAAAATCGCTGTGAACTTTAATTCTGAGTGATATGGTGATATCCTTGATACTTTTGCTTTCTGAGCCTAAAAGAACTCTCCTTCTTGCCAAAAAATTATGCTGTTTGTCAAGAAACAAATACGTGGCAGTGGAAGGAAACTACAAGCATCCAAATAGAAGAAAACGAATTAAGAAACTTATTAAGTTTCTTATAAAAGAAAAAACGTGTACGAAAGTTTTTTAGCTTTTTAAATTCAAGTAGGGTTGTTTCTTATCTTTCGAAAAATTGAGCCTACCTTTTCTCCTAAGCTGTTTCTTATAAAACAAAATACGTGAACCTAAATATCGCAAAGGCGTAATGAAGCTTGTTTCGATATTTTTGAGAGGGTCGGGGAGAGAGCACAGGAAGAACACGCGAAGACTGCTATGGACTATGGAACTCGTATCGTAAGAAACTTGAAAGAAACTCGATAGAAACTCGTAAGAAACTAGCAAGAAAGTCTGAGCACTCAAAGTCGGACAAAAAATAATAAGTGCCGCCGGTTGTTCCAATGTTAGGGCATAATGATACCGAACTGCGGACTGTTTGATGAAAGGGAGCGAGAGGAGCAACAAGGGGCGACGATAACTCGAGTCGATCGCACTCAACGACAGTTAAATGAGGGATCGCGGACTTAATTCGTAAACCAAGGAACTGCGAATCTTTGAATAATGCATGTTTTTTGTGGATAAGCTTTGTTTTAACAGCAGCTTGACTGGCTCGTCATTGTATTTCAATAACTGTTTCTCAAAAGCCTAGCTTGATTATGGTTGACAGTGAAATGCGGTCGAATAGTAGGGGGCTTACGGACCTTCGCATATCTTTTGCGATGAGCTCAGCAGAGGTTTCCAAAACAAATTTGTGGCATTTACGATTTGAAAGAACTCATGCGCAAGATAAAGTCAATTATGCAAGAACAATATTCTCAAGGTCTTATGGGGTTATGCAGGTTATGCATTATAATGTCATGTGTTCTCGACATAGGAACAAGGGAACGTAGGCTATCTCGACAACGCAACGCGGGAAATGATTCAAACGGAGGACTGGGACCAGACAATGTGAATACTTGGCGCGAGTACTTGTGGGTAAGGTGGAACGTAAAAATATAGATTTACCAACCTAATCTAGATATTTATTTACTAATTTGAATAAGGGAGTTTAAGGTAGGTCACTGGTCGAAAATCATAAGAATTTTTCCAAAAAATTAATTTTTTGTTTTTATTTGTGTAAGGTATTTCAAACATTGTAGAATCTGAATTTGAAACAATTTTAGTGAAGAAAGTCCGCTGAAATGGAGATATTTCAAATTTTATTGAACTAGGTAGGCGAAAAGATCTTGAAAAATCCAAAACAGAAAAAGATTTTGGTATTTTCTGATGGTTGATTTCTAAAGATTCCTTCCGTTGAACATATAGCTCCAATACATCGTTCGGAAGCCCTGTTTCTCCTCTTTTCGACTATGAGGCTGCATCAATCATATGGTCTACCTGTGAGCCATGAATGACAAATTTTCTAAACTGATAAAACAAAAGCTTTCCGTTGCTATCTTGCATGGCAACAACTGCTTACATTTGATTGGGTAATATGTCCATCTGCGCCATCTGATTGGTTTCTTGAATCACGTGCTCACAACAATGGCGGCCCACTCCAACAAACTCAAGGCAATCGTGAATCATCATCAGTTTGTTTCCAATTTATTCGAACGTTCTACTCGAATTTGTGGTGTTTCTTGCATACAGTTGTTTCCCTTGGTTTTCAAATGGCCAGGACAAAGCAGAGATCGACGAACCCATACGTTGGGCGACGAAAGAGGCGTCGAATTATGAAGCAGAAACAAGAAGTCATGTCTACACCGGACAAGTTTGTTGATCCACAGGAAGGTTTCTCCTCTGCAAGTGCAAGAAAGATGGATTTCTTTGGAATAACTTTGGACAGCATCCAGAGTGAGAGAAAAGAAACGAAGAGGCCGTCAATGAAACGGAGGACTGTTTTTTCATTGTACAATTATCTGCCTTGATCAGTCTTTTGAGTAAAGTCTTGTGCCCTAGTTGCAAATCTCCAAGTGTACAGTTTGAGTTGTCAACTGGCAATGCTAATGGCTTTTCAGTGAAAGGCAGGTTGTTTTGTACAACTTGCAGTGAGAGTATTGACGAGGATTATTTGTGTCAAAGAGTTGGGGGAGCAAAGTCGACAAGAGCTCCTTTTTAAATCAACAGCAGAGCAACATTGGCTTTCAGGGGGATTGGATGTGGATTTAGTGCTATGAATGAGTGGTGTGGTGTTATGAACATGCCCTATTCAATGAGCCAAGATGCTTGCACTGCCCACCCAAAAAAATTCACACAGCAAGCATTGAGATGGCAAAAATTGTGCAAAGTGACTCTGCTAAACCAATCAGAGATGCATACAAAGACATTGGTGTTCTTCCAGATAAGAATGGAGTCCTAGAAATTGCTGTCTCATTTGATGGTGCATGGCATAGGAGAGGACACTCCTCCCATAATGGGCTGGCATCAACAATAGACTTGCTGACTGGAATACCCACTGATTTTGAGGTGCTCGGCAACTTCTGTTTGAAATGCAAGATTGCTGCAGAGAAGCCAGATGATCCAGAGTGGAAGGAAAAGCATGCATCAAACTGCCCCAAAAATTTCACTGGCTCTTCTAATGCAATGGAAGTTGAATGTGCTTTGCGACTGTGGAAACGATCAGAGGAAAAGCACAAGCTCCGTTACACTGCCATGCTGTGTGATGGAGACAGCAAAGCATTTGATGCAGTAGTAGCTGCAGAGCCATATGGCCCTGACATAAAGATAGAAAAGGAAGATTGCGTCAACCATGTCTCCAAGCGAATGGGTACAGCACTCAGGAACATAGTTGTAACATCCAAGGCACAAAAAGATTCCTTATCAGGAAAAGGAAAGCTTACCCAGGAGAAGGTCACCAAAATTCAAAATAATTATTATGGCCGAGCAATTAAGGACAATGCAAATGATGTTGAGCTCCTAAAGAAGCGAATCTTTGCAATACTCTTTCACCTCTCATCATCAGATTCAAACCCAAAGCACACTCATTGCCCACCAGGGGAACAATCATGGTGCTTTTGGCAAAGAGCAGTGGCACAATCCAAGGATCCAGGCCCGCACAAAGAGCATGATACTTTACCAGCAGATATTGGTAAAAAATTAGTGCCCATTTTTCAACGCCTGTCTGATTCAGATCTCTTGAAAAGGTGCTCCAGAAATAGGACACAAAATCCAAATGAGTCCCTGCATCATTTAATTTGGAAAATATGCCCCAAAGCCACATTTGCTGGCCGGCAGACAGTGGAAACAGCAGTTGCATTTTCTGTGTTCCAGTTCACTTTGGGTGCTTCATTCCGTCACACTGTCTGTAAGCTACTGGGGATTGAGCCTGGTGATTTCCTTCAAAGGTCATCCAGTGAGAAGGATATCAGTAGACTAAAGAAAGCAGAGAATGCTAACCAAGAATCAACCAAAAAACGAAGAAGAGCATTAAAATACAAAAAGAATGCAAAGGAACAAAAGAAACAATCCATTGAAGGGACAACTTATTCTTCCGGTTCCTTCAATGTACAAGTTGGAAACAGCAAATAAAAGTAAAACAATACCTCATATAACATTTAAGTGAAAAAACCATAGATATAAGTTGGTTATGACATGGTTTTATGGCCTTAATAATCATTCCTGACAATTCAGTCAACTTTGAACTGGATGTTAAAATTCAAACTCATTTTTCTCATAATGCGTTTTTTCACTGAGTACAAATGCTTAGTGAACTAACTTTTTTGCCAAAACAAATAGCAAAGGACAATGTTTATATACCATTTTGAAGCTAAAGACCTGAGGAGTGATGTAAAAGGCTTTATTTTGGGATCAAGTATGCCTCTTTGCATATATGAAGAATGCATTTCAGGAAACCCTCTTGCGGAAAGGTAATTTTTACCATTTTTGAAATATTTTCATGTGAAAAAGATATTTTGGAAAACCAATGACATTACATCACTCCCCAGGTCCTATGCATCAATTTGATATATTGATATCAAGTCCTGAGCCTCCAGCTGCAAATATCAATGTTCACTTAATGATACTACTCAAATCTCTTTGTTCCTTAGTTACCATGGAAACCAATTATCTAATCTAAAAATAGATTTTGAATTTGAAATCAGCATGTTGACTTTGTGTTGGTGTGTTAGTTTAAAGGAGATATCTCGAAAGGATAAGATTTTAGAATTTCGACCAGTGACCTACCTTAAAAGGCCAAGAAATCATCGGATTCAATGCAGTTGGTAGATTATTTGCTATAAACAACTGAAAACATGCGGGATTATGACCTTTGCATAGCCTATCAGAAACGGTCTCTGAAGTGAAATATGTGCCTCTTATCGATGGTGGAGCCTTTTTGGTTCATAAGTTACCTGTTGACATGTGTCGTCACATTTGGGTTACTTTAGGGGCAGAAAGTTTCGCGGGCAGAGAGTTTCGTGAGAAAAGAAAATCGCGAAATTAAGGGCATAAACTTTCGCGAATGATGTTTTTTCCCGCAAATTTCGCGACAAAAACTTTCGCGATCGAGAAAAAATGATGCATGTTGGCGTGAAAAGACTGTCGCGACTGAAGAAAAGTGAGGGGAAAAACGCGATTTTCTATTCATTTTCAGTACTACCCAAAGTCAAGGTGACAATTTACAAGGTCTTGTAGCCCAAGAGACTAAAGATCGGGGTGATTAAGGAACAGCAACGCAAAAACGTGAAGAAACGAAAAAATTGGATAGAAAAACTTCCGCGAGTCGAGAATTTTCTGTTATTTCGCGAGCAAAAACTTTCGCGAATTTTGAATTTAGATTATGCCTTGGCAGAAACTTTCGCGAAAAGTGCCAAGAAACGCGAAAATCGCGAAAGTTTCTGCCCGCGAAAGTTTCTGCCACTAAAGTAGTGGTAACGATTGATATCTTTCATAGGCAAGTAACTAAAATTCTCAGCTCTCCGAGAACCTTACCCTGAAAGCCACTTCACGCAGTCGAAACAGCGTACGAGATCTTTTCAGCACGAAACGATTTTAAGGATTTTTGATGGATTTTTGGAAACGAAAGGATTTTGCCAAAAGTGAGGTGTACGAGGTTTTTGGGGAGTGAAATGCCCCTCATCTTACCCTATACAGCAGTGCCACATAGATTCACGTGTCCCTTGGGCACAAGTGTGAAAATATATAATTTCAGGCAACGTTGTTCATATCTACCGACTTTAAATCATGCGATAAGCGTAATGCGGTAACTGTATGTATCAACTTTGCAGGTGTACAGTTAGACTTATAACCTGGAGTCCCTTGTTTCCCTTCACAATTTGTCTTGATAATGGCGCTTCGGTCAACAGAGACTCATGACATTACTCTGAAAAACAAGATGTAGACCCAAACACCGAGCTTCCTAGAGTACCAATCAGATTGCGAGATTTATCAATTACTAAGGTTACGACAACAATAATAGAGTTTTCGATTCGATTGAAGAACTGACAGCACTCGGACGAGATTCGAGACCTGAACGCGCGATTTTTAGCACCTCATTACATCGCAAGAACATCATATTTTCTTGTAAAGGGGATAGCTTCGCAGGCTCTATCCTCGAGTTAATTAGAAGAGATGATCGAAACAGACTGGCCGCGACTCAGGGGTAAGCATGATTTATGGCGCATTTTTGGCACTACATTGCGTGCATCATGTTTTCTTGAGATGAGAGGGGAGGTATGAACGCCATATCCTTGAGTTGATTCAACGACGCGAGAGAAATCGATCGTTCTTGGGCCTTAAAGCAAACTTGCCTTCAGGCAAATGCGCGACTTTTGGTACATTTTCGGCCCTATCTTTCATACACAGAAACGACGAGTTCTCTTGCGAAATGGGGCAAGTCCGTAATTGAATTGATTGAACGAGGAGAGAGAAAAAGGTTGGTCCTGTAATGGCAGGAACCTTGCCTTTAGGGGTACGCGCGATTTATGGCGCATTCAGCGACATTTGAAAATGAGACAATAATAGTTGTTGATTCCTCTGAGTTTTGTCTGACTTTTTGAAACAATGTCTGAAAACTTGAAAGAATACATTGGAGTGTGGTATTATTCTTTGTTGGGCTTAGACCGCAGACGTTTACCACAAGTCTTCTTGGTATTTTCTAACCTAATTTGTATCACATGCAAAATAAGAGATATATCTACGGTTTCTTCTATGGTCAAACCTCATTCTATCCCTTTTCATCCCAAACAAAAAGCATATCAGATTCGCTGCAATACAGTATGCTTTATGAGGCAAAGCTTTATAAATTAACCCAAAATATAAATCATAGTACAGATGCCCATAATACAGTAAAACTAACGGTAAGTTTACAACAGGGGGGCTTCCTCACTAGATTTCGACTCAGGGTGCGCCATCACCATTAAGGAGTTTCCGAAACCACAACGGCAACGGCAACTGCAACGCAATGTTGCTGTTGTTTCAGTACTTTAGATTCAAAAGATTCCTTGTTTTCTGCTCGAATTTGCTTCCCCTGGGAGTCTCTGAAGTTGTCCTTTTCAATTTCACAACTTGAAAAGTCCTATGTCTGGCGTTCTGTACTCTGGATCTAGGCCTCCGAATTAAAACTCTGTCTCTTTGAAGGTTTTTCTTTAAAGACAAAGCTATGGTTTTCAGGCATCTCTGAGTCACAGGAAGCCTCATTTTGGCCTTTTGGATGATGTATTAAAGGTAGCGTACAGAAACAATACTTCCTTTGCAGAATGTCAGATGACGTTCTGGCTGGCGTTGCCGTCTTGGTTTCGTAAACTCTTAGCAAAACGGTGCTGTTTGCTAAACCAAGTTTTCAGAGAAAAGTTTCTTGCCTTGAAAGGACATCTTTCGTACACCAAAACTACTAAATAGTGATACCGTTGCATTCTTGTATGATAATTTCCATTGGTCAAGGCTCAACTTATCCCTTCCCCCTCGGGGGTTGGGGTAGGGTGCACTAGACCCGATTTTGGTCGCGCCATCGAGGCTTCAAAAAGCTACTCGACCCTTATACCAACTTTTCGCCAAAGTATACCTAATCTCATGTAATTTTCCTAATCTCATGTAATTTTCCGAAATGCATAGCCGATCTCATTCCAATTTTTCGGAAAAGTACATCCAACCAGATATTCTACACCAAAATCCTAAAACACGTACCATTCCTTATACCAAAATTGTGACAATCGATACCGTTTCTTGTACCAATATCTGGAAAATCGACGCCCTTCCCACTGGCACGTCCCGGTACCCAAAGTATATCTAGTGCATCCCCGGGCCCTTTTCATCTCAAACGAAACTATAGCTTTATTCAAAGTAACAGGAGGGAGGGCTTCTATGCCAGAATTCGAGGATGGCACCCAGTGGCGTAACGCAGCTTGGGGCACCTTAGTTCAAAAACTAAGGGCCCCGACCAAAAGGGGCTTCGAGGGGGCCCCAACAAAAGATTTCTTTTGTGATCTATTTTCAAGCGAGTTTCATGGATGTGGTGATTTATAGAAAGCTTTCACAAAACGGTTCAAGTGGCACGGTAACCATGGGATCCAGAGTGGTCTTCTGAGCATTAGTAAGTGATGTTGTCTCAAAAGTTGGAATGCATTCAGGAGATGTACTCAGAGCCAAAGTGTAAGGCATGGCCTCATAATTTTCCTGGGGGCTGTGCCCTCGGACTCCCTCGTTTTTCTACCTCTTCTACTGATTCGCCCCTTCTACGACAACACTTAGGCTGACTGTAGATCAATGCAATTGTATAATCTTTGACTGCGGCCCTTATTTACTTCAAGTCTAAACTGGACAGGGTAGCTATTTTGATGTGTCTATCATAACAATTAAAATGCTTTAGCTGGGGGGCCCAAGTGGAAAAGTCCCTAAGGGCCTCGACTGTCTCCGTTACGCCACTGATGGCACCCTGCCTACCAAAGTCGAAAACATACAATGACGGCGGGAGACCAATTTTTTAGTCCATGGGTTAATGTGTCTGACCAGCGTGTAAGAAGGACCATACTGGTGCCTTTAAAATGGTAGTGGCTAGACAAATTTGAGCCAAAAAGGTTACCTTTGGTTGAAATGATTTAGCGAAAGCGATGCCTATGGCTGGTCTACTTCAACTGAAAACATTGCATCCCACCCGAATACCAAAACGGCAGTAATTCAAAAATAGTTAATGAAATAAGAAAATAACAATTACTTAACCCTTTCACGCCCGGCTAAAATTAAGCTTATCAGGAAAACCTAATGTAGATTGTCGTTTTCCAGGGGGTATCATAATCAGTGATTCAGTAAGCAATAGATAAATGCAATGTGCATAACCTTTCAAATCAATCAAAATTCCAAATGCTTTACCCCCTGAAAAATTCGCTGTTCTCAACGAATACTGTTGGGCCATATGGCCCTTCCGGGGGTGAAATAGTTAATTCATGACTTCGTTTATCGTACGTCCATCGCTTATCTTCACCTTAGTGCAGCCAAGTCACCTATCATGATGACATGCAATAGGATAAAATGCTAATCCTTCGAAAATTCTGCTACAATGTATCCGGCAGGCATCTGCTTGGGTTATAGAGATGCAGGTCTAGCGGCCTTCCAAAGTCACTCCAGCTGTGAGCTTTCTGCCCGCGTTTATGTGCTTTTGCTTGGCCTCCCCGATATGACGTGCAAACATATCGTCCCCAGGCCTCCTCTTGGATCGTTTTTCCGCTCCTTGACACCCCAAATTGGGTCAAAAACAAAACTTTGAAAAATCGTATAAAAATAACCAGAGGTCGCAAATAAATTATTTTTCTGTTTCTGGCTGAGAAGAATAATCTCTGTCAATTTCTGTGAAAACCCCTGAACGTGTAGTGGCATGGGCTAGAACGTTTCGTTGGCTATTTCTAGCTAATTTAGGCCTACTATGGACGGCGCATCCAGACATGGGACCCCTAGTTTAACATCTCTTCGGAAGGATGCCTTATGGTGTTGACCGAAACAACGTCATTCAAGTCCGAGCGCAGAGGGAACAAGGGAGTACTTTTCCAAGGAAAAGTCAGGATAATGTTTTGAGGGGCTGTTTCAGCTAAACACCGCGCGTATGCGTTTGCAACATAGATACATCTACATTTATTGCATTGACTTACGCGCGGAACAAGACACAAACTGCTTCACCCCCGTCAGGGATCTTGCGGTAAGTAAATGATCTTGTGCTTATCATATGCAGTGTCAGCCAGGAACTGCCTAAAAAAATTACGGTGTCACCTTTCCAGGAAATTCAATACCTAAATTGATGCTGGTTTTTCTCTTTGGTTAAAACTGTCAAAATTTAATCTCTCTGCCAGAAGCAAAGATGATAGCATGAGAAGCAAGAGAATACCAAAGTCCAATTGATGTATATTAGTACTTCCACAAGAGTCAAACCAGGTATGACAGACTGAGCCTTGAATGGGCCTAGCAAACGAGACTAGGCATACACTTAAAGTATACTTATTACAACTGTCGTAGTCTTGCTCCTTGATTAACTAGCAATCGCAGTTGAACGGAGTGCTGTCATCCAATTTAATACAAGAAGCAAAAACTGGGAGTGAAGCATGTGCACTTGAAGTATAAAAGTGTGAGGTCGATCTATTGAAAACGGAGTCAAAATGCCCCTTCACCTATTCACCTCTACCCTGGGTACCAGACTCTCTCAAAAAGAAAATGAGACTCTCTTATTTTCATTCCCGAGAGTCTGGTACCCAGTGTAATTCACCTCTTAACTCGAAGAAGAATGGCAGTAGCTTACATTCAGGGTCAGAAACGTAGCCGGACTACTGTAGGGGTCCTGGAGGCACATGTGCCCCAAAATTCTGTAATTATGATAAAAGTGCCCTCCCCCCAAGTTAAGGGTGCTTTCCACGGCCCTGCTCAAAGTGTTAAGATTTGCTGACTAAATACTGTACATATTCATGTCTTTTCTTTTCATTTTTCTTTGTTTTGCTATGTTATAATTCGAATTTCAAGGATAAACTATTCTAATGTGAATGCAATTGCTGGTGGTGAGAGTGGTATTTGTTTGTAGTCATTGAATCTGGACTAGACAGTACAGTAAATGTTTTACCATGTCTTGAAATTACCAGGTGTTTGGCAACAAGTGAATCCTTTATTTATATCATACAGCTGGTGAAAAGTTTTCTTTTTGAAATACGAGACTAAAGTGAAGTGTATGAAAAAGGTAATGCAGAGCAGGGTGATGTAAGGCTGCATGTATAAACTTTGGGCCCGCATTGAAAGTTTCCTAAAATTATCAGATTTCCGGTGCTAACAGTTTCTTATGAGTTTCTTAACGGTTTTATAACAATGTTCATGCTCACTACTTGGTGCTTCAAGAACAATTTAAAGCAAGGATTTTTGAAGCCTTTCCAATGTTTAGACTCAAGTACCTTACAGATACACGCTTTTTATAAGAAACTGGTTTATAAGAAACTAGTACTAAGATGGCCAGAATTAAAAAAATCTGTAGTACTATGTGCATCAAGAAACTTTTCTAAGTCAAGAGTATGGATAGCATTGCAAATATACCGCTGAAGCTTTATTCGTGAACAATATTAACTAACCAAACCCTTTGTGTTCTCGACATGATAATGTTTATTCCTATATGATGTTTTAAATGTCAAGAAACATATCTGCAGCAGTGTCAGCGACCACTCTGCATTAAAAGATAAGAAACCAATTAAGAAACTTTTAGTACTAATTTTCTAGTACTATGGCCTGATCCTAGTATGATACAAGAAAAAAAAGTGGAAATATAGTAAAAATACGTTAAGAACTCCTTTATAAAAATAAGTAGTTCCTTAAGTTATACTTTCCCAGTACTGGAGTTTCTTAAATTTTTGGCGATCTGTGAGTTGAGTTTCTTATAAGAAGTTTCTCATAAAGAATATGTGTAAGTCCTGTACTTAGGAACTGATGATTTTTTAGGCTGCCTAGTTGTACGTAAGAATATTTCTTCGAAACAGGCCTCCTGACTCGCAACATAACACTAGCCTCTTGTATGGAATATCTTCCGCCCTTCGAATACTAGTGTTTGGACAAAGATGGTGGTGCCATAAAGGGGGGACATGTCCCTACCAGATACCAAATGTTGGGAAAGTCGTCAATGAAAAATGACAAGAAATAAGTTGGGCATGGCTGAAAACTCACCTCAGAATTCCCCCCCCCACGCCTTTCGAAATTTGTAGAGCTGGCAACGTCGCTGCGACATGCCCGCCCGTCCGTGAGTCAAGCGAGGGATTTGCCGTTATTCGATATTACGTGAAGAGAAATCCAGGAAGGAAACGATTTCTAAAATCACAGATAATATACATTATCTCTGCTAAAATAAGTGATAAGTAGGAAGGAAATTTGGTACATACGCTCTGGTACCAAGAAATTTTCGTGGATTTGATTCCTTGCTTTCATTCGTCATTTGTCACATAAGGTAAAATTTGTTGACGGAGGGACAGCTGGCATTGATTACTAGCGACATCTAAGCATCAAGTTATTGCCATACTAAATGATTTTTCAAGTATTTTTGTCCCTGTGGTATTGTCCCAGCAAGATAAAATAAGATTGGTCCCAGTAATAAAGTAGCTTCCAATTACGGAAAAAAGTCGAGGCGGAAAAATTTCCAGCAATCTAATAGGCTGATCGAATTGTCGCCGCGGAAAAATGTCGAGCCGCGAATGGTAGGAATACGTTCTACTATCCGCGGCTCGACATTTCCTTGGTAAATTTCTTGTCTTAAATCAAGCGATCCATTTGAAACTGAACTTGTAAGTGACGTCACTTTTCCAAAAGCGAATCACATATTCTCGCTATGCGAGGAATTTCCCGCCTTGTGGAATTAGGCTTGGCAAGTTTACCGTACCCGTTGAGGTATGTGAAATTTGGCAGGCAAAAGAACACATGATATTCACAAGGTTATTGTGAAACAATGTATAACCCTACCACGCAGGTTTAATGAACGTGCCAGAGAAACAGGTAAGCACACTATGGCAACCAGTATAAATTCAATAAAATAATCAAGTGCATTTTTGCTTAGCAGGTTGCAAATTTTTCATTGGGACCTGCCAAGAACCGGGGGTATTATTCAAGGGTATACCACGGTATTATCAGATGGTATTTCTCTAATCAAAACAAATCCAACCACTAATTGAGATTATATAAAAATGATGCCACTAGTGCCGCAAACGTTTCCTGAAACGGTGTTATAACAGGGGACAGTTGCATTCTTCCTGCAGTGCGCCTTTCTACGCGCGGAATATTTCAGCAGATTTGAAGACTGCAGCGAGAATAACATGTGGCATCTGCCGCAGAAGGGGTTCCAGCCATGCAGTCAAGCGGTAGCTACAAGCAGCATGGAATGATGCAAATTGCTCATAACCACGCGGCTTTTTGCACGGTCAATTAGCTACAACAGGAACTGCCGCATACGCTACTTTCCAACAAGGAATGACTTGAAATCAGATGGAAATTGATTAAAGGGGATGGCCTTAATTGATGCCTCTAAGATCTGGGACAAATTCTAAGAATTGGGCAAATTGTCCCCTCTCTTCCCCTCTCTCGGTGGCCCAGACTATTTGCTTCATAACAGCTAGTTAAAGTCTTGTCATGTCACGTGAGATTGGCCATAATGCAAAATTATCAATGCAAAACCTTGCAGTTATTATTATTCGCAGGCATTTTCACATAACATATGATTTCACAACGACTTAGACTGCGTTCACATTGCACAATCTTTTGACAGCGCCTAAACGCTCGTGCAGAAATCTGCCATACTTATCCCTTACGGTGTTCAGATTGCAAAATCGAGCGTTTACGCGCTTAAAAAAGATTGTGCAATGTGAATGCAGCCTTATACAGGCCTAGGCCAAGTACCTGGACTTTAGAAATTTGGTGATGCCGTTTCGATTTTGGTAATATAGTCCATAGTACGACAGCATTTCCTTGCATAATGAACAGCACATGGCAGCAGCGATTGATAAGATATAAGTAGCACAGGTGTATCCTTTGTTCATTTTAATTTCGTGGCATGTGCTTTGTTTAGGAACAATAGAATTCGTGATTTTTTGTTGTTCTATTGTCATTGTAAGTTGCTCAGCTGCTCTTTTCTTTGCTTCAAAACACGGCATGATTTCCTTTGTATGCAATGCGTTTAAAAATCAATAATGCCATCAACGAACATCGCACGGGATATTACATAAGATATCAGGTATACCAAAAAGTAAAAAAACACCACCGGAACTCTTGGAAAAAGTATGAGACCCTAACAACGATAATGGGCTGGGGTACTTCTCTATAGCCTCCTTTGCAACTGCGGCTCATGTCGTCCATTTTACGCACCTCGCTGTCCATTTCTCGCTTATGGCGTTACGTCATACTGTCGCAAATACAACGGGCAGCTACGGAGAAGGGCCCCTATATCATGATTGCGGAGGGCGATACATTTTTCAGGGGGTCCCTGTGTCAAGACCTTTCAAGAATTTGAATTCAAAACTCCGGTTTCTGCTTGAAGTCTAAAGTTAGGTAAATTGCTTTGACTATGGTTACTGTACTTTGAACATAGCCTGGGCCTTTTAACTCAGTTCAAGGGCCAACATAGGAGGTAAAACTCGCTTGAGATGCAGTGCAAATGCAATGGAAAGGGAGTAGAAGCTTTTAGCTTTAATTTTAGATTTTGGCATGGAGTTTTAACTTAAAGGATACCATAACACGTTTTGATAGAATCGAACATTTTTGTTTCCATTTGGAAGCAAATGATTCATTAAAAATGTATCTAAAATAAGTCATCTAATTCTCACACTTTTTACGCAAATGTAAGCCGATATTAAAGCTGAAAAAATGAAGCGATTTTTGGGGTGCGATGAGGGACGGCACAGTAAAATTCAACTCGATCTAACTTGGTCGCATTGGCAATACCTCGCCCCACTTCAGTACCATCCGGAATGTGTCATTAAGCACACTTTAAATGTGAACTCGGCCTAAATGTGAATTCCGCTATAAGAGTTACAGCATTCCAGAATTTGTTCAGTCAAAAGATCAAAAGTTCGCTTGCTAAAAAGATGCACTTGCATGTGTATTAGCACGTCCAGGATCTGATGACTGGTGGATAAATTTCCTAGCAAGAATAAACAAGTTTTCCGACGGGGGCCAGCTTTCAAGGTCCAGAATACCATATTTGAGGGTCGTATAGGGGTTCTAGGGAACAGGGGAACATGCCATAGAACGCTTGGGGAACAGGGAACAAACAAAAATCTGTAGAGGAAACGAGGGAACAATTAGTTTGCTTGCAGGGAACCGGGAACACCGCAAAAGATAGAGAAAGATTGAGTTTTTACACAGGATAGCCAGATTAAATGTTAATTTTTGCCAAATTTGTTAACTGGTACAACGAAATCCTTTAGCGCTTTGTATTTATAACATCAGCTCTATGTCCCAGACGACTGCCTACCTTCTTTCTAGAGGAAATGAATGGAAAAACGATGTTTTACAAAAGAGTTTCATGATATTTGTATGGCATAATCTTTCCAGGGAACATTTCAAAATTTTGCAAGGGAACATGCGGACAAAAGACAATTTTATGAGGGAGAAGGGAACAAGGAACCCCCCCCTATACGACCCTCATATTTCCCTAACAGTTTCTCTTACAGGTCAAATTTATGACAAAGCTGAAAAGCAAAAGCAATGCAGGGTTTGCTCTATTTACGCAGTTGCTGTGGAGCAGATAAATTTTATTGTTCCATTCATCATACAGTTGCATAGGATAGACCACAGGGAGCCAGTATACTCCTTTCTATTAACTGCTTTTTATCTTTTGGGCGCTGCTTAGCTTCTTTGGTACTGCGGTAGTGGATCCAGGAAGTGCTTTAAAGAGAGTGGCATAAACCTTCCGCTTGACTCAAAAGGAAGCTTGCTACAGAGGTGATTCGTGAATCGTCAGATGTGTGACGTTGGCTGGCAAGGACTGAAGTTAGGGAGCGGTCGTTTTTAATCATGGGTACTAGGGCGGCGGATAATTTCGCACAATTAGAGAGCATTTCATACCCCATTTTGAACATAGAAAAAGTTTTTCGTGCCCAATCATCTTTCAGCAAATCGGTTTAGTACCCCATCCAGAAGTCTTTGTGCAAAAAAACATAGATGTATGGACAGATACCTAGCTGTCCCTGGCGATTTTCATTTATCCCGGTCAAGTGATTCATCATTTCCAGATATCTCTTAACTTTTCTTTCAATCTTTGATCGATAACTTCATCCAAATTTGTTCACGTAAAATAGTTTTGCACCCCACAAAAATTGCTCTTAAAATTTTCGGACCCTATTTTTGTTTGTTTTGTTTGTTTTCAATTTGTTTTGAGTGGGTTTGTCAGGATTTCTAGCTACTGAAAGCTAATTTAGGCCCACAGTGCATGCCGCATCCAGGCGTGGGACCCCTAGTTTAACGTCCCTTCCAAAGGACGACGAGGTGAGTTGCGAGGTCAGGCCTCAGAGGTCACCAATCCGAAATCTGACCTCACTCGACCAAGCTTAACTTCAGTCACCTGACGAAGACTGTGTAAGCCACTCGGCCACTCATCTACTTGCGTCATTGGGCCTCCCAAAAGTCAGCATGAATTGCCAGATGAACAATAAGTTAATGGAAAACACAAAAATACAAACCACTCTTCCTTATTGGTTGAATCAAAAAGAGACATGATATTTTCCAGTTTTCAATTTTCGCAATTTCCCGCAATGGACTGCCTAGTTGAGTCATTTCGCATTTTTCAAAACTCAGCAAGAATTGATCAATTAAAGGACAAGTCCGGAGTTGATAAAATTATTGTTAAAAAGCAACCTTACCAACTTCTGAACACCAGTCGTGAGTTCTTTCCAAGTTTTCAAGGCTTGAGCTTTCATAAGATTCAACGATTAATCTGCGTAAGTTAGGCCAAATATCTTCACCATTTTGTATTTTATACGAGCGTGCGAAGGCGCGACAAGGAGGCTTGCAATGTGGGTGGTATAATATCAACACATTTGGCAGCCTCGTTCAGGTCAACATGAAGTGACGTCAAACAAAATGACGTCATTTCGCACTTCTTAGTAGATTAAAATATGTAGTTTCGCAGATTAAAAGAGAAAAAATTGTAAAAAGGTACTGCACATCATTCACAACAGTGTAATCTCTTGAATAATCAACAATTATACCAATCCCGGACTTGTCCTTATAAGGCCAATCATCAACGAGAAAATTTCAAAGGGTAGAGAAATAAATCACTCTACCTTATTGGTTGAATCAAACTTATGCAGGGGATGCTTTGCAATCAGCAACGAACGACACACGGTGTTTCCAATGTTAACAATTTGGCGCTTAATGACCTGCCTTGTCCAGTCAAACTGCATAATTAACAATGAGTAAATTTCAAAGGGTAGAGAAATAAATCACTCTTGCTTATTGCTTGAATCAAACTTATGCAGGGGATGCTTCGCAATCAGCAACGAACGACACACGGTGTTTCCAATGTTAACAATTTGGCGCTTAATGACCTGCCTTGTCCAGTCAAACTGCATAATTAACAATGAGTAAATTTCAAAGGGTAGAGAAATAAATCACTCTTGCTTATTGCTTGAATCAAACTTATGCAGGGGATGCTTCGCAATCAGCAACGAACGACACACGGTGTTTCCAATGTTAACAATTTGGCGCTTAATGACCTGCCTTGTCCAGTCAAACTGCATAATTAACAATGAGTGAATTTCAAAGGGTAGAGAAATAAATCACTCTTGCTTATTGCTTGAATCAAACTTATGCAGGGGATGCTTCGCAATCAGCAACGAACGACACACGGTGTTTCCAATGTTCACAATTTGGCGCTTAATGACCTGCCTTGTCCAGTCAAACTGCATAATTAACAATGAGTAAATTTCAAAGGGTAGAGAAATAAATCACTCTTGCTTATTGCTTGAATCAAACTTATGCAGGGGATGCTTCGCAATCAGCAACGAACGACACACGGTGTTTCCAATGTTCACAATTTGGCGCTTAATGACCTGCCTTGTCCAGTCAAACTGCATAATTAACAATGAGTAAATTTTAAGGGTAGAGAAATAAATCACTCTTGCTTATTGGTTGAATCAAAATTATGCAGGGGATGCTTCGCAATCAGCAACGAACGACACACGGTGTTTCCAATGTTCACAATTTGGCGCTTAATGACCTGCCTTGTCCAGTCAAACTGCATAATTAACAATGAGTAAATTTCAAAGGGTAGAGAAATAAATCACTCTTGCTTATTGCTTGAATCAAACTTATGCAGGGGATGCTTCGCAATCAGCAACGAACGACACACGGTGTTTCCAATGTTAACAATTTGGCGCTTAATGACCTGCCTTGTCCAGTCAAACTGCATAATTAACAATGAGTAAATTTTAAGGGTAGAGAAATAAATCACTCTTGCTTATTGGTTGAATCAAAATTATGCAGGGGATGCTTCGCAATCAGCAACGAACGACACACGGTGTTTCCAATGTTCACAATTTGGCGCTTAATGACCTGCCTTGTCCAGTCAAACTGCATAATTAACAATGAGTAAATTTTAAGGGTAGAGAAATAAATCACTCTTGCTTATTGGTTGAATCAAAATTATGCAGGGGATGCTTTGCAATCAGCAACGAACGACACACGGTGTTTCCAATGTTCACAATTTGCCACTCAATGACCTGCCTTGTCCAGTCAAACTGCATAATTAACAATGAGTAAATTTCAAAGGGTAGAGAAATAAATCACTCTACCTTATTGGTTGAATCAAACTTATGCAGGGGATGCTTTGCAATCAGCAACGAACGACACACGGTGTTTCCAATGTTCACAATTTGGCGCTTAATGACCTGCCTTGTCCAGTCAAACTGCATAATTAACAATGAGTAAATTTTAAGGGTAGAGAAATAAATCACTCTTGCTTATTGGTTGAATCAAAATTATGCAGGGGATGCTTCGCAATCAGCAACGAACGACACACGGTATTTCCAACGTTCACAATTTGCCACTCAATGACCTGCCTTGTCCAGTCAAACTGCATAATTAACAATGAGTAAATTTTAAGGGTAGAGAAATAAATCACTCTTGCTTATTGGTTGAATCAAAATTATGCAGGGGATGCTTCGCAATCAGCAACGAACGACACACGGTATTTCCAACGTTCACAATTTGCCACTCAATGACCTGCCTTGTCCAGTCAAACTGCATAATTAACAATGAGTAAATTTCAAAGGGTAGAGAAATAAATCACTCTTGCTTATTGGTTGAATCAAAATCATGCAGGGAATGCTTTGCAAGCTGCAATCTGTAACGTCACATGATATTTCCAGTGCTCATAATTTGGCCCTTAACGGCCTGCCTTGTCGAGTCATTTCGCATTATAAAATTAAACAAGAACTGCCTAATTAACAATGAGAAAATTCCAAGTGTAGAAAATAAATCATTCTTCTTTATTGGTTGAATCAAATTATGCAGGGATGCTTAGCAATTACCAACTTCACATGACATTTCCAATTTTCATTGTCATCTGGCACTCAATGGCCTGCCTTGTCGAGTCATATGGCATTACATAACTCAGCAAGAACTGTCTAATTTTCGCAATTTACCTAATGACTTGCCGAACTGAATCACCGGCGATTGATTAACAGTATACAGAGGATGTTTAGCACCCAGGGGGGTTTACTTAACACAATTATCACCCGGGGATGTGCCTGCCAATAGGGTGTCATTTTTGGCTGAAACTTCCGGGACAGGGTTACACCTTTTGCGTCTTTATTCTGGGACAGATATGTCCATTAAAGCTCCTTTTCCAGGACGGGTCAGATTTATCGTAAAAGATAGAATATCTCACAATAGAGTTCTTAGTGCTTGCAAAGGTAATAATCAGGGAGCTCATGGGCCTGCCTGTGTACCTCCCTGGTCAAGACAGCAAACAGAACTCGAAACAGAAGGCAAGAATTTCATTACAATTCTCAATTACTTGTCACGTCACAGCAAAACTTTGAAACAACACTTTAGTCTATGAACAAAGGAAATAACGAGTTTAGTAGCGTGGTCACTATGCCTGATCTTATTCCAGGACAGGTACTATGTTTTCAGCATTCTTTTCCAGGGCAAGGTCATAAAATTTTGTTCTGGTGGGCACATCCCCGTTGCTTTTCTCCAAGGTAGACCCCCCGGGGTTTAGCAATTTGCAATTTTCATTTTCCACCGTTTTCCTTAATGGTCTGCCTGGTCGATCAGCATTTCAAAACACAGAAAACCAAATCACTCTTCCGTCGTGGTTGAATAAAAATTATGCAAGGGATGCTCAGCAATTAGCAACGGCACATCATATTACAACATTTTCCATAATGAACCAAAATGCGCCATGAAGAACCATGAGTCAGCCAGACTCTAATCATGAGTCAGCCAGACTCATGAAGTTTGGGCGCATGCCGTCCATTCAAAATGACTCAGTGAGTAAACTTCCATCCAAGGGCTGTTTTGCAATGGGAACCTGATCTGATTCTCCGAATTTCGCAATTTTCCTTATTGGCCTGCCTTGCTGAGTAACTATGCATTTCAAAACTCAGCAAGACATGCTTAATTGCCAATGAGAAAATTCCAGCCATTCGCACGACTGGAAACATCCATGCTGGAAAGCAGCAGGCACATTTGCATTTGGCATCAACAAGGGGAGCATGGTAAAAGCTGGACCGTTGGATCCTAGGATCCTATGACATGTAGGAAAATTAACACCAGAGCCACAGAACCAGAGGGTCATTGTAAAAATACCTTGAGTGTAATGGTGGAAAAGACCCTTTAGCTGTTCTACAAAAGAGTCTGAATCGAGAAATATTTCTATACATTTTTATACACTAGGTTCGATTGAATGGCGTTAGAGCTCCTATCAGTATTGTGCACTAATCTCGCCACCTACATAAGGACCCTCAAGTTACGCTCATCTCATTGAGTTGAATTGTTGTTGCTGTTATCGCTCCACTGAGGGCCTTATTCCCGCTGTAAAAACGGCAAAACAAATTCAATCGGCGACGAGATTCTGTCGCTCCGTCGTCTACCGATCAGCATGTGGCTTAAAGCAAGGCGGTTTTTGCTTTTGTGGCAACCTGGCGGCAAGAATGACCTTTTTTTACTTCAGAGGCCTATCTATATGAAGTATTGGACTTCAAGGTTGTAAAATTGAATGCGACAACTTCACAATCGTGAAAGGAAAGCAAATTTGCACGAAAAACAGGGAATGTATTGAAGCCGACATTCTAAAACAAAAGCGATGCTACGGTCGTAGTTTTGTCAGCTCCTTAATAGTCCCAGAACACAAAATCTCATCTCGACAGAAGAATTGCAATCACAAAACCACGGAAAATCACGAAACAAGTACAAACATCTCGGAACATCACTGAAAACTTGCAAAAACACAAAGAGAGACTTTGCAATCACAGAAAGAGTTACGGAAGAACATAGAAAGAGCATATAAATTGGGGAAATCACAAAAAATCATTTGAATTTGAAGAATATCCATAAACAGTCATATTCGCAGACAATCACCAAATAAAAAATCACAAAAATTAAGAAAACATTAAAAATTCAAAAAAGCAACACAAATCACAGAAAAATTTCTGGTGATTTTAAATCACGCACGCTGTTGTGAAAAGTGGCAAGCCTCTGACTTTAAGGTCCTAGGGTCCTAGGGTCCCATAGTCTGGTTTTTAATTGATGCATCAATAAGAAGATGCTGCAATAGACCCTGATTACTGGTATATCATGAAATTATTCCGCATTCTCAGCAGGATGTTTCAAATCATTTCAAGTTTCATTTTCGGTTTTAATATTACTTAGAAACGAAGTAAATTGAAATAAGCTCACAATTCAAACGAAACAGCTGGAAATGCAGGGTACCGAAAATGCAGTCAATTGATGCTTTATTGATTCGAAATAATACCGCTGTAGCGTTGCGTTTCCTTTCGTTTTTCACATTCCATGGTGTTCTTTAACGTGCAGTGATGATCTGTAATTGTGCATCGATGAAGGTGCCAAAAACGCAACCCAACTTAATTGGAGGATGTATAAGAGGAAGCATGTGAACCTTTAATAAACATTAAAAGCTCTATAAATCCTAAAGTGACCAACAAAAATCAATGAGACGAATACAAGGAGGACTCAGTTTTTTAAGGTTTACACGTTGGCAGCAAGCAGAAGTCTGCAGCTCTCTCTACGATTTAGCAATTTGATGGCGTCACAAAGTAAAAAACTAGCAGGAAATTTTTAATTGATTTACAGGGCGAGTAAAAAAAGTTCACTCGTTCGACGGGCTACAGAATAAAAAGTATATGACCGATATTCAAAACTGAGATGTTAATCTATCAGTCAAAGGCAAAGCTAGATAAGAAAATCTTGTTTGGTGAAATAACTCATTTTTAAGACCCAAAAGTTAGAAAATGCTTGTTGGGGGTTTGTATGGAAATCGAGGATTCCACGTTCCACTCTGGACTGTGATTTATTTGGCATTGAAATTCAAATTCAATGCTATTGTCAGTTTTAGCAATGAATATTAATTTCAATAGTCAAGTAAATCATGGAACTGAATGAAATGTAGAATCTTAGTTCCCTTACAAACCCCTTTGCAGCATCCTCCTAATTTCAGGGACTATAAGATGCTTGATATTATCAAACAAAATTTTCTCATCTAGGTTAGCCTTTGACTGATAGATTAACATTTTGGTTTTGCATATCTGTCCCACACTTTTTATTTGACATCCCTCCCTTCCATCAATTCAGTTGAAAGAATAGGGCGATAGCCAATAACATTTCACACGAGTAATTTCTAATGTTCTGGGAAAATTCGACGACCTTGCTCACAATAGAATGATTTTGGAACTAGTTTGACGCATACCATTTGAAGCAGAATCTACCTTGTTTCCAATTGGGGACATTTATCGAATAATTTGTCGATTTGTTGAAGCTTTAGTAAGTGCGGCCTATTTCAGATACAGGAAAGTGGTATGATTCAAAGAGGCCAACGCTCAACTTTGTGCGAGCCTTTTTATTTTTAATTAATGCATCTAATGGGAGTAAAGTGTCGTTATCATGTCTGTGACCCCTAAGCCCTATCGAAAATTAGTATACATTCTTTCACTTAAGGAGCATTTAACTCCTAAAAATCTCGTGCACCTTTGGTAAAAATCCTTTCGTTTTCAACAAAAATCCGTAAAAATCCTTTTGTTCTCAAAGACTTCACCCAAAAAGAAGAGGGCATCGCGTTCTCAGGCATCTGTGAGGACATGCCAATGGATGCATACGCACTACAGAGTTTTAACAACAAACGTTCAATCTCATGTTACCTCCTTATTATCAAGCCTACTGCAGCAACGAATTAGGGTTTTACTTTAATCACTGAGCTACCATACCCAAAGTAAACTAATCATCAACATACAAGATAAATTATTACCGATTGATCTGCTAATTCTCCGCAAGCTCTGCTAAACACCATACAATCACCATGGCCCCTTCAAGTAAATGTCCTTGTTGTTCATAGCATAAGTGTGTTTTGTTCTTGTCATATATTTCAATGTCTGTCTCAAATTCGATGCCACCCGATAGTCCCGAGAATGTCTAAATGTTTTGCTCTCCAAGGGATAGTGCCAGTAATATTATATAGTAATTTTGTAAGTCGTGTAGCTAGCAATAGGTGTAGTAACTTTTTAATGGAATATGAAAAAGATAAATGCGCTCATTAAAATTGAGATAACACATCTTTACTCAATTTAAACACATTTGTTTATAAATTATCGCTTCAAATGGAACTTATTGAACGAAATAGGATACCATAAAAGGCGCCCGCAGGATATCAAATTCGCAATCTCAAGAACCCATTTTCCGTCGTACTTCCAAAAGCTAATTTTAATTCAGTGGAATTTTCCGAGCAGGCAGTATTTCACATAATTGACGGTCATTCAACACTAAATTTCTATTCAATTACAAAGCGAAATTTTCATTTTTAAACAATAGAATTTCGGCTCGCTCGGATGATTTCATTGACTGGAAACTGGCCTTGATCAAAGTCAATCGAAGATATATGCCTTGATGCGATTCTAGCGTAAACTAAGCTCAAACGTGCAGTATATTTTTCATACAATTCTCAACTTTTGGTCACTAAGACAGCTGACAGTGAAATAATTTTGTAAATGATACTTTCATTCTCAAGAGACACAAAGTCATGGATGAAATTAGCAAAATAGATCTGCGATCATTCTACAAATATCAAACAGCAGAATACAGCCCCCTCCATCCGAGCACTCCTCCCTCCCAAAGTATCATAAAATATCCAGTTTTTGTTTTTGCATCAAAAATTACATATTTAGGAAAGGGTATGAACTCCCAAATACATCTCAGAAATTACGACGAAACTCTTTTAAGAATACAAAGGCTTGCGGTAAGTGATTCAAAATCTTCATCAACTAAACGGAGCCCCCAAAAGTACCTGTTATGTTGACTGGGTTTTACCCCAAAAGTCAATGTTTACAAGAAGGGTTGTCTTTATCAAGTTGAAGGTTTAGTTACAAATATTAGTCCCTTGATCATGGTAATACGATAGTTTGAACCTCGACGAGAGGGTTACTTGCCTGAGAAATCATCTTGAGCAAAACAAATGTAATGAAATGATTCAACGGCAGGTCAAGTCGAATTCCCTTTTCTTCACCTGGAAAGCAAATTACGTTGGGTATTGCGAAAACAGAACAGCAGATACAACAAATTGAAATCAAACAATGAAGTGATACTTACAACTTTATTTGAGGGTATTGCTAGTCCTGCTACTCCACTAACGAAGCCTTTTGGTCGCATCAACGAAAGAACTTTCTCGGCAGCAGCCATCGAACTATCGAGGAAGCTTTTCGAGAACGAGTCGCTTAATGGGACATCTGAAATACAATTCAGCATAGTTAATACCAAGCTGTTTGTATCAGCAATATGTATTATTCATTGTTGTGCATAAAGGGCTTGCAGTGAGTGGCATCGTCACAAGAAATACCTCATCATTCCTAATATGCCCCTTGCGGAGATATTCACTTACTATTATCTCTTATTTAAAGCATACATTTGCTATGCACTGCCAGAAACTGCGATTTCCTCTCCTGGTACGCTAGTTTGCACGCAAACATTGGGAATAGAACTCAACTTTATAAAACAATCATTTCCTTCATGCACATTCCCCACACCTCATATTGGGGGCGAGGGGGGGGAGGGGGTATTGCCTGCTTTACTTGTTGCATGCGAAGATCATTGGATGAATCCTATTAACTGCCGGGCTAACGGGGGTGAATACAGATCATATATAACGGGAATATATGATTCATATATGAACAGGAACAATACATAGCACATACATGTTTTTTTGCATAAGAAACTATGATCAGGCCATTGTACTAAAAGTTTCTTAATCTGTATCTCATTTTCAATGCATGAACTCATAATGGCTTCTTGACACATAAAACATCACATGGGAAGAAACAGACTTCTGAAAGTATTTACTGACCGTTACAAAACATAAAACAGCCAGCTATATTACTCAAGAATATAGGTTACACGACATACTTTCCATAATATCATTGAATCTATGCTTTCAAGTTTCTTACTACTTCACAGAGTTAGCATAAAGTTTCTTGAAGGCAGAGATAGCACCAGGGAAGAAATGCTGCCCGGGGGACGAAAATTGTCAAAGTGCCGACTGCGAGCGAAGCAAGCAAAGTTTTTACAGACCTCACCTTTCTGATTGGCTCAAAATTCGACAAAACTCTCTAGAAACATGACGAGCGGAAGTGTTGACAGTGCATGGCAATTTTCAAAGATTCAAGTGTCAAAGGGGGGCTCAGTGAATTTTGGGGGGCTCCTGTCGTCCACGTCCCCACGTCCCCCAAGCTCCCCCAGTCACGTCATCCCTGCTTGAAGTTGTTGTAGCGCTGTGGTGTAATCCTGTGACTTTGCAGCCAGAATAGTCAGGCAATTAGAGCTCGATACCCAGTAGCGCCCCAGCACTTAGGCGTCGTGACAAGGGGTCGTGGACTCGCTTTGGTCGCCTGTTATTCTGCGATCCCATCGCTTGGCGCTAAAAACGTAACTTCACCTTCACCTGCTTAAACTTTCATCAAGTTTCTTAAGATTTTGGCCAACTCTAGCCTATTGTCTAGCCCATAGGGTCTGATTAATATAACAAGCTAGGCCAACTCGGAAACCCGTTTACACTGCGCTAGTACCACGGAGGGATGGGGGTTCTCGGCTAAATTTTTTGTAGGTGTGTGCCGCCCACAGTTTCAAAATGGAACCGTTGGCTAAACCAATTGTTGTAAAAATGATACCCTTGGCTAGACAAATTTCTCCATCAAAAGTGCCCCAAGTTGGCGTTTTCTACACAAAATTTGCCAAAGTTTCGCACTCTCTCGACCAAAGTTTTTAAACAATTTGGTTTCTTTACGGGAATTACCCAATTTTGACATTTCTTTAACCAAAATTACCAAAAAGCATACCCTTGCATAGACTAAAATCAACTACAATTGCCAAAAAGTATACCCTTGCAGGCGGCACTATCCTGGGTACCAGAGCCTCAAAGAAATAGCTGAGAGAAAAAAGAAAAAATGAGGGAAACGACCCTTATAAGATAAAACTATTCTAAAAATTCACAAAAATGCCAGCACCTTATAGCCTGTGAAAAGGCCTTATCTGGGAGCTGCGGAGGAGGGAAAGAGAGGAAACTGCCTGTAGGAATGGGCTGGATTTGCGAATTCCATATACCCAATTTGGGGTATACGGCTTTCTTTGCCATTTTCCTTGAAACTGACGTGCTTAAGTCGCACAATGATATATTTGAGAGGCAACAGGTAAGATCGATCAATAACACCATCTTCATCACTTGTGGCATTGAAATTTGGGACAAATGACAGTAACCTTTGGTGCCGCAGATCAAGTGTATGAATTCAAAATATAGCCTGTTACTACAAGCTCTCCTTTCTCTTTGTATCATTTTGAAGCCTGTCCACAGGCTAGCATGACTAGCAAGGCTAGCAAGTACCTGAATATCTACAAGGCCTGTTTACTAGGGTCTCTGATAAATGCGTCAGGGAATTACGCAATTCCAAACTAGATTTGAACCTTCCGCTGTTGAAAACATCCTTTGGACAAAAGAGCTTTTCATTCAGGGGAGCAAAGCTTTGGAACAAATTAGGATCCGAAGCCAAAACTACGAGTAGCTTTTCTGCTTTTAAGAAAGCTGTCACGCAAAATTGACTCCATATATTCTTTTACTTTTACTCTATATATATTTTTTTTATACGTTAGCTGCGACATAAAATTGTAAATAGGTTTTTGTTTAGTTGACAGGGCAAGCTGTAAAGCAGTAACTTTAGTTATTGAAGTTTTTACCCTGTATAAAGAATTAAAAATGAAAACAATGAAATGAAATGAAATGAAATGAATGAAAGCATTTTGAAAACGGTGCAAAATGTGACGATAGTAAAATTTGAGCTAGCATTCACACGATGCTGGAACAATTAGAAAACGCTATGAAATTTGACGGTTAAAAGGTCGTTGCAAGACCTTGAATTTCAAAGAAATGTACATTCATCCTAAGAATCGATCAGTCTCATTTCAAAAGCGTCCAAAATGTTCTATTTTCATCACTTTGGAGTGTTCACACGATACTGTCTCCAAAATGTGCTAGTTAGAGTTCCGTTTTCAAAATCTACCGCTTTCAACATCTGCCGGCAAAAAATGTGCCATTTACTTGTGCCTAACCGTTGGTCACATTTTGACAGTTTTCAAAACGTGCGGGCATCGTGTGAACGCAGTCTAATTTTGAAAGTATTGAGGATTTTAGAAAAGTTAAAAGGTGGAATTACGGAGAACTAGCCATTCAGATAAAAAAATGGGTCATAGAAATCTACAGCCAACCTTCTGAGGCTAGATGATGGATCAGAAAACTGCAGTGTTTGAAAGGATATCAAAATTTGATCTTGCTACAAATTTCGAAAGTTTCTTTGCGCATTCACTTCATCACAAAATCTAAATCTCGAGGTATCGGAAATGCTCTGAGCGGCTTTTTAATGAAGCAAGTTTGTCTATATTCTTGAATTTATGAATTTAAAGTATTCTTTAAAGTATGAGAAAACTTTACTTGGCAAATTCTCTCATCTTTAACCCAAAAATTAGTACAATGCCCGTAAGGGGTTTGTATGGGAATCGAGAATTCCAAGCTCCATTCTGGTCCATGATTTACTCTCGAGTACCGAATAATCGTCCCCTCCCGCTTATTAATTTTTGAAAAATTTTCCAACCCCCCGCTCTTATTCCAACCCCCCTTTTATTAATTTTTGGACAACTGAAATGATATTAGACATAATTTCTGTTTAAACGCAAGAAAACGTTTCAAGAAGTGCATTCAACAGAACCAGAGTTCAAAAGTATATGTATCAGTAACATCACTATGCACATAGATATATAACAGATACGTGTTTACCTAAGAAAAGGGCTATTATCTATTTCTCCAAGCACCCCCCCCAGGTTATTCCAGGCCCCCCGATAATTGATATATCGAGCCATTTCCAACCCCCCCGATTATTCTTACCCCCCCCGTTTATTCGGTACTCGAGAGTATTTGACATTGAAATTGAAATTCAACGATATTGCCAGTTTCAGAAATTAATTTTAATTTCAATAGCAAGTAAATCATGGACCAGCATGGAATGTGGAATCTTGGTTCCCATACAAACCCCTTTCCAGCATCTTCCTAATTTCTAGGTCTATAAGATGAGAGGTATTACTGAGAAAAAATTTCTCATCAAAGTTAACGTTTGACTGATAGATAAACATTTCAGTTTTGAATATCGGCCGCATACTTTTTATTGCACAGCAACAACGACAGATTTTGTAAGACAATAGCATCAGTTGCTTTTGTTGACACCTAAATTGAAAGTGATTTGCGATTGAAGACAAAGGAAAGTCTCTCAAGCAGAAATTAAAACAAACAAAGCCGCGAAGTTTCTCTGAAACCCAGGTAGCTATCTCGCGTTTTGTGCATTCCACAAATGGTTTTTAAAAGCTAATAAGAGCGTATATTGAAAGAAGGAGGATATATCTAAACATCTACCGCGGGCATTTTATGTTTGCTGTTCAGGAGCTGAGAGTAAGTGCTTTGATTGGACCCAAAAAATACGAGAATTGAATCGTCTCCAAATCGGTTCCTATACCAAACAAGTAAAATGTCCGTGGTAGATATCTAGATATATCCTCCTTCTTTCAATATATGCTCATGTTTGCTCTTAAAAACCATTTCTGGAATGCACAACAAGCGAGATAGCTACCTGGGTCTCAGAGAAACTTTGCGGCTTCGTTTGTTTTGAATTTCTGCTTGAAAGAATTTCCTTTGTCTGCAATCGCAAATCTCTTTGAATTTAGGTGTCAATAAAAGCAACTGCTGCCATTATCTTACAAAATCTGTCCTTGTTTTGCACAGCCTGCCAAACGCATCATCTTTTTATGGACTCACTCGGCATTTACAAAGTCACAAGTGGAGGAGAATAGTTCGTAGTTAAAAACCTTATGAATTTTTATGATATTGATAAGTTATCACTCCTTAGGTTAGCTCAGAATGCCTCATTTAACCCAATGTTTTCCAATGCGAAAATGGAAACTATTACAATTTTATGACAGGTCTTCTATGAATTCAGGTTAATGAGAAATCCCTCAGGAAATCAACCTTTACATTGGCTTAGGACGACTCTCAGCCTTGCAAATTCAATTTCACTATATGAGGACATAAAACTATAACTATGAATTCTCATCTTTTCAAATAACCTTCTTCGATTTAAAGCTCGAAACTTCCTCCAAACCACGTTTGTACGTGTGTAGTGTTTTTGCATCTCTGATGTGACAGCGTTCTCCAAAACCTGCAGCTCAAATCATTTATTTTTCCAATTACGACATAGCAGGTCAGCTCTCACAGAAAAAAGAATTATCCTTTTCAAATTGATAGTTTCATGGGCCAAACTTTGCCAACCGAAAAACGCCGAAAATTCAAAGAATAGCAGCCAAAACCAAATTTTGATTATTTTCCATAAAACTGCAATTTTTTCTGACTCACCTTTCACCTGACGGGCCATATTAATAAACATCATTCCATGGAAAGAGAGAGGAGATTGCTTAAAAAAATGCGGAAAAATAAGCTTCGATTCCCTGCAAGGACTTCCGAAAAATTGCTCCAGTTCCTGTGGCCACTGTGGAGGAGCTATATCTTTCATTGTCTCTGTTTTAACATAGTTGCAAGGTTTCCATTTAGAGTTTGAGACCCTGTTTGAGTCAAGTGGTTGCTGATTTATGGCAGACGAAAGGGAAAATATGTCCCCATCAAAAAGAGCTCTGCTATTTTTCTCCAACAATGTCAAAATCAAATAACGTTTCAAAGAAAGAGTTCTAGCATCATAATCAAAGTTTCTCCGCATTTTTAAAAGGATTGGCAGTAATGCTTCATCGTCAAAAGACGCTATTAGCCTTTTCAATATGCAGAAAAAAATCAAATACAAGGCTAGAATCGTTCCTTGAATTTCTTAATTTTGGCATTGCCGGAGAACAACGAAAGTGCTGTTTTTGAAACATCCACTAATTTTGGCTTTTCTCAGCCATAAATCAGCAACCACGTGTCAGATTAACTCATACAAGGTCTCAAACTTTAAGTTGAAGCCTGATCTATGCAACTGTGTAAGAACCGAGATGACTAAATCTGCAGCTCCTACACAGTGGCTACAGAAACAGAACACACAATTCTGAAGCGCACCATAGGCGTCAAAATCTTTGCAAATTTAATCAGGTTTTAATGTTATTGCCCCATTTGTTCAAATAAATTGGCCAAAGGCAACTAAAAGGAATTTCGTATAATCCAAAAATAGAATGTTTAATATCATCATAATTTTCAGAACTACAGCATTTTAGAAATTTCTACTAGTTTGAAGTTGTGAACGTCATCAAACTGTTAAATCGGAAAGCATAAAAGCTACAGAGTTTTGCTTGTGATCATCTCTCAGACCTTGTAACAAAGGGAGATCTTGTAATGCGATAGCATCAGTTGCTTTGCTTCAGACCTCAATTCAAAGCGATTTGCGAATACAGACAAAGGAAATTCTCTCAACCAGTAATTCAAAAAAAAAACATAGCTGCAAAGTTGCCCTGATACTAGTGCGCCAAACTCTCACATGGTGCGCGCCAAGAGATGTTTTTAAGAGAAGTTATGTGCTCAAGACAAGAGAGGAAGGCTTAATCTAAAGTTCTGTGTGGCGGATTTTGCTTACGTCATGCAGAAGCTGAGCAGAGGGCATTGCAACAGTTGCATATTTGTTGCTCGAAAGTAGGCAGTTACCCCTCAGCTCCTGAATAAAATAGACAAAATCCGCGAGACACAGCTTTAGATTTACCATTCTTCTTTCATCAAAAGCACATAACTTCTCTTAAAAACCTCCCTTCGCCCGTACCGAGTGAGAGTTTGCCATTCTGGTTTCAGGTCAACTTTGCGGCTATGAATGTTTTGAATTATTGGTTGAGAGAATTTCTTTCGTTTCCATTCGCTAATCGCTTTGAATTGAGGTGTGAACCAAAGCAACTGGTTCTATAGTACTACAAAATTTGCCCTTGTTGCATTGGTTAGCATAGAGCTCAAATGTTTTGTAAATTTCTATTATATTTTTCTTCGAATTAAAGTGCTTGAAAGGAACTTTTGGTAAATTGCTGTGAATCTGCCATGGCAATTTTTTGACCCCTTCGTTAGTTTCAAAATGGCAGCGCTCTTATTAATTCTATGATTGTGACGATACCAATTTTCTAACTCCTTCCAGAAGAGCGAAAGATTTCTGCTTGTCACCATATTGCAGACCTTTCATAAACTATGGCTTTCTTGAAGATTGTATCAATTTTCCTCAAGTAACATAAGACTTAGGAAGATTTTAATTTTTTCATGAATTTTTACAAAATAATGAAAATGCCACTATTTTGCAAATAATCATGATATCAAAAAATTGCAACGGCTGATTTACAGCAGATCACCCAAAGTTACTTTCAAATCATTCAATTCATCGAAAAATGTGATACAATTTTAAATCATTCAATTAATCGAAAAATGTGATACAATTTCAAATCATTCAATTCATCGAAAAATGTAATACAATTTCAAATCATTCAATTCATCGAAAAATGTGATACAATTTCAAATCATTCAATTCATCGTAAAATGTGATACAATTTCAAATCATTCAATTCATTGAAAAATGTGATACAATTTTAAATCATTCAATTCATCGAAAAATGTGATACAATTTTACACCCGCCTTGTTGAAGCTTTCGAAAGATTTGAGTACTATGCTGAATTGGTTATATTGATGATCCTCAATGTGTTTAGACTTTAAATGATTGTCAAAGCTTCACATAACTCCTGTCGTACATCCTCTCATAAAACTTACAAAAACATTGGTTTCAAATATTAACCATATATCAAAAATACTCTCTGGGATTGTGAAAAATCGGATGAAGTCCCCTTCTTTAGCAATTCAGTTGAGATTACGGGCAAGTCACATTTTACTCATTTCATTTTAAAGTTTTGCAAGATTCGACACCTATGCTCCTCCCGGGTAAAGATACCCCAGAGCCCCCCGTTACTTCAGGATCAGTCAATTAACACATGAGTGGGTTAGCTTAAAACTGCCAGGTCAATGGGGCAGGATTTGCGTCAATTAATGTCTTTTATAGATTGAAAATTGTAATTGTTGAAGAGAGAGTAACAATGAGGTGAAAAGAACTTACAAATTCATGCAGGTTTTGTTGTCATTTTGTTAAATAGGCTTTGTGCAGAACTGATGCATTTTTAGATGGTGCCATGATAACACACCCCACCCCTCAATGTCATTGAATTGGACTAGTAAAACGAAGCACTTTTCACTTGAAATGCTAACCAGTTTTAAATCAAAACATGAATTGTAAACTTTCTGCGTCTTAGTTGAAAACTGTGTGTTCAAACTTAGCTTCGTTGATCTCTTTAACTGCCCCATTTTCACTTGTTTAATGCGAAAAAGTTGAGGCAAAAAACAGTCGTTTCATAATAAGCTAGGGATGCCTTTACTTATGTTCTAGGGGGCTGAATTCATTGAATTAGATTATATAGCATCTTTGCGGCAAAATGATAGCTCCAGAGAAAACCAGTCACCAGGTTTTGTAGTCAAGTGCATTTGAGTGCTTGAGCTGCCCAGTATTCAAGAGTTTCGTGCGTAAAAGTTGAGGTAGAAAACAATTGTTTCATAATATATTGGGACTGCCTATGTTCGCGTTTTAGGGAGCTGATATCGTTGAATCAGATTTTTCAGCATCTTTGAGGCAAGATAACAGCTCCAGAGAGAACCAGTCTCCAGGTTTTGGAGTCATGTACATTTGAGCAATTGAGTTGCCCCGTTTTTAAGTTTGAAGTGCGTAAGAGGTTATGCAGAAAACAGTTGCTTCATAACATGCTGGGGATGCCTTTATTCATGTTCAAGAGAGCTAGCAAGGATGAAGTAGCTTATAAAGCAACTTATTGATGCGATGTGATAGTTCTAGCCAAAGGTCGTCCGGTTTTGTAGTTACTCACATCTGAGCTGCCCCATATTCTTGTGTTTCATTTCACTAAGTTGAGGCAGAAAACCAGTTGTTTCATAATAAGCTAGGGATGCCCTTATCCACGCTCTAGGGGCTGGCATCGATGCAATATGATGGTTCATGATAACGGTCTTTAGGACTTTTAGTTATGTACATCTGAGCTGCCCCATTTTCATGTGTTTCATTCGACTAAGTTGAGGCAGAAAACCAGTTGTTTCATAGTAAGCTAGGGATGCCCTTATCCACGCTCCAGGGGCTGGCATCGATGAAATAAGATGGTTCATGATAACGGTCTTTAGGACTTTTAGTTATGTACATCTGAGCTGCCCCATTTTGTTGTGTTTGATGCGTTAAACTTTAGGCAAAAAACGGTTGTTTCATGATATTCTTGTGATGCCTTTATCCACCACGGTCAAGGGAGCTGCCAACATTGAATCAGATTACAAAGCAACTTTCAGCCAAAATGATGGCTCTAGCCAACAGTCGTCAAGTTTTGTAGTCACGTACATTTGAGCTGCCTAATTTTCATGTGTTTCATCCGAATAAGTTGAGGCAGAAAAACAGTTGTTTCATTATATGCCAGGGATGCCTTCATTCACGTTCTATCTAATCAGAATAAAGAACAACTTTGAAGCAAAATGACAGCTCAAGGCAATGGCCTTCACGTTTTGCAGTCTTGTGAGCTAGGGATGCCTTTATTTTGAAGGTGCTGTGATGCAGTGGCTTAATCCTCTGACTTTGCAGCCCTACAAACGCGGTGCATTATTCCCCATGGTCAGGGTGACGTAAACGATCATCCTAGAATATTTTGTGGCATTTTTTGCGGTCTTGATACCCTTTACGACTCACAATTATAGGCCCTCTCTGGGGCCACCTCTGCCCTGGCTCATGGGACTCATCGTCATCAGTCTAACCCAGGGTAAGTTTTTCACTGTTTCATTATGAGTACCTTTTGCGCAAGGTTTACCGCAGGGATACAGGGGACTCATACTTCCACAGTAGCCAAAGAAACGGAACACAATTTTTTTGGGAGACCTTGTACATACATACAAACCTGGTTAGGAGGAGGTTTCGAGCAAAAAATTGAGGAAGGTTATCACAGATGAGAACTTATGGTTATCTTATGTCCTCATATAGAAAGATTGAATCTGCAAGGCACGGACAGTCGTTCTAAGTCAATCTAATGAGTTGATTTCCACACAAATTTTCGCTCGAACGTTAATTTATAGAAAAAGTGCCACAAAATTATAGTAGTCCCAATGTTCGCATTGGCAAACATTCGATCGAGAGAGGCATTCTGAGCTTGTTGGGGAGACGAGATACGCTTTGTCCGAGAAACCTTATGTGTCCCCCCGTGCAGTGGGTTAAAGCTCATGCGCCCGTCACCGCTTCAACTCCAAAGCGCTACTGCGCATGAGCTTTAACCCACTGCACAGGGGGACACATAAGGTTTCTCGGACAAAGACCCGAGAATTCTAATACCTTCTGCTCGGCTTCTGGATGGGGTGGACGGAATCCGCGAGGCCAAACTTCAGATTTACCCTTTTTCTTTCGTTATAAGAACACAACTTCCCTTAAAAGTCATCTTTCGTTTGCATAGGGCGAGAGTTTGCCCTACTGGTTTTGGGGCAACTTTTGCGGCCGTGTTTGTTTTGATTTACCGATTGAAAGAATTTCCATTGTCTGCAGTCATTAATCGCTTTGAATTAAGGTTTCAATTAAAACAACTGTCGCTGTTATATTACAAAGTTGGAGCTGATTAAAGGCAGTCTGTCACGTCTCTGATTGGCCGCGACAAAGTCAAAGCTCAACACAACAGATTTCTTTGTGAGTCTGTGTCTTTGAAACAAAGGAGGGCTAATCGTCTTGACTTTCTACGGCCGTAGAAAGTCAGAGGATTAGCAGCCATTCAAATGTCCTATTCTTTGTATTGTCCAAATCTCCCAATCAAATGCGTGACAGACTGCCTTTAATACCGCTGTGAAACAACTTTCAGAAGCTGTTTGTATTTATACCGTAAAGCAATGCATTGCTTTTCAATCATTCTGGCATTTGATAAACAAACAAAGCATGACTTCCATGAAGAGGTCCAAGGAGGCTCAAAGAAAACATTTTCGCCAGTAGACTCGGTAAGAACTTCAACCATGAACATATCAACCGAAAAACGAAACAGTTGGTTGACTGACTTGAAGTTAGAACTGTAAAACAAAGTTGATCGAAACCATTTCCGCCCGTTATCGTATAAACTTCCCTAATCTAAAATCCACAAGGAACTTCTGGAGCAAATCATAACCGTGAAAACCGTAAAACGAAACAGTTAGTCAATGATTCGAAATTAGACCTAGAAAACAAAATGGATTGAAGTATTTCGCCAGTTGTCGTAAAAAGTTCGCTAATATAAAACTTCATATAGCGAACGATAAACGATATCGCATAAACGATAACCGGTGAGAATATTTCCAATCTACTTTGTTTTCTATTTTCTTTCATATTTATCTATTTACACCGACTTAAGTTATCAATTGTAAAACCATAATTGCTTTCCAAACTGCCCTGTACAAAGAGAAAGAAAAAAAATAAAAGTAGTTTAAAGCACTGGAACGATCAGCGGGAAGAAAAGGGCTCAGCTCCTTTATGTTTTGGAATTGTCGAGACAAGATTTAAATTGTTTGAAATTTTTAGTTAATTTTGATTTTGCATCCAGGCCATTCCTTAGCAATCCCAAAGAAAAGCATTTTGGCCACATGTTGTTCGTAGAAATGGGACACGTAGATCTGTTTCGGTGTTTCGAAGGTCCCGGGTACTGGTTTCGGATAACCTGTGAGCTACAGCATATATACACTGTGTGCGATTTTTAATGTTTCTTTTACAATCAAGTCATTTACTGTCTGCCAGCCCAGCTTACTTATGATTAGAAGAGCGGAAGCGTTGTAGGGGCTATTGGTTACGATTCTGGCAGCACTATTTTGTAGTTTCTGTAGCTTGTCTAGTGCCGTGATTCCAAATACATTAAACTGGTCTTCAACTCGAAATCAGAATGAACAATGGACTTTATCAAGAGAATTTTCATCAGTTATCGTCTAAGGGTTGCTGATACAAATCCTGTCTATACCCAGTCTAAATCTTGCAGGTCTCATCATGACCGTGAAAACACACATTAAAACAAAACAGGTAGTTGACGGACTCAAAATTAGAACTGTACAACAAAGTTGATCGAAAAATTTCTCGCTGGTGATCATAAAAAGTTCGCTAATATCAACCCAGTCTAAACGTTGCAGGCCATATAGGATAACCACGAAAAAATACCGTTAAAATGAAACAGTTAGTTAATTGACTCGAGATCAAAACTGGAAAACCAAGTTGATCAAAAAAAAAATATTTTCACCAGTGAATAACAAAAACAATTTACAGAAAACAACAGAAAGATCAAAGCTGCTCATAAACTGATCCACAAATGAACAAACATATCTTCGCCAATGATTTGAACGCTGATACGAAGCCAATAAAGAACTTGCAGCTCAATCCACTCTTAAAACAGGTCGATACAAATAACCGAAAGAGCGACAGAAATCGTAAGTTGCCGACGATCGTAAAAAGACCGCTAATTCAAAGCCAAAGGTCGTGTTGATCGATAAAGTTGGTCAAAAAACTTACCGCTAAAGCGAAACAGTTGTTCAATTGACCCGCATTCAGAACTGGAAACCGAAGCCTGCGGTGATACAAAACAACTCTCCAGTGAAAAAACCCCCTCACACATTCAACGTTGAGAAGGGCAAAGTGCGGTATAGCTAAGGGTTTGCGTTTCACTACCTAAATGGGGCTATGCAAAGTAAACGCTGTTGTTTTCCCATTGTATAATAGGATCTAGGAGAATGCTGAGAGAATCACCGCTCAGACTGCACTACAATTAAAATTTCCTTTTTTCCGACTCAAAACAAAACGAAGCACAATGAAATGTAGGAATTCTCTCGCATGAGGGATCGAAAACAAGGCCGACAAAGGTCGGAAGCGCACGTTCCTTTGGGCTTTCGTACCACGCTCCCAGCTTTGCGAAGGTGAATCGGCCCCTTTTCGACACTGCTGCACGTAATTAGTATTCTGCTAAGCGCCCGAATGCCTTGTACCTTGAAACTGGTGACAGGGCAGTCATGAATATTTCTATTAATGACATTAGTGGCACAGTTCTTGGAGATGAGGGCTACTCCAAACTCAGAGGAGTTGCAGACGGGAGATGAACAGTCCTTAAAGATAAGGGTTATCTAGAACTCGGAGGAGTTGTAGATGGGAGTAAGGGGCACGTTTCACGCTGGCTGCAGGTAATTAGCATTTTGCAGAGCCCCTGAATACCTTGTACCTTGAAATTGGCACGAGACCGAGCAGTTATGAATATTTCTATTAATGTCATTATTTGCATAGCTCTCGGAGATGAGTGCTACCCGAACTAGCAGGGGTTGCAGACAGGAGTAAGAGGGAATCCTTTCAAATTACCTGCGGGTGATTGGTATTCTGCCTTGCACTTTGAAATTGATTATTGTACAGCTGCAAATTTTCTGATGAATGTCATTAGTTGCACAGTCGTTAAAGATAAGTGCTACTTAAAACTCAGAGGAGTTGTAGGTGAGAGTAAGAGGCTCGCTTCAAGCTGAATTCAAGTAACTAGTATTCAGTTAAGCCCGGGAATGCCTTGTACCTTGAACCTGATTACCCGCTAGTCATGAATATTTCTGTCAATGACATTACTTGCACAGTCCTTCGAGATGAGGGCTACTTCAAACTCAGAAGAGTTGTAGATGGGAGTAAGAGGACATCATTTCAAATAACCTGTGGGTAATTATCATTCTGCTTTGTGGCATAAAATTGATGAACTGAAATTTGCAAACTTTTCTGATGAATGTAATAAGTTGCACCGTCCTTAAAGATAAGAGCTACTTAGAACTCAGAGGAGCTGTAGATGGGAGTAAGAGGCCAATTTCAAGGTAACTACAAATGATTTGTATCCTGCTAAGCCCCCAAATGCCTTGTTCTTTGAAACTGATGACGAGGCAATTCTCTGACTAATGTCGTTGGTTGCAGAGTCCTCGCAAATTGGGGCTACTTTATATTCAGGGGGGTTATTGACGGAGTAGAGACAGAATTCACTGAGTAAGAGAGGCTCCAGAAAATAAGTCTAGTGTGAATTCAGGCTTTGGACAATTAAAGCCTTGTCAAAAGACGAAATTGATATGTAGAGCATCTGAAAGACTGCCTGTTGCACAAAAGGTTTGTTATTAGAAAGCCAGTACTATTTGAGATTATTCACCTAAAACATTGTTTCATCTATAACATTGTGAGCCAGGAACCCTTCCTTAGCGAGGATGCATGGAGCAGCGGTAGTTGAAGAGGCAGTTGCTATCATTGTTGTTCTGCCGGCCGGGGTTTCCGTGCTCAGTATTATCGCTACACGCCTCATTATTTTCCAGTAATAATTGTTGATATGTAGCTTTTTCTTATTGTATAACTATATAATCAGTTTGTGATTTAGTTGCATGATCAACAAGAACAGATTTTGTAATACAATAGCAACAGTTGCTTTAACTGACGCCTCAATCTAAAGCAACTAGTAACTGCAGACAAAAGAAATTCTCTCAACCAGTAAATCGAAACAAACACGGCCCCAAAAGTTGCCCGGAAACCAGTAGGGCAAACTCTAGACTCGGACAAGCGAAAGGCGGTTTTTAAGAGAAGTAATGTGCTTTTAACGAAAGGAGGGGGGGGGGGTAAATCTTAAAATTCTATCTCGCGGATTTTATCAATTTGATTCAGAAGGCATTATAATTCTCGGGTATTTTGGGCTTAAGTGAGACAATCACCACGCAGCTCCTGAATCAAATAAACAAAATCCGCGAGACAGAACTTTAAATTTCCCTTTCCTCTTTCGTTATAAGGACATAAATTCTCTTAAAATCCATTCGCTTGCACAAGGCTAGATTTTGCCCTCTGGTTTCGGGGCAACTTTTGCGACCTTGTTTGTTCTATTTACCGGTCCGGTGAATTTTCTATGTCTACACTCAATAATCGCCTTGAACTGAGGTGCCCATTACAAAATCTTTCCTTGTTTGCATGATCTTTATGTAATAGCCATGGGGTAGTAATGTCCTTTCACTCCCTTTGGTATTGTCCTTGCAGTGTTGTAAAGTAGTTCTTCTTTCGCACATCCTTATGTGAAAACTTGCTTTCTAAATACAATGAGAAAATGGTTTTGAGCTTTGTCAAGGCATTACATTTTCTAACGAATGCTACTTGTCATCCAATATTAGCGAAACGGGAAAATATCGGCGAGTTTACGAAACCACGACGGCAGCGGCAACTGTAACGCAATGTTGCAATTGTTTTAGATTCAAAAGATTTCCTGTTTTCCGTTCGAATTGGGTCCCTTGAGAGTCTCTGAAGTTGTCCTTTTCAATTTCACAACTTGAAAATCCTATTTCTGGCGTTCTGTACTGCAGATATAGGACTCCGAAGTAAAATTCAATCTCCTAAAATGTTTGTTTACAAAGAAAAAAGATGGTTTTCAGGCATCTCTGAGTTATCGGAGGCCTCTTTTTGGCCTTTAAGATGATATACTAAAGGCAGCGTGCGGAAAAATACTTGCTTGGCAGATATCAGATGACGTTCTGGCTGGCGCTGCCGTCCGGGCTCCATAAGCTCTCTATTGCTTTGCAAACACATCCCAGTTTTTTACCCAGCAACATTTGCTTGATTTTGGTCATGGCTTAAGGAGAATGCGCAGATCTTTGAAGGGATTTTAAAAGGGCGATGTTGCAAGTTTATGCTGACGTACAAGGCGCTGCTCGATAGGGGATCAGCAAACTTTGCATATCTTTGAAAGAATTACAGTTGATAATGATCGATTTATCTAAAGTTACGTTATGTGCGAGGTAGGTCAGCTAATCCCCTCTTGAATTGCTAAGTGTGACAGCTGCATCAGAGCACGCTGCAAAATGCGTCAATTTGCTTACAATGTAATCATTTGGTAGGCGTTAAACCACCTCAACTTCTATTTTAACCACTGCAATATAATGAGACTGGCGTATCTGATTAAACCCCATTCAACCACTTCGCTCTCATGCTTATCAGGTGTGATCTTACCCCTGCTTCTATTAATACCGGTGAAACATATTTCTGTAGTAGCGTATCTTATTTTACCATTTCAGTCCTGTGACAATCAGGCGTAAACCTGCCCTGGCTTCTGTTTCTATCAGTGAAACATAACGCTGGAGAGGTGTATCTGTTTCATCAATTTCACTTCTGTGACTATCAGGCGTAAAAGCAACCCCGCTTCTATGTCTACGAGTGAAATAGAACAGAGTAGCGTATCTGTTTTAACCATTTCACTCCTGTAACTAGCAGGCATAAACCCATCCCTGCTTCTATTTCTATCAGTGAAATATAATGTTGGAGTGCAGTGGCGTATCTGTTTGAACAATTTCTCTCCTACGACCATCAGGTGTGAAACCACCCATGCTTCTATTTTTACTAATGAAATTCATCGTTGGAGTAGCATATCTGGTTTTGCCATTTCACTCAAGTAATTATCAGGCGTAAAACCACTCCTGCTTCTACGTTCACTTGCGAAATAAAACGTTGAACTAGCAAATCTGATTCAACCATTTCATTCCCATGATTATCAGTCGTCAAATAACCCCTGCTTCTATTTTGACCAGCGAAATATAACGTTGGAGTAGTACACCTGATTTAACCATTTCATTTCTGTCACTATCAGGCGTGAAATACTCCCTCCTTCCATTTTCGTCAGTGAAACATATCGTTTGGAGGGGCATATCCGATTTGAAAAAAAACCCTTCTTCTGTTTTCGCAAGTGAATAGACCTTTTAGCTATTCTGAAAACGAATGTGTATCCAACGATATTTCATTACAATTTGTAGAATTTTCGAATGTGCACAATTGCGATCGAAGCTCTAACGACACTCTATCGAACCTCGCGTATAAAATTGTATAAAAATATCGCTCGATCCAGGCTCTTTTGTAGAATAGGTAAAAGGTCTATTGTGGCGTGGGAGGCATATCTCGCGACGGGGTAATCAATCAGGTCTCAAACTCTAAGGTAAAGCTTGACCTATGCAACTATGTCAAAACCGAGGTAACTCAATCTACTGCTCCTCCACAGTAGCCACACCGGCGGGACACAATTTTTTTGCGAGACCCTGTTCATAGTGAAATACAAGAGGAAACACCCTCCCGGGCAATAAAGGCCTGGTTAGCAACTTGGATCGTAATCTGCTTTGATTTTACTCCCTACTGCGTGGCGGCGCTATATTATGAGCATACTAACCGGTTTCGCAATGTACTGGAAAATATAAAGCCTGAGGTCTTAAAAGTACAGACCAAGTTTGCGAGGTCTGTGCATTAAGATTGAGGGCTTATATTTTCCTGTACAACAACAAAACCGGTTAGTATGAGCTTTATTACCTGATAGCTTCTAATTTTCGCCCGTATCAGTTAGTTAAAAACATTTTGTTACTGTCATGTCGTTTGGGATTATCTCGGGGGGGGGGATATCTCGACCTATCATCTGACGGGGACGTGCCATTTTGCCCGAAAAATTGGTACCCATAGTTCCGTAAATTCTGGTGGATTTTTGGATCATAACTCCGTAAATCGATTAAACATATGGGCCATAATTCTGGAAATTATGAAAAATCCCTCGAAAAGGACACCCATAATTACGTGAAATGCTCAAAACTTGTGAAAATGATACCCATAATTCCGTAACGGTTTGAAAAAAGTACCCCTAAAAATGGCACGTCCCCGTACCATGAAAAGTACTAAGTTACCCCCCCCCCGAGGGGATTATTGTAAATCTTAAATACCTAATGCAGTTGCTGTGGTGACACAAAACCGCGGCCTTGCATGAACACAAGGCTACGGGAAACCCGCTGGAAAGGTGCGATTAACCAATAAGAGTGGAGGGATTCTGCATTGCCTCGTTTTTGAAACTACAGTCAGGTAATAATGCAGCGTAATGCCCTGATTTTGCAGCCAGTCAGGAGGTCAGCATTCAATATCACGTAGAGGCCCACAACTTGAAAGCAATGACAATGGGTCAAGCACTCGATTAGGTCTTCTCTTTTTCTGTGATCCCAGCGGATGGCGCTAAAGCCGTAATTTCATCTTCATCTTCACCTTCATCTTCAATCCAACCGATAGTCAAGGCTGGATACGCAAATCATTTCTCTGATGATGACAAACGACGATGCAGGACTGATACAGGATCGTCTTTGTATGCTAAATCAACAAAGATGGATAAACCACGCTTTAGTGCTTGAGTCACACATGAGGCAGTTTTGTGGTTTGATGCCGTGCAGTTCGATAGCGTTCAAGAAAACCAGTGCTGTAGCATCAACAATGGATTGCCACGCTGCATCGTTATTCAGAATGCATCAAGGACGACGCTTGTAGTGTGAATCGGCTTAACACATTAAGCCGTATCAAGGGTGTTAGGACACCAATGTTTGGATTGAATATTTATTTACATTGCTCTGATTGTTTTTGTTGACCGTTTTGTTCAACTGAACTTGGCCCAATTGCATTCAGTGTAGGCATTCCAATCTAACTTCCTTGTATTCTTGCGTGTTATGTCCTTTTCTTCTGCATAATAATAAATAATAATGAAAATAACGAATAATTTATTCAAAGGTGGCAGAGACAATAGCGTTAGCCAATAGGTTAACCAATAGACTTATACCTTTTTGCTCCTTGTTTTCCCTGCATTCTTTGGTTTTTGATATCACCAGGTCGACAGGGACTACTTATATTACTCTTAAAAAGTAGACCAATTTTTCAAAATGACCTAAACTAGCAAGAGTTCTTGTACACTGAACGAAATCGCTTTGAAGTCTTATCTAAAGAGCTTGAACATTGAAGAGGAAACTTTTAGTACGAACAATGATGTTTTCGAGACCTGCAAAATCGCGAAATGCAAACCCTTTAGGCAGTTATCTTTCTTTGTAGAAACCACATAGGTCCATTGCAGCTGCGAGAACTCTAGGCCTCATCAACGGTATTTTGTATGCGACAACAACAAGTGTCTAAATAGCCCCTCCCAATTGGCTAAAAAATAAATTCTAGCAATTTGATTGATGGATGTGGAATCACTTTGCGTGGGCCTAACTTGGGTCCACTTTTAAGAGTAATACTATGAGTCCCTATCGACCAACTGATATCAGCAAATCAGAGAACGCAAGGAAACCAGGGACAAAAAAGCATAAGAGTAGTGAACCAATACACAAGAATATAAGTGAGTCAGATTCGAATGATCAGACCAAAGCGGCTTTAGATCAAGTTCAGTTGAACAAAATAACGAAAACAAGAGCAATCACAGCAATGTAAATATCTTATCAAACCGTGAGTGTCCTAGCACCCCTTTGACCGCGTAGCAGGCAATCTATCGCTTCCTCCAAATAAATGCTTGGGACAAGGCAGCCTCCATTTAGTACAACTTTAGTTCACTGAGAATGAATAAATCGTTTGACAATTCAAAATTTAGAAATATGCCCTCCTATCATCTTCATAATTCCCACAGGTAAACAAAATTTTGAAAAGAAGTTACCTGATTTCACTTGTCTAAACGCTATCATTTTTCTGCATTAAGTTGCTAATACTTATCGTTCTCGTCATTTCAGTCCAGTGTTCGCTTCGAATAAATAGTCTTCATTATTTTCACACAATTGAAGTTGCTTGTTGAGCGGTCCTCGACGAGCGTCTCTCAATTTGTCGGCAATGTCATTCTGAAGAACACCGGCTACATCCTACAAGAAAGATCGAAGAATCAAGAAATGTCTCACCTTCCATTACACATAGGCATTAATTTAAAGAATTTTCATCACTGCACAAAACAGCGTACACTACAGTTTGTGGGTCAATAGGGTGTGGTGAAAGGGTGTGGCAATTGATTTTGCCAAGTCCTTGAGAACAGAGACTGGATGATATGTAATATTTTTCATCCACCGGACAGCATAATTATTCACTGATTGCCGAGCACCATTATTTGTCTCTGTAGAGGTTGTGCAGCAAGATGCCAGAGATCAGATGTCCATAAATCTAGGGGGTTCCAGGGGTACACTCCCCTGGAAAATTTTTGTAAATATGACCTCTAGAATGGCTAGAATGCACTTGGTTCTTCTTATTCTAAGGCAACTTGACTTGCGCCTAATTCCCCAATATTTGATCGTGCCGTTTGATTCCAATCTCTGACTTCTCTCTTCAAATTGAACTCTCTTCCAAGCTGGTTTTGACAATATTCTTACTTTCTTACAAAATAATGCCAAGATTGTATAGTTTTTCTTGTTCCAAGAAACTACGAAGATGTGAATTAGTTCTAAAAAAAGAGGCAAATTTTCTGTTAAATTAGCAGGGGGTGCCAAGTTGACTTTCATTGAAAAGGAGCATTCATTTGTCTTTATTATGAAAATATTAACCCTTTCACCCCCGGAAGGGCCATATGGCCCAACGGTATTCATTGAGAACTGCAAATTTTACAGGGGGTAAAGCATTTGGAATTTTGATTGCTTTGAAAGGTTATGCACATTGTATTTATCTATTGCTTACTGTATCACTGATTATGATACCCCCTGGAAAACGACACTCTGCATCAGGTTTACCTGTCAAGCTTAATTTTAGCCGGGCGTGAAAGGGTTAAGAACAGGAGTAGTCAAATATTTCATAGCAAAATATGAAACAATCATCAATGGACAATATTCAATTCATCACTGCACATTCTCGATTCATCATTGCACATTCTCGATTCATCACTGCACAAATTGATCATCACTGATTGTACACAGAATTTTTTACAAGATTCATTTCATTTCATTTCATTTCATTTTATAATATTTATACAGGGTAAGTATTCAATACAAAAAGTGAAGTTGATTTACAAACTGCCCTGTTACAAAAGAAAATAAGCTATAAAAATTACAATTTCAAGATAAAAATTTGTATACAAAAGTAAAGTAAAAGGAGATGTGAGACAGTGCTCAGGATTTGTCATTTTTCAGTGATGATTTGAATTGGGTGAAAGTATTTGCCACAAGAAACTAAAGACTGATTTCCAGCCAGTGGAATTTCCGAGCGGGTGGAATTTTACACAGTAAATAGTTACTTGGGCGTGACTGTCTACTCAAATTCAAAGCAGCATCTTCTCTTGTAACAATGGAATTCCAGTCCGCTCGGAAACTTCCACTGAATGGAAATCATCCTTCACTAGGTTCATTCGATAACGGTACAACGGAGAGGAATGTGTCAGCGAAGCCGCAAATACAGTTGAGATATTTTCTTCTGCGAAGGCACATTCAGACAAAGAAATACAAGGGGATGACCAAATCCAAACAACAACGAGCGTTAGATTTATGCCTTTTCATCCCTTGTTTCCCCTGCGTTCTTTGATTTGCTGATAACACTTGGCCAATAGGGATTCATAATATTACTCTTAAAAAATAGGCCCAATTTCGGTCCGCGTAGAGTGATTGCGCATTCACTACTCAAATTGCCAGAATCTAGTTTTTAGCCAATCAGGAGGCACTATTTAGACATTTGTTATCGTTGCATTCAAAAAGTGGTTGATGCGGCCAAGAGTTCTCACAGCTGCAATGGATCTATTTTGTTCCTACAGAGGAAGATTACTGCCTGAAAGGTATGCATTTTGCAAAGGGAAACACCACTCTTTGCACTGAAAGCTTCCTTATGAATGTTCAAGCTCTTTAAACTGGACTTTGAAGAGAATTTTTGGAATGTGAGAGAGCTCCCGCTAGTATAGGCCATTTTGGAAAAGCGGGCCCACTAGCAGGGGTAAATTTTGTAATAATAGAAATTTCAGTTTGTTTACATTTTGCACCATAGCCAATCAACGAGCTCCAATTCGATCACGTGATTAACTACTTCGCGCGTCGAGAGTCGTAGCTGTGGAGAAAACCATAGGAAAACTACCCTCTCAAAGTTTGGTCGCCGCGAAAATATACTTTCGAAGAAGCTTTAGAAATTTTAAATCTGTGTTGTCAGATAAATTTCCTAACCAGGGTTGCTTGCCCACTTGTCTGCTATACCTGGTTTTTGCGAAATAATTCCTTGAAACTCCGTCATTTCACGGAACCTCTCACTTCCTTTGAAGTAGCCGAGGTTCAGCGCGAAAAGGAACGATAATATGGCACTCTTAACATCTAAAATCAGTTCGAGACTGGAAATTAAGGTTACAAAACATTTTATTTTGATTTACCGGAAAGAAGTATTTCAGCAACCATCCTAAGTGGCCGTCAGTTGGCCCTGTGGCCCTGTCAACAAAATTTGCATAACAAGGAAAATTAGCATGTAAGGGTTTCTCTTGTTAGTGTTTTGGCGGGAGTTTTGTCAATTGATCCTCTTATTATTCAAAACTGGACTGAAACATTATTTGGTTGCTTCGATAAATGATGAAAACCTTGGGACAAAATTGAATAAGATTGTGGCACCTTTTGGCAGCAGAACTGGTAAAATAGGAGATAAGATCATGAAGAGTTTGTACAATTAATCAGTCGATGAGAAATAGAATGTTGTTTCTGACATCTTGATTTTGCAAACTCTACGGCCACGAAGGTTTCCCCAACGAGTGACATAAAAGAAGGGAGCAGAAAAGTTAAAAGAAGTCAGTCTTGAAAAGTAAGTGGATTAATTTGTAAAAGGATGAATCACATAACTCATGTCTTCTTAAACGTTGGATTTAATTTCGCCTTCAAATAAAATTGGAGAATGACGAACTTTTATAAATACTTCCGAATTTATGAATTTGAATTTACACACCTGGGTCGGAAGCATTCCAGCTACAAAGATTTATGTGACATAGAGTTGAAATTCAAGATGTTCTTACCTTGGAACAGGGTCCTTATCAAATTTCCTTGTACGTTTTACACTCAAGTTTTATATGGAGAAACTCAATAGAAGATCACTAAAAGGCTAAGAAACTCGAGAACTGGCAAAAAGCATTTGGAAATTTCCAGTTTAGTGAAGGAAAGCCTCGGCATAGTTTACTTTATATATTTTACCTGTTTCCTGTCTTATATTACTCGGAGGGTATCTACTTGAGTTAATGTCTAAACATACGAGTACTGTTTTGAAATTTTCACGAGGGTACAAGCGATTTTTATGGAACGCGTAAGAAACTCGATTCTTGACCGAAAATCTGATAATTTTGATAATAAACCTTTTGATTAATAAACCTTCAATACTTGACTAAATTGTTAATCTCTTACAAATAAATGTGTATTCTTTCAACATTCATCGAAAGGAGCATTTATCGTAATCACTAAATTTGGAGCATCCAAATTCAAATAAACACAAAACTTTGTTGTACAACTCTGTTGTGCAACTATTTCTTACTCTACTCTTTCAGTTGACCGGCCAAAGTCTTGTTTAGTGTTGTCTTAGTGTTTTTTATTTTCCGAAGAAACCAGCAAATGATTCTTCATGTTACACTCTGATCAATCGACGAATTGGCAAAAACAGCTGCTAAAACACCCACAAGAGAAACCCTTCCATGCTGATTTTTCCTGTTCTGCAAATTTCGTTGCCACGGCTAACTGACGACCGTTTCAAAATTAAATGTATTATTATTTTGGAACTGAATTTAGCCGTTTAAAGTGCCATTTTGTCGTTCCTAAAGACAAAGATTAGTTTTATTGCGCCGGAACTCAGCTCTATCAAAGGAAACGAGAGGTCCGTGAAACGAAGAAGTTTCAAGAAATTATTTCACAAAAACAAGGTACGGCAGACAAGTGGGCAAGCAACCCTGGCTAGGATATTAATCTGACAACACAGATTTAAAATTTCTAAAGCTTCTTCGCAAGTATATTTTCGCGGCGACCAAAAGTTGAGAGGGTAGTTGTCTTATGGTTTTCTCCACAGCTACCACTCTCGACGCGCGAAGTTGTTGATCATGTGATTAAAATGGAGCTTGTTGATTGGCTATGGTGCAAAATGTAAACAAACTGAGATTTCTATTGTTACAAAATTTACCCCTGCTGGGCCCACTGTTTAAAGATATCGGCAAATCAAAGAACGCTGAGAAACAAGGGACGAAAAGAAGTTTGTCTCGACCAGCGTTTGGGCAACCGCAAGTTTATATGAAACAAAGAGGCAAAAATAAAGACAAGGCAAATAGATGTTTAATCAAAACATGGTGTCCTGAAACCCTTGGCTTTTACTGTAATTTGCCATAACTGCACCCGTCGATGCTGAACTGTTATGGACGTCCTAATAGTCCCATTTCATGCGTATATTGCTGTGTGTCTGGCCTTATCAAAGCACTGTTTATGTGAGAATTTGGCTCCTGTCGGCTTTTTTTGCATACACTCATACCGCATGTTCGTGTCTTTTTAAACAGATGACAGCAACTGTACTATCTCATTTTCTTACTCGTATTAGAATCGGCGTGGTGCTATGTTTTGCCGACTTTCAATTTCACGTTGATACACAGAACACAGTAAGTGCCCTAAGGTAAATCCCGCGTATAAGAACCTACTTTTTTGAGAGCCGGGCTGAAATTGGTTCTTTTTTCAAAGGTACTAAGACTAATTTCAAGGTATAGAGGTTCTTATTTCAAGGGTGCCTCATGCAGTCCCCTTGAGAGTTTCACAAAGATGTTCAGCCCTTAGACCTAATAAGTAATTGGCGAGGAGAATAAAACTTTCCAAGCCAACTGGGACGACAATGACCTTAATAACAGCAACCAAAGATCAACTTTGCAACCCCTGCGATAAGAACTTGTGTTTCATCAAACTGAAATAGGTTCTTAATTGCAAGGTGCATAATTTAGGAAAGACAGCCTCTAGGTTCTTATTTTGGTAGGTTCTTATATGCGGGCATTTACTGTATCTCATTATCTTGCTCACATGGGAATTTATGCAGTACAATATCTTTTGCGAATTTATAATTTCACGCTTCCAGTGGCAGTGGCGTAATGCATTTAGTAACCTACGTGTAGACTTCACTTTTGCAGAGGAGCTTTTGAGCAAACTATGCAATTAAAGCAAGTAACAGTTCGAGAACAAAGAGCCTGCAACCAAAAGAGACCCCAAAACACAACCTCGATTCCAGGGCTATCATTGTCTTCAGCCTCACCTCTTCAGCACAAATGATACTGTAACAGTATCAATGGGCGGGCCGCCCATTGTTACCCTGGGTTCGAGGTTGCCCAAAACAATCTTTGACATAATTATGTTTTGTAGCAATAGGGACCTTTAGCAATTGGACAGCAACTGCAACGACAACGCAGATGTGCCCTTTGTTTCCGAACTTCGGATTGAAAAGAGTCTTTGTTTTTCGCTTCCCTTGAGAGTCTGTGAAGTTGTCCTTTTCACATTGCACAACTTGGAAATCCTATTTCTAACGAGCTGTTCTTCAGATCTGGATCTTCAAAGTGAAACTCAGTCATTTTAAATGTTAATTATCAAGGAAGCAGAGCGTTCCGAAGTATTTAAATAAAGGAGATTTTTGTCTCGTCTTATTTAGAACATGCGAAGGAAACGTGGGAAACTATACTCAGTTTGTATCACACACAATTTTTTATATAAGAAACTTGGATCAGGCCATAGTACTAAAGTTTCTTAATTTCACATGAAATTTTGTCCATTGTAGTACTAAAAGTTTCTTAATTAGTTTCTTATTTTTTGCATGCAGAATTATCAATGTGGTCGCTATCATTGCGGTAGATATGTTTCTTGACATTTAAAACATCATAAAGGGATAAACAGTGTTCTGTTATGTTCAAAACAGAAATGGTTCGATTATATTGCTCAAGAATAAAGGTTCAACGATCTGTTGCTATAATATCCATGCTTTTAACATTGAAAAGTTTCTTAGTACTTCTCAGACATAGTACTAGAGTTTCTTAAAATTTTGACCATCTTAGTACTAGTTTCTTATAAACCAGTTTCTTATATACAAAAACGTGTACAAGATGACGTTCTGGCTGGCGTTGCCTTCGTGGCTGCTGAAGGTCCCTAATATGTGCATGAAGGCCTTTGCACCTATCTCAAATACCTGTGCTAATTTCTACATTTGCGTGATTAGATGTATCTGACATTTGTTTATGTAGTTTCTACAATGTAAAATATTCCTGGGGGGGGGACTTCTTGACCTAAATTTGTACAGGGATGTGCCCACAAAATAAATTTTTTTTTCACCCTGCTCCAGAATTTCGGCCTTCAAATGATAGCCTGTTCTAAATCAGTAAAAAGTATACTCAAAAACACAAAAATTTGACTAAATAATAACCCGTTGCAACAAAATTTCCTCTTTTGACATGTTTTAACAACCTGCTCCAAAAAATTTGCCTTCTTTTGATACCCTGTTCTAGAAAAAATAGGCGAAAATGATACCCTGAAAAACGGCACATCCCTGTCGGACAAATATACTAAGTATCCCCCCCCCCCGGAAAAATATTGTGTTATTGGTGATAAGTGCTCCGAGGTAAACAAACTCATCTACGTTTTCAATTGTTTCATTAGTGTCTACGATAATGTGTTCTGCTTCCCCATTCAATGACTGTATCTTTCTCAAATAAAAGGGCTGGGAATTTCACAAAGTAGTTCCTTTAACAGAGATAACACAATTACCGAATCGATTTTTGGTTTTTGACATTGGAATAGATCAAGGAAAGAAGTTTGCAACACTTGGCCTGCATGCAGCCTCAACACTCCTCCGTGCAGGCTAGCAACACCTAACAGCTGAGCTACATGAATGAAGCATGTACCGTCTCGTCAATGATTATGATGTGTTGAAAGACATGCTAACTGAATCAAGTTTGTTGATGAGATTTCTGTTTGGAAGCATAGTCATCCTCGAATACTTTATTGGATTTTGGGAACATATCCAAATAGCAGTTTTGACACCCCTAGCAGACCACTTTTTGCGGAGTTGGGCTGGAAGACCATTGAAGAACTCATTGGTAATGAGTCTACAACAATGGTCTTCAAGTCGCTTAATGATCTGGCTCCACAATACCTGTGTAACCTGTTCACCAAAAACTCTGCTTGCTCCTCCCGCAACCTCCGGAACACTGAGACTGATTTAAGGTTGCCAAAGAAAAATTCAGCAAATGGGCAAAAATGCTTTTCTTTCCGGGGAGCTAAACTATGGAATAGCCTTCCTGCTGAGTCTAAAACGGCCATTGAATTATCCTCCCTGAACTGTTCTAAGAATCAATAATGGGTTAACTTTTCTTGTCTATTGTATATATTGTTTAATTGTAAATAGGCTTTTAAATCATGGTTTTTATATATTAGTGACTTATTATTTTTTATCGGCATATTGTAATTAAGTTTTTATCGGAGGGCCCCTTGAAAAACGAAGCTTCTGCCGAAGGGCTACCCTCCATAAAAGATTCAAATATGAAATATATGTGAAACATAACAGAATGAGTTTGTACCATTCAATAGTGCTAGTCATTGACATCAATAAAATTTCCGCCACATATCACCTTTAATTCACGTAGAGCAAGGGTTAACGCAGGGAAACAAGGGGTAGGAGGCAACAAGTTGACTGTATCCCAAATGAACGGTTTCTGCTACACTCGTTGCATTCTTCAGTGGAGCGACAACAACAACAACAGTTCAATTCAATGAGATGAGCGTGACTTGAAGGTCCTTGTGGAATGAGGCTTTTTTTCTGCTAAAAAGTCATTGCTTTGCAGAAAAGCATCGTGGGAGAGTCTGCAGGTGTGCAGGGGGAGTGTTAGAAATTAAATATCTAAATCAGATAATGTGGTATTGTTTTAAAGTCAATCAAAACACCCATTTCTTGGGTCATTGCACCTATCCCAACGTAGCAACTGTCGAACTTAGACCGCTATACCGTGAGAAAACATCTATGGTCGTGTCAAAACCTTGCCTAAGTCACAGCGTATGTAATTACCCGTTGCTGATTTTTGCAGTGATCGAGCGTGGACTCAAGGACGCGCTGGGTTTCGGATACAAAGCTATAAATTATTCTTAGCCATTTAACGTTGCATCTGACGTAATGATCCCTTTCAGATTGATGTATTTATCCACTGTGATATTAGGGTCGTGAAAGCGTAGAGTTTCTGGTACAAATAATCAACCATTCCTATCCCTTTATCTCTTTTTACATCACACACTGGACATTTTTATCCGTTGTAAAACAATGCAGTCACAGAGCGTGCGGTCAAGGATTCGTTGAGCTTCGGGCACAAATGTAGTCTTATGCCTTTGCTTCTCTAGTTCACATGCGTTCTTTGATTTGCTGTATCACTTGGTCAAAAGGGGACTCATAATATTTATCTTAAAAAGTGGGCCCAATGTTTCAAAATAGCCTAAAAAGCGGGCGTTCTCGTATACTCGACAAAATCGCTTAAAAGTCTGGTCAGAGTTTGAATATTGAAAGGGAAACTATTAGTACGAAGAATGATGTTTTCCTGACCTACATATCGCAAAATGCGTACCTTGCAGGCTGTGATCTTTTCCTCTGTAGGAAGAAAATACATCCATCGCAGCTGCGAGAAGTCTAGGCCTCATCAACCACTCTTTGTGAGCAACAACAATGCCTGTCTAAACAGCGCCTCCTGATTGGTTATAAAACTGGATTCTCGCGGGTTGAATGGTGGATACGGAGCCACTCTACGCGAGCCTAAATTGGGCTCACTTTATGAGAGTAATATCATGAGTCCCTACTGACCAAGTCATATCAGGAAATCAAAGAACGCAGGGAAACAAGGGACGATTTGATAAGTCTAACGGTCTGTTACACAGCATTCGTCCCAAAATCACTCCAATATATACCTCTAATTTGTGATCACCATCTCTCAAAGCAAGTGATGATATGAGTGCTGTTTCCGCCATAACTCTTATTGTCGTGTTTTTATCTCTACTAGCAGCCAGCAAATCAGGCACTAGCACTTTCAATATATCTGATTCCATTGCAGATGGAACTCTGCGTGCGACGTATTCTATTGTTTTGACAGCTGTGAGGCGAACATCGTTTGATGAATGTTGAAGAGACTGAAAAGGAAAATGAAAGAGTAAATACCAGGTGAGTAGAAAAAACTTGCAGTTTTTCTAGAAAATTCTAGAGACTGATGTGGTAAATCACAAAGGCTCTTGCTTCAAGCTGTTGATAAAAGTCCATCTTAAATCATGAGCGATAGGACACCGAGTGTGTAGCAGTTTAAATCGATATCAGTAGCGAGTCAACTTTGTGCCTTGAATTTGTTTCTACTTGGCACACAACCACCTTTCAACGTTTGTAATTTTGAAATTTTTAGTAGTGAGCCACCTCAAGTAAATATCCATACGAGTTAGGATGGATATTCACTTAAGATGGGTCACTACTGAAAAATTCAAAATTACGACACATTGAAAGGTGGTTGTGTACGAAGTGAAAAGAAGTTCAAGACAAAAATTAAAGGCTCCCATTAGCCATGTTTGAAGAATGAGATCATGTATGTAGCTTGCTTCATAACGAAATAAATATTTATCTGCAATTTCAACTGATTGATGTAGGATTTAGTATATTTCGGGATAGCAATGGCCTAACTAGTCCACTAGAAGGAGACCAGATTTCTTGATAAGCATAAGAAATATTACATCGGACGTACCGAAAATAAGGATGGCAAATGATACCGACAAATTCTTTACGTTAGCCAGACAAGATCTGCCACTTTAATAGTGCCACACCTGTTTCTTGATAGTATTATATGGGTTGGTTGGTTTCCTTGACAACAGTCATCCGTATCAAGATTTCAAGCAGTAAGGGAATTTTGCCAGGTTAAACTTTGAAAATTGCATTTTAATGACTTTGCAACTTTGTTGATGATTTTATTAACAGCGAAGATTTGTTAGGAACACCTAGTAATTAGCCTTAATTGTTTTGAAATTATCACGAGGGAAACATAGTAATCAACATGAAGATTGTTATGGAAGATTTAAGAAAGTCGTAAGAAACTCTGTGTACTCAAAATCCGATAATTTTAAGAAACTTTCAGTGCTGCTCCAAATCCTTAGTATCTTATACGAATACGTGTAGATGTTTCAGTGCAACTCCAAATCCCTAGTTTCTTACAAAAAATGCGTGTAGATGTAGGGAATAAGGGATGTCTGACAATACTGACGAATTTTTACTCAAAATTTCTAGATCGTGAACTAGAACAATGAAAGACTTGAGCTTGATTGTTGAAGTCTAAAATTTTATATAAACCTTTCTTAAGATTTTATCCTGTGTTCCTTGAAAACTCACGAATTTCACGTTTTCTGTATTGGGGGAACAAGGAACAATCCACTGGCTGAGTCAAAAAAGTCTATGCATTTAGCGGGCTTTGGAATATAAAGTGTGTGGCCAATACAGGTTTTTTTTATAAGAAACCAGGATCAGGCCATAGAACTAAAAGGTTCTTAATTTCACATAAAATTTTGTCCATTTTAGTACTAAAAATAGTTTACTTGGTTTCTTAGTTTTTGAATGCAGAATTATCACTGTGGTCGCAAACTCTGCGGCAGATAAGTTTCTTGACATTTAAAGCATCATATAGGAATAAACAGTGTCCTGTTATGTCGAAAACAGAAATGGTTAGATAATATTGTTCAAGAATCTATTTGCTATAATCAACGATCAACGATCAATGTTCAACGATCTATTTGCTATAATATCCATGCAGTTAACCTTGAAACGTTTCTTCGTACTTCTCAGACATAGTAGTAGAGTTTCTTAAAATTCTGGCCACCTCAGCATTAGTTTCTTATAAACCAGCTTCTTATAAAAAACGTGTATTCAAAACTAAACTGTTAATCTAACAGTCAAAGGCTAACTTAGATGAGGAAATTCTATGCACATACTAACCGGTTTGTGTTGTACAGGAAAATATAAAGCCCGAGGTCTTAGAAGTACAGACCGAGCTTGCGCGGTGCGTGCATTAAGACCGAGGGCTTTATATTTTCCTGTACAACACAAAACCAGTTAGTATGAGTTTTAGTACCTGACATCTTCTAATCTTGACTCGCATTTCATCAAACACATTTTGTTATCATGTCGTTTGAGTTCACTGCAAATCTCACAGGCCTAGGCCTAAAGCAGTTGCTGTGGTGACAAAAACGCGTCCTTGTATCGTATTATACAAAGCTACGGGAAACCCGCGGGAAATGTGTGATTAGCCAAAAGGAATGGCGGGATTCTGTATTGCCTCGTTTTTGAAACTCCAGTCAGGTAATAATGTTTGGTAAAACTCATCTTTAAGACCCAAAGATCAGAAATGTCTGTTACAGGTTTACAAGGGAATCGAGAATCCCATGTTCAATTCTGGTCCATGATTTATCAGGCATTGAAATTCAAATTCAATGCTATTGTCAGTTTCAGAAATGAATTTTAGTTTCAATAGCAAGTAAATCATGGACCATCATGGAATGTGGAATCTTGGTTCCCAAACATGCCCCTTACCAGCATTCTCCTAATTTAATGGTGACTCATTTTACAAAACAAAAATTTGTTCATCAAAGTTAGCCTTTAACTGAAAAATTAATATTTCAGTTTTGAACATCGGCAACAGACTTACAAGAGAGCAAGCGCGTATGACATTATTCAGGGATATTGTAAAAATGATTCTACTATGAAACTTCCAAGTTACCTTATGAAAAAGACAAGTAATACATGACAAAACAGTACTGACCTTTCTAGCTTTGTAAATATGCAATGTAGGACTGAGTCGTACAGAAATAGTTTCTTCGCAAGAACAATCATGGATTCCTTCAAGTTAGATCTCGGAAATTAGTAATGAAAGACTTTGATGTATTTGGAGACTTGTAATTAGGTGACTTTGAAGTTGTTTCTTAGAACCTTATTTCAGAGCCAGTGACCCCTTTGCAGTGACACCAACTGGTTTTGCAAAGTATTTATATATAGATGCAGATGTACTTTTTCTTGCATAACCCGTCAAAAGCATAACCTTTTTGACTCATTAAGCAGTGCTGAAATCAAGGCTCCATTGACTCAGATTGTAACATAATGGATTTTAATCATTACAGACAAAGAAACCATATCACAGACTATCTTACTGGTAAAACACTGACCAGCCTTTCTTAAAGGCCTAACTAGAATTGAAACTAAGCTTTTACCTTGCGCATAGATTCGAGAACGTCTGCAGGTATACGCTGGCCTGTTAAGGCATTCGATATCATGAGATGTCCGAGAGAGCTGACCCCAAAAGTTGAAATGGGGATCTGCAAGAACAAAATTCAATAAGGAGTTGCAATGAATATAAAAAGACTGATTTTGAGCAGGCAAAGGCAAGTACACAAGTTACCATTCACCAAAAAGATTAAAATCAACCTGGTGTCCCAGAATAGTTGCTCGACGTTTGAGTAAATACCATTTCTATGGTAAATACGGTATAGAAACACAACGATGTACTGAATGGTCTCCATGGCAATATTCTGACCTTCCAGAGGGGTCATATCAGAGAGGGGGGTTTATTCACAAGATCAAGTGACAAGGATATATTTGGTAGCGTTTCAGTTCTGTTATCCCATATTTTGCGGAATCAACATACAATTTTACGACTCAAATACATAAATTCAACACAGTTTTTATCCGTAAACATATCAAAATTAACATGCAAGGTTGTGTAGCTAAGCAATGGAAAATATTTGGTAAATTCTAGAACTTTGCATAAGTGGGGGGAGGGTTGATAGAGAGGGGGGCTTGTTTCAAATTTTGATTAAGAGGGAAGCGGCTTATTAGAGAGGTGGGCTTAATAGAGAAGGGCGATTAATAGAGCTTTTACGGTAATGAATGCTCTTCATGGCAAGATAAATATTTCCCTGATATCTTAAATTGCTTTAGTCATAAGAATCTAGCAAAGATGTTGAATATTCATAAAAATACAAGCTTTCAAAGTTCAAGTGTGTGCGAAAACTGAAACCAGAGGCTTACAGCTTAAGCTACTGAGGAAAGATAGCCTAATGACAATTTAAAGTCATTTGGACCACCATCAAATAAATTGCCAGGAAGATTTTATCAGCACTAGCATACAGCTAAAGAGTGGGGAGTGGTGAAAAGAGCTGCGAAGAGATTCAAGAGTGAAAAGTGAAAGAATTGTGCAATTCATAGTGGAAACTCAATGACCTTGTGTCTCTTTCCGCTATGAGTGGCATAGTTGAGTTAAATCATATTAGTTGTGATTTTTTTTTAAGATTTGATAGAAAAAAGACTGTCCAACATAGATACGAACGGCCGCTTTGTAAACCCAATCATGACGAAACCATATCACAATACTTTGCTCACGTAAAGTGATTAACAGCTGCAAATGTCAAAAGAACGAAATTCCACGCTTTGCAATTATTGGGTTCGAGTCGGGCCAGCGCGGCGCCGCAGTGGAAGCGCAACAAGCCTAGTTTAAGGCAAAAGCTTTCGAAAGAATCAGAAGTTTGATATCATCCAATGAAAAGCTTTCAAAACTTCTCATTGGATCATATGAAAATGTCTAGTGCTTCTACCAACTTCTGTTGTGAATAGCAGACCTCTTGAACCAATGTGCTGGTAACATACTCTATTTCTTATAGAGACAAAACTAAACAAAATAATAGAAATAACAAGAAGATTGTTTCGAATGATCTCTCAAAATAAGAACCTATTTCAAATTTCAGGCTGAGTGGATTCTTATACTTTTATAAAATGGGCATCCAATTTCAAAATTTCAGCCTGAGGTTCGTAATTACTAGGTTCTTATACGCGGGCTTAGTAGTAGTAGGCATTAAAACAGTTGTAATGTAGCTAGAAATATTTAAAGCCTGAAGTAATGGATGAAATAAAGTAATGGATGAAGTGAAAGACGCTTCATCTACGAGACTTGGATATACTGGATGAGTCAATAAAAAGGCCCAGCGTTTGAAAAAGTCCTGCTTCCTGAATATCACAGCAATGATATTGAAAACTGTCCTGTTTTATTCCGGATATGTGCAATTACGCTCAGTAACTTGCTCGGTTTTAATTGGCCATTCCTTCCCGTTGAAATGAGAGATTTTCTACAGAAAGCCCCTATCAAAAACCTGTAAAACCGATTGAAAACAACGAGCAAGATTCCTCCTTGTTTTCCTTCCTGGGAATAATGACACTTGGATTTGTTCATGCCTTCTGTCCTCTTGGGAGAATGGAATCCCCTTGAATAAGTTATTCATACTAAGGGGAGCACTTACTCATTCCCCCAAGAGAAGAGCACTTGCTAAAGCGTGCTCAAGTCATCGTTGTGCGGTGAACATATTGGGGAGACCTGGAGACCTACTCCAACTTGCTCTGAATTTTCGAAGGTTTTCTGAAGTTTTTCGAAGGCAGTTTAATAAAAATCCCTTGCAAAATCTGAAAGGAGTGATTGATTTCAGCTAGAAAAAATTCTCCAAATAATTGAACAATTTGGCCATTGAATAGCTATTGGCTATTGAATCAGATATTGCAAAACATCATTGCTTACATACTCAAGAAGCGGAATCCCTTCAAACGTCGGACATTTTTGACTCACACGGCAGATGTATGGATACAGACTGTAGAAGAAATATAAAACAAACATTGGACGTCCATACCCTATCTGCACCAGCTTGCTTGAGAACAGTTTTGGTAAGAACATCGTTGCCAACAACTTCATTTAATTTCTCAGGAGTATCGAAGATAGCATATGATAATGCCACAGTGCGCCCGTGACGCAACGTCCAGTCCAACGAATCGTCTGATTCTAAAAAATTTGGTTGCAAATGATGTTTGAAAAATGCTTGCAAAAAGTCGTTCTGCAAAACATTAACGCTTTAGGAGGATAAATTATCTGCCGATTGAATCCATAAGGTTGAATCTGCCGGTATAGAAATGAATCAACTCTGAATGATTTCACTGGTACTAAAATCCAAATACGAGCTTTGTTGCTAAAATTCCCCTTACAAATGCTCCTAAATTTTATTTCGAAATCCTGTAATGATTTGAGCTCTTTGGCAAAATCGTACAGAAGCAACACAAAGACAGGTACATGCTAGCGTGCCCATTCCCCGCACACCCCATCTACTCCTTCTAAGCTAAGGAATGAGAATAACCCCTCCTAAAACAAACACTTACCCAGTAGTTCATCTATCAATAGATCCTTGATCTCATATTCAGACATCGCGGTGCACAGGGAACCAAGGGCACCGCCAGCACCAACTCTTAATTCATCCTTGGAAGAGAGAAACGAGAAAATCTCGAATAAAAGAGAGATACAACAAGACATTGATGGTGTTTTTGATTGGAGATGGAAACACAGTGCCCAATCGAACACAAAATTCTTCAAACAACAGGTTCCAGATTTATCCTGGCGAAGACGAGGTTTCCAGTTGAAAAACACAAAGACGAGTCTGGTGCTTGGCAACAAAGAGTTAAGTTGCCGATTACCGTAGCAACGCGAGCAAAGTCGCTTCGTTTTCAGAGTTCTGCAAATGAAATGGAGAATCTCTCCAAAGTCTGCCAAACCATAGTCACAAGAGAACCTACCTTTTGGAGCAGAAGGTTCAGCAGGCCTGCCAAACCTGCCAAGCCTGCCGTTTTCGGAATTGGAGTCAATGAAATACAAATTCCGATTCTTCCAAGTCTACCGTTTTCAGAATTGGTACCAATCAAACACATGAAATATGATGTTTTTCGTTATTTTTTTGCTTTCTTCGATGAAATGCAACATCAATCAGACTACCTGTACATGATGTCAGCACACTTGGAAACGATGAAAGATTAGGTGGATAGGCCTCCCGTTCACAAGAAAACGGCACATTTTTTTGCCGGCAGATCTAAATACGTTCTTTTAAATTTTCATATAGGATAAAAAAGTAACTGAAGGATACTAGACCTGATCCTCAAAATCTACAAAATTTCTACCAGCTTGGCCATAAAATGTCTCCACTGTTTGAAAACTCATTCATTTTCATTTCATTTTCAAATTTTTAAGGAGGGTAGCCCTTCATCTATAACAATGATGATTTACAAGGGGCCCTCCACTCAAATACATACAAATTAAAATATATTGAAAAAAAACTAAATCAACCTAATTACAATTTCATAAAATACAAATATAATAGCCTAAGATCTAAAATGAATATTTACAATAAAAAGAAATCCAAATACATATATACACCTACTGATTGTCAACACTTTTGAATTTGTAAATTGTGGAAGCATTCTTATTGAAACTCCACTCTCTGGCTGAGTGTTAAACTAACTTGAAGAATTTATTCTTAATTTACAATGGATCATCTTGATCTCAAATAAAGAAGTCCCCAAAACCATTTTCCGTTGACTTTTGCTAAAACAATGGGTGAGTATGGTAAACTCATACTCACCCATTGTTTTAGCAAAAGTCAACGGAAAATGGTTTTGGGGACTTCTTTATTTGAGATCAAGATGATCCATTGTAAATTAAGAATAAATTCTTCAAGTTAGTTTAACACTCAGCCAGAGAGTGGAGTTTCAATTTTTCATATCATATCGGTCTTACAGTTTTCTCGTTTCAAGTTTTGAAAAGGGGATGCCGCAATAGCTAATATCCCCCGCGGGGCTTGTTTGGTTTCAGACATCGCAGAGGGGGGCTTTTTAGAGAGAGGCGTTCATTCACATAATCAAGTGAAAAAGATATATGAATTTATCTTTGTTTTTGAAGGAATTTGTCTAACTTTTTCAATAACTGTATTCCCCTGTGAGTTAAAATAATATTTTACGCACGCTTCGCGTTCCATACAATAATGTGAGTACTTCGGATATAAAAAGAATGAACACAAACAACTTTCCATCTTGGCCTAACTTCATACACAGCCAGGTAACTTTCCACTGTTAATCTGCTGAGAATTTGTTATTGATATCAGAGTTAGTCAAAGCTATCAGGTTAGAAGAATGTGAAGCTACCGCAATTTTCTGTGATTGATTATTCATTGTATTTAGTGTTAACTAGAATGAGATTTTGGTTGTGTATGATGACCTTCGCCACCACTCCTAATATGTGCCTTTTCTTGCGTCAATTCTCGAAAAATAAAAAGGTAAATACTTTATTTTCTGTTCCATCAAGAAGTGATGGATAAGAAAATAAATATGATAGCTTTTCAATTCTTCTACCCCATATTTTGTGGATTCAACATGCGATTTCACGTATCAAATACATACGAATAGATATGAAGATGAACCTAGTTGGTTCGAAAGGTTCAAACAACATATAAAACATGTTTGTGTCTAATCAAATCAACTTTCTATATCTAAACGGGAATGTCTTAACAACTGGATTAGACTTATACTGGATTTGTCAAAATAACATGCAATGTCTATGAATATAAAGTTTAATACAATGATTGTCGTCGCTTGCAATTTCAATGATTGTCGTCGACCTGATTACAAAATTTCTACTAGCTTGGTGATAAAAATGTCTCCACTGTTTGAATACAATGATTGTCGTCACTTACCTCATCCTTCCTTTCAAATAGATAGATTCGACACATTCTCCAACACAAACAGTATCAAAACGAACGCGCAGGCTTGTCTAGCTTACTATATGGAAATCGTTGGTAATATCTGAAATTTCATATAAGTGGGGGGGGGGGCGTTACGAGATGGGGGGCTTATTCAAAATTTTGCCTAAGAGGGCAGGGGCTTGTTACAGCGGGGGCTTAACAGAGGGGGTGGGGGGTTAATAGGCTAATACATATTTAAGGTACATATTTCTGACTCAGCCAGTACAAGATTTTTGACGATGAGTCTCTCGTTACCCTGTCCTATTTGACTTGATGATGGCGCTTCAGTATACAGAGACTCATTATATTACTCTGAAAAACCTGGCCCTATTTAGGCCCAAACTTTGCAATTCCTGAAGTACCAATCAGATTATGAGATTTGGCAAAGAACAATGTTGTCGAATTTTCAATTCGAATGATGCATTTGACTAGATTTTGAACGAGACTGCTGCGGCAGGTAGCTGAAGATTTCTCTGCTTTGTTTTGGTCTTTAAAACATGAAAAGTGTAGCGTTGAAAGACTAATTTTGCACTCACCAGGTAAAGTGAGCTTCTTGTTCAGATTTATACACAGTTTTTTATTAAACGTCTGCTTAACTTTGTTTTTATCGCATTTTCTCGCCGAAGAGCAACCGTTGAACAGAGCTATGGCAGTCGTTCGATCCTGATTCTATCATTCGAATGCCTAAGATAGGGCCAGGTTTTTCACTGTTTCATTATGAGTCCCTGTTGAGCAAGGTTTACCGCAGGGATACAAGGGACTCATCTTCATCAGTCTAAGCCGATACAAAGACTCACCTCATTCGATCCTAGAAGCGGCACAAGTATTTCAATAAGACTCTTCCTCACAGCCTCACTCATCTTGCTTCCTGCAGTCAATGTCACTGATCTCAATGCCTTGAGAATACTTTCCCTGAGGTAAATCAAAGACTGTGGATAAATATAATAGATTCTGTGTTTTTAAGCTTTTCCAGACGACGTCAGAACACAGTCAAATATACTTGAAAATGTCACGCAAATTAAAAATTCAGTGCCAAACAAAACTTGTCAATTATTTTGCATCCTTTTTAAGTTTCAAGGCGGGGTCATGTTTACTTTACTGCGGTACTGTTCTTTCCAAAGAAGTCAGTTCTTAGTTTCTATCATTTCATTTCGAAAGCTGTTTTAGGGTCAAAAGAAACAAGACTTTTGTTAAAAGAAACAAACTTGTTGTCAAGGCAGGGTCATGTTCACTTTACTCAACCTCTATACTTTCTCTACTTTCCAACTAAAGACAGTTCGAAAGGAATTAAATTTATTCTATTTCGAAAGCTATTTTAGCTCAAAAGAAGTAGACTCTCGTCAAAGAAACAAATTTGTATTGTATGCTTTTTCTGAAATAAAGTTTATGAACTATTTCAAGTCGAAGATTTATAAATTTGGTTCTAGAAGCAGGGCCGCCGAGAGGAGGGGACAGGAGCGGCAGTTTGCCCCAGTGCCTTAGGGTCTAACAGGCCTCATAATTAAAGATTTTTATCACAATCTCGAAGTATCGAGCGAACTTGGGACATCTTTTGCGCCCCCAAACAAGCAAAATATCGTTTGCAGGTAGGAGTTTTATGCTAAGATAGCTCGAAGAAACATCCATTTAAGTACTGATAGCATGTTTTGCAGTGTACACTCCAGGAAGACTGCTTTCTTCGGCGTTTTAGGGTGGGTGGTTTTGAGAAAAAAGCGAAGGTATTTTAGGCCATGTCCTTTCTGGAAGCGAAAGGACATGAGTCGCAATTTGAGCTTCCATCAGTCTATCAATAGCGATACCTACGAATGTGCAATCTTAGGATCTATGGAGCTTTTAATGTCTGTCAAACCTTGAGATATCCCCTCTCGCACATCTTTGCACAAAACTTAGAAACGCTGTAATTCCAAAAATATAATCATGATACAAAAAGTCAAATGCTTTCTCTGAGATTATGGCAAATTACATAAAAGCTCTTATTGAGCAGTTCACTTGAAACATCACACACATATCAATTAAAGTTTTGCAATTCGACGCCTGTTCTCAGTGAACAGAAAACACAAGCAAAACTAGCCGGCGCGCAGACCTAATATTCCCAAGAAGAATACTTTCTTCTTCGGAATATTGGGTCTGCGTGAAGGCTTTGGCAAACAGGGCTATTGTATACAATTGATTTACGCATTTTGTGGACAAGCGACAAGCTAAAATTTGGAAGCCAATGAACATTAGGCTGCATTCCCATTGCACATTCTTCTAAAAGCGCGTAAACGCTGGTGCAGAAATCCGCCATACAAAGCCTTTAAAGTGTTCAAATTGCAAAATTTTTGCAATTTGAATACTGTAAAGGATTTATACGGCGGATGTCTGCATGAGCGTTTACGCGCTTTCAAAAGATTGTGCAACGTGAATGCAACCTTAGATACCAGCATCGAGTTACCTTATCGCACTGTCTTCATTGTTCTTAATCCCATTCCTCAGCTCCGTAAACAAAGAGTCGACTTTGGCATGCAGGGAAGTTAAAAGTGTTAGGCCATGCCCAGCTTTGTCTCGCAAAGCCAATGTTTTGTCATTCAATGCTTTTATGAAAGTCGTTTGAAGCTGAGGCAAGAAAGGTTTTAGCATTACGCCAACCTGGAAACAGAAAAAATATTTACACGGTTTAAAAGCTAAGAAATCATGAAGACTTCAGTCTCACAAAAGGTAACGTCAGATCTTATATAGTATTGCAGAGCGCCAGAGTATGTAGGCGTGACAACAGTATGTAGGCAAGTGCAAATTTCACAAATGTACTGCGAGAAACAAGGGCAGACTTTGTAATACAATAGCATCAGTTGCTCTGGTTCCAGGGATGGCGCGACCGAGGAGCTTGGGAGCAAGAGCCTCCCCAAAAATTTACCAATCAGAAAGGAGTGGTCTGTAAAAATTTTGCTTGCTTCGCTCGCCATCAGCACTTTGGAAATTTTTGTCCCCCTAGAATTTCTTCCCTGGCGCCATCTCTGTTTGGTTCACACCTCAATTCAACGCGATTAGCGAATACAGACAAAGAAAATTCTCTCAACCAGTAATTCAAAAACAAACATAGCCGCAAAGTTACCCTGAAACCAATACGGCTAACTCTCGCTTGGTGCGGACGAAGGGATATTTTAAAGAGAAGTTTTTCTCGCGGATTTTGCTTATTTGATGCAGGAGCTGAGTAGTAACTGTCTACTTTTGAGCAAGAAATATGCCACTATTGCAATGCCCTCTGCTTGGCTTCTGAAAAACGTAAGCAAAATCCGCAAGACAGAACTTTAGATTTACCCTTCTCCTTTCACTAGAAGCACATAACTTCTCTTGAAAACCTCCATTCGCCCATACCAAATGAGAGTTAGCCATACTGGTTTCATTGCAACTTTGCGGCTATGTTTGTTTTTGAATTACTGGTTGAGAGAATTTCCTTTGTCTGTATTCGCTAATCACTTTGAATTGAGGTGTGAACCATAGCAACTGATGCTATTGTATTACAAAATCTGCCCTTGTTACTGTGAGATAAATAGATGCATGCATTTTGTAAACAAAAGAATTAGGCCTTCTTAAAGACAAAGAAATTTACTTTTCTGAAGAATAGATTTCATACCTCTAAGTATATTCAATCAAATCAACGAGGACAGATTTTGTAAGACAATAGCATCAGTTGCTTTTGTTGACACCTAAATTCAAAGAGATTTGCGATTGCAGACAAAGGAAATTCACTCAAGCAGAAATTCAAAACAAATAAAGCTGCAAAGTTTCTCTGAGACCCAGGTAGCTATCTCGCTTGTTGTGCATTCCACGAAGGGTTTTAAAGAGCAACCATGAGCGTATATCGAAAGAAGGAACATATATCTAAACATCTACCGCGGGCGTTTTATTTTTGCTGTTCAGAAGCTGAGAAGTAAGTGCTTTGATTGCACTCAAAATATACGAGAATTGAATCGCCTCCAAATCGGTTCCTATACCAAACAAGTAAAATGCCCGTGGTAGATATCTAGATTTATCCTTCTTATTTCAATATATGCTCATGTTTGCTCTAAAAAACCATTTCTAGAATGCACAACAAGCGAGAAAGCTACCTGGGTTTCAGAGAAACTTTGCGCCTTCGTTTGTTTTGAATTTCCGCTTGAGGGAATTTCCTTTGTCTGCAATCGCAAATCTCTTTGAATTTAGGTGTCAAAAAAAGCAACTCATGCTATTGTCTTACAAAATCTGTCCTTGTTAATCAAATCAAAATAAACAAAGAGAGAAATACTTTTCGCTTGGGTGCGATTAAGGTGTGAAATCTATTTCTGGGAAAAACAATCGTTTTTTGTCGGAGACCTGGTTCTTGTGCTGAGATGCTGGGGAGTCTTAATGATTGTACAAAACATAGGAGATTTGCCTTCATGGACCATGAGCAAGAAATTTTGAGGTCTATTTGAACATGTCTGCTCTTAAATGGTATGTTTCCCAGTATCGTCATCTAGACATTCAGGGAATATTTATATTCAAACGGGGATTCTTTTTATTGACACAAACGCCAGAGCCATGTTATCCTCCAAAAAAAAAGATATAATCTTCTCCCATCTCGAAAAGGCAACACGGTGGCCATTGCACAATATTTCCTAAGACAGTACAAACGTAAGATTATCCAGCTTTGCATCCCACGAACAATTTACGGAGGATTTGAGCTTTTAATGCACAGCTTCCTTTATTTCATATTCAAGCTGGCTATCTCTAAGTGTGGAAAAATTCACAAGCGATAACACAAGAAAACATACGACATGCTGCAATAGAAATGGCTTGATAGAAGCAAGCTGTAGGTGTTTGGCGTCAACCTCATCTTGGATCGACAATCTGTCCATCTTGGATCAGAACTACAAATCCTCTCGAAAAACTGAATAGAATAGAGTTTGAAGCATCTTACTTATTACATATACACCTTACACCCCACACCTTACATATGGAGTAAGTTTTCCTGGCATTTTCCCGTTTCACCGGGAAAATTGTTCTGTCAAGGTCTGTCTCATATAGCTGTACGTTATAGAATATCAAAAGCGTTTCATATGAGAAAGCATTTCCCGGCTGGCCGAGATCTCGCTTGAACTCTGCCGGCATCCCACCTTGCCGAGGAAATATTTTCCAATGTGAAATTATTTTACAGACACAGGAAATTTTCTCAACCAGTAATTAAAAACAAACATAGCCGCAAAGTTGCCCTAAACCAGTACGGCTAGCTCTCGCTTGGTGCGGGCGCAGGGAGGTTTTTAAGAGAAGTTGTGTGCTTATAATGAAAGAAGAAGGGTAAATCTAAAGCTCTGTCTCGCGGATTTTTTTATTTGATTCAGGAGCTGAGGAAAAACTGTCTCATTTTTATCTTATTTACTCACGACATCCATTCAGTGTATAAGTACAATGAAAGAATATAATAAAGAGAGCATGTTTAATAATACATATAAAAGCCAGTACTGTTCTTCCATGGATTCGTGCAAAAACATATTTTTCCTCAGCTTAGAAAATGACTTTTAGCCCATTCTTAAACCGGGTGAGTGTGCCAGACTCTCTTATGTGTGTTGGAATAGAATTCCAAGTTTTTAGACCAGTATAATTGAAACTTTTTCTACTGAAGTCTAGATTTAGCCTTGGGATTTGGAGATCAGTTTTATTTCTTGTATCATACTTGCTTATCGAGGATCTTTCAGCAAATTTATCGTGCAGACTCTCAGGACATATCTTGTTAATTATCTTATATATCAGAACCGACCGGTCAAATTGAAACATCTGATCGATGCTAAATGTGGGTCGAATAAAAGAATCCTTTATTTTTGATCCTTGAATAATTTCAAATGCACTATGTTGCAGTCTCTGAAGGGCTGTTATTTTAGTTTCTGATAAGCTCCCCCAGACTACGTCTGCATAGCGAAGATGACTCTCAACAAGCACTTTGTACACTTGAAAAAGCATTGATTGTGGGAGGATGCCCTTAAGTTTGGTTTCTTCATTGCTGCGAGGCCCCCAGCAACCATTTGATGTCTACTTTTGAGCAACACATAAATAACTATTGCAATGCCCTCTGCTTGCTTTCTGAAGAACATACGCAAAGTCCGCCACACAGAACTTTAGATATATTCTTCTCCTTTCGTCTTAAGCACATAACTTCTTTTAAAAACATCCCTTCGCCCGCACTATGTGAGAGTTTCCCGCAATGGTTTTAGGGCAACTTTGCGGCACTGTTTGTTTTTGAATTACTGGCTGAGAGAATTTCCTTTGTCTGTATTCGCTAATCGCTTTGAATTGACGTGTGAACCAAAGCAACTGATGCTATTGTGTTACAACATCTAACCTTGTTTGCCTTTCCATTGAATCTAATTCTATGAGAATGATTAGGAGAACTCCTCGACAATGTTTATCAATCAATCAAACTGAAAGACAACAATGGTGTCTTTTTCCGCCAATGAGATTTGGTTCCTCAGAACCCACGTGACTATAAATATGCTTTGTGCTGCTGAAGCGCAAACTATACTGGAGTGGGAGTCTCACTTCTCTTTAGGGAATCAGTAGAGTTTGCACGCAGGCTGCGATCCTCCACGTCCACACACAAAACAACTAGATGGCTAATAACGACATCCTCTCTTATCTTGCAACTTCAGACTGTGAAATGAGGGGTGTGTCCATTAAAGCTCCGTCTGCCGTAAAAGTAGTTGATCTTTAATTATATGAGAAGCATGTAAATCAGGGCAAAAATGAGCCGCAAGACGTCTAAAATGATTTTTTGTAAATATGATGGCTGGAACCAGCTGTCTGTAATAATGATCTACATGACAGAGGCTCCGACGTGGGAAGATGAAGCCACGAAATGGCTGCAGGCAGCTAAACCCTTAAATATTGCAGCTTCGATTCTGTAAACGATCGAAATTCTATTCAATAAAATGAACGAAATTGATTGGCTCGATCAACAATGGTGAAGTCTGTTCTTAATTTGGTTTCTATCGCTTCCCTACATTCTTTGCTAAACTGATATGGCTTTAATCTTCAGTGCAGTGATGTAAAATGCTAACGACACCCATTATTTAAAGAGCCCCTGAAGATCTTGTCGATAAAGTGAAATGCACTTTTGATAGGTTCATTCAACAAGGTTTTCTCCTGTTCTCAATTTGATGCGTATCGATGCTCTATGGGCTTCGCTGAACCGACATCATCTCTTTCTGCATTGATACAAAATCCTGACGGCAGCTAAACCCCACGGGAAATTGCAGATTTGATTTTAAGAACAATGGAATATCTAGTCGATAAAATCAAAAACCATTTATTGGCTCACTCAACAATGACAAATTCTGCTCTCATTTCAACTCTTATCTTTACCTCTCACGTTCTTCGATGAAAAGAAATGGGCGGAATAAAACTGCACTCTGCAGCAATGTATCAATGCAGCCTAATAAACAAGGGCAGATTTTGTAATACAATAGCATCAGTTGTTCTGGTTTACACCTCAATTCAAAATGATTAGCGAATGCAGACAAAAGAAACTCTCTCAACTAGTTATTCAAAAACAAACATAGCCGCAAAGTTGTCTCAAAACCAGTAGTGCAAACTCTCACTTGGTGCAGGCGAAGGGAGCTTTTTAAGAGAAGTTGTGTGCACAGGTGTTTGCACAGGACGAAAGAAGGGGCAAATCTAAAGTTTAGTTCGGCGGATTTTGTTTACGTGATTCAGAAGCCGAGCAGAGGTTATTACAATTCTTGCATATTTATTGCTCAAATGTAAACAGTTACTCCTCAGCTTCTGAATCAAATAGACAAAATCTGCCAGACAGAACTATAGATCTACCCTTCTTCTTTCATCATAAGCAAATAATTTCTCTTAAAAACCTCCCTTCGCCCGCACCAAGTGAGAGTTTACCGTACTGGTTTCAGGGCAACTTTGCGGCTAGGTTTGTTCTGAATTACTGGTTGAGAGAATGTCTTTTGTATATATAATACGAAATATGTAATATTGTGACTGAAGTTCCTCAAGTAAATTCTATTTCCTTTGAGCACAGGGTCCCTTGAGATAGTAAATTCTAAGCATTTCCCTTGAGCACAGGGTTCAAATTATGCAAAATATCTAAATCAAATGTGTACATTGCTATTGCCTAATTCTTTCACCTGAATAGATCGAAGGAAATTTTAGGTCATTTATCATAAATCCAGAACGAGAATCTTCGTTGTCGTCATTATTTTTAGAGTACCAGGATTATGAATGGATGCAGAAGAGGAAGTGCTGCAAGCTTTGACAAAGATCAAAAGCACTCTTGTAAAGTGATTGAGGAAAGTCAAAATGACCAATACAAGAAACACTCAAGTTTCTGAAGATCAACAAAATGGTAGCAAACAAAAGTCTTTATCTTTCCTTGTTAACGATTTAGGAATTAGAAATTTAAAAAATGCTGCAACTCTGAAAGTAGTAACGATATAAAAAATTCTTTCACTGGACTTATGACAAACGACCTAAAACCCCCTACAATTTATTCAGTTGAAAGAGTTTGGCAATAACATTTTACGCATTTGATTCTAAAGTTTTACGAAGTCAAGTCCTCTGCATTTCTCTAGAGCCTGATCCCTGTCCGTGATGATTTGACATCATCTGTCCAGCGCCTTTTTGGTCTTTGCGGTGTTCTGTTTCCCAAAATCATACCTTTCCGTCAAGGCAGATCTTTGCTTGTCCTTTGTTTGTATCTTTGATGTGCCTAGAGGGTTTCAATCTGCATGCTTTTCAATACCTCTATTAGCAGCACAAAGCTTGCTTACCGGGCAATAATTCTTATCAAAAGTCACAATGAAATACGACAGACAATGGTGAAGGTGAAACTACGGTTTTAGCGCAAAGCGCTGGGTTCACAGAAATAGAGCAGACTTAATCGATTCCAGGACAACTTGTCATGACGCCACCACTTATTCGCGACCAAAGAGATAAAGCCCTACCAAGGATCAAAACCTGCCCGCCTGACTCTGGCCGCAAATTCACAGGGTTACACCACAACACCACAGCACCGGCCATAACGGTCTTAAATGGATCACTTTCTCTTACCTTTTTGAGCAACAAGGCCAACGTATCCAAAATGGCTACTTTCACATTCCAGTTGAATCTGTCACCGAAGATTCGAATCAACGGTCCAGTAACGTTGAGAAGTGCTGGTTTCAGGGCTTCTGGAGTGGTCAAGGCAACAACTTCTCCCAGCAACATTGCAGTCTGCTCTTTGAGATCGGGACCACCATTCAAGATACCTTCTTTGTAGACTGGGAAGATCGCATTGATGCCCTGTAATTGAACGACATAGATTAATCAGACCCCCTGGAGGGGGTAACATAACGTGTGGAGGGTACGGGTATGTGCCGCCCATATGGGTGGGTTTTGGGGTCCAAATTTCTCTAAACAAGGATCCTTGTTTCGGCAGATTTTCCTTAAACATGGGTGAGTTTTCCAGAAATTGGCAAAAAATTGCCAAAAATGGGTAGTTTTCCGCCAAAAGTCATCATAAAAATGGGTATCACGGAAAAACTGTTGGTAATTAGAAGAGGGTAGCTTTCTGAAAACCGGGCGGAAGAGCCCAGTCCATCCGCAAGTCATGTACCCCCCCTCCCCGGGAATCAGACATAAACTGATTGAGTCAGGAAAGTGAAAAAGTTTGACGGGCTGCGGAATAAAATGTATGTTGTAGGAATTCAAAACTAAAATGTTAATCAATCAATCAATCAATCAATCAATCAATCAAGGGCTGATGTAGATGTGGCAATTTTGTTTGGCAAAATCACTTTTCTTTTAGACTCAGAAATATGGAAAATAATGATAAGGGTTTGTATGGGAACGAAAATTCTACTTTCAATTCTGGCCAATAATTTACTTGAGATTGAAATGTAAATTCAATACAGTTGTCTGTTTCAGAAATAGAATTTTAATATCGAAGGCAGGTAAATTATGGACCAAAATAGAATGTGGAATTGTCGTTCCCATACAAACTCCCCAGGGGGGTACTCCCTAACTTTCAATTAGGGGGAGGGGGTTCCATGCCACTATTCCTTTGCTGACCCCTAAATATTAAGCCTAATATTTTGGGGACCTCAAATATTGGAGACCTGTACCAAATTCCACGATTCTTCCTTTTTTCAGATTTGTGGATCCAAAATATTGCATTTTTGTCCATGTTGTAATCACAGACCCCAAATATTGATTTAGCGTAACATTTCGGACCCCAAATATTGGCATGGCCCCCCGTATTGAAAGTTATGGAGTACCCCCACCCTGGGACAAACTCACGCCTGTAGTAGTAGCGGTAATATATTTTGAGTGGACTTTTCAGGATTTCTAGATACTTAAAGCTAATTTAGCTTAAATATAGATGCCGCGATGAGGAATAGGACCTTATTTTAACGTCCCGCCCGAAAGAGGGCGAGGTGAGTTGCGAGGTAAGGGCTTCGAGGTCACCCACCTGGAGCTTGACCTCACTCGACCGAGCTTAACCTCTGTCACCTGACAAAACTGTATAAACTGCTCGGCCATTCACCTCGCAAGCATTTGCAAATTTTTGTGTCTAAAATGAGTGCTTTTACGAAACAAAATTTCCCATCCAAGTTAGTGTTTGAATGATAGAGTAACATTTCAGTTTTGAATATTGGCCATACGCTTCTTACTTCACAGCCAGCCAAACAGGTAACCTTTGTATGACTCACCCGGTAGAACTGCTAATCTCAATAGTGCAATTTTAGCAAAATGTACAAAATTAGGCCAAAAATGCAAAATGAGGAAGCAGAAATTACTAGTGAGCTTAAAGTGTTACCTTTCCCACAATGCAGAATCCTGGTATTTTCCCTTCACGGGCATCTTCAGCAGCATATTGTATTGCTTTTCGTAGATTGCCAATGTGTTGCATCTGCTCTGAAGGGTCAAGGCGCTGTTGAGAAGAAATTTGCAATTAGCGCAAAAAAATTCAATCAGATTTTGAAAAATTATTAAATTTGATTGTGCCAATCATCTTCAACAGTATAGAACTCAAATCTTTAGAGGTGGGTCTTTGAATCAAATAGCCTGATCACCAGACATGAGTTCAAAAGAACTAGTGGTCTGTTAAAGCACATATGTCATCAACCTGATTGGTTCACACGATACAATTCTATGTTTATTACAAAGCAGAGGATCGAGGTTGTATTTTCATTGAAATGAAAATTCGTGAAACAGAAATGAAAGGTCACGAAACAATGGTATTCCACAAAAAGCTTCTTTGTTGTAATAGCAAATAGACCCATTTCACAATAACATCCAATTCGAGGCAAAAGATGTGATTCCCTGTGCAGCGAGAAATCTACGTCGTATCATTATGTTGCAACTACACGTCAAAACAATTTCATGCGTTGCCGAGAGCAATGCACGCTTTTGAGATTTCGATCCACATTAAATCGAGGCAAGTGATATTGTTGGAAGAATTTCAAAAGAACTGACGTCATTGTGAAAGGGGTCTATTGCAAAAGTGATATATGTCATTTAAACACCGAGACGAGGCTTACTCGAACCTCGTTTCAATATTTTTTAGAATTAAAGGATTCGATGGGAATTTATGCGAATAATTTGCTGCTTTTTGTAAAAAGGCTAATTATCTATGTCGTTTTTTCCAATCCTTATTGAAAAGGAAACATTGCAGTCTGAATACCACTTGATTACCCTGTTCTGCCTTGAATAGAAATCTAATCTTGACAGACAGCTTCATTGCATGATTGGTGTTTGAAAAGGAGATCCTTGGGTCAGAGACAAGGAGGATGTAAAGCGTATCCCACAATGCACCTGGGACATTTATATATGCGACGAAAGCGCGCGTGTAACTATCAGTTGCAGTGGAAAGGAGTTGGAGAACAACAGGCCTAAGCAAATCAACCACGTAATCGAACGACAAATAAATGCAAGCAATTGAAAGTTTGGGCAATTTTAAGGCTCCGTAACTTTACAAATCTTGGGGACTTCGTGGGACTTCTAGGTTTGCAGAAATAAACAAGGTTTCAGGTTTCATCTCATGAAATTTCACCCAAAAGTCCCCTGCCTGAGCTATTGAAAATCCGGCAATCCAACCAGTGTTTTTTATATTTCACCACCGTCACGAAACTTTTCCGCCAAAGGAAAGTTGGAAACAAGATCCTCCTGACATCTTTTCAGCTTCGTTGAAAGTATTAGAGTTAACGAATAGAATAAGATACTCACCATTTTTCTACACTATATTCACATGAAGAGAAGGCAAATATCCTTGGCAGCCCTCTTTGGCCAATTTCTTCCGCGCGCCATCATGATACTATTTTGTGTGCAGAATTGCATCATGGGATAGGCTTTATATCCTCCTTGGGTCAGAGATTAAATTTACATTCAAGGTGGAACAAAAGTTATTAGCTCATATCCAAACTGTAATATTCCTTTTTCAGAGAAAATTGAAAGAGTTACATGAAAAATTTTGTTTGTTTACAAAAAATTGTGAAATAATTAGAATGAATTGCCATCAAAACCTTGGATTCTGAGCATTATTGAAAGGAGGCTTGAACAAGCTTTGTGGCAGTGTTTAAACTTGGGTCTGGTTATCTAGCCAGTTCTTTGAACTTTGGTCTGGTTATCAGGCTCCCGCGAAGTGCACTGCAGATAGTTTGGGTACGGGGACGTGCCATCGGGAAGGGTATCGATTTCCCAGATATTGGCATGAGGAACGGTATCGATTTGTTATAATGGACGGTGCAAATTTCCAAGATTTTGGTATGAAAAATAAAAGTCGGCTATACTTTTTCGAAAAAATTGGTATAAGGTCGGGTATCCATTTTCGGAAAAAATGGTATAAAGCAAGGGTACGTTGTTGAAGCCTCGTTGGTATTTTCCCAACCAAATTTGGTCAAGTACACCTTCGGGATTAGGCTATGAATGTGCTTGAAAGGAACTTCTCGTAAATAGCTGTAAATCTGCCGTCGCAATGTTTTGATACCTTCGTTAGTTTCAAAATGGCGGCACTTATTAATTCTGTGGTGTGGTTGTGACATAAATAAAATTTTTAAATCCTTAACCAGAAGAGCTAAAGATTTCTGCATGCAACCATATTTTAGACCTTCATAGACTAAATTCTATAAGATTGTATCAATTTTCCTCCAGTAATTTAAGATTTCGATGATTTTTGTTTTTTACAATTGTTGACGAACTTTTACAGAAATTACCAACATGTCGCCATCTTGAAAATAACCAAGATATCAAAAAATTTCCACGGCAGATATACAGCAGATCACCCAAAATTCCTTTTGAGCACTTTTACAGTGTCTTATTGTGATACATGACCTATTTTACCTTGATCAGGGCATCAAGAGCCCCCCAAGCTTCAGTGTAAACCCCTTGGTCTGCGTCATTCATAAGCTGAAGGATAATTTTGAATAACTGTTGTACATAAGCACTGTAATCGGCTTTACAACCAGAGCAGAATGTCTTTATCATGATTGCTGAGGCCTAAAATGCGAGGAAATTGAAGCATTTATCAAACTGAAGGCTAAGGTCATAGCTAGGCTTCTGACTGGTTCTCAAATGAGTGAATTAAGTTCTTAAGTTCTTTTTAGGGTGGCACGGTTTTGCACCATACTGCAAAAAACACTCAAGATTACCAGATTAATCTCCTTCTATCTATCAAGCTTCTAATAAGCAGTGCAAAGGCTTGAAAGATAATGAAAAATCTCAATAGAATAGTTCTTATGTAAGAGTAACAATGCTACTCAAAGAAACAATATGACTCAGAATTAGACTGATTACCAGATTCTCAGCCTTTCGCATTGAATTGGATGATGTTTATGGCTTCAAACTAAGACCAATAACAACACAAACTCCAAGAAAGAATATGACTCATAATTAGACTGATTACCAGATTCTCAGCATTTCGCATTGAATTGGATGATGTTTATGGCTTCAAACTGAGACCGATAACAACACAACTCCATCCAAAACGGGGACTAATTTAGGCCATGTCCGCCGCGTTTACGGCACGACCAATTTGATCACTACTTTCTAATCATGGTCAACCGATGTGCCCGTTCTGAGAGTGTGATTAGCTGATTAGTTCAAAGTTCGACATCTCGAAGCGAAGCAACGTTCGAAGTGGCGTTCGAAGCGATGTTCAACTTTTCTTGTAACTTTGACGATCTTACAGGGGTGCAGAGAGAGAAACTTTGCACGAACACAAGGAATCACGTTGTCAGTCTAGCTCAGAATGAGATTTCTCAATGAGTTATTTCGCGCCTTTTACATGATGAAAACAAACATTTTACCATCCCTAAATATATCTAGATTATTATTGACAACAGCGATAAGAAAGAAATTTTGAATTTTCGTTCTCAAACGGGAGTACCATTTTCATAACATGCGATTGTTTACATATCAACTATGGATTACATAAGATACGAACAATAGAATTTTTAACTTCATAAAAGAGGTTCGGATCGAACGTCTGAATCTAGTACATTTTGCCAAGGAAAACAAAAGTATGAACGCCCGTTCTCGGTATCAACACTGCTAGCTGTGGCAAGGAGCTGCTTCGGATTTTGAAACGATTTTCAGCGAGTTAATCAACGATACCTTTGCTCAAAGCCAGAGTTAAGAATTATGTAGTTTATACACGGGCAGTTTTATCTGCCGTCTGGCCTTTTTTCATATTGTTTTCGTTCATTGCTAGCTGATTTTATAATGTAACGGCAGAGCAGAAACTGCGTAAAATGACGTCACCGACCAATCAGAGATAAGGAAGTGTTTGAATAGATAAACTTATTGAAATGATATATCAACAGTTTAAGGCCCTAGGAAGAAAATATCAAGTGTTGCCTAATTTCGGGATCTGTTGCAGGGAGCTAGGGGGGCTAAAGGCTACGACTTTTCGCGCGTCCGTGCGCAGTTTCTGCTCTGTCCAATGTAACAATAACAGCTCCAAAGTGCGAGCATGCAAGGGTTTCATTTTGCGTGTTCGCAAGTCGATGTTTGCCGTTTTCAACCGCTATGATTCAATTGAATGAAAAGTCAGCTAGCAATAAATGAAAATAATGAGAAACAAAGCAAAACGACCAATAACACTTGCCTTTGTGTAAACTGAGCCATTGCTAACTCACTTTGCGCGAAGAAGTCGCTAATAATCTCTCTGAAAAGCGTTCTGAAATCCGAAACAACCTCAAGCCACAGCTAGGATTGTTTCTTATGAAAAGAGGGGTCGTGTTTATGCTTTCCTTTCAGACTGTACCGGATTTAGACGCTCGATCCAAGCCTCCCTTTTAATTTCATTCTCATTTTCATTTTGATTCAATTAAGGCGGGTTGCCCTTCAACCGGCGTTGTTTTACAAGGGGCCCTCCACTGAATAACATTAATTAAAACATACAATTACCAAATAAAAAAGAGAAATTACAATGCAAAACCATAATATAAAATCCTATAATGCAAGATTTTAAAAGTCTAATATAAAAGAAAAGAGAAAATCCTAAATAGAATCTTTAAACTATTCAGGGAAGATAAAGGTGTGGAAAGGCCTATTCTCATGTATTTTATTATTTCCAAAAGAAGCGAGAAAGCACCAGGTTTCACGTTTCAGGTTTAGGTTCCAGGTTTATACATCTTTTAAATTCCCCAAAACATACATTTCCATTAATAAAATACAGCAAATTTAAATAACACAATTTTACAAGTCAAATTGAAAAATTATAAATTAATATGAAGCAAAAAGTATCAGTTTGATATGTATGTATGGGAATCATTTAAAGAAGGAAATCCCTCAACAGCAAAGCTAATCGAGGAGAGAGGCCCCTGCTCGCAAGAAATTTGATATTTCACAGAGAGCCTATAAAAAGGACATAAAAATCAAAGTCTACGAATTTGGAATTTACCTTTCGCACTCCAGGGGTGTTGTGTCTTGACGACGAGATTAGTTCATCAATGATAGTGGTGATCCCAACATCAGCTTCGACTGACAATATCAATGCCTTTGTACCTTCGATTGCCTGAAGTTAAAAACATGGGTAATAAAACAAGAACAGGATTATACGACCAAGTGCATTTGACTGATAAATTTACGTGTTCAGCCCAAGTGCATCAGAAGAACACAGGATCAGCAGCAGTAGCAGAAAAGGTTCATATATTATATAATAATTTAATATAATATTTAATAATATATTATAATAATTTAATAATATAATATATAATATAATAATTTATAATAATATAATATTTAATATAACCGACACACTACCCATCACTGCACCGCCTGAATCCGACGTTGAAATTACTTCGACAACTGATCGCGTGCTGCATTCAATTCAAAAATATAGGAACCATCCAAGTATTATTAGAATCAAGGAGAATGTTGGGGTTGTTGACAAATTTGAATTTAATTTTGTTGCACCTATTGATGTCTGGAATAAAATCAACCAGCTAAATAGTTCGAAAAAATCTAGTGGGGAGATTCCTACGGACATCCTAAAATTACTCTCAGGTTTGTGCATTGATCAGATCACATTCTATATTAATAAGATGTTCGAATGTAGCGAATTCCCGGACAAATTAAAACTGGCTGATGTATCACCTATCTTCAAAGCGGACGATCCTACGTTGAAATTTAACTTCAGGCCAATAAGTGTCCTGCCAGCCCTATCCAAAGTCCTTGAGCGAATCATGGAGGAGCAAATGACGCCTTTGCAAATACAAGACTTTCTAGTTTACTGTGTGGCTTCCACGACGGTTACAGTACACAACACGCATTGTTCCGTCTAATTGAAGCTTGTCGCAGTACACTGGACAAAAAAGGCTATGTGGGAATGGTACTGATGGATTTGTCAAAAGCTTACGACTGCCTTCCACATGATCTCTTAATAGCTAAGCTGGCTGCCTATGGTTTCGGTCTGAAAAGCCTGAAACTATTTTCAAGTTACCTCTCAAATAGGAAGCAACGCGTCAAATACGGCAACTCATTTAGCGAATGGCAAAACATAGAATCAGGCGTCCCCCAAGGTTCAGTGCTAGGTCCTCTTTTGTTTAACTTTTTTTATGAATGATTTCACATATGCCATTACTAAATCAGAGTTTTGTAATTTTGCGGATGACAATACAATATATGCATGCAGTCAAAACCTAGAGCACGTTGTATCCTGTCTCAAGGATGATACTCATAGTGCGTTGTGTTGGTTTCGGGACAATGGAATGGTTGCAAATCCCTCCAAATTTCAAGTCATGTTTCTTGGGCTGAAATCAGACCAGGAGTATGTATTTGAAATTGATAAAAACCTATTCCTGCAACCACACCGTCAAACTTTTAGGTATTACTATTGACCACCAGTAAAAATTTTCCGAACATGTAAATACTCTATGTAAAAAAGCCAACAATAAGACTGCCGCGTTTTCGCGAGTAGCGGAATATTCAGATCAGGACAAGAGACGTATTCTGTACAATACATTTATCATGTCAAATTTCAATTATTGTCCTTTAATATGGATGTTCTGTGGCAAAGATGCCAATGCATCAATAAACAGAGTACACAAAAGGGCACTGAGAATAATGTGGCAGGATATCGCAGCCCCTTTGCTGAACTCTCAGCTAGAGGTAGCGAATGTACAATTCACATTCGAAATTTGCAAAAATTAATGCTGGAAATATATAAATGCCTCAATTCGGAAAATCCATCTTTTATGTGGAATATCTTCCAGACAAAAGATGTGGCCTATAACCTAAGGACAAAAAATCTTCTACAGTTACCGAGCACCAATACATTATCATATGGGAATGATTCATTATCCTTCAGGGGTGCGTTCCTTTGGAACACTTTGCCTGACTCAATAAAAAGTCTGGCAACCAGTACTAGCTTTAAGAGATCAATTAAAGAGTGGAAGGGTGACAATTGCTCATGCAAAATATGCAGATAAAGAGTCCGTGGGAATTTCATCAGAAGTGTATTTGTATATCTGATTGTAATTAGTTTTTTTTATTTTTGCGTAAATAGTTGGTCTTAATTAGTTCAAATTAGAACTATTATATTTTAAACCAACTGTAAATAATGTTATAATAATAATAATAATAGTAATAATAATAATAATAATAATAATAATAATAATAATAATAATAATAATAATAATAATAATAATAATAATAATAATAATAATAATAATAATAATAATAATAATAATAATAATAATAATAATAATAATAATAATAACAATAATAATAATAAATGTTAATAATAATAATAATAATAATAATAATAATAATAATAATAATATTAATAATAATAATAATAATAATAATAATAATAATAATAATAATGTGTCCTGGGTATGACATAAAACTGCATCCGGTTGTAGAGTTTCGACGTGGGAGAATGAGGTTACCCTTTGCTACAACTACCTCCAGGTCATCCTTGAGCAAGATGTAGTACCTGTCAGCTCTCCCCGAGGCCATGAAATACCGGGTTGGCGTCCGGCGGGGGCTAGTCTGTCTCATGGGTGGGAGGGACTCTTTAGCCTTGGTTGGCAACCCTCCTAGAGATGGTGTTCTCAATAAACACACCGGTGGTTGTGTAACCTAAAATCCACTATCCTCTTATGAGTGAAATGTCTAATTCAAATAATGAAGATAACGGCGTGAATGAGATTGGAACTAATAGTGAAGGTCTCTCGCCTGGCAGGTGTACCATGGCCCAGCAGCATGGTCCCGGTCGTCACCCAGCTACTGCTAGGAGGACCCGACGAAAATGGTCTCACGAAGAGAATAGAGTTGTAATGGAGTGCTTTTACAAAGCAACCCAAAGAAAATTGGTTACCGAAAGAGAATGCATAACTTATGGATTGAACAGGGCATGTTTGTAATAACAGAGCAGAGACTTGTGGATCAAAAGTCTCAAATAATAAAGAAAAAATGGCTTTCTGAATTAGAGCTTGAAGCCATAAGAAGGTCAGTCGATGATGCTGAATATGGTCAAATAGGAAATGTTATTGGTGGTACAGGGAGAACGATGGGAGATGACGAAGAAAATCAACAAGCGGACGCAACAGCGAATAGCAATGTAACCAATAGGCAAGGAGATGAATTCACAGGAGAACAGCTTACCAATGAGTATATAAATGAGATACATCCGGATGTAGAGTATGATGAGACAAGCTTAACTGAGGAAGAGAAGCTACTTATGGAGAAGATAAAAGATTTTGGCAGACAGCAGAGAGAAAGATTACCAACATTGAAGGGAGTTGACAGCAAGAAGTTAAAAGAAGTGGTCAATAAGGTTAATGCGGTGTTGGGAAAGGTGCAGCTGAAAGATATAACTCATGTGAATGATCTGATGTACGGAGGAGCAGCTTTGGTAACTGAAATGGTGGGAATGCGTAGAGAACAAAAAGAAAAGAAAGAACCATGGTGGAGGAGAAGATTAGAGGATCAGGTAAGACAACTGAACAAAGATCTTAGCAGGATTAACAACTTGATTCAGCAAAAGAAAATAAAAAAGAAACATCAAGACTTCCTCCAGAGAAAATACAAAATGAAACATAAAAGTCTTCAAACTGTGAGAGAGGAAATTAAGCAAAGAATAGCAGCGAAAACGGGAAAGATAAAGAGATACCAACAACGAATAAATCAGTTTCAACAAAACAGATTATTTGTCAACAACGAGGGGAAATTTTATCAAAACTTGAACGCTGAAAAGGAATACCAAGACAGTGAAGCTCCTGAAGCGAATGATGCTATAAATTTCTGGTCAGACATTTGGGGGAAAGAAGCTCATCACAATAAAGAAGCAGAATGGTTAGAAAATTTTCGCTGTGAAGTTAGAGACATTGACCAGCAGACTAATATAACAACCACACACAAAGAAGTCAAAGCAATGTTGAAAAATTTCCCGAATTGGAAGGCTCCTGGACCTGATGGCGTACAGGGATATTGGCTAAAAAATTTTGTAAGTCTCCATTCAAAACTAGCTGAGCATCTAAACCTCTGCTTAGAAACAGGTGAAACTCCTGCATGGATGACAAAGGGAAGGACTGTTCTTATCCAAAAAGATCGCAGCAAAGGTACAGTCGCCAGTAATTATCGGCCTATTACATGCCTTCCGCTTGTCTGGAAGCTTTTAACTGGAATAGTTGCAAATGAAGTGTATAGTTTTCTTGAAGGACACAATTTACTACCCGAGGAGCAAAAAGGATGCAGACGTAACTCTAAAGGAACTGCAGACCTACTCTTTATAGATAAAATGATACTGAAGGAAGTCAAATCCAGGAAAAAGAATCTAGCCATGGGATGGATAGATTATCGGAAAGCATACGACATGCTTCCACATAGCTGGATAATTGAATGTCTAGTGAATCTAGGAATTAACGAGAAGGTTCAAAACCTATTGAAAGAAAGCATGAAGAAGTGGAAAGTAGAGCTCACTTGCGGAAAGCAAGAACTTGGAGAAATAAACATCAAACGAGGAATATTCCAGGGGGATGCCTTATCACCGCTACTATTTGTAATTGCTCTAATACCCCTGACCAGTGTGCTGCGAAAGGTAAAAGCAGGATACAATTTTGTCTCAAACAAGGAAAAGATCAACCACTTACTGTTTATGGATGATCTCAAAGTCTATGCAAAGAATGAAAAAGATCTAGAGTCTTTGATTCAAACAGTAAGAATATTCAGTGAAGATATTGGGATGGAATTTGGTTTAGACAAATGTGCTATATTGATAATGAAGAGGGGGAAAACAGTCGAGGCAGAAGGAGTAAAATTACCTGATGAGAGAAAGATTAGAAGCCTAAAGGAAGATGAAAGCTACAAATATCTCGGAGTGCTTGAGGCAGATGACTTGAAAAGATCAGAAATGAAAGAAAATATAAAGAAAGAATACAAAAGAAGAGTAAGGAAGGTCTTAGAGACGAAGCTGAATGGCCATAACTTAATCAAAGCTATCAATACTTGGGCAGTAGCTGTCATCCGATATTCAGCTCCCTTCCTAGACTGGAACAAAGATGAGCTTTCAGCTTTGGATAGAAGAACAAGAAAGTTGATGACGATGCACAAAGCGTTGCACCCAAAGAGCAATGTAGATAGACTATACCTATCAAGGAAAGAAGGTGGAAGAGGTCTTATCAGTATCGAAGACACTGTGAGAACTGCGATACTTGGACTACAGAAATACATCCAGGAGAGTGAAGAAAAGCTAATCACTGCCGCAAGGAAACCAGAAGATATAGTAGAAACAGCAAAGGGATTCAAAAGTAGAAGAGCAAAGGAACGTAAGCAAGACTGGACCGACAAAGCGTTACATGGACAGTTTTTAAGACAAACAGAAGCAGTTGCTAGCAAGGATAGGTGGGAATGGCTTAGTAAGGGAGGAATTAAAAGAGAAACGGAAACGCTCATCCTAGCTGCGCAGGAACAAGCAATTAGAACAAATCAGATAAAAGCAAAGATCGATAAAACGCAGGAGGATAGTTTATGCCGAATGTGTAAGCAAGCTGATGAAACAGTAAATCATCTCTTAAGTGAATGCAGCAAGATGGCGCAAAAAGAGTTTAAACGACGTCATGATTGGGTCGGAAAAAAGATCCACTGGGAAGCTTGCCTGAAATATGGATTTGATGTAAAAAGCAAATGGTATGAACACGAACCAGAAACAACAATGGACAACGATGTCAGTACAATTCTCTGGGACTTCAACATACAAACAGATCATGTCATACAAGCAAGGCGTCCAGACTTAATCATCAAGGATAAAGTGAAGAATGAATGCCTGATAGTGGACTTCGCTATTCCATACGACAGTCGAGTTGAAACAAAAGAATTCGAAAAGTTAGAGAAATACCAAGATCTGGCCAGGGAACTTAAAAAATTGTGGAACATGAGTGTGCGGATCATACCTATAGTTATTGGTGCCCTTGGAACAACCCCTAAAGACCTCCGAAAAAGACTCAAAGAAATCGGAATCGACACCAAGATCGTTGAACTGCAGAAAACAGTCATCCTGAATTCTGCCAGAATCCTCAGGAAAGTCCTCGAGTTTTGAGGAGACTTGCTGTCACCAAGCCTCAAGGACAAATCATGAACCATTTAAAGAAAATGTGCGACAAATAGATAATAATAATAATAATAATAATAACAATAATAATAATATGAAGAATGCAAGAGGCAAGGCCTCATCAAGTTTCTGCACAAGAGGAACCAGAGTTTGGAATTACTTACCAGGATCAATAACATCAAAGCGCAGTATTTATAATTCAAAACTAGTTTATCTAATGCAATTCAGATCTTTTACTGTAATATACAGTAGGATCTCGCGTATAAGAAACCCCCTTGTATAAGAAACAGGTCTCATTTTCTTCACACGAGGCTCTTTTTATAAGAAACAGTCCTAGGTCTGAAATCAAGATGTCTCTTATTTTTAGGTTCATCATAATATATTCCTATATGCTGACCTTTGCGTTGCAAGGAAGTATTGATATTAAATGCATAAAGCAGTTAATTGATATCAAAACATTTTACTGTACAGTACGTATTGACCTTCGGATGAAGAAATGAAATCAGTATTTAACATTACCTGATCTTGTTCATCTGAATCTCGACTTTTATCGATAGCTTGAAACATAGCTGGAATGATTTTGCTCAAATGTCGTGTTAATGCGTCTCCAGCAACTGTGGAAAGGATTGCTAATGCTCTTGTGTTCACGGGTGGAGTGGTCAACTGAAAAAGATATTCTCGCACTTCAATAAGTTTTTTGTTTGAAAAATCTTTTTTGATATATACATATTCAATATCAAATTTAAAAAAAGAACTACTGAAGACACTACGTGCTAGCTGCTTTACTAAACTACAAGGACGATACCACGAAGTGCAAGAGACCGCGACAACTCCACAGTCGTTAACATAGAGAACGTGCAACTAAACTAAAACTAAATATATAGCTACGAAACATACACATGAACGGTCTTCAATGATACTTACTAAGGTATCATGTCGGGCAAACTTTAGGCAAGCAGGTCTTTTCATAAAATGGGTGAACTGAGATTCGATTACAGTAGAGAAATTTGCGATTACAACAGAATATTTCTGACACTACGAGAAAAATGTTTGTTGCCTGGAGTATTGAAAAGCAAATTTCGACACCTGCATGCTATGGGTTACTAACTGCTAACACTTATCGCATGGAAGTAGTTTCCGATGCTCCTTTAATTCTTGGACTTCCCAGTAGGCCCTATACTTGCATCCAGCTGAGTTATACCCCTGAGGATGGCCTGTAGCACTTCATTTTATCAGAACCTAAATATGACGAATTAAGGAACTGCGCTGATAAAAGTTATGCTGAAATCATATCAAACATTATCAAAATACAAGTACAGAGAAAACAGAAATAAGGTGGGGGTCAACAATTCTATAGGATGGTTTGCAAAGCACAAATGTTGGCGTAACGGAGACGAATGGGGCCCTTAGGCACCTCTGAGTGGGAGCTCCCTCAGATACAAAGAATCATTTTACTCCATATTGCAGATTCAATCAGTGAAATAATCTTAAGCACCTTAACGGTCGAGGGGGGGGGCTTAGTTCTTAAACAGACGTCGGTTATGCCACTGAGTGTAAATGTGCCAACTGGATCTCAAATTTCTCTAGTCTCTGATTTCCACAGCCAAATGTCACCATAAACCAACCGTACACAATTAGAATGGGAACACTGACCTCTGCTGGAAAATTGTGCTGTTTTCGACAAAAAGTTTGGGACCTGTCTGTGATTACAATTTAAGTTTGAAAAATCGTACCTTCGGTACAAGGAATGGCAAAACAACTCTGCTCTTTACTGTCATCACATTCCTGAGGCCATCCAATGCTCTCTCCGAGTACTCTTCTTCGTTCTGTGAATAGGGTAATGAATTCAACGTTACAAAAGCAAATCTGTGTCACATGAAATATGTCTGTAATATGTCAGCCTCGCTCTAGGTTAGAAGTCCAGTTGATCTAGCCTCGTTTTGATATAGCTATGTAAGTTGGTTTTTAGCGTGAGTTGTGGCAGTTCTCCCGTGGGCTGCTCGGCCCGATATATAACAATGCCCATCAAAATTACAACGGTATAAGAGTTAACTATACTAATGAAGTCATCCAGATATCTTTAAGCAGGAGAAAGGCAACTCCAAAGAATTTCTTGTTGTACATTTGATTCGTGAAACTGTACCCCTTGTTTGGGCCTAAAATCAACTGTCCATTTATATTCAAAAGTGAAAGCCTAAGTCGATTTCTCGACAAGGATCCTCCAAACTATATTCTCAGATGTTTACCGTTTGTAATTCTTGTGTTGAAGAACATGTCTTTTTTTATTTCAAGGTTAACTGAGGAGCCTGAAACAACACCGAGGTAGGGAGATTGTAAAAAAAGATACGATTGCATTTGGGAAATGGTAGGGCCTATTGGGGGTAAAACGGGTAGGTTCTAGGTAAAACGGGTAGGGCGAAAAAAATTTGACAGTGTCTGCTAAAATCTCTGTTCACAGTCTTCCTCTAGCTACAACCGCTTCAAGTACTCTCCTTGACATAGCGAATTTTGACTTACCATTTCAGAGTCTCGTGTTTTTCATTGATCAACTTACCCGTTTTAGCCAGCCATACCCACTTTATTCCTTTATTTTCTCAATATCGAAACGCAAGAGTTAAAAACAAACAGCTGTATAACAAGTGTTAAAAAGAAACCCACAAGTTTCTGAAGGACATGCGGTAATATCCCATCCAATGCTTTTTGGTTGATGGTATCATGCAATTTGTCAAAGGCATCTGCTGCTGCTTCTCGCACTTCTGGTAATGGATCTAGCAATGCTTTCCTGACGGTTAAAACCAAGGATTCTTCAAACATAACAATCTAGAAATAAAATATGATTTATGTGAACGTTTTTGAAAATTCATAATTGATAAAAAGTCTTTTAACAAACCATTTAGAACAAGGTATTTGAATCAATTAAGAGCGGCCTGAAGGAAAACATAGGCGTAAAATCTCTAAAGCGAGATCGTATTCGTTATTCCATTCCCTGTATTAAATGATTTCAGAGGAATGTAGGAAAATCACGGCAATGCAACTGCAAAGATCTTTTACATTTCGATATTTTCTGAATTGCAGCCTTTTTCTTTCATGAAAAGATACTTGTTTAAAGACACTAAACCATTATGATGAGGAAGAAAAATCAGAATTTTCAATAAAACTTTCAAGGATCTGGAACCAGCTCAAACTTTGGGGGCACGACGCTTCGAGGGTACTTTTCCTTTAGAAAAAAGGGGCATTTTCTAAAAATAAAAAGGGCACTTTTTTGTTTATTACAAAATCTTGGGGGGGCACGTGCCCCAGTGCCATGCTCCCAGTTCCTACGTCTATGAAAACTTTAGTTTATGAAGTGCAAGTGTGTTGCTCTTCTCTTTTACATTTGAGGATGTCATATTGTACAACATTCAATTTCATTCAATTCAATTCATTTCATTCATTCAATTCAATTCAACATTCATTCATTCATTCCTTCTTACAAAATTTATCTCACATTGAACTGGAATTCTTTTCTGGCGACTTCAAAATAAAAAAAAACCTAACCCACACAAAGCTAAAGGAAATTTGAAGAAATCCCCAAATCTATAAGCGAAATAGTCCTTGAAATACCTAGGGGCCGCACACACATCGATTCTTTCACGCAAAACGCCCACTGAAAGTTTTCAAAATACCCCCACCCTCCTCCCCCTAAAACATCCAACTGAAATCGATGTAATTTTTCCGATCACGAAAAAATTTCATACCGTTGTTTTGCTGCATATCAAATGGCCTAAGTGATCATGAAGTTGTCAGCGACGTGCTATCCATGACCAGACTCAACAACAACGGACAAGATACTTCACTGCTGTCGTTCGCACTAACAAAATGTACAGCAAACGAAAGCTGTAGAATAAAGTTCCTTGCAGAAAAGTCTCGGAGGAAATTTCGAAAAAAATTGAAAACGTCCGGTCCTTTTACCCCTCCCCCCAAAGGTATGTAGGACGTTTTGCATGAAAGTATCGATTTGTGTGCAGCCCCTTACCATATCTCTGCTTGTAGATTTAACAATTTCACTTAGGCCGATGCAAACTCCTTGTCGTTCATCACTTCTTTCACTGTCAAGGCCCTTTTCAAGGATTGGGATGATCTCCGGCAGGACTCTTTCGCCGAGTTTCCGAACCAGGTCACCAAGGGTTCTTCCTGCAGTCTGTAAAACGGACAAACAACAAATTACTAAAAGATTGCAAGAGTTATCGTTTTAGCCGTCTCCTCGTGAAGGAACCGAGAGTAGATACTTATCTTCTAACTTCCAGGGAATCGACACAAGGAAAGTAATATTTTAGGAGTAGTGGCGATGGTCATTAAACAAAGCAAAAAAGATCCAGAATCACATTTCTCCTAACGCAGGAAATAATCGAATAATTTTGACTGTTTTTATCAACCTAACAACCACTTGAAACAGAATGATAGTAAAAAATTACAAGGCTGTGGATGAAAACGGGCCAAAAAGAAGAATTGGATGTGCTCACTCATTCTTTTCTATTCTTAGGTATCTCCCTGTATTTATTTGTGGAAAGCCAAAAAAGCAGAAAGGCTTATTTGAACTCATTGGGGAATAAGGTTATTGAAAAAAGTCAGACAATTCCCATAAAAACAGAGTAAAATTCTTCAAAGAAAAAAGCCAGGGTAATTACACTGTTATGAATGGTGTATCGTGCTTCTTCCTACCATTTTCGTCTTTTCTCTGCGAAATCGCGCATTCAAATGAGCGACCAGAGGCTAGTGACGTTATAAAAGCAAAGAATATATGCTTTACTGACGTCACATTCAATGACAACGAGGCTTCCCGATTGTCTTCTTGCCTCTTAAGCCTTGCTAGCCTCTTTGCTGTGTTTTGATGAAAAAATGGAGACAATATTTGGCCTAAATTCACAGAATGTTTAACTAATTTACAGCTGTTACCAACGTCCTTATGTCGGAAGAAAATCATCATTCGCAGTAGTAGCTGGAAACTTTCGTTTCTAGAATTAATCTAACCAGCCCTGGACTTGTCCTTTAAAGTGCACCGGGAAGGCACCAAAACATACTGTAATGGATGAGGACTGATGTTAAATTCTGCATCGGGTACAAAGTTGAACCATATTCCACAATTAAAGGGCTAAAGTATTAGATTGTTTGGAGTCGATAAAGCGTGGCCATTTTAGGAAAAGAACTTTGCTTACCTGTCTTTTATCATAGACGGTACTAGCGAGACAACCAAGCAGCAATGTGAACAGTGTAGGTAAGATTTCTCTCAGCGTCTTTGCTGTGTTATGAACCACCACCTTCCAAACATGCAATGAAGCTTGTCTAACGGATAAGGCAACATCGGATCTTCCCATGTACAAACCAGCAAGTACACGATTACGTCGGTCAATACCAAGCAAGTCGAGGATCGCCTATTAAATGAAAACGAGATCACCATGAAAAAACAGATTCCTGGTGTCACAAAATAATGCATCGGCAGAACTTACCGGGTGACTCAAAAAAGCTTCATTTCAGCTCAATCCATTTAAACTTTTTAACCATGGTAATTCACTGAGTTAATACATTGTTTTACAGGGAGCCATGCTAAAACAAAAACCTAATAATAACTAAAATACACAATATGACCCTATTTACAATAATCTAAGACAAAAAAGGAAGAAAAATGAGGTGAGTCATAGTTTGGTTTTATAATTTCTTCGAAAAGAGCAGCATGATAAGGACGCTTTGACAACACTATCTAGGTCACTCCAGACCCTAGCTCCTATGTAAGCAAACTATTTCTGACCAATTGATGTTCTCAGTAATGGTAATCTAAAGTCAGTTTTAGAGTTCCTTACCTCCGCTGACGGTTAGTAGCTTCAGATAACTTTTGAAATATGTTTGCAAGCAATATGTTTAAAGAGCTAGGCCACGTCTAGCTCCGAAATGGCAAATTTGATGAACAAAATCAACGTGCTGGCAAACATGACATATTTTTTTAATAAAATAGCAACGGTTGCTTTCGTTGACACCAGCGTTTAGTGACTGCAGAAAAATAAATTCTCTCCAACCATAAATCAAACAAACACGGCCTCGAAAGCTGCTTCAAAAACAGTAGGGAAAACTCTTGCCTTGTGCAAGCAAAAGGTCGTTTTTGAGAGAAGTTATGTGCTTATAACAAATGAGGAAGAGAAAAGCTTAAGTTCTATCTCGCAGATCTTATCTATCTGATTCAAGCAAGAGCCGAGCAGAAGGACTGATGATTCTTGGGCAGCATAAGGCTCTAATCTTTCAAATCTTTAAAAAGGTGGGTGTAAAATTGTATCACATTTTTCTTTGAATTCATGCGCTTGTAAGGAACTTTGGGTAATTTGCTGTAAATCTACAGTGGCAATTTTTTGATATATTGATTATTCTCAAAATGGCGGCATTTTGACTTACTTTGCAAAATTCATCGAAAATTTTGAAGAAATTAAAATCATCGTAAATCTTAAATTAATCGAGAGAAATTGATACAATCTTTAAGATAACCATAGTTTACGAAGGTCTACAACATGGTTTCAAGCAGAAATCTGTTGCTCTTCTGGTTAAGGATTTAGAAATTTGACGACGTCACAGCCTCAAAATTGATAAATACCACCATTTTGAAAGTAGTCAAGGTATCAAGAAATTGCCACGGCAAATTTATTGCGAATTACCTGAAGTTCCTTTCAAGAACTTTAATTCAAAGAAAAACGTAATAGAATTTTACACCCACCTTTTTAAAAGATTTGAGCTCTATGCTTTCTGGGAGTATTTAGGGCTAAAATGAAACAATTACCACACAGCCCCTTCAATTACCTCACCTTTTTACACAGACTTAAAGATTTTGAAATACGTTGTCGAAAACTTTTGATGTAATTTCGTATGAAAAGGATTTACCTTTGTTGAATGTGCAGTTCCAAAATTATCATCCTCATCTCCGTGTGTAGTCATCTTTCCTGTAACCCCTGTGACCTTGAACAACAAATCACCCAAAAGCTGGATTGAACTAAGTCGAATTCTCCAGTTATCATCAAACAGGCCTTTCTCAAGTTCAGGTAAAAACAAACTGATAGCAGTGTCTGCATACGCACTGATGATTCTTTGTCCAGCTTTTAATGATGTTGCTCTAACGAATTCTGATTCATCTGCAAGACCCTAAAAGTGAAGTGTAAAGTTCAATTTCAAAATTTTTTATAGAAATGAAATCATCAAGCTATAAGGCTCAAACATTTTCTTTATTCATTTGAAAGGAGCTGGGTCAAGAAATGTAAACAAACTTCTTTCGAAACGACGATTTTGCAGTATCTTTGACGGGCCATATCGCAGAAATTTTCCACTACTTTTCTCAAAATGAAGGTGTTCTTTTGAAGATGGACTCTTGAATTTCATAGAGAAACATACGAAACGATCATATGTTACATAGTTGCAGAGATAATTGATAGATTTTTAGGTGTACCTATATTGTGGATTCCCCCATCCACAAAAATCTGAACAAAACACTCAAACTCTAAGTTGAAGCGTGACCGATCCAACAATATCAAAAACGAGATAATTGAATCTACAGCTCCTCCACAGTAGCTACAAAACGGGGCCCAATTAATTTGGTACACCCTGTAAACAAAACCAAATCTGAAAATCTTTTTGGGATCGTCGGCATGTGCCTAAAATGTGTTCCACAATTCAGGTGCCCGGAATGTGTTCTTATGGTCAGAAACATTACGGCATAGCTTGAAAATGCTGCTTCTTTCGGAGCTTCCGATTATTTGCTGTAGGAAAGTAACAGACGAAATATTCAGCAGATTTTATTTGCAGCGATTAAATGTTTAGCAGGCCTCAAAAATCATAGAATTTCACATTAATATAAAAGTAAATTCGATGAAACAGAACATACCTTCAGTAGAGATGGCACAATCGGTCCAACATAACAAGCAAATGCGTCACCAAACGTTGCAGGTAGGTAAATATACAGCATGAGATATCCTTCCCTGACATGAGGTGCAAGATCCTCTTTCGATGTTGTTTTTATGACGTCTGGCAATAGCTTGGCTAATCGCTCGGTCCCAAGTCCGTGCAATACTTCAGCCAAACCTGGCAATGAGAAGTTTAACTATGAAAGAAAAACTGGAACGTGAGTACATTTTGCATAAAAATTCAATGACTGCGTTCACACGATGCCGGTACATTTTGAAAATGGTGAAAAATGTCACGGATAGGCCTCCTGTTTTCACAAAAAAGCACATTTTTGCCTGAAGATTTTGAAACGGTCAATTTTGAATGCTACACTGTAGCCAGCACAATTTGAAAACGGTTTCGTGTGAAAACTCGAACATGATGAAAATAGAACAGTTTTCGACGCTTTGTGAACGAGAATGATCGATACTTAGGTGTATGTACATTTCTTTGGCATGAAAGTCTTGCAACGACTTTTTACCTTTGAATTTCGTATCGTTTTCAAATTGTTCCAGCATCGTGTCAATGCTAGCTCAAATTTTGATACCGTCGTATCGTTCACCGTTTTCAAAATGTGCCGGAATTGTGCAAACGTAGTCTAAAGTCTGCATCAAAAAGGAGACGTAACGTGACATCTGGGATAACGCAAATTTGTTCACCAAAAACTCTTCCATTACTTCTATTCGCGGGAATTTTCATGTGATATCAAATTGGATACAGACTGTAGTCACGACGGAGATTGCTTTTCTCTTGAAAAACCTTTCCAAGGAGCCCAATCGAGTCTGCGTGCAGGCTTTCGTTCTAATAGACTGGCTACATTTCTGCTCAATCTCCGGTAATATAGACACGATATATTAGCAAATCATAAGTCAATTTCAAGCAATTATTTAAAGAAAAAGGGGAAGAAGATTCAGACAGTCAAGCTTTGAGTAGTTTTGCAAAGACTCACAGCTTATGCTAACTGTTGGTAGAACGAAAACTAACCTTGCGCAGCGCCTGATCTATCAACACTACTTTGTTCTGACGTCAGCGTCTCAAGTAGCCATGGCAACAAGTCGTTGAATGATTCTTCTCCCATTCCTTTCACCATAGCACCAAGTGCTCGGGCTGAGACTCCTCGTACCTATGAAATAAAAATGATGTATTTTCTTTTTCGAATGACTGATAACAGCCATATGTCATTGGTAAAACCGTTGAGAATGACCAATGACCTTGGAAAGCAAAATAATTACAGAACACACAGAAAAGTGTTCGTTTGAATGCAAAATAGAACGATTAGGGAAAAAGGTTAAGCGAAATTTTGAGACTTGTAGGAAAACGAATCATCTCATTTAAAGTTACTATCTGACAATTCATACTGTGATTTTATCAAATGGTCTTGTATTTCAAAGCAATTGAAAAGTTTTGTGCCACGACATAACTTGTTAAGAAACCTCTCATATCATAAATAGAACTAAACAGCTATGCAAACATCAAAAGCCATAAAAAGAAAAAATACATTGTCATAACTACGATAAGTTCACCTCAAAGCATGCACTTAAATGGCTTCAAAGGCTATTCAAAGTTACAGGAATGTGGTAGTTTGTTGTCGCGCACAAAGTCCAGCCATGATCTGAATCTGACGAAGCTTCACTGAGGCAGTTTGTCAAAAGCAGCATTTTCAAATAAAACAGTCAGAGTGATCGCAGCTAATTCCAAAATTTGAAGTTCAATTCTAAAATTGTACAAATACATAACTAAATACCTCTGGTGATGGATCGAGTAAAGATTTCTTCAATCCAGGGATAACAGCTGGCAAGTACGGTGCAAGATCCTACAAGAAATAAGACAAAATATGTATCAAATTTTTGTGCTTTGAGGAATCTTCTAACGCCTATTTTGAAGCACAGGTTTGTTGATAAAAATCTAGGTTAGTTTTCGTTAATTTTTATTCAAGGAAGCGAATGAAGTATAAAGAAAGCATGAAGCAGAAAACTGTAAGTACACACCAAGAGCTTGATGACCCAATGTCTTTTTGGCTCAACGTATTGAACGGATTGGGTTCTTAGTTTTAGCGAGAATATACATGAAAAACATGGCAGATGAAAAATCATTTCCGCAATAACAAAAAAGAGACAAAATTACCTTCTGATCAGTAAGAGCATACATATTTCCAATAATTTGTGCTGACATTTTTTTCGTTTCTGTGGCTCTTTGGATCATGGCTTTTTCAAGAATTGGCATGATGATGGCAAGTGATGGGGCATCAATAAAATGTACAAATGATGTATTGAGTAATGCTTGTAAACAAGGAACTGTGTTTTTACCAGGATCTGCCAGTGCTCCCAGGATAATTGGAGAGATTTCTATAAAAAAGACAGAGTCGGTTGATATTCAAATAGGAAGGCATAAATCAGTTTAAACAATCACAGCTAAAGTACAGGTCAATTTTGCAAGAAAATTGTTTCATTTTGAAAGATAAAAGATGAACAGTGAAACGACAAACCGTTTTGACCCTCAAGATGACAAAATAAAAAGATTACACCAGTAAAAATAGCAACATATTATATGAAAAATTTTAGCTGAGAATGGCACGAATTTGAGTGCTGAAATCTAACAAGTCCTAATTGTTTATTTCCTATTTGAAAATGTTTTAATTAATTGACCATGCCTTAATTATTACTGGATTTGTCGCTAACATGGATTTGTCAATATCTATAGCACCTGGATATGTCAAATAATATGATACTATATCTTCATAGGATCAATCTTTTTATCATTGCATCCTTAGGGTGACAATTGGAACAGCGTTCTGTGTGACAGGAACCTAGCTGTTGGAGCCAGCATCACAGAGTTCTTTGTGGTTCCCTTTAGAGTTCGTTATACGATGATTAATCAGTATTAAGAAGGGATTCATTGGCTCTGGGTATGTCTAATTAGACTGACTGCATATCTATAGTTATCGCTACTGATAGACTGATGGACGCTCCAACTACGACTCATCGACTTTCACACTGATTGGGACGAAATTTTCTCCCTAAATTTCAAGACTAGATATAGAAACCATAGCAACACTGTATGAGCTCCTAGCAATGGCGGATGGGCCTAAGTTGCTGGCTGGAGACTCCGATGCCAAAATACCTCAAAATTCAACTTTTCACTGATCCTAGCCACGAACAAAAGTCGCAAGTATCCATATGAATGAGCCCTTTATCCAAGAATCGACAAAATCTTTCGCTGTGAACAAGAAGATCCTTATCTTTAAGGCCAATTAGCTTCCATGAACTTCACTGCAGCAACGAAAACTTCCAACTGCCGAGGATTGCTTGCCTGGCTTCTGAGTGTAAACCTTAGCCTCGTCCCAGAGAGCACACCTAAACGTGTTCATTTTCGTCTCAAATTTTTATATGAAATTCCGTAAGTCCCAGTTTGAGCAAAAATAAACAATGTTGTTGTTGTTGTCATTGCTGTTGCTGTTGTTGTTGTTGCGATAACTGGGACTATGTCGTAAGTCTAATGTTTAATAAGGAGCAGGAAAATTGCAAATAAAGTCAACACCAGCAACTTACCTTGAATCTCAGGGTTTCGAATAACTGATCCAATTTGTTTCAAAGCTTGTTGGCCTGCCTTTTGGACTTTGACATGAGAATCAGCCAACACCTCGATCAGTTTTGGGACAACACTTGGTAGACATGACGATAACTGTTTTGGTGCACAATATGCCATTGCCCCAAGAAGTTCAATACTTCCTATAGGAAGAAAGGAAAAATGATGAGTGATCAAGTAAGGTGACTAACATTATACTCATAGCTAACAAGTGACATAGCGTGGTAGTGACGCTGCTAGGAAGGTACCTGAAATGCTCAAAAAAAGCTAAAGGCATAGAATGGGGTGGCATACTTGGAAAGAAGAAGAAACTATGTAAAAAAACGAGGCTGCTTGGCTTGATACAAGGAAGAAAAAATATCTTTTTAATACATGCTTTCATCAAGAAGGGTGCAAAAGTATGAATGCAAAAAACTAACAAATTCATTTATCTTGTAACAGACAAAATCGGCTATGGTTTGTTTACACAAACTATAGGTCAAATGATCAATCTCTTGATACGACATCCTTTGAATTCTGTTTCGTGCCATGAAAACTTGTTCATTGAATGCAAACAGTGATCAGAAATTATATATCCCAAAAGTATGGTGAAATGACTCAACATGGGTAAAACACACCGTAGCTAACTTTGTCTATTGGCTGTGAAAAATATGAATTTCATTACGGCGCACGCAATTAGCGCTGGACTCGATTAGCGCTGGTCCACTTCCATGGTCCCAGCGTTTGGCGCTAAAGACCACAACTTCACCGTATAACGTCTTGAATAGTTTGAGCGAAGAAATCCCACTGATATTTTTAGTGGAATCAACATTCACGTGGCAGTTGTAAATAAATCCCTTGAATAAACAAATTCTTTGAGTTGATAGAAAAGTACGCAAGCAATAAATAAAATCAATTGGGATAAATTACCTGTCTTCGTTCTCCAAGAATCTTCCTCCAAAGCTTTAAGAAGCGACGGCAAAACAAGTTTGACGCCATGGGCACTGAGATTCCTCATCACAGCTTTTGCTGTCTCATCTGCCGCCTGTAAAATAAGACAGGATAAATTTCTTTAGTGTATTTTGCCAAGGGCAAGCTTAGTGACTAATTAATCAGAGATATGGTAGGGTAGAAGCATGTCCTTCGACATTTTTAGTCTCAGAAAAGTACGATCAATTGCAAGATTGGATTGAATATTTTGGGATCTTTATGCGAGACTGATGTAGTACACTTCCTTATTGACAATCCCAACATGTCCCCCTCATTCATTTTCGAATTAAAGCTATGGGGAACAAGCCAGTAACAAGACATTATCTATAAGTGACAATAATATTTGATGTAAACTAATTGACAAAGAGCCATTTGGAGTAAAATGTGGTCTAATAGAATAATCAGCTAAGGTTTGTTAACACCCATTTCAAGCCATGTGATCAAATCTCTTGGTAAAACGCCGTTTGATTTCTCTAACATATTTCGTGTTTCGTGTCATGCAAAGTTGTGTCATGAGTGCAAAAAGTAGCATAATACTGAAACGCTCCAATAGCATGGTCACATTACTTGATATGGGCAAAACAAACTATAGCCGATCAAGTCCATGGCTTACCTCGCGGACATACTGATTCCCATCGCCAAAACACAGTAGTAAATGAGGTAATAAGTGAACGACGTAAGGCTCAAACAGTCTTCCAAGCATATTGCAAAGTGTTTCGAAAGCAAACAAAGCTCCTGAAAAGGAAATGTGGCATTTCTAGAAGATGATTTCCACTCAGTAAAATTTTCCGCGCGGACGGAATCTTAAGCAGTGAAAGGGTTGTCATGCCCAACGTTCTAGTCAAATTAAAAGCGGTATTATCTCGAAGACAAAAGATTTCCAGTTCCAAAAAAATCAAAACCCGCCTTACAGGCCATCTGTCCCCTCCATAATCAGCTTTATCCAAACAAAGGAGAGTCATTCAAGCAAAATTTCCATGGCCATGAAAATTACGCATGCATTACCTTGCCCTCTTCGAATAAGAGAGATAAGCAATAATTTGTGGAGCATTCAATAAAGATATCTATCGATCTATTTTCATTCGCCAAGGGGACAGACTGCCTTCAAAATATGACTGCTTTCTTCAACTTTAACAGCAAATAATATTTGTACCTTTTGCATTAATCTACAGAAATAACTGTAGAGATAAAACAAAGACTGAAAAATAGAATTGGGCGTTTTAAAATGATGTAAACAATAAGAAATAAAGACTTGAATAACACTAATAATCAATTTTAATCAAACCTTCTCTATGTCTGTAATTCTTTTTATCTTGAATGGCAGTTATAAGCGTACTTATAACATCTTGTTGTTTCAATGATAATATTCCCAATCCTTTGACCATACCAGCTAAACCATAAGCGCCACCGCGTCTTTCTCCATATTTCTCTGCATTCAGCAGCTAATAAAACAACACAAAATCATTGATTAAAATCGACACTCGATCATGAGACACCTATCCCATATTCTCTACTCTGATTAGAAATGGCAGGAATTGCTGGGGTGACGAAGTACTGACTCTTTTTCTGCAACATCATGCTTCAGCTATGTTGATAGTGAATCAATGCTGGTGCTCACACTGTCGTGCGCATCGACACTGTTATGTTTTGCTCTTAATCTCAAAAGTCAAGCCAATTTGCATATTACGTCATTGAAGTAAATCGTTAGTGCGCATGCGATCTAGAGCCCCTTTTTGCTTGAGGCTCACAACTTAGCCTGTTCGTAACCCCAACAAAAAAGGAAACAAATGGGCTGAGAAAGAGTCAAACCTAATCCTTCTCAACAAGGGCGAAATTTGTAAAACAAACGACAAAGACAAAGCGATTTCCCTTCAGGAGCGTAGATTTCACGCCTTCCCCAGTGCACTTAAAGCATAGGGCTTCAAATCTTTCAAATCATGAGAAAAGGTGGGTGTAAAGTTGAAGCACATTTTTCTTCAAGTAAAAGTTAGAGTACTGTGCTGCAAAAATAAGTTTATATCCTTTGTTTTACAAAATTCACCTTTGCTTTCCCACTCAGCCAAATTACGTCAACATATTTCAGCGTTCTAGAAGTGAAAACACTGATGGTCCGACCTATTAGATGGAGGTACTGAGAGTTAGATCTTGGATCGTTTTCTATCGGACGACATTCATTGGCCACTTTCTGATACAAAACCAAGCAAATATCTCCATTACTTTCGTTATGGCAAATGAAATCAACAGATGTCTTACTTCATGCTTTACCGAAGTTTGAATAGAAATCTTACCGTATCAAGCAGTCTTTTAATGTGACCAGGAGCTTCATCTTTGATGGCAGAGCAGAGGGGTGGTAAGCAACTAGCAACAGCCTCTTGCACCTGCAAAGGAGGACAGGTTTTGTAATGCTGGTTAGTGGGATTTAAAAGGACTTAAGTATGGTACAATGTTTCAGAACTGACTCGGAAGTGTAAATACACTTAACATGCAGGAATGTTTCTACCAAGAGACAATAGGAGTTAAAGTGATGCTAACATTGCAAAGAAAAGAAAGCACAAGCAAATTGACGTAATACAAAACTGAAAGAAGGGTACGAAAGAAACGGAAAACCAAGAGCAAGAAAATTGTATATACGGCAAAAAAACGACTCCCTGGTGTAAAGTCTGTCCCATTTTTCAAATCTACTCAATTGAATATTAACATAATGAAGATATTTATAGGTGACTCTCACCTACCAATGAATGACTATAAAGTTGTTAAAACAAAAAAAGCGTTTTGTCTAACTGAACGTTCTGCAAAGAATTTGCAATGGAAAGCCCAGAAAGCAGTCGGAGGGGTAACGAATTTAATAAATTACCTGTTGTGAAGGTGTAGAAAGTGCGTCCATCAGCTTTGCAATGATTGGGCGAATCTGAGAACAATAAAAGAGAGATTTTACAAGAGATACATACTCTCTCTTTTCCAAGTCCGACAATTGGACCATTTGAGTTGCATTTGAAACACAATACATTAAAAACCAACATTATCGGATGATAATATATGCGGCAATTTGATGCGTCCGAAAATAATAATGTCCGAAATTTTTTTGTAGTCCGACATATTTAGTGTCTGAAAATATCGCAGCATAGAAAATCAGACGAGAACATTTCCAGTTTCCAAAATGTCATTTCTTGCCCAAGAAACTCTTCAGATTGGAAAGTATGTGGCCAAGGTGTCAATTAGTAAGAAGCAATATATTTCTTCTGCTAAATCCCTCTTTGCAACAATAATCATTTGTTGAAATTTTTTCGGAGCAGGATTTCTTAGAATGCAGCACGATGTATAAATGTATATATGACGTCTTTAGTGTGAAATAGGCAAAACAAACTGAAAACATTACAGGGTAAATGGCGGGACATTTTTCCCAGCAGTAAAGGGAAAATTAGTACCTTTACCCCAGTGGCCTAAACCAAAATGGAGCCCTTTTTCACTTTCCCTAGCGAATAAAACCATGTTATTGATGTTGCTAGCTCAAATAAGACCTCGGGCAATCATAGATCACATCACAATGGCAAAGAGAAACTTTTCGTTGAGAAGTATAATCATTATTTGTTTTGCGCCGAAAGGCCTAAGCTATAATTGAATTGGATTGTATGAGAACCATGGAAAATTTTGTCGTAAACTCATACTGTGAAAAATTAAAGGGCTCTATGGTTGTTTTTCTCCACTTGTGGAACATCCTTAAGAAATACCCCTGAAATATGAAATTCTTTGGTCGAAATTCGATGAAATGATGTCCTAAATTTTTTTGCCCCAAAAAGGTTTGTCTGAAATTCATTCGTCCGAAACCATTGGCTTTTGATGTATCTGACCTTTTGAAAGAAAGTTTTGATAAGAAAGCAATGTTCATACAATTGAATTAATGCTACAAGTCAAGGCTACCTTTGGGTCTGATTTATCAAGATGTTTCGCCAGCGAACCCATGAGAATGATGACTGACTGGCGGATGATGTCATGTGACGAAGTTTCTCCTGCTGTCCCAAGAAATTGATCAAAGATCTTGAGAAGCTCGTTCATGTTTTCCTGAGAAGAAAACAAAATATTTCAAATATTACATCTTGGAAACGAAAGCGAGGAGCTACAACTATGAGGCTTTTGGGCTCAATATCAATCAGCCATTTCCAACCTGTCCAATCACAAAATGTAAGAAGTGATGTGAAAGGAAAGAAAATACCTTTCCATGGGCATTAATTGCAGACACAGCAGCATCCAGCATCTGTTTCCTGACATTTTCATTTCTATCACCAAGAGCACCAGGCACGAAAAATGTAAACAGATCTTCAATCTGAAAATGTGAAATGTGTTATGTAAGTGTCTGGTGCTTACGAATGGGTCAAGCAAAATTGTCTTCATTCAAATAAATCGAATTTTCACTGAGCACATTGGCTACTAGGCACTAACTAAATAAAAATGCCACCCATTATTCACAGTAAATTATCTGAGTATATAGCGACGCTCTATAAACAGAACAAAGTAACAACTAAGACAATACTGTGTTTGTTGGCTTTGCCTTCTAGGCACATGTCGGATTATCAAATGCGGTATGCTGTTCACAAACTCGTCTTTTAACTCAGGCTAAGTCCACATGTATACGTTTACGTCTGTAAACGCATACCTTCTTTCACGTTTACGCCTTGCGTCCACACGTAAGCGGTTTTTTAGGTTACCCTAAACGCATACATTAGAAACCGCTTTCCAAAGGGTATACTTTGAAAACGCTGTTTTCACGTATTCGTGTGGACGGTCGTAAACGCCTACTTTCGTAAACGGTGACATCACAGACTTCATATTTATCAGTCGTTTGCAGTTCTTTGAAAACATTGTTTTTCTCTTTTCAAGTGGATGGTCGTAAACGCATATAGACGTCATGTTCATCATTCATTTCCACTTGTTTTGGCGTTTACGTGTGGACAGGCAAAAGCACTCCATAAACGATCAGTGGATTAAGGTGGACGGAAAACATTCTAAGCTTTTACAAAATGTAAATGCACGTGTGGACGGGGCCTCAGGTTACTCACACCAAAGGCTATGTTGGGTGTCTACGGTATTAGATTAAATCTACAACTGAACTGCTTCGAAATCTGGGCTTTTACAGACAAATTATCGGTGAGATTGTAAAAAGATTTCATCAAAAATCTTCGCAAGGCAGGAAACCTCGGACAGGACAGAGTTCGGACAGATGGCTTCTCCTTCGCAAAACATTTGAAAAATCTATTTCACATCGACTATGGTCAATCACTAGTCAGTGGTTCAATTTATAACATTACTTGGACATATTGTAAAATTGTCCAACAAACCTCATCTGAAGGTATAAAGATTGCAATTTTGTCAAGCGACATGCCAATACCAGCTCTTGATTCCCATTTATCCACGAAGGGGGCTGAAGACACCCTACCAAGATTATCAAAAACTGGTGGTGGCACCTGTTGAAAAGATAACAGTTTCAACAATATTCTATTTGACCATAGCTAAACTTCATAATAAAATCTTCCTTTTCAAGAACTTGTTGTATCTTCTTTGACTTGAAGCACATCAAAATACAAACAAAATTTTAAAAAAATTCAATCAAATGCCCATTTTGCGATCATTACTCGTATTCAAAATGCTGTATCACTCTCAGCATTTGAGCAATAAATACTGTTCTTCTCTTCTTTTGTGACAACTCTTCTTTCAAAGACACCTCTAAGGGGGGGGGGACTATAATGGAAACATGGTCGCACTGACCTTGCAATGCCATCCCTGCCATTTTAAGCTGGGGGTGTTTTTGAATTATATTCTTAACAACATTTGTAATAAGATTTCTTTCCCCCCAAATCTAATGCAATTTTAATCGTCTTTCCTTGTTTATAATTGTATGGCCAAATTTTTCATACATACGTACATAAATGCTAAAACTCGTCGAGGATACCTAGGACTGCCCCCTTTGTCTAGACCCTTTGTTACGTATAAGACTCTAGCTCCAGACAAATCTAAGCCAGAAATTTCTATTCTAAAAATATCTCTTTACTGTAAAACATACGATCCTTGTAAATTCATATTTACCAGCAGGGGCCTTTGCGAAACACGACGTTTATAGGCCGTATAAATTTTCTGTTTCTCTCTTGAAGGTTTCATTGAATTTAAACTTAAGTTTCCAGCAATATCTTATTCTACTACATAAGCAATTCTTTCGTTGTTGGAACTCGCTGACATCATATCCTTTCAAGCTATGGCAGCCATAGAAAATTTACATAGTTTAGATGTATAAAAATGTCCTTTTAAAGCAAAATAGTACCATGGCAAAGTTCTTCAAGGCACAACACGAAATCAATAAGCAACTAGCTACAATAAAATGTCTTCACCTTATTATGTTCTTCATACATCTCAAAAAGTTGGTCACGAATGACTGGTGCGATAGTAGGATATTTCTCCAGTGCAGCGGCTAAAGCAGAGCTCGCAGAGATACGAACATGCTCCAGTGGTATCAAAATATTCTTGAAGGAGCTCAGTTGAAACATTTGGAGATATCATCAAGTCTGCTTCGTCCCAGACACTGTTGAGGAAAAATTATGATCATATAGCGCGTCTAGAAACTGGACTGTTGTTAGCAGATTTTAGATATTGTCGGGTTGAAAACTTCCCAAAATCCTGCTTTTATCTGGATGGAAAGTTCAACTTTGAACTGCAGATCAAGAGACGAAATTATTTTCAGCTCCCACAAAAATTGATTGGCCTACCGGATATCCGGTACATCCATAGGCGGGTTTTACGAAAATTAGCGTAAAAGTTCCACTCATGAATCTGCACTTCGCTAATGTTACTGCTCTGCTTAAATTGATTAAAAATATAGCCAATTCTACAGGCTACAGTTTAAGCCAACTTCCATCCTTATCTGAATACTGAAATTAACAATAATTTGGATCCAAACAGGAAGCTGGAAATTCTGCAAGAGAATTTCTTCTGAGAGTTCAACAGAGTAACTTGACTTCCAAAGCGAAATGAGGGTCCGTTACTCCTTCTTGATATGCGGCCTCCTTACGTTTCCTAGAGATTTAGAGAGAGAGAAACTGTGTATATAACCATGCTGCAAGTCTCTAATCGTATGACCACATCTTGTCTTTTGGTACTAGCTATGTTACCAGTCACGTTTTGCAGTGCCCTTAGTAAAAGTCAGCTTTCTCGGAACCAAAAAATCCCGTTGTAGCAGGTACTACATTTCGATTTAGGACCCCGAGGACCAATCAAAGAACCGTAAAATTCGTACAAGGGGAGATGATACATAATTGCCCAAAAGAGTGTCTGGGTTTTGTGAAATATCCACTAGTCTGCATTTTAGATGGAAGTAAAGTTCAACAGGGGCTTCAATTATAAAAGCAATAATCTAGAAAGATGTGGCGTGCAGACAAGACATTATATCTAAATGTTGGGACACACTTTAACGAATTAGGATATGACATCGTAGCTTTGGCAATTTTCGTGTTTCAGTGCTCTTCCGTGGGTCCTAATTAACAGACGAAGGAGGTGTGCTCTGGAACCATGTTTTATTAATAATCGATCTACTTGGAATTTCAATCAACTAGATATTTGCATAAAGATGTTCATCATGACATTACGCATCGATTGATATATGCATTTGTTGTTTTTCTTTCGCGGTATGATGCTGCAGAGAAAAAACCGCAACCTTAAAGAGTTAAAAAATCAGACTCACACTTCCGCAAGCTCTTTTGTCTTTTCTTCGACATCGTATTTTGCCAGCAATATCTTGCTTGTCAAGGATTCTCTTTCCTCTGTCCCTTCTTGTGGGAAAACATCGATCAAGCATCGAATACCTTCTAATGAACAATGACGTAACACATGCGACGCAGACATCAAGTTGTTTGTTAATAATTGAATGACGTCATATTCAGCTGCACACGTGCCCCCATGGCCACTTCCTGATTTGCAGACTTCTACAATCGTTCCAGCAGCTGATTGCTACAAATAGAAGCATTTTAGGGTTAATGCGTTAAGCAGTAACTATTATAAAAGGCTTTTAGAATATTGCTGAGCAGTTGTGAGGCAATCACAGACACCTGCTGTCATGATGGCCTAAAGGCATATACCGGTTGAGTCAATAGAAAGAATCCCTGTTTGAAAAATCATTGTTTCCTTATGATTAAAGACAGCATTTGAAAGAATAAAAAACAGTCAATTTCTAAGATCACTGTACAAAATAACGCAGAAGTTGCCAGAGGCTTGGGTGTGTTCAGCAAACGTGAGACTGCGTCGACAGGATGCCGGCACACTTTAAAAACGGTGAAAAATGTGACTGAGATGCCTCCCGTTTACAGGAAAACGGCAAATTTTTGATGGCACATTTTGAGAACGGTAATTTTCTGAAAACGGAACTCTAACCGACACATTTTGAAAACATCATCGTGTGAACACTTACAGATAATGAAAACAGAACATTTTACGACACTTTTGGAATGAAATTGATAGATTCTTAGGTTGTAGATGCATTTCTTTGGCATCAAAGTCTCGCAATGCAGTTTTTACTGTCAAATTTCCTACCGTTTTCAGAATGTTTCCGCATCGTGTGATCGCTAGCTCAAATTTTGCTACCGTCACATTAGTCACCATTTTCAAAATGTGCCAGCATCGTGTTCACGTAGTCTGAAACGAAGAGATTCACGAATGTACCTGAATTTTGGCTTCTTTATTATGTCCTTCAGCATCTACAATCACTTCTGAAAGAATCGCTAGCATCTCTCGTCGTGGAAGAAGCTTGGAGTTTTTCTGTGGTAAAAGAATAAAATATACAACTGTACATAATACTTAGGCTGAAACTCATGTCAGTACACGGGATGTAGGAAACGCAGAATTTGGAAAAAGATTTGTGTATGATACATCGAACATCGAGATATTCCTCTACTAATATATCATTTTGTCCGTAATATAACGACTTGTTTTCCTTCCGTTTGCATTTCTCCTGCAAAGGCGTCATTAACCCTAACTCGCGCGTGGCGGCAGATTGACATGACCTCAAGTACCCTGCCACTCAAGAGCGACAGAATTCCGTTTCAGTGGCATAATTTCTCCAGGGACCTTGAACTTTATGTCAATATGCTGCTAAGCGCGGGCATTAAAATGTCACCTGCGCAAGAGAAGTACAAACAGAAAGAAAACAAGTCGATATGTCATGAACGAAATGATAAGTTAGAAATGGAATGACTCTATGTATGATACACAAATCTCTTTCCAAATGCTGTGTTTCCTACATCCCGTGGTCAGTACACAGACACTTATACAGTACTTTCAGAATCATGGGAAAATTTAGAGAGCCAGCAAACTTGGAACAGTTAAAGGAAACATGATAAAATCAACCTGGAAAAGAAAGGAGATTCAACGGCTTTCAGATAACGATTGACACGGGAAAATTGATTGGCAATGCAGATGAAGGATAGAACAGATTGGAGATAGTGTAATAAGTTAGTAAGTGAAAAACAAAATTGATGTACTTAACATCAAGAAAAGCTAAATCGTCAGCAGGAAAATAAGACTGACTACGGTATATATTTTAAGCAGCTATATCTCAGGCTTTGTGCACATTAACATGGTCTTCCTTTATGAATTGTTAGCAAAACGTGAAACCCCATTATGATTCTAGGCCCAGCTTTAACGTCGCACCTTCTCATGTGCCGAACCTAATTGCTGAATTCAGTACATGAGAAGCACGACGTTTAACTTGACTTGGTCCGACAGATTCAATTTGGCACAGCAAGCTGCATTTGAAGCGACTTGTTTCGCCGAGCTTCCCGGCAGAAGCGCGACTTAAACGTCAAACTTTTCTTTTGCTGAACCAAAGGCAAAATTATCTTCAATTTACTTTTGCTCCAAAACAAGGCCTAATTTGGTTGCTAGGATGCAAACGATTTTGATTAAAGGGTCTCTTTCATCCAGCATTCCTTGCACGTGTCATCTCTTGGCTTGCCTGTGTTCGTCGCCACTTTCGTGGACCATGAAAATGGCGGCAACAGAGGCAAACAAAGAGACGACACGTGCAAGGCATGCTGGATGTAAGAGAACCTTTAAGCACGGCACAACTGGGCTCGACGTTTAACTCAATGTCATGCTTTTGCAGTCCAACGTCGAACGATATTAGGTTCGGCACGCACACAAGGCCCATACAATAGCAGAATGAGCTACAACGAATTATGAAAACTGTCAATCAAAATCTTACCAAGGCATCCGAATCCCGTGATTCGTCATGCGTCATCTTTTGTTTACAATGAAGTAGCATTAGCTGCAATGCCTCATTTTTACATTTTTCATCTCCTTTAACTCGACTGCCTCGTTGTCGAAGTACTGTGCGCAAGAGAGGGAGGCAGAATGAAAATGCCGGCGCTGAGAAGAGCTTCTTTTCTGTATAAGTCATCATTAACTCTACATTTCTGGTTGTCACAAATGAATGAAGCGCTTCCACAGTACGAATAGTCGCTTTCAGTAAATCCTCTTCGCACCAGTTCTCGTCAACATCACAAGCAGGCTCCTGAAGTCTGGTGGTGACGTACGCAACGATATTTCCTAAAATGCAAAAATATTCGCTCAAGCAAAACTGCCATTTCTTGAACTAAAATACCAGTGACGAGACTATACAAAACTTCACTATAACTCAAGACAACAACAGATACTCTTGGGAACGAGGTTGTTGACATTTGATTTGAGACAGTCTTTAATCGAAATTAACCATGATCTGTGTATGAGAACCCTTCTGAATAAATCTGCTACTGTACTTCAGTAAACCATGCGACAATAAATACGTCTGTTGTACAGTAAATAAAAATGTCTATTTAAGCTGATGACTTACTTTAATCATCTCATTAGAAAACTAACAGGGTGTCTAAAAAATTGTTCGACATTTGATTAAATACTAAAAAAAAACGATACGCTGAATGGACCCTTGGTCAAGTCACTCTTTTCCTGAGATCTGAAATTAATTTTTGACACAAGAATCGTGCAAATCGGCTAAAAATTCATGGGGTTACAGGCTTTTGAAGTTCACGTTTGTGCCAAAGCTGAAACCAGATGCCTCGAAATGGCATTTTTGGTAAAAGTCCCATAGGCCTTCGTATCTGTTATTTCTCAATTGCTTCAAATTGAACAAAATGGGATTCAAATAGGTTTTTGATAACTTAACTAGCAAGCATATGGATGCTTTGAGGAAACAGATACAGTCTCTCATCGATTATGTTTTTAACCACTGTTTTTAGACTTATGCAATGTTAAGGAAATTTTGAGAATGATTGCAAGAATTAATTTACTTTACATGTCTAATTTGGTCTGCTCTGATATCAAAGAGAGGCGTATCAATGAATACGCTTCTTTTATCTCGGTCGTCGAAGTCTTTGCAATACAAGTAATCTGGGGGGTCTCTGGCTTTAGCTATCGAGTTTTCTCTTTGAAAGCTCGCAACTCAGTGAATTTTCAACCGACTTGCAAGATTTTAGTCTCTAAAAAATTTCGTAATCTTAGAAACAGGATAATCATCTGCAGGATAATCACCTATATCCTGCAAACACATGTAAACAGGTTAATCATCTGCATTCCTATGAGACTGTTTATGTTGTGGTTACTTTTCAATATTTAATCAAAAGTCGCACAACTTTTTTGAGACACCCTGTATTACAGTTAATCATCTGCATCTATTGTCCAGCCCGGAATGAAAAATTGCTATCCACGGCTGCATCTAAATTTCACATTATTTATCTATCGCATCAACAGTTAAAAAGAATGAAGCAGAAGGGAATGACCAATCGAATCTAAGATCTAGAAATATCCTAAAAGAGAATTTCTCAGCCATAATATGAAACGACATCCAGATACTTCCGTCCGCATTTAATGAGGTGGTGGCCACCTCACAGGGAGAACTGTAAATGAAATCTGACGAAAGTGAAGCGTCCACTATAATGAGGTGTCTGTATTGTAGAAGTGTCCGCTTGAAGAGAGATAAATGCATCCATAACTCACCGAGATGTTTCAGATCATCCTCGAACACACAATTCTTCAGATTAATGTACAGAGGAACAACAATTGGGGCAGCCAGAGGTGATTTCATCAATTCAATAAGAATCTTCTGAATTATTGGTACATGCTCAGCCAAATCACTTGGAATCGTTCTGATCACAACATTAATCAGTGTTGAATATTTGATGAGATGACTTTGAAGCTGAAAGTACATAAACACAGGCAACTGATTTATCTGTCAGCATAAGTTGGCAAGTTTTAAATACATCTGCAGTTTTTGATAAAAACTGCAAAATTTCTATGCGACATAAACCGGGAATCAAACATAAAATTCATCTCACAGACAAGTGTCAGTTCACTGGTATACCCGAGAGCGCCTACCCCAAAACTCAACCACCAAAACAGATTTTAAACAAAATTCCCTCCCTATAGAGGAAATCAGTTGGTGGAATCTGAATGATTAATTTCTATTCTGCCAGCTAAACAAATAAAATTCGAAAGTGTTCTCGAACAAAGGCACATGAAAGATGATCATTAAATTTTTTGACTGGAAAATCTCACAACGCGTTATAGAAAATAACGCCAAAGATGATACCAAGCCAGTGCTTTAAAATACAACTTTTGAAGACATCATTCGTTATCAAATTTTACTGAGTTTACTTCCTCAGAAGTTGCACTTTTGGTCATAATGTAACACACTTCATTTGCAGTGGCATCCTCATGCCAAAAAGTCATCGCCTGGAGGCTATCAGATAGCAAATTTTCTAAAAATTTAAGGGTTTTGTATGATCTGGTTCAAAGCTACCTTAGATTCTACATTTTTCTTGCTGAAGCATTAAAAAAGTTATAAGCGTTATTCAAAGAAGGGACTATGTGACTTTGTGTCTTTTCCTACTCTGGATGGCATAGTAGAATGCCACAAATACTTGTGTTTGATTTTTTGAAGTTGATAGAAGAAAAGAAAATTTCTAATACCGACACAAATAAATGATTGAATATTGAATGAATATTTTCGTGAAACAGACTTTCTGAACCTCGAAGAAAATAATGAGCTTTTCAGAAAGAAATCCTACTTTCTTCAGCCTTTCTCTGATTTCATTTTCCCGTTTAATCTGATCATCAAGCATTTCTTGCTGTTTCTTTGTCAGCTGAACTTTTTCTTCTGTTATTCCCTTCTTCTTCTTTAACTCCTGGAAGAGAAATAATCGTTCATATATGTGACCATGCATGAATATCAGCCTAACAGCAGTTTCATTGGAGATTGATGTAAGTTTTCATAAGAAGTTAAAATGTTTAGTCCTAAAGTGCAGATTTAGAGATGTGCGTGGTGCTGGCGGTACACTCGACTTTAAACAATTAACATTGCTACAGGCATAATGGAAGAGAGAGAAGGAAAAAGGCATGCAATATGAATATAGAAATATTTTATATTCTCCATCAGAAACTTCAGGTGCCCATCACAAAGTTTATTACGTGATGAATGAGAATTTACTGTACAGTAGAAATGACGAAAAAGAAAAATTGAACTGTGTATTGAATAATTCTAAAGACAACTTTACAGTGAAAGTGAAAACACATCTTGGATTGGAAAAGAGGCGAACACACCTCTCTGAGTTCCATTTCCATCTTCTGTTCTTTGTAGGAATAAGCTTTTGATTCTCTTTTAATGTTCTTGCTTTCCACAGCCGACTTTGCACTGGAATCAAAAACAAGTTCACATTAGGAGGTGAATCAGAATACTGACTGAAATCGCCAAAAAATTTTTCCAAAGGAAGATCGATCATCTTTTTCATTAGCATCAAAATATGAAGTTTATATGGAAACCAAAATGGGCAATACGAATGGGGTCAAAAAATTTCAAGACAACTGTGGAGGATTTTGAAGGAACTAGAAAGATCTCTTTGTTGTTCTGAAGGTGATCAAAAGTCGTCCTAAAATTATCTCCTTCGCTAATTCGTTTTCCTTCCTGCTCCATTCACGATTGCAAAACATCCACAGGAGAAGATAACGGAGGTGCAGGACCGTGTTTTAGTGCTGCAATTTCGAAATTTTCAAATCAACTTTTTCTACCGTACGAAAGTTCTTGAGCCACTGGGAAATCAATTTCTACTATTTGATAGATCCAAAGGCCAGCAAAAACGAGGGAACATTGGTGCAGAAAGATTCCTTAGCTTCGATTGTTGCCAGAATTTTTCTTAGTTTAAACATCAACACAAACCAAAACATTTCTTAATCCAAAGATGTGATTTTCTTCCCGCCACAATTTTCCCTCATTTGCCTAGGCCTTAAGACCCCCAAAAATGATAAAATGTATTTACCTCTCTAAAATGGATTTATCATAAACTTCCCCATCAGGCGTATTCATAATTTCAAATTCAGCTTTACTGACAGTTCGTAGTTGCGGGTCATTGAAAGCCTCCATGCAAGTTTCAACAATCACAGGAAGTAGTGCGTCTGGGGCATGCTTGAGAATTGTTGACAAAGCAGATTGCTGTGCCTGAAAATGTACAGTGTTTAGTAATATTTAGAAGAATAACACATCTTGTTACGCTCTTAAATGAAATCTACGTCATACTTAATATTCCTTACTCCTAGAATCTTCTTGCGGAGGCTGTTATTGTCAGTGTCCCAAACATGACTGGGGCCAGCGATAAGAATGAACGTTTCATCACTCCCCAACAAGTTTTGAAGTGCTTTTTGGTAGTTAATGTGAATACAAATACCTTGTTTGTTGATACAGTTCCAAGGAGAGTTGGAATGTTAACCTTGAAAGTCCAAATTTGCATCGACCTCCAAACCATCGGTTTTAGCTTTTTCCATAAATAGATTCACAAAAGGATCTCCAGTTCAAGAATCAAAGCTAAAATATTTACCTCTGATAACTCTTCGCTTTCTTGCGTCATCGTCAGCAACGTATCTTTATTCTCTCTGATGAAATCACTCGCATCGACTCCCAGTGCCTTTAAAATCTTTTCCCATAAATTTGCTTTACGAGCAACTGAGGAGAAAGCAATGGGGGTAAAGCAAGACTAGCAATGAATTAGTGAATTTGCTGTTTGTTGGGGCAAAGTTAAAAAACACATTGTTTGTTGTGCGCCACAAGTAAAAATAATTGTCAAGCAACGTTTTATGAAATGAGCGAAGAGACAACAATTTCTTTGGCAAAGAGACCTCAAATGTGTGACAATGTTTACTCGTTTGCCCAGTAATAAAAAATTCACATAATTCTACTAATTTGAATATGATTTTTCCCCACGAAGACGTCGTTTTTGCAGGCTTTTTGCATTTTTGGTACCACTTGCTACTGCCCTATTTAATGGCGACTTACGTCCATGCTGGATCTTAATGCTGGATCTTGGAACGGATCTGCAACATTCTAATTTGATTTTGACTGAACCACTCGTCTTGTCTCACTAAAGCTTGCTATAAGTTTACTCTAGGACTTCCAAATTTGTCATCTTCGAAAACGGATTAATCGAAGGAATCTATTGAAACTCATGCACCGAATCTGATCCTATTTGTCATCGTCCTTACTCTCCAAAAACATTCAGAATGAACATAACATTTTTATTCAATTCATTCAAAGTTGGCTATACAATATACAATAGCACAAAGGTGCTAGTATAGGCCGACTACAATTGTAAAAATACAAAAGGAAATTAAATATAACTTAATTTTTCTACATAACGCCTGTATAGTCTGCAGTCACAACTAACCGTGTACGTTTTAATTTTCTTTTAAACATTGAAAGAGATTCAGATTCCTTTATGTCAGTAGGTAGTATCCTCCAGAGCATCTGCCCGAGGAACCGTAAAGTTTCTGTTTCAAATCTCATTGTTTTTAACTTTTGGTAAACATATGTTCCCGCCATCGCTCAGCTCATACGAAGGAACGTTTTCTATGAAAATCTCAGTCATAAAGCTAGGGGCGTTTCCTGGTTTTGTTTTATATATTTCAGTTAGAAGTAAACATTAAGGGGGCTGGGTCACGTAATGTAAACAAACTTCTATCGAAATGACAATTTTGCAGTATTTTTGATCGGCCGTATCACAGGGAACTTCAACTGTATTTCTAAAATGACAGAGCTATTTTGAAGATGGACTCTTGAGCTTTGTAGAGAAACAAACGAAACACTCATGTCTTGTACGATTGCAGAGATATTGGTGGATTTTTGAAAGTAACTTTCTAGTGGATTCACCCCATCCACCAAAATCTGTGCAGAACACAATGGCCACGTGTGGGAAACAATACAGATTATAGAGATAACAGGTTTGTTTACGGTTACGTGACCCTGCGCCTTTAAAAATCAAGTAAACATCAAGCTTTACGCACCAAAGACAGGGTGATGGGCATCAAGTAGTACGCTCAAACATATATTCGTCTTTTCTCCATCAGTTGCATCGTCCAGGGTCAAGGCAATATCTTTGAAAGCAGCAACCAATATTTTCCAATGAACAAATTTCATGCTTCGTTCTTCTTTTTTGTCACTCATCATTTCATCGCTGCTTGAATCGATAGTCTGAAAACAAAGGAGAACCAAAATAAATGAATTCTCAATAAAATCCATCTGACATAAAAAAGTTGCAAATCAAAAATTTATAAAAAAAAATGAGGCTGATCCATTTCTGCAAGCTTAGAGAAATGAGTCGTAGTTGCAACGGTATCAATAGTTTCAAAAAGAGAGAATACGACATGACATGTATTAAGTCTATTCCCAATGTTCAGTCATGACGCTTATGAGATGCTAGTGAGGCTTAAACCACATCCACCCATCCACCTGTGCCTGCGAAGTCAGTCGATTACAAACCGGCACAACAACACCTTTATACTCTTTATCTAATGGAGTTTTACCAAAAAATTCAAAAACATTTCTGTGAAAATACGACTTGTAAACACATCAAACTGCGAAGAGAAGCAGTTGAGATCGGTAAAATTCATTTGAAACAAAAGTTGCCTGGAGCCAATTAAAATTTTAAGCCTACCCGTGTCTGTGAAATTTCCCTCATCGTCTTCAAGAGTATCATTTGGGTTGAAGCACTCGTTGAATGATTCGCCTGTAATACTGTCTTCATCAAAGATATTGCGGATTTTCGTACATCCCATGAAGAATGGAGCAGAAGTAGAACTAATGCACGATACCATGGCCTGTAAAAGAATACAAGTCATGAACAAGACTGTGAACAAGGCTGTTCACGGTTTGGCTGCCATGGCCTGCTTGTATCTCACACTGTTTACGTCAAATTGAGCTCTTTCTCTTTTTTATGGGTCAGGAGACTTTGGCTAACATTTATAACGCATTTAGAGGTATATCATGGCCTGTGAACAAAAAGAAATGACTAGGAAGGGTGTTCATGCTTCTCGCCTTCAAGGTCTGCGTGCATCTAATACTGTTTCTGCTAAATTGAATTCTATCTGTTGTTCTTGAGTCCGGGAGCCTTGGCCAATACGGATATAGAATTTTAGAAGCCTGTTTGCTTGTTATCAATTCTGAAAATGGAAGACTTGGTAGACCGGAATATGTGCTTGATTGACCCCAAATTCTCAAACTGTAGGTCTGGTAGGATTAGATGGCCTTCCAAACTTTCTGACCTGTAGGTATCAACGAAACAGCGGAACGAAATGACTGACAAGAGAGTTACCTTGAGTTTTCCTCGTTGAGCAGAATTGAATGGCTTGTAAAAACGTTCTTCATGAATGTCCTCATTTGTTCTAAACCTATCAAATAAAACAGAAATTGAAATCTAACAATGAACGTTACATCTGTATCAGGAGTAAAACAAATTGGAAAAATTTCCCTTTCTGAGAATATGCAATATTTGCCTTTCCCTCAAACATACGATTGTCCTTCGTAGAAAGTAAGGCCGATAAAATATTATTCCTCTAGGAACGGCAATAATTTTGCAAAACTTCCTAAAAAAGCTGCTTGATTTGACCTTGATATAGTGAATTGTACAGCGCAGTTCGTGCAAGTTGTACTTTCATGCAAATTTATAGGCCACTTGTTGTTATTTTAAAACCTTCATAAAAAACAAACTCAGCTTCAAACATTCTTTTTTGGGTAAAGGAATAATGTATTTCTCGTGCAGTAACGGGAAAGGTGTATACACATTTAGTATACACCGTTCCTGTTACCGTGAGGATGAGATTTCGACCCAAAAATCTACGATTAGCAACTTTTGTAGGTCCGGCGAAAATATCTTTCTCGTGCAGAAACGGGAACGGCGCATTGCCATTTGGTATACACTCTTCCAACTACTGTGCGAGTAAGAGCTCCAATCAAAAAGCATAGCTTTTATAAGCCCTTTCGAGGTACTGGGAAAATGTCTTGTTCGTGCAGTGACAGGAATGGTGTATACACATTTAGTATACATCGTTCCCCTTACTGTGTCGACCAGATTTCGACCGAAAAAGTGGCAATTCGCAACTACTTCTCAAGTTGAGGGAAAATTGTGCCTTTCCTGGCTTTTACAACTTTAGAAACGCTACAATAGTTTTAGCTGGCGACAACTTGTCTGTGGTTTCTGAAATAAGTGTGAGATTGGATGAATTTGCAATTCTAGACAGGAAATAAGTGCTTACAGCAATTGCTATACATCAAGAAAACAAAGCTCCTGAAAAAGTAGATCACGCTTTGTTTATAGATCAACCGCTTTGTTTATTGTTCTGTGAATGCATGGGTCTCCAAAAGATAAACAAACATTGCACTCACCTTGTTCTGTCGTTGTTGTTAAGAACTTTTCAGATGTGAAATAACAATTCTCGGAGTCTAGGACCATGGTCCAAAAGGACTGTATTTTGGAACCTGAAACATGAGATATCGTAGTATTGGAACTGTAAAATACACTGAAACGTAGAAATGAGCGTAAAACATCGGAACAAACAAATCAAAGAGGTAGTTATAATGCTTGTATTTTAGTATCGGTCACATTTCAACGCGAAGAAGCTTAGTAAACTTACGAGAGAGCATGGATATGCTCAAATCTATACTGCGATAAAAATTGCACTTTAAAAGCGAATACTTGCTTGCAGAGTCAAATTTTTTGTCATGCTCTATTAGAAACCGCTAACTTAAAAGGCAATTTTCTGCTGACCAAAGATATAATAACCTAAAAACTACCTGTAATAATGTGAAACTTACAATGTAAATTTAATGCAGAAATCTTTTGTATGATGATAGAACTTTTTCCAACGGATTAGACAAAACATTCTCTCGCTAACTCTACGATTCATTTATAAATCTGGTCGGTTTGATTAGAAAATTTCAAACTCTTTTATAAGCCATAAAACCACGACCAACATGTTCCATTTTTGTCTTTTTGCTTTGTTTTAGTTGTCAATCTCAAATTAGATGCCACGCTATATTTGCAATAACACCTAAATTTCCCACTCAAAACATTTACTTTGATCTGATCGCAGACTTTGTGCGTGGCATATAAATCAAGATAGACATAGTAGTTTTTCTCTGTATCTAATGGCTGCGGGGAAGTCAAAATCTTTTTCACATCGGGGTACCGTTCCAGTAGTATTATCTATAGTATATATAGTTACATATAGAAATTTGTAAGTAGTAAAGCTTTAAATGTATTGCAATGTTTAGTAGACCATCAAGTAAACTTTACTACTATGAAAGTTCACAATTCCTTTCCCACAGTCTTTATGCTGCAAAAGTTCATTGTAACTGATTTAGGTTGTAGTTAGCGTATAGTGATTACTTTACAAGTATTCTTTGTTTCTTTTTTGAGTATTATCCTAGTAGTGTTCATTGTTTTTTGTTATATGTAAGAACATGGGGTAGGCATACAATTTTGTTCCTCATGTTATTGTCCCTGTAGTGTGGTGCAGTTGTATATCATCAATATGTAGGGTATGCAAACATGTATTGTAAGAACTTTATATGGATATAGAAATTCCCAATGATTCAATGGTTTACGGCAACTCCATATTCTTATGATGAATCTATTTATATTCTCGCTTACTGTTTGCAGCTTCATCCAGCGTTGCAAGATTGGCTATCAAATTAGCTGCACTCAAGGCTTCAGTGACCACTGACGCCAAATGGCCTTGGCTTCTTACTTTCTCGAAATACTGCAAAATGAACAAGGAAAATTGCTAAGTATAAATCATTGTACAAACCTGAAGAAGTGGATGGAACACAGCATCAAAAACGTACATATACAAACACCTACAATCTATTGTATGAAAGTAGAAACCTCAAACAATTCACTGTAAGGGAACCGATGAACAGACAGAGATGTTTAATTGCAACATTCTTAAAAACTCGAGATTTAATTATTTTCAATAGCTCGTCTTTAATTCAATACACCTTTTCACCTAATGGCCTCGTTTTGGAAACTTTTGAAAATTTCTTGATGCGAAACTTCTGACCACAGAAATGGACTCGACACCTCAAGTTTAGTCTAATTGCAAATTTTCATATTCCTGCAGTATGCGATTTCGATTTTATGGCTATAATAAATTTGAGAATTTATATGGGATCTGACCGTCAAAATCGTTTGGGGTGTAACTTTACATCCTCAGTCATTATTCACGGTCAAATCCCTTATAAATTTTCAAATTCTTTATTCTCATAAAATCAAATTCGCTAACAATAACATCATGAAAATTTACAATCACACTAAAATTTGGGTGCTGTATATGAAAATGGAGTCAGAAATTTCCTATCACGCAGACTAAAGAAATTTAAAAAAATTCCGAAATGAGGCCGCTTAGTTGGTAAGGTGCATTCCAAAGATGTGCCTCCATCACGGCCTCTCTCTCAATCTGAAGATTTTGACTCCAGCACCTTTTGAACATCAATCAATTCAAAATGTCAAGGTTTTATCGTCATAAGATCCATGTCATGATCATTAGGATGTATCTTTGGGTAAATCCGTAACTTCTTCACGAAGTTCATATGGAGAAATTTGGAACGGACTTTAGTCAAAAGTATGACTTACTTGCATCAGCGTATCAAGCATGGGCATTGCTTCATGTAAAGTGTTCCCTGTAGAACAAATAATAAATGAGACATGATTTTAATATCTTAGCAACAAAAGTTGCACAGTAACTCCGCTGCATGAGAACTTTAAAACCTTGAAAGTCAGCCTGAGTTCTTGTATCACAAATACAATGGATTGATTCTCATAAAACGGGGATCTAATTTGAAAATTTCAGCCTTTGGTGTTTACTGTATACAAAAGATAAAGAGCAATTACACTTAATGCCATGGTTTTCAAATATATCATAGTTAGTTTGGTAATTTCCTCCACACACATGTTTAACCATTAGATAATTGTTGCATCTTCGTCATATTTATTTTAGCTCTAATTCTAAAACCAGTCAATATTCTGACGGCCTTTTAGGCCTATTTGTCCATTTAAGCAACGAGTGTAATTAAGAAGTTGGACTTACCTGAATACATGGCAGCAGCAACTTGAAGATACATTGCCCTCACAGTTGTAGTGGCATTTTTGGCACCTAATCCACGCTAAAAAATGATATTTACAATCTCATTTATTCTTTGAAAATTAGCAAAGAGAAATCACTGTTATATTTGCTTGACTTAACAACACATGTTAACATTGACATCCAAACAGTATTTGGACAATCAGTCAAACACATACTGCATTCTTGATCTAGCGCTGAAAAATTGCGAATTCACTTCTTTTATTAGCGATGTTCAAACAGGCAATATTTACTGTAGGGATTTTTACCCTCAGCTAACCTATGCGTAGACCCTTTATTCCAAAAGAAGCAAGGCTCTACGAAACAAAGAGCGAAAGCTTGCTGCCACGGTTTCCTGATTTCTAGATACTTAATCTATGCAGCCTTTGTTTAGATGCATTTCATAAATTACTTGAAAAGAGAATGATCATAATTAACTGGACCAACGTAGCAAGCCTGTGCTCTTCGTTTTGCAGACCTTTTTCTTCTTTTGGAATAATGGATCTACACGATGGCTAATCCTCTGCCATCTCTATACTTTTATGAGTGTTTAGGGGCTTACTTGCAGTGATACTCCAATAGGTAATATTCATCATAAAGATTCGCATCTTTATTACTGGTACATGTTATTTACGTTCCTTGTTTTGTTCGGTAAGTAGTACCATTTAGCTTCACATCAAACGTTAAATACCATTCTCAGCCTCCTTTACCTTGAGAATTTCTGGAAAATTCGAAGGTGCTTCTTTCGTGATTTGAATTGCCCACGTCTTCAGCAGCTTCAATGCCTCACAAAGCGTTCCTTCGTGGCCTGCAAAAAGAAAAACATAATAGTAAGTTCAGATTTTAGCGATGTTCTGAATCTGTCAAGATCAAAAAGCTCAAGATAGAAATCTCCACTCCGAAATGATTTCATGCTGCTAGGGGCACATGGAAATGTAATTCTGTTCGAAGGAAATCTAACGTAAAATAGAAGTCTAAGAAATAAGATGCTCTTGGCATACCTTCTTGTTCCAAAAATTTCACCATTTTGTTGTAAAGTTGCAATGCCAACTTTTCTTGGTTCGCTTTACCACTTACAGAATTCTTATTGACTGCTACAAGAGCTGGCAGAGAAAAGAAACAATTCATAACGCAAAGACTTCTCTAAACTCTTATCATCCATCCACAGCACAGGATATTCTCTCTACAATATAAATGATAAACCCGCCTCCAATAACAGCACTTCTTTGCTCAGGTTAGTTTCCAAAGAGAACAGACAAAGAGTTTAAACCTCTATTTCTTGGTCCACTCTCCTTTAATATGAATTACAAAAGGAAGTTCAACTCTCCTCGCAACTTTTCTTTCTATGACATTTCAACAGTTGGATGCCAATGGCCCCTTTTCTGTTATATAAGTGCCATTTCTTTTTTAAAGGGAGTGTGCAATGTCAAACTCTATAAAAGCACTATTGAAAGGTACAGAGGCAGGATCGTTTCTTTGGGTATCCATTAATCAAATGGGATGCTTTCTAATTGTTTTGTTCTTTGCAAATGCAAGCATTAGACTTGCACAAACCCTTTTTAACAGTCATATCTAACTAGTTTCACGGAATATCAAATATTGCTAGGTATCCAAATGCTTTCAGAAAGTTTCTTTTCTAAAATGCTACTTTTTCTTGATAACTGTCAAAATAAAATCTGTATCGGAACCATGTAGGTCCGAGAGCAAAAGTCTTAAGCTTCACAGAAAAAAACTAATATCAACAGTAAAGGATAGTCTGTCTCCCTGCAATAAAAATGACAAACCCACCTCCAATAACAGCACTTCTTTGCTCAGTCTTTGTGAGTTTTCCTTCTGAACCTAGGATGCATCAAAAGTTGGTCGAATATGGTCTAAAAGTAACATCTCAAATTTAGCTGCATAGGATATACTGACATTCAATTCCATTTCAAAACATAAAATCAATGCGTTGATACGAAAAAAATAAGTATCTCCATTCCACACGAATTAAAAATTAGAGCATTTCACGAAAAAGAATTCAAACTTGCTATATATTTCTTTTTGATGGCTGCAATAAATTATTATGATATTACACATCTCGAAGGTGGTTGTAAGCTCGACACAAGAAATCTAAATGAAGTCACAAAGAGTGACATACCGTGAAAGCGATCTGCGATAAACATTTTATTACGAGAATCGATAAACCCGTTGTGTCATTATTTTGCACCCTGCGAGACAACATATTTCAAAGACAATATCCTTTATACAAATCGATGCAAAATATTCACCATATAAAACACCAGTTAGGAGCTCAATGAGTTTGCTGACTGCATCAGGATCACTGCATTGACGTGCAACATTTGAAAAGGCAGTCATTGATGTTGCTCTCAATTCTTCTTGCTGCCCAACAAGGTGAGCTTTGAGTAAAGAAAGAATGATGGTAAATTTCAAAGAAAATGAATATCACAATGGTAAAGGCGTCAAGACGTCGACAACCACACAGCACACCTTTCGGCGATTTTGATAGTATGATTGGATTTTATGAAGAAGAAAACAGCACGTAATTGCATTTCTTAAAGACAAATGATGGATACAGAGCGTCTCTTTTCAAAATAGAATAAACGATGGCTGCATGCCTTCTTTTATCCGATTGATTTGACAATCTCTCGAGATCATCAAATAAAATGGAATACAATAGGCAATATTGAGATTGCCCAGTTCCTTGATTTGTCTACATAATTCCATCATTTGTCTTTAAAATAAAACTATCTTAATATCCATAGTTTTTATAGGCATGCACAGCACCTCATGTACTGTATATCAACTCGAAAAGAAAAGACATTTGAGCCAATGAAAAACTGAGTTTGATTTCAGTCAAAGAATCGTATCGTCAGTAATAAGCAAAATCTTGCTTACTTAGCGTAGTACTTCATTTGCTAAAATCCACCAAAAATGAAATTCTATTTCAGTATTAAACAATACATACCAGCGAGAGATTTCCCGATATCTTCAGCATACTGCGAGAGGTCAATTGAGAGATGGGAAAACAAATCACTGACAGCTGTTGGAAAGAATACAAACTCATTAGCTTAGAGCCGATTGGTTGATCGCTTGAGTGATTCATTGACTGATTCCTGCTTAGATCCATCAATACACTTGGTTAGAAACAAGTTCACACTTCTATCCAAGCAACTATTTGCTATGTGATGGCACAAGCAGGCTAAAGAGAATGTAGTATCTGTACAGTATAGAGAGCCAATGAGAAGCTAAAAACTTTCCAGAAACCTGAGATTTACCCTAAATATCTGACAAGGCCTTCATGCGTGATTCTTCATTGAAAAGGAAGCAGATCTACACCACCTTCAGAACTCTCATCAACCCTGTGTGAAGGTATACTCTGGCCCTAACACGTGACGATTATTTCAATAACTTTTTTCACAAAAAAAGACAATCTTCAACCTGAATATTTCTCAGACCTGATGAATAAATAGAAAGACTCATAAGTTACCACGCAAGATAGCCTCGGGATTCCTTAGCATGGCCTTTTGTACTGCTGGCAGGACAATCGTTTTGAATTCATTATGGTTGACATGTTTCAGGAGATATCGAATACCATTCTGAAATGAGAGAAAATAACAATATGAAATGTTTGTTTATATATATATAATGTCCAATATCCTGTAATTTACGAAGTATTTTAATCTCGTAGAGTAGAGTACTTGATGATGCTTTAAATTGCGTTAAAGGGTGTGTTTCATCCAGCATGCTTTGCACATGATGTCTCTTGGTTGGCCTTTGTTGTCGTCATTTTCATGGCCAATAAAGAGGGGGCAACAAAGGCCAACTAAGAGATGATAAGTGCAAGAAATGCTGGATTAAATAGACCCCCTAAAATGAATTAAAACCGATTCATATCAAATTCCAACTTCAATTCCTTGGCTGAGGCCTGGACATGATCTTTTAAAATTCTCTTTGACACATCAGTGAAATCTTAACAAACTACGTGAATCGGCTGGGTCGCTCTGTTTCGTTTTCGGGCGGGTGAAGGCCAATAGGAAGCGGGTGGGGGGCAGGTACGGCTCAAGCTCCCCCAATAATTTGAGAACAATAGTGCTACGTCACAAGGACTCATTAGACGTATTGTTCTCTTTGTTTTAATAACAATTACCCCCCAATCAGCAGCTGCTTCCTACGACCCTGAGGTGGTACATCTTTCCTGACTCACTCGGCAGTTTTCATTTCCTTCAACATTAATTGCCGCCGGGTGGTCATAGTCTATTGCTCCCCGTGCTATTATGGTCCTTGTAGCGCTTCGTAGAGTAATTAGTAGGTAGAGCGAAAAGTAATTTGTCTAAAAAAAATTTCAATGGACTATAAATCAGTAATCAAAACGCTATCTGTCATAATACGAAGTTGACTTTAAACATGAGAAGACTAGCATAGACAATGCCACATCTACAATGAAACTACACAATACCACAATGCTAAGCAAGACCTGAGCACAATCTTGCTTCTATGAAAGCCTACAATTTCGTGCTTGTTTGCCGTATTTTCATCACGCTTAGAATTCTTCCTTCTGGCAATACTTTAAAAAAGTCATCTACCAACTAGCTTTCTAAATTTCAACAAAGGACGTTCTTTCTTTGATATGGGGCGTTCTGTCTCTCTTAAAAGCAAAAGACTTCGAAAATCTATAGAAAATTGCACTAACCATGAATTCAAGTTGTGGTGCAGCTTTGCAGTTAATAAGAAGCTTAAGATATGTCTCCAGCAGTCCCTTCTGCAAAAGAAAGGACAATTAATTGATTGCTTGCAATTACTAGTTGTTACAAGAAAGTGAGAGTGCAGTTATAGCTTTCATCGATCAGTGCTGGGATCACATAAATAGAAAAGGCTTGATTGAGTCCAGGACCCCTTGTTGTGATGCTAAAGTGGAGGGGCTCTACCTGGAATATAAACCTGCCCTTCTGACCGTTCTGGCTACAGAAGGCGTACACCACTGCACCATCTCACCTTTCACTAACAAAGCAAAGTAGATGAAATGCTAGTACGCTTCAGCTGATGATAATTTTCTATGCAGTAATGTTGAGGAACTGATATTGTCCTGATAGTGAATCAAGAAGTTTCTAATCTAAAACTTTCCTTGACAGAAATGAATATTTGATATCAAGATCGGAATCACGTCTAAAAGAAGATGGGAAAAATGGCACATTATCTCAATGACCTACCTTGCAACTATCAAGTTTGTTGATTTCTTTGGCTTCTGAAAGATGTCTTACGCACACACTAGCATGGCATAGAGATTCAAGCTACAAAGAAGATAAGATGTGAATGAATGACAAGTATTTAATGGCAACATGGTTGCTACTTACATATCTCCATGTTCTGTGAGGTAGAATTCTCATAAATATGAGACAAGACAAAAATCAGATTATAAGATAATGAAATCCAACAAAAAGTGGTGTAATTTTTCATTTTATCATATTTTAACACAAAACCTAATCAGCTAAAAAGAACAAAAAAGAACTACACAAATATCTATTTACATACAATAAAACCTTAGAAACTTGCTGGTCTTACTAGGGATCGTGCTTTGAGAAGGGTGCTAGTTTCTCAGGAATTCATCATAAAAAACACTACACCCTAAAAAACATTCATGCTCTGTTCACATGTGAAATAGACTTCCTCCTGCCTCAAAGTCAATGTCAATCACAAAACAAAAAATTTCAGTAAAAAACTTAAAGAAAGTATCCTCATATCCACATACCAAAATTGGCTATAAAAAGTCATGATTGACAATCACACACCAGTAACACTCCTTACTAACGAAAATATATTTTATCATCGAATTCCTAGCTTTGTACTATGATGTAATTTTATTTTTCGTTTTCCATATATATAGCCCTTTAGATTTTAGTCTATGGCCTAAGGCAGACTTGGCAAACTTTCCTGATTCAATGATAACATTTCACAGGATTCTAAGCAAAGAATATTCAGAATGATCTCTGTCTTTATTTGTATCTGTCTTTATCCTGGTATCTCATATACTGTATCTTAATCCCCAAATCTTCTTAGCAAAGAAACAAAAACATATGAGCATTACTTACCTGATATTTTTCAACTGAAGCAACTCTTTCCAGAGATTTCTCTGCCATCAAAGGGAATTCCTTCCATATCCTTGAAAGCTCTCTGTAAGCTTTTTCCACCACTTTCTTGCTTTCTGTTGCAAATATTCTGCTTGCAAGGAGACTCAATATTGCAGCCAAAGAATTTATTTCTACATCTGTGAAATTTTTTGATGCTATCTGTAAAATTACTCTGCACCATTTGATTAATGCTGTTGCAGTTTTAGCAGGTGTAGGACTACAAGGAAAATAACAAGTTATGAATTGAGGATTGCATTTCCTTGACTCAGAAAAATACTCTTCAGTATATATGGCATAAGATTTGTTCAATTTACTGGTGCTGATTATAAGAATAATATTCCTACATCTATCAAAGAATCTGTATTCTTGATTTTTTTTCATTATAAACTTAAAACACATCTGCTTGCAAAAGGCTTGGAAAACTAACCTTTGAAACTTCTCACATTTTCACATCCCTCCACAATGGGGTGAGTGGTCAAGTGGCTTATACAGTCTTTGTTAGGTGACTGAAGTAAAGCTCAGTTGAGTGAGGCCAGACTGTGGATGAGTGACCTTAGAGGTCTGACCTCCCAACTCACCTTGTTGTCCTTTGGAAGGGACATTAAACTAGGGGTCCTTCCATGCCTAGATGTGGCATGCAAAATGGGCCTAAATCAGCTTTCAGTAGCAAGAAATCCTGACAAGCCCACTCAAAAGAAATTGAAAACAAACAAACAATGGGAAATAGAGACTCATTTTTTTTGTACATTACTTTTATCTCATGAAGTGCTAAAATATTTTTGTTAATAGGAGGCCTCTCTCTTTGGTTTGCCCTGATACTGGGGGAGTTCCTATTTAAATAATTCCCATACACACATATCCTACTCATACTTTTTGCTCACAATGATCGTATTATTCCTATTTAACCAGTATTAATTGCTTGCTACTTTAATTTCTTGTTTTTCATATTGCATATGTGGAATGTATGTAGTGGAATTTGAAATATGATTAACCTGAACCTGAACCTCTTAGTGTACAAAACATTTCATTCATTTGCTGAATCCATGGCAGGCCTCTTTGTTGGATGTTTGTGATCATTTTGGCACTTACACCAGTTTCTTCAAGTTTCACAGAGCTTCACATTTGTACACAAGTTTGAAACTCTGGACACTTATCTGTTAAATATCCCTTTTTATGCATATATTTATGGTTTGAACCATATGAAACACTAATGATGCTTTTCGCACTCTTCCAGCACATGTGATCATACACCCAAAATAATCTGTGGGTACAAAATACTTAATATTATGTGTACTATCATTTTCTCACAAAAAGGACTGCCACAGCCTCCAACACATCCTTTCTGTGATTACAAATATGTGTACAGCATCCTGCATAGGAAATTTGAAGTATCTAAGCTGCATCCTGCATGGAAAATATTCTTATTCATTGAAAAACAACAATCTATAAAACAACAAGATAAGTTGTGCCATCTATAGAAATTTGAAAGGTACCCATTGAGTACATATTATATTGATTGGTGATTTTCAACAAATACCCTATTCACACTGCAAGTTAAACCAGTTTAAACTAAACCAAGTTATCAAATGGAGCCTTCTAATTGGGCAATCCAACGAATCCAATGCATTTGACTGGTTGAAATCTAGCCTAGTTTAAAGTAAAGCTGGTTTAACTGTGTCAGTGTGAATGTGGTAAAAGACATGCAGTAAAACATAATGCTCTCCTTTTCCCTTCCCAACAAGCTACCAATCCATTGTTTCCCTGTGTAAATTACAAACCAAAAGAAGTTATGCAGCAGTTGCAAAAAATTGAGCTACATATACTTACCCAAAGCCAGTTTTATTGAGAGTCTCTGATAATTTGGTCAGCTCAGCAATGACTAATTTTGCAGCATTCAAGCCTGGACAATACAATAAAATACCACATCATAATACTATGTATAATCTTGAAAATATAATTGGTATTGAATATACACTGTATATACAAATTTTAGCTAAAAATTATAAATTTCTTTTTCTGTATGTTAAAATCACTTACAATCAATTCCAAATTATTCAGTCTCATTTAATAGGAGACTTTAGTCATTTTGCTTACCATGACTGTTCAAGAATATTCTCAGTGCCTGGAGTACAAGATTTCTTGATGTCTTGTCACTGCAAAAGCAGAAACAGAAAGGATTAGAAAACTTGTATCATACACTAACAGAAACCTGTGGTGAGTAATAATCAAAATTGCAAAGAGTTCTTCTTATTGGTCATTAGTCACATCAAATAATGAGATATTATCTTGAGGAACTTGCTTGATGACTTGTTGCAAATAGCATGATCCAAACAGGTTCTGCAAAGGTTCCATTGTTTGATGTAATTTTCAAAAAAGGATTAAAGTATCATCAAATCAAACTTTGCAGATATTACGAATTTCAAAATCAAAAGATGTATAACATGAAGGGCCAGAAAAACCTTTTAAAATTGTTCACCTAGCAACTTTCAATTGTATTCAATATTTTACACAATCCCAAATATCAGCAATAAATGTTTCAGTCTGAATGGCCTAGAATCACATTCTACAGTTCAAACATCAAATATGAGTTTAATGTCCCTTAGCAACTTACTGAGTATGTTTACAGCATGATTCAAGCCTGATACTAACTTGTTCTGAGTATGATTTGAGTATGTTTGAGAGGTTGATTCAAGTGAGAATTTTGCACTGCTTGCACTAGCTTGTAGAATGCATAAACTTAACTAAACCCAAACTCAGTCAAGCTTGATTGTAGTATGTTTGAAATTTGTCAAGCTTGATCAAGCTCTAATGATACTGTATGTGTAAACTGGCCAAAATCATGTCAACATACTCAATTCAAGCTCTTTCAAGTCAAAATCATGTTTCTTTCAAGATAGTGCACGGTTATCATAAACTGAACTTTTCCATCATGGCCTAGGCCTTTTTGGAGCATTTTAAAATCAACTGAACTGCACTGGAGATTGAAATAAGGAACTACAAAAGAACAGCTGGAAAAAACTCAAAGTAAAAAGTGCTGGAGGGCAATCTCAAAGAGCCAACTACCATTCACATGGTACCTGTATCTGTCTGCTGTAAGTGAGAATATCTTTGTAATCCCCTTCAAATGCCCATCAGTTAACCCTGAAAGAAAATTCACATCAACAAGATTGTGGGATGATGGTATAAGTCAATAAAAGTGATTTCCAGTTTTAATGTTTTTGAATATTTTCAAAAATTTGAAAGAGAAGCTCCGCGCCAGAAAACATGTGATGTTACACCAAATATCTTTGGCCTGGAGTAACATCAAGAAATGGAAGAATAATACGTCTATTGTCCTTAGACAAATGGTGTGGCCTTTGGTGTAACACAAACAAACTTTCCAAACTGGAAGCTTTCATTTTCAGAATAAGTTGCTGAGATGCAATCTTTTGGGCTGCTTCCAAATTGTATTGCACTGAAAGGTGTGTTCAGGGGCATGGACATGGCGAAAGTTTCCAATCATGTCATCTGTATTGATGTTGTCTATCATACGGTATTGACTTTGAAGCAATTTTCTCTGTATCAAGTTTGGGGTGGGTGTGCAGTGTGTGCAGAGCATGGCCAGACTGCTAATTATGCTAATTGGATCATTGAGGGTTGTGCAAAAAGACAAATACTAGAGTTTGAGATTGCTGTATTTTGGGTCTCTAGGTATGACCTCAATGACTTAATGACCTTACTGACAAGAAGAAATTCTGTGCAAATCCAGACTGCATTCTTTGTTTCTTGCATGTGCAGATTCCAGACTGTAAAGTTTGATCTGCGTGGGGAACGATTTCTGGCTTGTTTTCTGTCTGCACAAAATTCTTTGATAGACCACTTTCTGCACAGAATTTTCAACCAGTTTGCTGCGTTACCTGCGCAGTTTTCAAAAAAGGCTTGCAAATTTTGTTTCTGCCCAGAATGGAGTGGTTTCAATACAATCCTTGCACCTTTGCTCTTTGTTTGGATGGTTGATGAAGCATCAACAAGAATAATACAAGAGACAGTTGAGGCAAGGGGCTCTTGGAGTAAGGCTGTCTGAACTCAAATGCAGTATTTAGCATTAGAATCCACGCACAAATAGTTTGGGATAGAATTTCTTCTGCGCAATTTTTCGAAGTTAAAACCAGTGCTCTCTGCGCATTGAAAAAACTTTACAGTCTGGTGCAGATTAAAACAACAGAAAATAAATGGCTCTCCTATTGTGTTCCTGAAGATTGATTGGAGAGATGAGAATACATACTCTGCAAACAGAAAAAGTGCAGCCAGGGTACAAAGAGGAGAGCTTCTCTAAGCCCCTGCGTTGTTTGAGGAAGAGACAAAACAGACCAAGTTCACAAAGAGCTGCTAATAGCAGTGCTATATTTTATATATATTTTTGCACGTAATATTTGTAATATTGTGTCTCGATTGGAGACAAACTTTCCATTTATTCAAACCGTTGTTGAACGTTGTCCAGTAATCCCTATGATATCTAATCAGCAGACGTGGCAAAATTAGTTGCCTATAATCGCTCCAAAGAAAATATTCATACCATCATGTTGAAGGCACGGTGTTAGGACAACCGTGATTAAGTGCTTTCTTTCTTTTAATGATGACGTTGAGATCTCATTGAAGCATCTTTTCAGGGCATTCGTGCACTCTTCCATCTCCTAATCAGCAATTCTTCATGAAAAGAGTCTTCAATCCAGCTTTATTTCTGGGTTACGGCTGGAAAAGAAATTTTCGTGGTGTGGAGATTATAAAGCAAGTCCGTTTCCCAGAAATCAGCTACATGCAAAAGGTAGTAATGTTGAGTTTGCCTCGTTTTCACTCCAATACGACTTTGCTTTCGTGGTTGTTGTTGCTGTTGTTGTTGGCCATGTCCGCAAACTTTGTTGCACCGACAGTGCAGAAACTGCGTAAAATGACGTCATCGACCAATCTGAGATAAAAAAGTGCTTCAATAGATAAGCTTTTTGAAATGATAAATCAAGACTGGGGCCCTAGGAAGAAAATACCAAGTGTTGCCAAATTTCGGGATCTGTTGCAAGGAGCTATGCAAGTTTTTGCGCATGCATGCGCAGTTTCTGCTCTGTCTGTTGCACCACAACAAGGCAACTTCAGCTGCAGAAATTTGCAAACAAAGCAGCTTCTGAATCTTCCTGACTTGAAAATTTATCTGTGTCAAACAAGGCTTATGTATTCTACAATTCACCCTTTCTTCTAGGAGAGAAACCTTAAAAGGGGCTGGGTCACTAAAGTCAACCAACTTCATTTGCAATGACGATTTCCCAGTATTTTTAATAGGCCATATCAAAGAGACTTTCCTCTATTTTTCAGAAATGAAGGTGTCATTTTGAAGCTGGACTCATGAGCTTCATAGAGAAACAAACGAAACACTCATGTGCTGTACGATTGCAGAGACATTAGTGGATTTTGGAAGTAACCTTCTTGTGGCTTCCCCCATCCACCAACATCGGTGCAGAACACAATGGCCACGTGTGAGCAACAATATAAATTATTGAGATAACAGGTTTGTTTAAGGCTACGAGTCTTTGAATTGGTGGTATGTCTTAGGGAAACTTAAAAAAATCCACACCTCTGAATTTACTTCAAGCAAGCGTGAATCTGTCTACTCATGAAAGTAAAAATATACCAGTTTCTACTTACGACAAGCTTGGTTTCATGGGCGTATGGGGAGATAAAATTTAGGGAGGGAGCTGCCAAAATAACCATCTATCATTCACGAAAATTTTGCCTGCCTTAAGGCCGATTTTCTGCTCGACCATTGCCGATTTTCGGAAATTTTTCCATCGTTGGGGGGCCTGCAGCCCCATAGCTCCCTTGTCTCCAACGCCTATGTTTGGTCTTCTCTAAAAATGTTGTTAACTCGAATTAACGCATGATAGGGGCCTTGTAAGGCGAAGGTATAATGCCTGAACTGTACACTGTCTACAAATGCAGCAGGATGCTAGCCTCTGTCCCAGTCCTCAGTTGGGTCTGGAACACAGGCTACAAGACGCGCTACACTCAAGAGAAATATGTAACTGTGATATAATTAATATCAAATGCAACGGGCTACATCTCGCTATGTCAATATCAATCTTTTTTACAAATAACATTCAAATCTCCTACGATCCAACAACGTAAATAACACCTCAAAAGCCTCGCCGCAAGTGATAAATTTTAGCTAATTTTAAGGCATAGAATCAACTAGATTGACACAAAATTTTGAGAAACCAAACACTCAACAAATGGACAATGATTTTGCTAACAGAATCGGAAGAAAACTTGTGCATTCAACACAAGATTGTGCGACAAGATTTTTGAGTTTATTCCTGTGACAATTAAAATCAAGAAGACTTTCATCCATGATAATCAACCTACCGCAAGTTGATGAAGCAAAAATATGTGTAAAGCTATGAGCAGCCACAATTAACAATAACAACTGCAAAAATTTGTACGCACTAAACACCGAAACATCCCGGGGGGGGGGTACTTAGTTTATTTGTCCAACGGGGATGTGCCGTTTTTCAGGGTATCGTTTTCGCCTATTTTTCCTAGAACAGGGTATCAAAAGAAGGCAAATTTTCTGGAGCAGGTTGTCAAAACATGTCAAAAGAGGAAATTTTGTTACAACGGGTTATCATTTAGTCAAATTTTCGTGTTTTTGAGTATACTTTTTACCGATTATTTCTAGAACAGGGTATCATTTGAAGGCAAAAATTCTGGAGCAGGGTGAAAAAATTATATTTCGTGGGCACATCCCCGTACAAATTTAGGTCAAGTACCCCCCCCCCCCGGGTGAAAGATGTTTCCAAGCGTCAACGATTGGAATAAAACATACCAGAAGTTGCAATGCCAAACTTAACAGATAAAGGGGTGAAAGTTGGAAATGAAATGATGCATAAAGCCCAATTTCAAGTCAGCGGAATTTTAGACAATAAAAAATTTCAAGCGGGCGGAATTTTAGACAATAAAAAATTGCTCAGCCGTAACTATCTATTCAATTTCAGAGCGACATTTTCTCCCGCGAACAATAGAATTTCCGCCCGCTCGGAAAATTACACTGACTGGAAATCAGCCATAAATTCTGCTGAGCAAGTCTCAGCATGGGTGAGAGGAGACAAGATGTTTATTCTTTAATGAGATGTATCTTAAATCACACCTGTGTCTTTATCGTTGCTTCTACCTTCCTTTCCTTCTTCCAGTCTCAGTTCGATCCAAACCATGGCAAAAATGGCCTAATTTTCCTCTTCTGTAAAAGCGAAGCTGTTCTCGTGTGCAGTTTTGTCAACGTTATTTCACAAAACTGCAAACGGGGACAACATCGCTTTAGGCAATCTTTGGCCTAGCCAGCGTGCAGCCTCTACTGTCTGTGCGGAGGAAGACGGAGAGGAGGAGGAAAGAAGGAAAATCTTCCTTCTTTTCTCCTCCTCTCCGTCTTCCTCCGCACAGACAGTTGAGGCTGCACGTAGGCTATCTTAGGCCATGGTTTGAGTCTAACTGAGACGGCAAGAAGAAAGGAGGAAAGGCAGACAGAAACAGCAGCAAAGACACAGGCATGATTTGTTCATACATGTTATCAAAGAATAAAAGTCGCACACAAGCAATCTAAAATTCTAAAAGCAATCGGTAATATCAATTACTATTTTCTGTCCTTATTGACATTAAAATGTTAAATACAGTCCCTTACACAATTTACACATATATGTAGAAATAACAATACAGTGTATCAAAAATAGAATATGAATACCTATAAACATCTCTCTATTTTATTACCCTTCACTATTCATGGGGCATACTTCCAGTGACCATATGGCAGCATTGGCTGCAACTTGGTTACTAAGATCATCTTACCTCGGAAGGCAATGGCCGGTCTGGGAACGAGGTTGCATTTACCGCACATTTCTATTTTTGACTCGAGCGTGCTTGATAGAGGTATTCGAGGGCTAAATTTAATATCAAATTTAAGGCCCTTGTTTTGGAAGATTCTGTGACAAAGGATTTTCAGAAAATCGCCAGAAAAGTGCATTTCAAGGAATATTTTTTTGTGGTAAAACTAACATAAAGCAAGTTCGGTTGACTGTACCTGCATCAATGAAGCGAATAACAATTTCTTTCGCTGCAAATAAGCATCTGCTGACTTTTTTGCCACAAAAGATAACTCTTATGAGTGAAAAAATATCAACAAAAATTTCCTTTGGTCCAACACTTGTTGCAAACATTTTCTGGGAGCCATGCTGCGTGCTCAATCACTTTCTCGACATCTGTTCTAGCCCTTTTCTGAATTAATTTGAAGAGGTCTCAAAGACACAGAAAACTAGGACACAGTCCCTCTGAAACAAAACTTGTTGGAAGTTAGCGCGCACAAAATTCCCTTGTACTGGAAAATTTGAATTATCTCAAGCAGCATTTCCTTTGAACATATTTCAAACCATTTCTATTGAACACGAGAAAGCCCTTCATAAAAATACTCTATACATTACTTCCTTTCTGAAAAATGCCTGAATTTAGAAGCGAGTAAGGATGTTGCCGATTTTGAAACTCTAGCGTTGAGGTCGTTGAAGTTCTGGTCCGTCAAGCTGATATCTGGGGTTGAATTAGATCTCGCAGATGTTCTTTTGTCTTTCTTGGATGTAGAGAATGTTCTTCGTTTCAACATTGTTTTCACGAGAACCTAAGACGATAATGGAATAAAGGTATGAATATGAGGTGAAGCGACGACCACAGAAGTACGGACCAAGGAACTGCAGAACAAACAAAGAATAAAGAAACTCACAGAGGAGAGGGTGACGCCAAATATCGCACAAAATGATGTTGTGATAATATCTCTGGAATTTAATGAAAATTTCCGTTAAGCGAGCAATTCAATCGCAGTTATGACGTAACTACTCTGCAAAATGTTGCAAAGACTGCAGCAAATGTAGCGAGAGACAAATCATACACCAAATCTTGGTCAAACTGCTGCATGGTGAAATCTTGGTGAAATTCTCGCAATATGGTGCTCACAAGGTTTTTCACATTGACAACTCGACGATTCGCGTATTTTCTACGGAAGTTTCTCAGACTGGATCTTTGCAACAGAATTCACGGGAAGCCCAGAGCAACTGAACAATGATAAGTTTATCCTCCAAGAATAGCTAATTATACATTATATGCCTTGTGGCTTATTTGTTGCACCTCTCTACAGTCGTGTTGTCTCTCACTGACCTCTGCAGTGCACTGTGCACAGCATAATTGTTTGCATGCGAGTATTCGATGTGAAATTACTTACAGGTATACTTATGAACAGGTGCAGCAAATAAGACACAGGACACAAAGGTAATATAAGTTTAACCCTTTCACCCCGGGAAGGGCCATGTGGCCCAACAGTATTCATTGGGAAATGCGAATTTGGCAGGGGGTAAAGCGTTCAGAATTTTTATTGCTTTGAAAGTTTATGCACATTGCATTTATCTATTGCTTACTGTATCACTGATTATGATACCCCATGGAAAACGACACTCTGCATTAGGTTTTCCTGTCAAGCTTAATTTTGCCGGGCGCGAAAGGGTTAAGATATTTATCATTGTCCAGTTGACTATCTTGGCTTCTTGTGCCGCAGTCACTACTGTTGCTGTATCATTCTTTCTTCTTGATGGTACAAATATGACCAGCTCAAGATTTTAACAAACGAAATTCTCAGCAAACGAAATTTTCAGAGAAGATGAGTCAAAATGCAAAAGGAATATTTGAATGTGTACTTTTGACTGAATAATGAGGGGAGGCATACGATAAGACTATGAACTTACCAAAGATGAAAGCTTTGATATAAGAGTAACACTATTCTTCACGTCTTCGTCAGTAACTTCAATTGTTATGCAATGATCAGCCGTGGCTGGTAATGGTTCACGTCCACCTTGAGTCAACCATGGATGTTCCTGAAATTAAAACAAGAGTATAATTTGCATGACTGTGTCATTTGAGATGGCTCTTAACATTTCGCAACATGAACTTTAACAAAAAGTCACTTCATGGTGACAGCTTGCAAAAAAATACTTGTCAAATCAACCTCGTTCCTAGGGTGCTCTTACGTCATACGCTGATGACGAAGCCAAGTGAATACCCTGGGATAAATTGCATATATCTGTCCAAAATGTGGAAAGATCAGTAGCCATTGCGGATCTACAGTTGACTTGACAAAGCTGATCATCCGACATCGAATCCACAGGATACAGTATCACCGTAATGATTGTTTCTTAAAGACTAAATTGTATTGTTATTATTTGAATAATTAAGAAGCTTTTGAGAAATAAATCATTTTGTTATTGTTTTTGAATAGCCAGTTAAATTGCTGAACGGCCTCTTGTCTTCCAGAGCAGAAACAGAGCAACAAACTCACCCTGGGGACAAAATTGCCTTACAATGCAAGAGGAAACATAAAAAATCATACCTTTCACCTTGAGGCATCCTCAAGACTAAATAATATTGAAGTATCCTTTCCCCAAATAGCAAATCTTATTTCTACTGAGGCAACGAATAGAGGACAACGTTGGAAAATTAGGAACCATTCTGGGCAAACAGGCCTAGAATAATATGCACTGTACCTTAATATCTTGCATCTTTATGCGTTGTTTTGGATCTTTCGCGAGTAGTCTTGAGATCAGATCTTGTAACTGAGGATCGACAACTGGCCTAAAACAAAAAAAAGCTTTGAATATATTGGTTAGAGAAACAGGATCTCCAGTTGCTAGATTTTGTTCCTTGTATTGATGCCAGCAAGACAATACAGTTATGAGAATGGAGCAATTCAAAATTGTTATTTTCTGTTATTTGTCGTGAGTCAAAAAATTAGCCTAAGCACAGCCTCCACTTTCTGTTGAGGAGGAGTTGAGGCTGCGCACAGTTAAAAAACATCTGCTCTTCAAATCAAAGAAGAATTCGGCTAGTGTAAAGGCAGTAAAATTCTGATTGTAGACAGAATCACCTTCGTCTTAAGATCGAATCACTGGAAAATGAACAATGTACTTTATAACTTGTTGACAAAACCAGTCCTGCTCATAGCCCATCAAAACTAGGAGAAAAATGGATACTTACTCTTCAGGAAACACGAATCTAAAACGAAGGAACAAGCAAGTTAAAATTTAGAAGTGAATTTGCTATAAAGAATAAATTCTACCTTCTAAATACTCCGAGATTAAAGCTATATGTAAAGCTTTTTTTCCTAACTTCTTAAAATCTTACACGAAACGTAACTGGTTGCATACGAAGCAGGAAGCATCAATCTAGACTCGATTACATGTCGTAGTTTCGCTTTTTGCCTGAATTGATATCGCTACAACTACGACTCATTCCCATACTCTTGCGGAAATGGCTAAGTTGCTTACTGATTCTATTTGAAACCTTTCTGTGCTGCTCCACAAAAAGTTCGATTGAGCAGTGCTGGAGTCTCTATCACTATTGTGTACATTCGAACATTCTACGCAATGTATCAATCTGTCGTTCGATTCGTATTCTTTTTTAGATTGTAGCTGTGGGCCTAGCTCATTTGCTACTTTTTGCTCACAACCACTGGGTCTAAAATGCCTTAAAGATCAGCTTTCTAGAACTGCAGCACCATCAAATAAGGTATCAGTATTTCGGTAAAGGATCATTCTTGCCGCAAAAGCAAAAACCGCCTTTCTCTTCGCCAAATGCTGATCGGCAGACGACGGGGCGACAGAATCTAGGCTTATGACGATCAGTCCCTTATATCCCTGCGGTAAACCTTGCTCAAGAGGGACTTATAACGAAAAAGTGAAAAACTTGGCCCTATTTTCTTCAATCATCAATGGAATTATGAAGCAATCACGGCTTCGAATCTCCATCCCATGGGAGTGTTTTCGATTCTTCAATCGAATTGAACATTCTATCACATTTACACCTTAACAATAGTAATTCACAAATCTCGCAATCTGATTGGTACGTTAGGAATTGCGAAGTTTGGGCCTAAATAGGGCCAAGTTTTTCAGAGTAATACTATGAGTCTCTATTGCCTGAAGCGCTATCATCAAGTCAAAGAGCACAGGGCAACAAGAGACTCATCGTCATAGTCTAGACAGAATCCTGTCGCATGAAATTTTTTGCCGCTTTTACAGCTCTATGTCCATAAGGCCCTCAGTGGAGCCATGACAACAACAACAATGCAACTCAGTGAAATGAGCGTAACTTGAGGGTCCTTATGGTAGTGAGGCTAGCATCAATCTACACAAAAATGAAAACAGGGCTATTGAAAATACTTACGGATCGTTCTTTATCTTTTCGTATAGACTAAGCATGTCTGTGTCGTAAAATGGGCACTAGAATTAAATGAAGCGAACAATAAAGAATTATTAACACAAGGTCATTTAAAGTAGAACTGAGCAGTTGCAGGTTCGAGGTTGAATTACCAACTTTATCCTGCTTACTCCCTATAGAAACTACACGAAAAGGGATTCATGTAATGACAATTTTAAGTAAACGAGCTGACGATAAATAAACCTTTCAAAACAATTTTGTAAATATATTTAACAACTTTGAATAAAACAGAACAAAGCATTATGCCAGCTTCTGCTTGTCAAACGGAAGTTGTCATTCAAGATTTCCCAGTTAAGATCATTCCAACGTTGAGGACCTCCACAAGAAAAACAGAACATGTTGACAAAGCGATGTTAGGAGCAACTTGTTTAAACTACTTACCTGTCCATAAATGAAAGAAAATAAAGTGACTCCCATTGCCCAAATATCAGCTCCCTTGCCACTAAATTTTGCACGACCACCTTCAAAAGAAAGTAATACAAATTAATGAAACAAATACTCATAATGATTGAATAAGTCATATGAACTTTATGGTTAAAAACCGTATTTTCCATCAAGTTCCTGGGAATGCTGTAGACTTATGACGATGAGTCCCTTGTATCTCTGCAGTAAACCTTGCTCAACAGGGACTCATAATGAAACAGTGAAGACCTGGCCCTATTTTCTTAGATAATCAATGGAATTATGATAGAATCACGGTTCAATTTTTCAATCGAATCGAAAATCAATCACATTTACACCGTAACAATAGTAATTCACAAATCTCGCAATCTGATTGGTACTAAAGGAATCGCGAGGTTTGGGCCTACATAGTGCCAGGTTTTTCAGAGTAATATTATGAGTCTCTGTTGACTGAAGCGCCATCATCAAGTCAAAGAGCACAGGGAAGAAGAGACTCATCGTCATTAGTCTAGGAATGCTATACAGTCGGACAAGAACTTAACGGTTAGCTGTTTAAAACTCTGGGACTGATGGAAGAGGTATATAATGTTAAAACTCTACCTGCTGTTGCCTCAGGAGCTTGAAACGCCGGAGAACCAGCAAATCTATTGAGCATATCGTCTTCTCCTTCAAAGATGTCAGATACACCAAAATCTGCAATCTGTAAGAAACATGACATAATTGTTCATTAAACAATAGAGCAATGAATTTTAATAATTACAGCAACAACAACGACGACTAATTAAACAATAAAACAACAAAGTTTGTGATTTGTTTAGTACACGGGGCGCAAAAAGGGACTGTGGACACTAAAATTAAAAAAACATGCCTGTCTCTCCTAGCGAAACAGTTCGACATACAATTGCAAATTAAGATATTATCTGCAGGTTTAAACTCCGAAAACTTATCCACAGTAATCAGATTTTCAATGCCAAAAATGAGTGTACAGTTCTTTTCTGAGTGATGTGGTTTAAGCATGTTTAGCCCCAAAACATGAAAGCGTATTGCAGGCAGCAGCAGGGATTCGAAGAGACGCATCCTTGTCAACAAAAATTAAATGATAAACTATAACAATATGACATGTTGCAAACAATCTGCTTGGTGCGACATCTATCTTTTATAACCTATTACATATAAAGGCCGTTCTCCACTTGCGGTAATTTCGGTCGGCGACCAGCGCGCTTGCCTTGTGCGCATGCTCTGTTGCTAAAGAGCATGCGCACTAGGCAAACACGCACGTCGCCGACCAAAACTACTGAAGTGGAGGTCGGCCTTAAGACTTAACAGCTAAGCCTGCTTCAAATTAGGGTCTTGTAGTGCCCCAGGTAGTTATATGAACGACTCAAAAGACCCTACGTTTGAATGCAGAATGATAGAAACTCATTTGTAAACAAATGATTAGTGGAACAACATTTGAAATGGCCTTAAGTAGCGGACTCATCTAAATAAACCATTGACACACGATAAACTTGCATCCTGTAAGAGAAAAACTATCGACTCCTGTAGAAAATAGCAACAATATAAGATAAACCTCTAACTGGAGAGAAAGCTGTTAAACCCGCAAGAAAATCAAGTAATCAGTTATCAACAACGCGTATTTGGAGCCCGGGGGGGGGGGTACTTGACCAGATTTTGGACGGGGACGTGCCATCGAGGTTTCAAACACATACCCGATCCCATACCAATTTTCCAAAATGTATACCCGACTTTATACCAATTTATCGAAAATGTATACCGGACTTTATACCAATTTTCCGAAAATGCATACCCGACCCTATGCCAACTGCGAAAATTGCGAAAATCGATACCGTTCCTTATACCAAAATCGTGAAAATCGATACCGTTCCTTATACCAAAATCGTGAAAATCGATACCCTTCCGGATGGCACGTCCCCTTACCCAAAATATGTATAGTAGCCCCCCCCCCCCGGGATTTGGAGTAATAACGTAATAACAATGATAAGGTTGTTGGTAACAGATTACCTGATTTTCTTGCAGGTTTAACAGCTTTCTGTCCAGTTAGAGGTTTATTTCACATTATTGCTGTTCTTTTATAGGAGTTAATAGCTTTTTTCTAACAGGATACAAATTTGTTGTGCGTTCATGAGCATAGGTTTCAAATCTTTAAAAATCTGGGCGTAAAATTCAATGACCTATTTCTTTGAACTGAGTGGCTTCAAAGAAACTTGAGCTATTTTACAATGAATCTGCGGTTGGACTTTTCTGAAATTTTTAATATTTTCAGAACTATGGTGTTTTAATTTTTTTGAACAATTCGAGAACATTTTCGAAAAAAACTTGAAACTATTGTAAATTCTAAACCTGTTGACGAAAGATCAAATAATTTTCAAGAAAACTATAGTTTATGGATGCGTACAACAGGGTATCAAGCAAAACTCTTTCACTCTTCTGGTTTGTGATATACAAATTTAATGACGTCACATCATAAAATGAGCTGAAATATAAAAAAGGCTGTAATCTCAAAAAATAGTCAAGATTTCTGAAAAGTCCATCGGCAGAATCATAGAAAAGTGGCTAAAGTATCTTTCAAGTCATTCAGTTTAAAGAAATAGGTCATTGAATTTTACACCCACCTTTTTTCGTAGATTTAAAGATTCGGAGCCTATACTGCGTTCATGGTTTATTCAGATGAGTCCGCTACTTAAGGCCATTTTAAACCCATTTGTCGGAGTCATCAGGGTCTTTCAAGGGGGGTGGGGAAGGTACATTTATACAACGCGTATGCTCAGTTACGCAGGTTTCTTGCTCTTTAAGGTAGTCTAATCTTTCAAGGCTATGGTAGTCTAATCTTTCAATGCAACAGCTTCACGAAACATCATAGGAAGCATGCAAAAGTATCATCTAAGTAGAAATATTCTTCAAGATAGACATTATTTACCTTAATATGGTCATCCTTGTCGAGAAGGAGATTTGTCGGTTTTATGTCTCTGTGTATGATCTTCGTATGATGTACTAAAAGTAAAACGAGTCCATAACAACCAACAGCAAGACTTTCTAAGTAAGCAGAGTAAAATGTTTACCCAGTTCAAGGAAGAACTGTCCACTAACTGTTTTGGTCGCCTTGTTTAGCGACGCAAAAGATCTCCTAAATTCGCTCGCTACTTCGAGATTTTGATCACTGAGGCAGATCAGTCGAACGCGCGTTTGTTTGCCTTTAGCGAGAAGTTTAGATTGAAGAAAAATCAATCAATCAGATTACGTTATTCGAAATCATCCATTCTGATTGGTCGGAGAACAGATCTATGTCCCGCAGAAAATTTTTTGCCGTTTTTAGAACAGTTGAGGAATAAGGCCCTCACTGCGACAAAAACAACATAAATTCAATGATATGAGTGTGCGTAGAGGGTCTTAATGGAGTGAGGCTACGTCAAGGTCTGCTCAATAATCCTACACTCTTTGGATTGTTTAAAGTTGCAAGGTCATTGCAGTATCTAGTCAACATCAGTGATTTAACGAAGTAACTTGGCTACTCACAATATTCTAAACCAAGAACCATATCTCTAAAATATCGCCGTGCTTGGGCCTCGTTCATTGGGTTTTCCGTAGGGATTTCTTGTACAGGTCTGTAAAACGGACAAAGTGAATTTGAACATGAAATGCAACGAAACAAGCAATTTGCAAACACTTTGGAAAAAAGAGTTCGGGTGATGTTGTGTACGGTTGAAATTGGCAATGAGCTAGTGCTGTTAGGGATCGTCTCCAAATATTCGTATCATATTCGTATAGGGAATTCGTAGCATTATACGATATTGATACGATATTCTATAAGCTGCATACGAATTAATTCGTATCGTCACCTTTTAGAATTCGTATAACTTCATATACAATTCGTTTGTGATTCGTATGCAGTTCGTATCAAATTCGTATAAGCAATTCGTAGACACAAGTCGTAACACAATCGTATAAGCTATTCGTACACACAATTCGTATCAAATTCGTATCAAATTCGTATCATAATTCGTATAGAAATCAAACAATTCGTATACAATTCTCATCTCTTGTGCGGCTATACGAATTAAATCGGATAGCACCTTTTCACGTATACGATTGAATTCGTATCAATGCGTATAAGCTATACGATAATTTAGAGATGATCTCTTATTTTAGTGATGAGTCCATTAGTTATGTGGGGGAAATTACGCGATAGTGTCTTGAATCATCAAAGTAAGCACCCAGGCGCAAGAGCCTACGTTTTCTAAGTCAGCCTGGGTTCATATTGAATGATTTATGTAACAGGTTCTTATAAATAGGGCTCTAAGTTGAAAATTTCAGATTTCAAAAATTTCAGCCTGTAGGTTATTGGTGCACTGGGTTGTTAGACGCGTGCATTTACCGTATTTCAAATTGAAGACTAAAGAAAATAAAAATGTGTAGAGCTCCGAAAACTTCACACTGCTAGTACCAATTTGACGAAAATAATTACAACTTACCCTCCACCCATCAATTCGAAAACTGCAAAAAAGGAGCATGAGAATTAGAATACTTGCTGTATTTGGTGAGTTCGTGAGATCAACATTGTTTGTTGATTTTGCCTACGCAGTTTTACACAAAAATATCTCCTCTAATCGAAATTTATAGCTCGGTTCTTACAGAGGCTAATGCAATACTTCAAGGAGAATTAAAAGTCTGCTCCGAAAACAAAATAGCCATCCCAGAAGGCAGTGTGCGATCCATATAGATTTCTCACTTGTTCTCAACCTCGTTCCCAAGGTGTTCTTACGTCATACGCTGATCACGAAGCCGAATGAACACCCTGGTACACTTCGATGAAATGCGCCCAGAGTCTGGGTGAATTTGGAAGCCATTATGGATTTAGCCGTTGGCTAGGCAACGCTAAGCGGCGGAAAATGGCCGTTGCTCTACCACTAATTCTGTTGAAAATAAATCGAGAAACTAAAAACAAACACTTCGAGAACCTTATTTCAACCTTTTTGAAGGTATTTGAGCAATAATCTGGGGTTGGTACGTATGTTTAATGTGAAAATAATGTCGATTTGTTTCGAGCGAAAATGGGCCTAAGTTGTAAATTTGAGAAACTTTCACCGCAGTTTCGAAAATGAAATGGCTTGTTATTCTTCGAATTTCGCAAATAAATTGCAAATGATGGTCGATATAGGTAAAGAATATCGTTTAACGCTGAATTTTGACAAGCCGAGGTCGTTTACCCCACGCAAATCGGAGTTACGACCCAAAATGGCGAACATTCAATCAAATTGCCGAACGGCCTCTTGTATCCCAGAGTAGAGGTAGAGCAACGAACTCACTCTGGGGACGAGATTGGCTTGTTCTGTACCTATATAATAGTTAGCCTAGCCATTCAACTCAACAAGAGCAGATTTTGTAATACAATAGCAAATGTTGTTTTAATTGACACCTCAATTCAAAGCGATTATTGGTTGGAGACAGAAGAAATTCTCTCAACTAGTAACTCAACCACAACAAAGACGGCCACAAAAGTTGCCCCGAACCAGTAGGGCAAAGGTCGCCTTGTGCAAGCAAAATGTGGCTTTTAAGAGAAGTTATGTGCTTATAACGAAAGCAGAATGGCTAATCTAAATTTCTGTGTCGTGAATTTTGTTTATTTGATTCAGGAACTGTATTTTAATTGTTTCATTTAAGCCCTAAATACCCGAGAAGCAAAATGCCTTCTGCTCCGCTTCTTAATCAAATAAACAGTCTGCGAGACAGAACTTCAGATTCATCTTTCTTCTTTCGTTATAAGCACATAACTTCTTTCAAAAGCCGCCTTTTGCTTCCAAACAGCGAGGGCTTGCCCTACTGGTTTCGGGGCAACTATTGCGATTGTGTTTCCTTTGATTTACCGGTTAAGATAATTTGCTTTTGTTTGCAGCCAATAATCGCTTTGCATTGAGGTGTCAATTAAAGCAAATTTTGCTATTTTATCAATAAGGCCCTGTTTATATGTGGCAAACCACCTCATTTGCCAGACCTGGGCCTGAGAAGTGAGATTCCACCTTCCAGTAGAATCCTTTGTTTTTTTCATTTCGCGCTTGCATGACCAACACAACACCACCAGTACAGTGAAGTCCCACCTCACAAGAGGTGGAATATCACCTGGGTGAGGTGAAATTTTTCCATATAAACGAAATACCACCGGTATGGTGAGGTGAAATGAAATTATTCGTTAATTCTCATTGGTCAGTTCATTCTGATTTCACGGAAGAGAGACTTTACTCCACCTCGCCTCTCAGCCCCGGGGCTGACAGGTGAGGTGAAAATCTCATATAAACAGTGGCTGAAATTTACCTCTCCTGTCAGCCCCGGGTCTGGCAGGTGAGCTGTTTTTCCCCATATAAACATGGCCTAAATTGGAGCTGATTACTCAGCTCACTAATGAGTATACCCGCAAAGCTTTCCAGTTGGATGTGTTGTTACCTTCGGCTTTGTACTTTCAAATACCGATTGTATTTCAAGTCATTTTTACCAAGCCAGGGGATTTGAATACACTTACCCATATAGACATTGTCAATTTCTGGATCATCAATCACCTGGATAAATGAAAATTAAGTTCTTTCATCTTGCATGTTCGTTCAAATTATAATCAACAGTAGTCAAGCAAAGTTTCTTTCATTTAAAGAAATGAGCAACAGCATCGACACAATATGACGGGCTATGCTCGAAACAACGTTCTTATTTCAATTTGCATCAAAGTGCTTAGCTACATTCTACATTATTTACTTGTTTATCGACACAATATATTGTACGTTAGGATTCTGTTATTTTGGTAGCAACAGCTTAAATTTTGAAGATTTTTATAAACTGGTGCCAGCTGCATTTGATCACTTCTCTTTATATGAAAGGAGCAATTATAAGCAACTTAAACCAACCTCAACAAGTTTGACAACATTTGGATGATCGACTTTCTTCAATATTGCAATTTCTCTGTGCAGCACATCAAGTGGATTTGCTTTAGATTTTCTTGGATGGCGAGCTAGGAAGCAAATGAAATTGCTTTAAAAATAACTTAAAGGGTTTGTACAAGGTTAAGGCCCCGTTTACACTATACCGGATAGCTATCGTCGCGCCGCAACTTTCGTATCGGATAGGGGTGCTGTTTACATCACACCAGAGCTATCCGATACAAGACGCTCTACAAATCGGAGCGAAAATCACTTCGCTTCGTAGGTGATATGAAAATCACTCCGGCATGGTTTTGGCATGATGTAAATGGTGCTATCCGATACGTTTCGTTCTGCAAACACATTTCTTTTCTTTAAAAACAAAAATAAACATTAAAAATGGAAACAAAGGATTAAGAACAATACTGAATTGCTCCCTCGTGATGTAAACACAAGGCCTAACTGGCATGGAATTTAAGACGCGACGATAGCTATCCGGTATAATGTAAACGGTAGCTCTATCCGATAGAGGTCACTCGCAACGAGACGCGACGATAGCTATCCAGTATAGCGTAAACGGGGCCTAAAAGCTTGCATTTACAGAAAGCAGAAATTCTAAAAATGTTTCATTCAAATCGAACTTGCACACAGAGTCGACAAAGAATAGTGTCATAATAAGAATTTTAAACAAATTAGTAGTGGTACAAAATTTTAAAATGGCTTTAAGTAGCGGACTCATCTGAATAAACATTGGACGCACAATATACTTGTATCTTGTAAGAATAAACAATCATCCCCTGTAAAAGAACAGCAATAATACAAGATAAATGCCGGTTTAACAGCTTTCTCTCCAGTTAAAGGTTTATCTTATATTATTGCTGTTCTTTTACAGGGGCTGATTGTCTTTTCTTACAGGATGCAAGTCTATTGTGCGTCCATGGTTTATTCAGAAGATTCTGCTACTTAAGGCCATTTTAATAAGATTTTTATCTCGCCACGAAACAATGCTGTATCGAAGTGATTTCTTTGTTCTACTCATAGAAGAGCCTATTTACAATTGCACATTAGCTTTGACAAAAGAAAAATGAATGCCATTCATCTCAGGCTTCGTTCGGGTGGCTACGGGGCACAGCAGACTCACGATGCATGAAGACAAAGGTGCAAAGAAGCACCCGTAGGGAGTCTGGAAATTGGCTGCTATTCACATAAAATGTCTAGCGTCAGTTTTCAAGAAAAAAATCTATGGTTGTTATTGTTTGTGAAACGGCAACCAAAGCACAGAACGGTCTCTTGCATCCCAGAGTAGAGGTGGAGCAACAAACTCATTATGGGAACGAGACAGGTCGCTACTCGCATGATGTGTTCTACAAGTGATTCGAAGCAAGAGCAAAACGTACCCATAAGTCCGTTCTTCCTGATCAGTCTTTTCTTTGAGATTACTTTCATCGCCTTGATGAGAGCGTAAAAAGAAGAGTAACTAATTTGTTGATAAGAAAGGCGAAATCTTAATAAAAATTCGTTCCTGGAAATTCGTTGAAAATTCCTTGGAAATTCGTTCCTGCTGTCTTCAGAGTTCACATTACTCTGGCATCAAGTCAATACATTTTTGAATGATAATCATGAAAGCTTCATAATATAAAAACAACATTTAATGTAATCAGATTTGAAACGCAAAAAAAAAACAATTTTCCGAAAACTTCGTGACATTTTTTATTGTTTTATGCATTTCCATATGTGAAACAATACCTAAACAACTCAAAGAATTAAGAAGTTGAACTTACATATTCTTCATTATTCTTGAGTGACAGACATTTGTAAACTGTTGCAAATGAACCCTAAGCAGTGAAAGAAAGATTTCAATGATTTTCATACAGCTAAACATCGAAAGTCGCAAAAATTGGTTGCACCTCTTCCCTCCGTTTTGCCTGTAAAATATGCGTTTGGCGGATTTTGTTTACATGATTCAGAAGCCAAGCAGAGTGCATTTATAATTTATGCATACTTATTGCTTAAGTGTAAACAGTTACTCGTCAACTCCTGAATCAAATAAACAAAATTCACCTCACAGAACTTTAGATCTGCCCTTCTTATTTCGTTATAAGCACATATCTTCTCTTAAAAACCTCCCTTCGCCCGCAACAAGCGAGAGTTAACCTTACTGGTTTCAAGGCAACTTTGCGGCTATGTTTGTTTTGAATTACTTCTTGAGAGGATTTCCTTTGCCTGCATTAGCTAATCGCTTTGACATCAGGTGTGAATGAAAGCAACTGATGCTATTGTATTACAAAATCTGTCCTTGTTTTCTTTTCCAAATACTTGTGCTCAAAAGAATAATTCTACTTTAATTTTCTTGGCTTCCGTTCTCCCGCTAAAATAGCCAACTACTGCAAATTTACGAAACTTAATCCCTTTGAATAAAGATAAGGTAAAAGTTTCCGCTTTTTAAGCTCAGATTTGAGCAAAAAAACTTCTTGACTTGCATCTTGCAGCCCCCGGGGAGGGGTACATGACTTGCGAATGGACGGGGGTCTGCCGCCCGGTTTTCAGGAAGGTACCTTCTTCTAGTTACCGAAACTTGTCGTCATACCCACTTTTTGACGAATTTTGGCGGAAAACGACCCATTTTTAGCTATTTTTCGCCAATTTCTGGATAACCCACCCACGTTTAAGGAAAATCTGCCGAAAAAGGGACCCTTGTTTAGAGAATTTTGGGCCCAAAAACCCACCCATATGGGCGGCACATACCCGTACCAGCGACATGATATGTACCCCCGGGTTTGCAGCTAAGGCAGACAATCATCATTGAAAATGAAGCAAAAAAGCTCCACAGACAACGGTGCAGCAACAACGCTTCATAGCATGATTTTTGAAGGTTTAAAGCAACAATCCGAAGAATAAACAGGTCTCTTACCCGTCCAATTTCTTCCAATATCTGATAATGGTTGATCTGGTCGTCCTGCATGATGAAGAGACAAGAGAGAGTCAAATGTTCGTTATCAACGCCTCTTACACCACCAACGAATCTACCCTAATAAGTATCGACGAATGAATTCAGAGAAACCCCATGCAAACATCTACAGCTTCCAGATATCTCGTTCTGTCCTCTGTTTTGTCCCGACCTGTGAAGTCAACATCTGCCCGTTGACGCGATATCTTTCTTAAATCAGAGCCTATTGAGATTCATGACAGGAGTCTTTCATATATCAATTAAATCTGAACAATAGCTTTGAGATAGCGATGTGAACAGACGGTCTTAGTTTCGAAGACACAAACACAGGTAAGTAAAATTGATACAGGAGTTATAGCTATCGCTATGACAGCATTAAAGCGCTAGACTTATGACTATGAGTCCTTTGCATCCCTGCGGTAAACCTTGCTCAACAGGGACTCGTAATGAAACAGTGAAAAAGCTGACCCTATTTTCTGCGTTCATCAAGGGAATTATGATGGCATCACGGCTTCAAATCTTGAATCGCGTGGGAATGTTATCAGTTCTTCAATCGAATAGAAAATTCTATCACATTTGCCGTTACCATAGTAATTCGCAAATCTCGCAATCTGACTGGTACCCTAGGAAGCTCAGAGTTTGGGCCTAAATTGGGTCAGATTTTCAGGGTAATGTAATGAGTCTCTGTTGACCGAAGTGACATCATCAAGTCGAAGGAGAATGGGGAGACAAGGGACTCCAGGTTAGAAAATGCTTAACATTGCCAGCCAGTTGTCATGCAGAGCATTGGACTCAAATGTGTTTGTGAGAATTCAAAATGAAATTTGTAAAAAGTTATTTCCCTATTCTTTCAGCCGAATTTATCGAAAGGAACTTAATGTACTTTGTCATAATAACAGGGAGAGCATTTCGATGTCTTTATTATTTTCAGAAGTACAGCGTTTTTAAGGTTATGAAAGGATATTCGAGAGAAGAAATCTGACGTAATACAATCTTGTGAATGACGTACGGTACGGCAATAGTTCAGCAAATAAATACAATTTGTGCATAGGTTAAACTAAAATACCCGGATTTAAATGCCAGATTTTTAGCGTATTTAAATCCTGGCATTTTTGTTTAACCTAAACAGAAATTGTATTTATTTGCTGAAGATATCTGATGCTCTGACAAACATTGAAAGATTTTGAATTCTGATCAACAAAGGTCTGCAGGATGCTAACAAGCAACAGTATTATGGTTTAATCGAATAATAGTATTATGGTTTAATCGAATAAATGCTGCAACTCTTAATTAATCATGATATCAAAATGCTCTCTGTGGGAATATGGTAAATTACATGAAGTTTACTTTGCTCAATTCAGTTGAAAGAAAGAGGCAATAACATTAAACACAATTTATCTTGAATGTTGTAGGGGCCCTATGCCGTCTCGCAGAAAAGAAAGAGAAAAGATGTTGTTGTCCTCTGTTTTCTTCTTTCATTTAGAGAAGTTGCATTGCACTACCTTACTTAATGGAAATGAGCGATTGCAGAAAAGACAGTGGTATCATCTTCCAACGAAAACCCTGACTTTCTGCATTTAATCCTTCGATCAATTTGACATAACTCGGTAGGAAGCAGGGAGATCGTTCCGAAATTCCTTTCCCACAGTCCTTGTGTCGCAAACGTTCAATGTAATTGTTAAGGTTGTAGTTAGCGTATAGTGATTAGTTTACAAATATTCTTTGTTTTCTTTTTGTGTATTGTCCTGGTATATACATTGTTCTTGCTATATGAAAGAACATGGGGTTGCCATGCCATTTTGCTCCTCACGTTATTGTCCCTGTAGTGTTGTGCGGTTGTATAGTATTAATATGTAGAGTAGGTAAACATGTATAGTAAGACTTTTTCATATGCAAATAAACTATTTCTCAGTATCGTGACTTCAAAGCTCTTCCATAAGCGAAACATCTACTCAGGACAAACTTTCAGATACGTTTCAATATCGGTATGGAATTCTGGGGATAAAAGTTTGTCCATAATCATTCCGCCGCAAAAATTTACTTGCTTTATTGATCATGAACTCCTTATCTTTCAATTCAAAATTCTTCCTGCTGCACCGAAAAGAAAGCTTAGCGTTTGCAGCTGTATGTATCTTTAAAATAACGATCTCAAGCTTTTAAAACTTGAGATAATGCGAAAACGTAACAAACCAATTTTGTCCTGCTGGTGGTGAAATTGGTAATCAGAATCAACAAGAAAATTCAATATCAATTCTCATTATGTAGGCAAGCTTGGAGTAAATGTCTATCCATGGGTAGCTAGACACTGAAATTATGTTTCAGCATATACGCTCATGAGGAGGAAAATTTACATATTTCTGCGGAGGAAGTTTCGATTACGCTAGCTCCACCATGAAAGTAAATAACTGTTTCCCCCACAAAAGAACAAAGCTGTCTTGGTGCTATGAATATTTGAAAATGGGGACTTTTTTCTGGCTCACCCGGTAAATTCAATAAAGTTTACAATGATGAATTACTTGAGACGCTACGAACCAGCTACCATACAGTACTATAAGAACAATATCAGGAAGAGTAATAGATCATGGATACTTCCTGGTTTTAATATGAAAAAGATACCCCTAATACACAAGTGCACACACAATGACAAAACGCCACATGGGAAGAATTTTGCGAATAAATAATTGAGGCGGTTTCACATTGGATGTCATGCCAGAAAGGGTGCGATGAACAATTGAAACCCTCGCTAAAAGAACCACGATGACAACAACCATCTCCGCCACCGCTCCTCACCCAAAGTCCCCATTGCTCAAGTCACTGTTTACAGGTCATAGTTTCATTCCACCATGCCATTGATTTGTAAAGATTCATATGTATTCAAGGTGGCCAGTCACTTACATTATATAATAGATTTCTGGAATTTCAAAGCAACGTTTTGAGATATTTTCGGTGAGAAAATCTCTGCTCCTCCAAATGGTAGCTTAATGGTAGGTTCAAGTCTAAAAGTAGGCCTAAATTAGCTGTAATAGACGATTACTCTAAAGATGGCGGCGAGGAACTTCTTTACCAAGATGCACTGCGTTCTTTAATCAAATTCCTATAGAATCGTTAGGGATTTGTAATTAGAGCGCAATGTATCTTGGTGGTAAAAAGTTCCTCGCCACAATCTTTAGCGCAATCGTCTATTTAGCCATCTTTCTTGAATGTAGCCTACGTTTACGTTAGATAAATCAATGATGAAGATGAAGATGAAGATGAAGATAATGATGATGATGATGATGATGATGATGATGATGATGATGATGATGACTATGATTATGACGATGATGATGATGATGATTATGATGATGATGATGATGATGATGATGATGACTATGATTATGATGATGATGATGAAGATGATGAAGATGATGATGATGATGATGATGATGATGACTATGATTATGATGATGATGATGATGATGATGATGATGATGAAGATGAAGATAATGATGATGATGATGATGATGACTATGATTATGACGATGATGATGATGATGATGATGATGATGATGATGAAGATGAAGATGATGATGATGATGATGATGACTATGATGATGAAGATGATGATGACTATGATGATGATGATGATGATGATGATGATGATGATGATGATGATGATGATGATGATCATTATGATGATGAAGATGATGATGATGCTGATGATGATGATGATGATGATGATGAAGTTTATCAAGTAATGATAAATTCCTGACGTCTTCTACGCTTGAGCTACCTTTCAAAAACGAAACCTCCTCGATCAGCTGTTTTGTCTATCAGCAATCATTTCAATTCAAAATTATTCAAAGGAATCATGCATCTCAAAGTCTTTTTGCTAGGATGTTTAATTCCATGTACATCCTTTGCAATAGATTAGTAGCATTCAATTGATTTTCGCTTGCAAGAAGATTCCATTTCTGCAGGTCATTGTCGAAGCTTTTACAGTATGTTGAGGTTACTATTTTGAATAAAAAGCATTAATACAACTTATCAAAAACAAAAATTAATTTCTGTTTGCAGCTGCGATGTGCTCGATTAAGCTTGATTTGTCTAACCTTAAAATCAAGGCAAAAATATTCGCATAGACCTCAAATAATCCTAATGTCTACTTGAGACACATTTCTTCTTTCCTAGACACAACTGCTTGGTCATTTCTTCAATAGCACAGCTGCTTTCGATTGTGATCAGAGTGCAAAGCGTTGTAGCAACTGCAGACGTAAGTAATTCTCTAGCATATAGGTTCCAAATACTGCAATCGATAAAAAAGGCGATGGACTTTGCAGATATGTTGAATATTTGTCGAAATTACAGCCTATTCTATTTATCAGCACATTTTATTTACGATGTGACGTCGTCAAACTTCTAGATCATAAACCAGTACAGTGACAGAGTTTTGCTTGATACCATATCGTAGACATCCATAAACTATGGTTTTCTTGAAAATTATGCAGTCTTTCGTCATCAGGTTTAGAAATTACGATGTTTTAGCTTTTTTTCGAAAATTTTCATGGAATTCTTAAAAAAGAAGAAAAGCGCTGTAATTCTGAAAATATTAAAAGATTTCAGGAAAATCCAACGTCAGATTTGCAGTAAAGTATCTAAAGTTTCTTTGAAGCCGTTCACTTCAGGGAAATAGATCATGGAACTTTACATCCATTATTCTAAAGATCTAAAACCTATGCTTAATCCTCTCACCCAGTGATTAAAAATAAACAAAGCTGCAGAAATTCCCCTGAAACCAGTAGGACAAACTGTCCCCTGGTGCACGCGAAAGTTTGGACGTAATTCTCAAAGCAAAAATGTCGTATAGAGTTTCTAAAACTTTCATAAAATTGAACTTCATAATTTCAAAGCTCAAAGCGAAGAAAAACCAAAGAAAACAATAAAAAAAGATTCATAAAGAAAAGCAAGGGTTATTTACCAAATCAACGAAATTCGAACCAAATTCTTGACAATTCATGCTCGCCTCTTCCTGAATATGTTGGCTTGTACTAGCACGCTGAGAACGCTTTAGAATGACTCGCCGGCTACAAGCAAGCTGCAAATACAGACGTATGACATGCCAACTCGCACAATAACACCTGTATGCAAGCTTGTTGTTTTAAATGTTAAAAACAAATTTTTCAGGAAAACATTGGATCAGTGATAAATTTCGTTTAGAAAGGGAATTAAGAGAACAATGCAAGTAATAATTGGGAAAATGTGCAAAGCTTTGAAACAGTATGGTAAGAAGAACAGAAGAAAAAGCGAAACTGTTGAATTTTCTCTTAAGATGGAGTGTACTTTAGGATAATCGTCTTACATCTCCCGATTTTGTCATTTTAAATCGCAAAATGGAACATATGCTAAATCAGAATCTCCAGTTTGCAGGGAAACTTAATTTAATCAGGCACGGAAAACCAAAGTAAAGCAGCGGGAAAACGGTGATGAAGATGCCAAAGAACAAAATGCAACGGAGAGGCACGAAGAGATTCCACCAGCTATCTAGACTAACTACCTCAGTCCCAGTTTCCGCTTCGTTCATTGAATTGGATGCCGCAACTGCGCTTCATCTGGGCCTGATAATCAAACTAACTGAAAATCCAGCCAAAATCGCCGCAAAAATGGCGCGACCTATCAGATTGCAGGACCTTCTACTTGTGGTCTGATTCGTCGAGAGACGATCAGCGTTGCTACCTATGCTATACGAAAAGTCGATTCCACAAAATGATTCTGTTTTCCGAGCCCATAATGAACCCATGAAAGAATGCCATGAAGAGACGGGAGCACTAGGGAGTTATCTGGCAAGGAAAGAACAGTAACACAGATCAAAAGACATGGTTGCTAATTTACCGACCATGAACATCCGCTCTTTGTGTATTCCGCAGAACCGGAATTATCATTACGAGGCTGGCCTCAATTAGCCTCAACTAGCCGATTTTTCGAATAGCTTGATCATGAGTTTATCAAGTTTATCAAGTTTATCAAGGAGCGCAACTACGACACTTAATCAGTCTACCAGCTATCATGGAAACGTTAGTCAACTCTAACCAAACCTGTGCACTCTCGAGTACCGAATAATCGTCCCCCCGCTTCTTAATTTTTGAAAAATTTTCCAACCCCCTCTTTTATTAATTTTTGGAAAAATGAAATGATATTAGACATAAGTTCTGAATAAACGCAAGAAAAGTCTCAAGAAGTGCATTCAACGGAACCAGAGTTCAAATTAAATGTATCAGTAACATCACTGTTCACATGAATATATAACAGATACAAGGACTATTGTCTATTTCTCCAAGCACCCCCCCCCCCGATTATTCCAACCCCCCGATTATTGTTATATCGAACCATTTCCAACCCTCCGATCATTCTCACCCCCCTCCGTTTATTCGGTACTACAGAGTACTCGTTTGGAACACCAGTTATATTTTGGAGTCCATTTTACCTGGCGTAGTCTGGCTCAATGAGAAACTATTTCAATAAAAGATACAAAGTTGTCGTTAAAAAATGAATCGCACAGAAAACGATCAGTGTTAGCTGCTTGCTAGAGCCTAAAAAGCAAGGCCAAGCAATCTATTTGCAGAGTATACGCTGAAATTGTACGGTCAAAAAGACGGACTGGAACATCTAACAGAATTTGCTGAGGATGGGCTTAGGAAGGTTCCAAAAGTACTTTTTTTTTAATATGGCTTATCAACTCGGTTTGTGTCAAATGGATTTGTCAGCTTACTAATTTATCATCACATTGACTTGTTACTAATTTATCAACACATAGACCACACAACTTTTTTAAAACTAAGTTTTCTGGCCGACCTTGCTGACTTTGCCGACATCGCTGACCTGTTTTCTTGCTTTGTTTTCTTGTATAATTCCCCTACACTTATGACGATGAGTCCCTTGTATCTCTGCGGTAAACCTTGCTCAAGAGGGACTCATAATGAAACAGTGAAAAATGTGGCCCTATCTCCTGCATTCGATCATGATTCGATCGATCGAAAAAGGATTGAACGACTGCCGTAGCTCTGTTCAACGGTCACTCCTCGCAAAGAAAATGCGATGAAAACCAAGTTAAGCAGACATTTAATGAACGAGACTTGGTATAAATTTGAAGAGGGAAATTCAGTTTACCTGATAAGTGCAAAATGAGTTTGTCAACGCTACATTTTCCATGTTTTTAAGACCAAAACAAACCAGAGAAATCTGCATCATTCGAATTAAAAATTCGACAGTATTGTTCTTTGCCAAATCTCGCAATCTGATTGGTACGTTAGGAATTGCAAAGTTTGGGCCTAAATAGGGCCAGGATTTTCAGAGCAATGTTATGAGTCTCTCTTGACTGAAGCGTTATCATCAAGTCAAAGAGCACAGAGAAACAAGAGACTCATCGTCATAAGTCTATAGTTCCCCCTGCAGCAGCCCACTGTGTTTTCTCGCTGAAAACTAATTGAAACATTAGCCATCAACATGATGTTTTTTGTTGTTGCACTTGCCTTAAGATCTAACAGAATTTGCTTTGAAAATAAGAAAGGAAAGGCTCAAGATTTCACCTTGTCATCTACTTTGTTAACCAAGAGCGATATGAAACGCGCGTTTAGGCCCGATCAGGAGAGCAGGTGTTTCTAGGCCGAATTCGCTCACATGTATCGGTGCTTATTTGCTACGAGGAATTGTTCATACCTTACTGGCATTACCTTCAAGCTTTCTATGGCATTTATTGTCCTTACAGCTCAGAACTACGTCCTTTTTAATCAGAACCACGCATTTCATATCGCCCTTGGTTAAACAGCAGCTATTTTTCCCGTCATCAAATGGCAATTCACGAAAAACATAATACCATCCTTCATGTATTCTTGATACAGGTCTTAAAAATGCAAGGAAAGTTTTTCGATCATCCGAAATAAAAACATATCGCTCTACCGTTTTCAAAGAGAACAGTGCAATCATAAATTATTTGCAGCCAAATCAGGGAACTCTCGTTGCAGGTTTGCAATCAAACGACCAAAAATTGACGTTCGACATCAGACCACTTGTCCAACTGGCTAAAACAAAGTCGAAAATTCTAAACTGAAGCTAATCCCATGCAGCTGTACAAAGAACGGACCAATGGAGTGTATAGTTTCCAATTCCAAACGACAATGAGTGAAAGATAAATTCACTTACCTCTTGAAAACAAACAGAATTTTCAATTGTTGGTTGCCTTCGATACCTTCGCGGCAACGCCGGTGGCAACCCTAAAGAACTCTTCGATGTAGTGGGCATTTTCTTCCCACGCGGCTGATCAATGCTTCCGCTAGCGGCAGCTTCATTATCAAAAACATCATCATCATCACCAGCATTACTCCTCTTGCGTGAAGTCTTACAATCCAGCAGATTCGTTTGACCATTGTAATGTTTCAAAGTTTCATCGCAACTTCGACTTCGGCTTTGCGTCTCTGTTCTACTGATATCCACACAGCCCGCGCTGTTTGCTCTATTGGATTCCTTGAGATTCGGTGGAATATTCTCCTTTGTGAAGTTCTGGTATGCCACGGACTCGGGTTTTACTTCATTGTTATTCGACCCGCTAAATTTTGCATCGCTCGGTGGGATTGTGAATGTCTCGGTCACATCAGGTTTAGCCTCGTTACCAGTACTCTTTAATGGAGGTGTGAACTTCTTCACTCTGGTCCTAGGAAGAGAAAGCAGATTGCATGAATGGAATGGCAACCATACTACCAGAAAAACCCGCATAAGAAACGCAATTATAAGAAACTAGTCGCTAATTTTTGTAAATTTATATTTCATAGACTCGTGAGCCTGAATCTTTCCCAGTTTCTTGAATGTTCTTATTTCAAATAAAAATTTGCAAAACAAAACGAATGTAAGAAGCAATTTTCCAGAAACAAGTTTCCAGTACCCTAAAATACTGATTGAAACTACTGTCAGCGTCCAAAATTATCTAAACAAGGGTCCCTTTTTCGGCAGATTTTCCTTAAACATGGGTGGATTTCCAGAAATTGACAAAGGATTTCCAGAAATTGACAAAAAATTGTCAAAAATAGGTAGTTGTCCGCCAAAATTCATCATAAAAGTAGATATGACGGCAACTGTCGACAATTAGAAGAGGGTAGCTTTCTGAAAATCGGGCTGCACACCCACGTCCATCCGCAAGTCATGTACCCCCCCCCCTGGGGAAATACTACGAAATGTATTTAAATCCAATCTAACGGACGTGACCGAAAAATTTTCTGTTCGCTTCGTTCGAAGGGGGCCTCATTTGCAGTTTTGTCCCTGGGCTTTCAAAAGCTCTCGGCGGCCCTGGGCATCATAAAATGGAATCTTGATAATACCTGCTGTGATTGCTGTCGACTGAAATCGTCGACGCATCCTCTATTGGCTTGACAACGTTTGATGCGGTGGTATGCTTTGTGCATCCTGTAGAGATGAAAAGATCATCAATATTACTAAAACAAGTGTAAAAAGATGTCATATGTCCAGTTTCAGGCGTTAAAATATACATCTGCTTCGCTAAACTTGTCTCCCTTCACAGCCAGCTGACACTTTTATTCTACAAGCAAATATGAGAAGCATATCACTGCCTACAAATCCCGGGCTGCGAATCTCCTACTTCTTCTTCTTCTTATTTCTTATTTATTCACGATATCCATTCAGTGTAATTTAAGTTTAATAAAAGAATATAATAAAGAGAGTATATTTAATAATAGATAAAAAAGCCAGTACTGTTCTTCCATGGATTCGTGCGAAAACATATGTTTCCTCAGCTTAGAAAATGGCTTTTCAGCCCTACAATTTACACAGAAGTCCTTCGTTTTCCAATCAAATCCCTGAATAAACACATTATCCCTTTCAGGGAACGGCTCAGTGGTAACCATACTGGGGCCATACCTTGGTGATAATACGCTTTACTACCAATTTGATGGCAGGTGGTTCGAGTCCATGCCCTGTCGAGCCTCCTACGTAAAGCGCGGAGAGTCTCCACTAGACGATCATCTCAAAAATTCGCAGCGAAAAAGTTGTTTTGATCTCTACATGGTTTGATTTCGTCGCGAGAATGCGAAAAGGAGCTCCTGCTTTCAAAATAGAATTTGAGCGAGGTTGGAGAAACCCTGCGATTCGATTGGTCAAACAATTCAGCGAGAAAAATTGTTAGACCAAAAGTAGAAACCATTTCCACTATTCGTAGCGAAGTTTTGCGATGCGGCAATTAGAAATATTCCACTGAATTTTTATGGCGGTGATCAGAAATATTCCAATAACTTTCATAACGATCGTCCAGAGGATCGCCTAGTGGAGATCGGCTTTAATTCCAGGCTAAGGAAATTCAATTCAATTCGATTTTATTCGTAAAACAAAAGCTACTTCAAAATAAAAGCATGTTCAAATACTCTATTCTACGCGACCCAAGAAAAGCAAAGGTTATCTAGCTTGGGCCGCTAAATTAAAGTTTTGAAATACTACAATAGATGCTACTACAGTACAGTATAACTACAATCAATAAACGGAAATATTAATAAGGAACAGCCCCATGAAGTACGGCATAACGGAATAACCAGACCCAGGACCAGTAGGACCGGACCCTAACGGACCGGACCCCGACAGAATAACCATCCATTTCTATGTCTCCAGATAACTGATAGAGTACATTAATACGTTACTTGCTGTTTACACATTTAGAGCCTATTCCTTGGTTTCTAGAAAGCTCCCTGAGGTGTAAAATTGTATCATTCTAAAATGTTGAAAGCTAAGACAGTGGTAATAGTTTTGTTATGCATTAGATTTTGGCATTGTTCTGAATGTCAATGTGAATCTTGTCCTGGGAAAACTGAAATAAGCTACAGGGTCTTGCTAGACTAGATCATACGTGGATCTTCTTGGGTTTTCGTTCTTTTCAATTGCAATTTTGTCTGCTGATTAGATGATCAATGTAGCTGATCGTGCATTCTTGCAGTTAATGTGGTTTCCAGAGTTTGATTACTTCTTTTCAGCGATGATTTTATTGGTCGTGACTTCATTTTGGAATGAAACTTCTGCACCGCCATTACAAACTCACCGGGAAAGGAATAGGCATTCACTGGGGTCTGGTCCGTTAGGGTCCGGTCCTATTGGTCCTGGGTCTGGTTATTCCGTTATGCCATGAAATACATATAAATCAAATCTAAATCTATTAGTACTAAGTTTTTATCATCTATCAAAGCTCAAATTAGTACTGATTGCAGCGTTAGCTGCATATGCCAAAGAATCAGCAAGCTCCGGCATCGCTCTCTCTTTCTGTCATTTGTGGAAGTATCAAATAACCTATCTTTACCTACACAATAACGAAAACGTCGGAGTCATCAAAGCGATCTTAATTGTCTCTTATTGCATGGAATGAATGGGTGTTTGTTTGACTTCGTTTTGGTCTTCAGACAGTGGGTGGTGACAAACACTTTGTGATGCAATGCCAACAGAACTGAACTCACTGCAAGAATGGGCAGTTGAGAGACAGGGGAGGGGGCAAACGCATAGTGTAATGCTGTGATGCCAACAGAATGAGAAAGGCCTATAACTTTTATTCCATTTCATATAATGGCGTAGTTTGTTCCAATTTTCCAAATCGCTGCACTCAAAAACTGTTATTGCTAGTAAATAATACTTTACTTGAGTTTGATAGCGAACTTGTTTGGGTAGCGAAAGCTCTTGAGTGAGGAATCATAAGGTGTGGAAGGACCAAGACGCTATGCAAATGAAAACTGAATAAGGCTTTTAATTTCAACAAAGTAACAAAATACTGATGTAACACGACGTTTCAAGCTAGTGTATAAAGTTGGAAAGTGCTTACCAGAGCCCATATTATCAGTTTTTCTTCTCTTAAAGCATTTAGCAACTTTTGTTATTGCTGATACGATTTGACCGTCGCTTCTTTTTCTCTGGAAAAGACAACAACATAGCGAAATCATCCTCCACTGTATCAGGCAGACTTATTACAGATGATGAAATAGACTTGGCGCCAGTCTGTTTGACAAGCTGTGGAATAACCTAGGGGGTACTCCCTAACTTTCAATACGGGGAGGTCCATGCCACTATTTCGTTGCTGACCCCTAAATATTGAGCCTAACGTCTAGGGGATACCAAATATTGAGTCCAATATTTTGGAGACCCCTACCAAATTCCATGTTTCTTCCTTTTTCAAAACTGTGGACGTTGAATATCGAATTTTTGTCCATGTTGTAATTCACAGACCCAAAATATTGATTTAGGTAAAATTTCAGACCCCAAATATTGGCATGGACCTCCCCGTATTGGACGTTATGAAGCACCCCCTGGGTGGAATAACAACTACGCGGCGGCCAATACCGGGTGACCAAGAAAAAAGTGACCCAAGGCAATCTGTTATAGAAAGAAAAGTGGCCAATTGAAATGCTTCAAACGTTGTTCCGTTGCTAAAAGACTAGCTCACCTTGCAAGTGTCTTTCGGAATTTTTTCAGCATGGCACCGAATAGATTTGGAGCAAGTTCCCGGTTGGCAAGCAAAATTTCGCTCTACTGGTTTCGGATTTAGAATTTGATGGCGTCAACCCTTGATATTAGAAATGCCGCAGTTTTTAAACTAACTAAGTAATAAAAAAATTTCATAGCAGATTTGCAGACAAGTACATACCAAATTTCTTAGCATCATTCAATTCAAAGAAACAAAAATATACAAGCAACTTTTTACAGATTTTAAGTCTATACTTACTTTTTAAAAACTCAACTCAACTCTCTAGATAGCCAAAAAATTACGAAACTCCAGTACTGAGCAAATACAACTTAAGAGACTATTTTTGTGACAAAAGAGATCCTTAACATATTTTTCATTTATTTTCACTTGTCTTCTGTGTGATATTACTCAGAAGGGACTTGAGTAATGTCTAAACATTAGAAAGAATTCAAAAACCATTGCTTTGAAATGTTCATGAGGGCACAATTAGTGAACATGAAATTTGTTATGCAACCTTTGAGAAACTCGTAAGAAACTCCGAGTTCTCGATATCTGATAATTTTAAGAAACCTTCAGTACTGGCCCAAATTCTTAATTTCTTATAAAAAACGTGTATGCTCAGAAAATCAAGAATATGAACGAAGTGGAGGAACATATATACCTTGAGTTCTTTCAAACGTTTAGCTTCGCAATAATTCTTCTCAGAAAGCACAAAGACACCTGCTAACAAAAAAGAACATTGTATATAGATGTTTATAAATCAACTGAGTAACACAACGGCAAATCACCTCTTCGTAGGCTGTTTAAAAATAAATGAAAAGCAAAAAGGCCAAGAACAATGCATCATATGACAAATTCGCTCAAAAGACTGTTACAAATGAACGTTGCGCAATGATGTCTTATGTGAGGGTCATTTTTACTCTGTGTCATAACCAGGGGGGAATCACTCCATCAAAAAGCAAACCAAATTTGTATCAGAACAAAAGGATCTTAAAGATTGGTACGGATTAACTAGCAAATAAAAGAGTGATCTTTTCGTATGGAACATCAATCCTTAGAGATCTTATTGCTGTAAGTTTTGTTATAACTTGCTTTTCAACAAGCACTTTGCGGTAGGTCCAGGTCGGGCTCTATTCTGAAGCTATCATATCACGATATCATATAACCTTTGCGCAAATGTAATCAATTCTTTCGGTCCAAAAAATCTAATTTCGATTCTTGAAGAAATTGATTTCGGATCGAATGTTTCTACCTTTACGTCCCTGTTTCCCTGTACCCGTGAAATATCATTGTTGAGAACAAAGAGATTCAAGGGATATCAAGCCTGTGTGCAGAGCGTCCAATCCAAGAGGCTGCGTGCTTGAATGCAGGCTGGGGACATCGCACACAGGGTCACAGGACGGAGCAGAACTTATCGTCGTCGTCGTCGTCGTCGTCGTCGTCGTCGTCGTGTGCTAAGGTGCACTGCTATGGAAACAACTAATTCCATTTCTTCTCCTTAGAGGATTAATGGTTACTCCCGGGGGGGGGGGCACTCCCATACTTGACATAAAAAATGCGCCGCTCAACTGGGTGTCCTTTTGTGGCCAAAATTGTACGAAGAGGTGCCTGTTCCTGACAAAGATTATGCAGCAGAGCACTACAATCGACAAGAATTGTGCAACAAGACATATTTATAAAATGTGAAAGTTTTAGAAGGATCTTGGAACAACAGACCATGTATACTTTTAGCATAAATTTTTATGCGACAGTTATACTTTTGGGGCATATTTTTGTGACAGATTACAGGATGTGGAGAGGTTTTCCTCGCGTCCCCATAACTCCCCTCGTCAAGTACCTCCTCCGGGTGGTTACTGTAAACATCAATGTCTCAAATCAAAGAGCAGCATCTGAAAAGAAGAGGGTCTTAATTCAAGCTGTGGAATCAAAAAATATCTGCATGTCCCAATTTTTGCCAATTAATGAATATGGTGGAATCATATTATGGTGGAATGGAATCTCATCGAACTCATACCCAACTTATGACGAGGATTCCCTTGTATCCCTGCGGTAAACCTAGCTCAACAGCGACTCATGATGAAACTGTGAAAAATTTAACCTTATTTTCTGTCGGATTCTGATGGAATCAAGGCTTCGAATCTCGAATCCCATCGGGAATGTTATCAGTTCTTCAATCGAATCGAAAATTCTATCACATTCGCCGTAACCATAGTAATTCACAAATCTCGCAAGGAAGCTCAGAGTTTGGGCCTAAATAGGATCAGACTTTCAGAGTAATGTTATGAGTCTCTGTTGACCGAAGCGCCATCATGAAGTCAAATGAGCATAGAGAAACAAGGGACTCCAGGTCATATGTCTACCTGGTCTACTCAGCCTCTACCCACCAATATCAATGCATATCTAAGCAATACTTCAGCACAATCTATACAAGGCACGTGCCTAAGTCGTATCTAAGCCAACATAAAAACGAAGAAATGATTTGAGTACAAAAAATAGGGTAAATGCATCTACGCTTAGTTGCTATTTTGTACAGAAAACGGATCAAACATCGAGAGGGCCGAGAGAAAAAGATAGAAAGGAAACATCAAGTTCTCACCAAGTCCACGCACCAAATCAAGTCCATCGCTGTTACAACCAACTGAATTCACTGCTCAAAAACTTCTTGTACCAAATCTGGACACGTATCACCATACTCAAGTTGCTTTCAGATTCTCCAAGATTTTACAAGCCGATTTCAAAGTTGCACTGCTCTGTCTGATCAGAACTAAATCACTCTACTGACGGATTCAAGCTTTAAAACATTTCAAAATGGTTTTGCTCACTGCTCGATGCTTTTTACGTATCTAGTCAATAGAAATTATTACCTCTTGATCTGAATGTTTCTTTCTCTCATTCAAGGCTGACTGGAAATCTTTCTACCAGGGGCTATCGGGATATCAATCCAACGAAACGTTATTTGACACGAAACAAAAGAATCAAACACCAAAATCTCTTTGACCCAAAAACTCTTCGGTTGCTTTACCAACGAATCCACACAATCATCATATCTTGGCAACTTTTAACATTCTTTATCAAGTAATTCCAACGGCAAACTTTATTGTCAAATAAACAAGCAAAAATCTTGAAACAAGGACTTAGCAGTTTGGTCGAAATCAACGATCAAAGAGCAGTGAAAGAGCAGTGTTTGCATGATCTCAAACCTCAAGAGAATCCATATCAACAGAAAGTAACAACTAAATTTGCAAACGAAAACAACAAATTAGTTGCTACCAAACAAAAAGCATCAAAACATACATGAACAGGGTCTCAAATGATTTAGAAATGAATCTTCTATTGTATAAGCTCATGCATGATTTATTTGGGTCTTGAATAGGATGAAATACAACTAGTACAGGTTACACACAAAACATGCTGACAAAATCCTTAAAGATAAATTTAATTCAAGGAAAACAATAGTTGGTTTGACGACTAAAGTCTGCCTTAAATTAGATGTCAGGCAAAAATACCCGCAAATAAAAGCAATGAACAATGGGGCGGTAAGTGGAATATACAAAGTTTTTGAATATACAAAAAAATTGCTGACAACCATACCCATAAATCCGGGCTCGATCATAAAAAAGGTAACCCAGTACCATGGACAAGTTAAGTTACCTTGAACGAAACTGGGTTGGTTGCTTTTCTCCTGAAACACCCAGTAGTTCCAAGGCAGGAGAAAAAAAGCTTTTCATCACAAGCCTGGAATAAGAGCGTCACACCAGAGTTAATCTAAAAGAATTATGGTCTGCATACCGGTCACAATTAAAGATATCTTCATGTTGAAAGAATCGTAAAATCGGCTATCGGATGATACTGTTAGCAACTAAAATGTTGAACAGAGAGAGAAGAGACAACGCTGAACATCCCAAAGTTCAATCATTATGATTAATTAAGCCTGTGATGATGGTTTTAAGGGATCTCACAGCCGATTGAGGGCAGATATGGCCAAGAGGCACCAGGAAAAAAGAGGAAGGCAACCATGGGGAATATGCTCCCATTGGAAGGTCGTGAAATGCCAACAACTGATTTTCTTACTTTTTGAAAAATATACTTTAGCTGAAATGCGCGGGCAATCTTATTGTAAAAATTGATAAGTACTTTTTATATTGCTTTTCTTTAGGTTTGGTTTATGTTTAGGTTGTACTCTGTAAGTTATGCTGGACACCCGTTGATAACAGCTTTTCGTAAGTTGAAGTGCCTATCCAGTTTAAATATTCGAAATTCTTATCATTATCTATCATTATCAAGTTATTTCTTCGCCTGAGATGTAGAAACCGGAAAAATCTGGCATTTTCATACTGTAGCGCCTGCTGGGGTAGAGTGGGCAGGCTGGGGTAACATTGATAGTGTTGACTGCTGGAAAACTGTAGACGCGGTACTGATAAATCAACATTCACTATTCTAAGGAAGGCAGTTCAAGAGGTTCTAGCTAACAAAAACACGTGAAGAAAGATTTCGGCAAAATTCATCCAGATTTTCATCCTTCCCATTTTATCTAAAACTTAACTATTTCACCCCCAGTAGACCCAGCGTGCAGAGCCGCAGTAAAGCAGAGATGCTCCTCAAGAGGGGAGCTTTGGGTAGGGGTGCTAGAACCTGCGAGCCCAGACCAAAATTTGCGAAAATGGGAAAACCCAGAAGCGAGAAAGCCAAAACCCAAAACTGAGCTTGTCAACAAAAATCTTCAATTTTCATTAATCTTTTAATATTTCCATTCTTTTCGTTTTCAATGACTCTCTGTACATCGCTTCAAATATTCAAAAGCTGGGTTTCGATCTCAAGGGCCGCATGACTTTTGAAAATATGAAAAATGGGAAATTTTGAATGAAATACCCAAAAGGCTAAACCCGCAACCCGTGACACACCTCAAACCCGACAACCCGTACGATTTAAAAGTAAACACGATACCCGAGGGATAAAATTGGCCAAACCTACAACCCGTGAAACCCCAAGCCCCCTCATATGATTGATTTCAAGACTTTACCTTTTGAGATTTTTTCATTTTGGGAAGCTTGCTACTGAACATTGACTTGATAACGAGCCTAGCTCGAAACGAAGTGAATTTATCATACTCAGTTCAAAATACAATTTAATCCATTTGAATGCTTATATTACTGAAAATTTAGTTCATTTAGAAGCAAAGATACAACAAGAATCGCTTTCTAATGAGGTACTGTTTATACACACCACAATACTATATCCTGCATTCAAAAATCCTAGATCTGCTTAAGTCCAGGATGGTCTTTGCCGTGAACAAATAAACTCATGTCCGTGCAAATGACACACTTTGTGCATCTAAACAATGCAATGTTAGTCTTATTCTCTAGAAGCTCTACAATGAATGCAGATCATAGCTTTCTAAATGATTAATGGAACGAAGTACCTGTTTGGAAAAATTTCATTTTCTTAAGAATAACAAAAAATCAAAATGCTTTTTGATCAAAAAGAAAACATCCTTTATGATGAAATCAAAATATTCTCAAGTCACAAAAAGAGTTAACACAAAGGTAAATTGGCCAGGCCAGAACCAGTTAGGGGGGGGGGGTGAAAAACCACCAATTTTCCGACAAAAAGACCATTGACACCAACAGTAACTACAACAGTTTAAAAGGAAAGCAAGTTAAATTTAGCCATGCTTCACATCCAAACCTTGCAATCAACATAGTTAGCTAATATAAATCACAAATATGCTATAAATTCAATAATTTCTGTTTGAATTTATTTTTAATGCTAATAAATTCATGCTGTTATTTGTCACTTCTCCTCAAAGTCCTCCAAAATAAGACATCACAAAAAATCCAAAAAGAGAGCAAGATCTTCCAAGAAATGGTCTCTTGGGGAGGGGCTGCTCCATCCCCTAACTCCCCACAGACTTTGGCTGTGAAATTGGCAGATTTTTTATACATAATTGAAGAACTGATGACCTCACTCCCAAGAGAATATCTGTTGCTGTCAACATGAGAGTAGCCCTCAACGGATACCCTTAAGATGTGGTGTCAAATCTTCCCAGCAAATGTCTGCAATGATTAGAATGGTTAGACAGACAGCAGGTACTTTTGAAGAATCCTGTAGTGAAAATTTCCCAATAAATATTCCATGATTTGAACAACACTCATTGTGATATCTAGTGCTTTAAACATAGCAGTGAGACTGCACATTATTTTTTGTACAGTACTCTCAAGTACCGAATAAACGGGGGGGGGGTTAGGATAATCGGGGGGCTGGAAATGGTTCAACATAACAATAATTGGGGGGTTGGAATAGTCAGGGGGCTGCTTGGAGAAATAGAAAATAGCCCTTTTTTTCTTGCGTAAACATGTATCTGCTATATATTTATGTGAACAGTGATGTTACTGATACATTTACTGTTGAGCTCTGGTTCTGTTGAATGCACTTCTTCAGACTTTTTCTTGCATTTATTCAGAAATTATGTCTAATATCATTTCATTTTTCCAAAAATTAATAAAAGGGGGGTTGGAATAAGAGCGGGGGGAGGGGTTGGAAAATTTTTCAAAAATTAATAAGTGGGAGGGATGATTATTCGGTACTCGAGAGTATGTGAGAAGTTTCTTTGCTTTGAAGAGCTAAATCAAACTGTATAACAGGATGTTGCAGTTTGGGGAAAAATGTCTCAAAAGTGTACAGTAAGAAAAAATCTATGGCAGAGTTTATTAACCAAACTATCACTGTTAACCAAAATTTTCGCCCAACTAAGGGCATATATTCTGCTCAATTTCAACTGATTTAAAAAAATTTAGCTTTACTAGGGGGGGGGGGAGGCCAATCTCATACTTCGTAGATCAACTTATAATGATAAAGCACATGCCCTGCATACATTAGTAACGCTGTTTTCCTACACCTTTTGATAGTAAGCATGATCTTTCATTCTAGCTATGCAAGTTGCCAACAGGGATTTCACAACCAAGATGACAGCATCCAGATTTTATCAAAAGGGGATTTTTGGTGGATTCAGTTACAGGTTGTTACTATAACATACTCTGGAGTACCGAATAAACGGGGGGTGAGAATCCCCAATTCCAATTGGGGGGGTTGGAAATGGTTCAATATAACAGTAATCAGGGGGGTTGGAATATGGGGGGGTCTTGGAGAAATAGAAAATAGTCCTTTTCTTAGGTAAACACGTCTCTTATATATGTTAATGTGAACGGTGATGTTACTAATACATTTACTTTTGAGTTCTGTTTCTCTTGAATGCCCTTCTAGCGACTCTTTCTTGCGTTTATTCAGAAATTATGTTTACTCTCATTTCATTTTTCCAAAAATTAATAATAGGGGGGTTGGAATTAGAGCAAGGGGGTTGGAAAATTTTTCAAAAAGTAATAAGCGGGGGGATGATTATTCGGTACTCAAGAGTACCCAAACAGTACCAGTCATCTGTCTCAATGATTTAAAAATACTGCTGCTCTTCATCAGGCATTTTGGATGATACAGAATATAATCTTCAGAGCTCTGATCGAAGTACAAAATCTACTGTATGCAAGGCCAATACCATGATTGTATAAGGGGGTGAAGAACCAAAATTTTCAAATGATAAAACCATTAACAGTAGCAAAAGCAGCTGTAGGAACATAAAATCTATGCATTTTATGACCAAGCTATTGTAGCTCCTCAAGAACTAAAACTTAGCCATATTTTTGCAATTCAACCAATGCAATTAACACAGTCAGCCAATATCAATAAAAATATGCTGTAAATTCCATAATTTCTGCTGGAATTTGTCTTTTAACACTAATAAATTCAAGCTTTACGTATCATTTCTCCTCAAAATCCTCCAACAATAGACAATCACAAAAATCTGACAAGAGAACAAATCTCAGACAAATGGTCTCCTGGGTGCTCCACTAGCCCCCTATTGACTTTGGCCCTGACTGTATGATGCCATCAATCCGATGAAAATGATTTCTCAGTTAGTAATTGAGATACGTGTTCCTGAAGATGGGCTCACATATTCCTAAGTTTTCATGACAAGGATATTGATGCATATACAGTACCAAGGGAAGCCTTTTGCAGTTTGTGTGCCTTTCAGTGCCCACTTATAAATTTTGCCTGTGACATGTGCATCTTTTACAGTTTTTGTTTCAAATGCAGTGTTGCTTACATTGTAATAGTTCATGCTAAATATCTGATCCAATCATGCCACAAATCATTCACCTAAAACGTCCAATAGGCATTTGTGGGGGAGAGGGTAAGAAGACTGAATGTTTCGTCAAAGCTTTTGTTTTATCAAAATTTCGTCTGAGAAGTTTCTTTTTATCCTAAAGCTTTTGCACTGCTTTCGCTTGCAGTATTTTGCTAAAAGTGTGAAAGAATCTTGACAGCAGTGAAATAATCTTGCCTGTTTCTGTCTGTCTGGTAATGGAAAACATGTCATTGATGATTTCAAATTAATTAGGACCCTTTGATAGGCAACAAAATAATGGTACTATATACGGTATATAAAGAAAATTAAATCAATTTCCAATGATACGCTCTTGAGGGAGAGGGTGTGAGTGTTTTGGAAATGTCTGATGGACGTTTTGCATGAAAGAATCCAATGGCTCGTGGCCCCTTGCAGATAGAAACTGATACCTGAAAATTTCATGTCATTCCTAGCACCTTCTGATGCCATGCTGTTGCAGGTATTGTCTTCCAGCACATAGCTTCAAAATTTTTCTCTGAAAATCCTTGTTTGAATTTTTCTGGAAAGGAAAACATTTTATTTACACACTACTTATAACAGTCAGCACTTGGTTTGCATTGTGTGTCTTGATACATACGGCAAACTTTACAATCTGGAGGACAACAAATGGGATATTGTCCACTTCGGGATACTGGGATCTTCTAATAAATTTCAATTTCTAATTTCAAAAATAAATTTCTTTTAATATTTGAAAGCAGATAGGTCTCCCTTGCGTTGGCATTCTGCTAGGCGCTCTGATTTTGCCCACAAAATGTCCACATCAAAAGTGAATACGTCAAGTCAAATGAAGAAATTGTCGAGCAGTATTACTGATCTGCGAGTCTCGAACCGTCAAGCGAGATCTTGTTGTTAGGCCAGGGTAGAGGGCAAGGTTACCTCCAGCAGGAGATCTGGCTTGCTAAGAACCCTAGGTAGTAGATATGAACAACAAACTGTGTCAATTAAATTAAGGCTTCCTTACAATTCAGCAATCTTCTTTCTCTCTTGATTTTCACCTTTTTGCGGCTAGACTGCGTTAATTTCGGATGAAAGAGTTAAAACAAATAGCACGTTTCGCAACCAAAGTAACTGAATAAATAAAATAATACAAACTGAACGCTCTTGGATCGAGGTCGAATCAACTGTTTCTTCGGAGGAATTTCCAACCGAGGCTCAATGGCCTAGCCACAACAAAACGTTCGCGACCGAAGACCGACCACACGTGTGATCATCACGAGAACTTCTTCCTGCCCAGGTCTGCGTGGCATTTAAACAGCAATCCAAGCAGCATTATGTCGTCAAATAGAGCACTTCATTTTGTTTTCAAGATCGCAAACAGAAAAGCAACTGCAGACTTCTACAGAAATGTTCTCGGAATGAAAGTTTGTACCCATAAAATTTGCTCTTACAACAGAGCCTTGCTGATTATGATAAGGCGGGCCCACATGAGGCTTCATTTTAGCTGGGATACGCCCACAATTATATAATCATCGGTCGAAGTCTGTACGTGTAGACGCAATAAGATGTTATGTTATTTTTCTGAATGCTAGAACTATCTCTACTCAATTGTAAAGATTACAATAGGTTGGGAGGGATCAAAGCTTTGTGTTGGATCTAATAGTGAGAATGATGTTATATGGAGGAATCGGAACCTGAGCTCCAGACCAGCGCGTAATAAGCTGGAAGGTTTTCTGTGCAATGATATCTTTGTTCTCTAAACCAATTACCTTTAAGAACGATCTATATCTCAGTCATAGTTAACATCAGCTTGTCTTTTAGATACTGCGACATGAGGAATTTGAAGAAGGCTGCAAAGCTGCATGTAATGGGTAGGAAAACTTTGCACCACTCAATGAACAGTTATTGTTTGGTACAGAATTATGTCATTAATTATTTTCAAACTTCTATGCATTGCAAGATCTGTATGTTTTCCAGTTAAATCAACTTAAAGGAGCAGGGTCACGTAACCATAAACAAACCTGTTATCTCTTATATTGTTGTCCACACATTACCATTGTGTTCTGCACAGATTTTTGTGGATGGGGTGAATCCACACTAAAGTTACTTCGAAAAATCCACCAATATCTCTGCAATCGTACAACATATGAGTGTTTCGTTTGTTTCTATACGAAAAAGAAGAGTCCATCTTCAAAATAACACTTTCATTTTCAGAAAAGGAGTGGAAAATCACTGTGATATGGCCAAACAAAAATACTGCAAAATTGTCATTTCAAAGGTAGCTTGTTTACATTACGTGACCCTGCCCCTTTAATGTTTTGTGGCGTTGACATACTGCAACATATTGCTAACAAATTATTCCATGTCACAACTGGCATGGATAGAAAAGTGCCCATTGAGTATTCTATTGATATTTTCTACAGACCATATGATGGTAAATGGAGCAAATCAATGGTTGGATATGGTCCAGAAGATAATCACTTTGTGGTTGAGTTGACATACAATTATGGCATCAAAGAGTACAAAGTCGGAAATGATTTCCAGGTAGGATTGGAATTCTATCTTAAAGGAATAGGTTTTCTGCCTAAATAGAATTGATATTTAAAGACAAGGAAGTTTCTTCATACCCCTCTGGACTTGTTACTGGAATGTGATTTATAATCAAGACTTCTTGTGAAGTTCAACTTCAATTCCTTTGTTGATATTGATGTTAATGTTTTTGCAGATGTTCATTCATTCCTCAGTAGATAAAGACTGTGTATATACTTTGCAATGCTCTTTTATCTTAATTTTGAAGAAAAATCTAATTGTGCAAATGTAGGATAAGCTACTGCACAATAATCTACTGTACAGTAACATCAAAATGAGCAACATTGTTACTTTGCTAACCAACGCACTTTTATAAAATTCCAGTTTTTATTTCATACTTTACAACATTTATTCACAGGGTTTGACCGTTCATTCAAAAGAAATCATCCCTAATGCCAAAAAGTTTAATTATCCATTTTCTGAAATTGGTAATGGTAAATATCTGCTCAGTGCCCCAGATGGTTACAAGTTTCATGTGCACGACAAGGAAAAAAGTGGAAATGGTATACATATAACAAACTTAACTTACCATTTTTCTTCTTTTAAATCCAAAATTGTCAACAAATACTAGAATTTCCAATCCAAAACCTGAAGCAGAGGGCCCCTTGTAAATCAACTGTGTTGATGGGCTACCCTCAAATGAAATGAAATGAAAAATGAAATGAAATCGTTGGTAGTGCAATCATAAAAGACGATTGCGCTGAAGATGGCGGCGAGGAATTTTATACCGAGATGCACTGCGTTCTTTAACCGAATTCATATAGAATCGTTAAAGATTTGTAATTCAAACGCAATGCATCTTGGTAAAAAATTGCTGCCATCTTTAGCGCAATCCTCTGTTGCAAGAAATAAACACATTTGTGGATCTATCAAATACGGTATATTTTAATGTTATTTCCTGCAGTTGTAATCTTTCATAATCAGTGGGGATGATATCACTTGTTTGCACTAAATAACCTTTTTAGTAAAAACCTGTTTTCTTTTCTCCTATGCTAAAGATCCAGTTCAAGTTGTGAGCCTTGGGGTATCAAATCTACAGAAGTCCATTGGTATGCAGTCCTTTGTGCTTTTTCAAAGTATATTTTTAGCATCCACTGTCATTTTCTCCCAGGATCAAGAGTGTTGAATCTGCATATTGGTAGTAGAGTCTGAAGATCTGAAGTTAAATATGATCTAAAATATACTTGTAATTTTGGTCAAAATGGCCTGTACAATAAGGTTTCTATTGAATGCTAAATGCACGAAGGACAGTTTGGCTAAGATTCTTTTGAGTATGATAGCAGAAATTGCACACGCATGTGCAAAAACTCGTAACTTTGAGCCCCTCTGGCTTTCTGCAGCAAATTCCAAAATTCAGAACCACTTGATATTTTGTTCCTTTGGCCTTAAACTCTTGATTTATAAAAGCTTACAGTACCTATCCAAACACTTCCTTATCTCAGATTGCTCACTGATGTCATTTTACACAGTTTCTGCTCTATCTTCAGGCATGCAGCTAACTAGTGATCAAACAGTCAACTGCTTGTTTCCCATTTGATTTTCCTGGTTTGTCCAACCAGAATTAATTGAAGGTTTGAATTTCAGATTATTGGCATGGAATTCTGGGGATGAAAATTTCAAACCAGTCTGAAAAATCTGCATTACTGAGCTTTGATGACAACCAGGTTTGAGATCATTTTGTTTTTGATGAAGGGGCTGTGCCATCCAAGGTAAACAAGCATGGGATGAGACAAGCCAATATCCACATTTTTGTGCAATCATTGGAATAATGGAATAAAGCAAAGAATGAATATTTACTAGATTTACTACAAATCTTTTGCTATTTTCCAAAAAATTTTCAGAGTTCAGAGTATATAGCTTCAGGAAAAGAATATACCACAACCATTTCACAAGATTTTCCATGAAACAACAGCACAGCTCCTTTAATGTACTTTTCTATTCAAATCATGTTGTGAAAAAATCAAGAGAATTTACATGGCTCAGTTTATGTAGTCTTTGTTTACCAAATAAATAATTTTTGCACCTTTAGAGGGACATTTTGCACCATGTCTCCGTGTACATTGGTCCTTCACTCAATTTAGCAAACTTTGCATTTTAAAAAGTGCTACTACTATAGCTTCCACTGGGTTTGTAGCTACGGAGTGATTCAAAAAAAAGGTCTAGCATTTGAGACACTACTGCTCCCCATACTGCCCTCCTCAGTATAAGCAATGATATTTGCAATAGCCTAACTTTCTCAACCATTTTAATAATTTTGCATGGCTGAAATCGGTCACACCATTCAGATTTTGCAATACCAATTTCTGACAAATTTTTGCCAATTTGTGGGAAACCTACCGATCTTTAGGAAAATATGCCAAAAAGGGACCATTGTTTAGAGAATTTGGACCAAAAATCCACCCATATGGGTGACACATACCCATACTCTCAACATGTTATGTTACCCCCTCCCCCCCCCCCAAGAAGTAGGTACCACTTCATAATTTCCATTTTATTGACCTTTTTAGTGCAGTCTTGAACTGATTGAGCTGGATGGTCCAGTTGATCATGCAACTGCATTTGGCAGAATTGCTTTTGCTTGCCCTGGTAAAGATCTTCCAGGAATTGAACAGAAAGCAAAAGACACAGGAAACACAATTCTAACTCCGTTCATCAGTTTGGATACACCTGGTAAAACAACTGTTCAAGTTGTCATCTTGGCAGATCCAGTAAGACTTAGATCAAGTATTTCTCATGTCGTTTTAACTTACTTCATTCATAGCCTTTTGTTCAATGTTTTCAGCTCCCTCATTCTAGCGTATGAGCTTGAGTTACAACTGTTGAAAGTTCGTAGCCTCGAAAAGCCTTGATTTATTGGAAGATAAACGATTTACAAATTGATAAATGGACCAAGTGGAGTCAGACTGTTTGTAAACTATGACTAAAAATCTTGAAACTAAACTTGGGGAAAATGGGCCTAAGCTAAACTAAACTAAGAATCTTGAAAAAACTTTTGAAAAAAGTTCGCCAAATTTCGGAAGAACGTTCACCAAATAATCGAAAAATTGACTGATACTTAGAATTTAGATGAAGGATTAAACCTGCAAATCGCCGATGCTGTAAAACCTGCAAAAGACAATCATCGGCGATGAATTACGATTTATTGAAAACCAGGCTCCAAGCTTTGTTCGCACGAAATAAAATTGTGTTAGAATTTGGATAAATTTTAATGTAGGCTTATTTTAGGTGCACTTCGTGGAGTAGGGTGAGTCTCTAAATGGAATCATGCCCAATCATGCAGTAAGTTTTGTACAATCTAAATACGTTAGGGCTTCTTCAAAGGCCCGAACAAAATTTAAGTTCAGGATCTTTGGCTTTATGGGAAGGATTTACGAATAGGTTTATGGTTTTCCTTTCTAGGATGGCCATGAAATATGTTTTGTTGGAGATGAGGGCTTCAGAGATTTGTCGCAGGTTGATCCAGCAAGTGATAAGCTTCTTGATGAGGTGACACAAATTTTCATTTTTAAAGTTACAATCAAACTTTCAAATTGCATTTATGGTCTGACGATATCTTTGTTTTGAAAACATTTAATCGGAAACTGCCAATTTCAAAGCTATAACTTTTAAAGACAAACAGTGCGAGATCGCAAGATTTCTTTTCTTCATTTTTTTACGTTTCCTTGGAATCTGTGAATTTTTGTCGATATTTTTTAATTTCTCGAGTGTGTAGCAAATATACGATGTGAATTTATGGAACATTAAAATTCTTCAAAAGCTGTTTAAAACAGAGTGCTGAAACAATCCAGGGCCCGTAGAAACGTAATCTCCGCAAGAAAAGTAGGCCGGAACCAAGTTGTTGGCACTTTGTTAGCTCAAAAAGTCAACATTTTTCAAAAGTATATTTTGGCAAGATTGCTAAGTATGTAAACAGCCCAGCTGCAGTTCTTAGTCTTGGTGATCATAAGCTTTAAAAAGAGTTCATGATGCGTAGTCTGCATGTTGCTGCAAGGAAGGACATTGGTCGAAATATGGTCAACCTTTCTAGTTGACTTGCCACAAGTCTTCGTTTCCTTGAAAGCGAAAATGAAGGAAAAGAAGACTTGTGGCAAGTCAACCTTTCTAGCTGTTATGGCAATCTGTAGAAAAAAGTTGTAGAAACCTAACTGCTGTTTTTTGGAACGAAACCTCATTTCAGTTTGTTGTAACTTCTCGAAGGTATTGATTTGTTAATTCAACCAAACAAGTGACTACAGAGGCACAACCCTCAAACAGACTCTGTACCAACCAGTAATAACAATGGTTTGTGTTCCATCCAGGCAATGGAGAAAGACAAAAGTGATGAATGGTTTGCCAAAAAGAAGGAAAGGGCAGCTCAGAGTTAATGCTTTGTCGAAGATGAAGCAAAATCAAACATAATTTGAACAATAATTACATGTAACTCGTATTTATCCAATAAATAGATCAGTTGAACAAGGGAGTAACCAGATGGTTGTAATTTGATCGATGAAAACTGAAACGTTCAGAAAAAACATCACTAATGCCCATTTTACAAACTCGACAAAATGCCTCCATATTGACTCAACATACGCAATGTTTATATGATTAAATCAAACCTATAGCATAAACTAAAACCATTTGTAAATGGTACAGCCTTAAAACGATAAAATGTGATTTGATTACTTTAAAATGCCGCAGAATGTATCTCGTTGTAGTATGACCATGTGTATTGGAAATCGTGGAAGTTGTTACCATGTAAAGAATCAGAACTAGCAGGCCTAACTTTGTGTGTTTTTCTGTTTCGATATTCTCCGCCTTCCTGTCGATTTAGCATTTCCAGTCTGTTGCCAGTCGCTTTGTTTTTCCACATATAAACAGGCCCTCAATGTTTTAATTCAAGTTGTTGTATGTTGTTCGATATGTGAAGCTCCTTCGCTGGGGAGCGTGCGGAGCGACCAAGACTGAACGAGAAATGTGGCGTGGAAAGCTACTGTCAGGAGACTGAAATTGCTCTGATTCTTTACAACGGTAAATAATCTAAAAGCACCTCCACGTTTCCCAATGCCCACCGAATGACTAGCATTATTGTTATTTTTGGTGAAAGTTTACTTTTAGAAAAAAACGCTCACAAGAGGCGTACTAATGAGTAGCTCTTGTTCATGATTGGCCTTTTCTTTACATGCAATCAATTTCCCTGGAACAGCGGAGAACATAAGACAAGTGTTAATTAGTTGGGTCGTACTCAACTTATCAAAAGCTTCAGGGAGTTCGATTTGTCAAAACGTTTAATTTTAATCAGTTGATGACTTTGTGATTTGTTCGCATGTAATAAATCTCGGCCCTCTTTATTCTTCTTGGGTTCTTTTGAAAAGCTTCATTTTTAAGTCAGCAGGAATAGAGTTTGGTCCATAGTTCCTCGTCATTTTATAATCAAATCGTCTTACTTCGCCGAATAAAGTGAAGTATGCAAAAGTTACCAACAGCAATCGTGTTAGGTTTCCAGCTGAAAATCAAACCTGTTCGTCTGCCATTTTGGATTATCAATGTTCATTGGATCTCTCATCGACTTCTCAACAAATGTGACTTGATTTTGATCATCGACCAGTACAATCGTTGTTGTTCTGAAAATTAAGAAAGGAATTTATTCATTGCCACGACTAAGTGTTTGTAATCAAGCTGTTCCGTAATTGAGAAAAAGTTGCAATATATGCCGTTTAAACCTCTCCACTGTTTAAAATAACAGCTTTCAGAAAGAAACGGCAACGTCTACCGTAGACGAGTTGGTTGGAAAATTCAATTTCATCTTCCTTTCTCTGCAAGCCAACTGTGCCAATGCCTGGTCGTTTCACTCATTTTACTCCCAGAAGCCAATTTCTGCTCGTTTTAGCTCGTTTTAGAATATATAGATATTCTCACACCTTGGGGGTTCTGATCTTCTTTGCGACGTTTGTCAGACAATTCTTTACGAGAGAACCTTTGCTGATAAAAATCATAGCACTAAATGTGAATTTAGATTATCGCTAATATCGAAAAAGTGACTCGGATATTTACTTAAAATATATGACAATGCATTACCTTGTGCCATACTGTATTTGAGGTACCTTAACAAAGATGGAACTCATAGCAGCGGCACAATCTTCTCGTACGTGTATACTGGAGCCACCATCTTTTGGGTAATACCTGACAAGAGTGGAAAACGTTAAAATTACGGACGTGTTTTTCATTGTTTAGCTGCCAAGGTAACATGAATTTGTACACTACAACCCATTAAAGACCGTAACAAGTTAAAAATCTTCAATTTTATGAGAAACCTAAAATCTAAAAACTCTACTGTTGATAGACCACTTGCACAATGACATCAAGTCTTTTGAAACATTTCCAGGAACATCACTTGCCTCCACATCATGGTGATGTAATTATTTCAAAAGCGTGTATTGCTATCAGCAACGCATGAAAAAGTTTTGTCTGTGTATTTGCAACATAATTATAATGTGTGTAAATTTCTTGCTAAACAGGAAATCACATCTTTTACCTCGTATTGCTTACGCTCCAATAAAGCATAGGTTTCAAATCGTTGAAAACCTGGGTGTAAAATTCTATGACCTATTTCTTTGAACTGAACGGCTTTAAAGAAACTTGGACTATTTCACAGTAAATTTGCCGTTGGACTTTTATAAAATCTTCAATATTTTCATCATAACAGCGTTTTTCTTCTAATTTACGAATTCAAGAAAATTTTCAATAAGAATGTAAAACTATCGTAATTTTTAAACCAGTTGACAAAAGATCAAATAATTTTTAAGAAAACCATAGTTTATGGATGCCTACAATATGGTATCAAGCAAAACTTTTTCACTCTTCTGTTTTATGATTTAGAATTTTGATAACGTCACATCATAAAATGACCTGAAATATAAAATAGGCTGTAATTTTGACAAATAATCAAGATTTCTGAAAAGTCCAATGGTAGAATCATAGAAAAATGGCAAAAGATTCTTTCAAGTCATTCAGTTTAAAGAAATAGGTCATTGAATTTTTACACATGGCTTTTTTAGCAGATTTAAAGATTTGGAACCTATGCTCTCCAATAACAGCAATCTGATATAGTGTAACTCTAGCCTAATTCTGAAATAGGTCTATTATGCCAAAGCTTTCTACGAAAAATTTTCACTGTAGCCATGATACCTGACAGCAATAAATGAAACCAATGAGTAACCAACAAAAAAGTGCACCAGAAAATAGGAATGAAGTGGATGATCAACTCAATGGATTCAAACCCAATCAAGTTGAACAAAAGTACTGTACAAACTATAACCTGCAGAGCTATGATTCAAGCGGATATCTCTTTTCTCAATATTCTTTGGCTGTAAATTAACCACTGGCAAAACCATCATTCTATAGATGATGCATTTACTCCTGACAATCAAAATATTGGTAGTCAGCAAAATTTCCCAACCACACTAAGCTGACGAAAATTTATCTAAAACAGACTTAATGTGGTAAGCTGTAAACAGAGCACTTTGCGGTTCAAATAATGAGATCTCATGTTTTATATTAGAAACAAAAATTTCTGGTACTTACTGTAGATCATTATGCATCAACTCAATAAGTTTCTCTATCAAAACATCCCTCTCTTCATACTTTGAAATAATGTCTGAGAACATCACTTTTCCTTGCTGAACTTTGGTCCATGAGCAATCTATTTCTGCATTGCATAATCCGTGGATACCTAGGTAAATGTGTTGATATGTATCGAGACAATGATAAAGAGTAAAGACAAAACATCAACCTCGTTCCAAAGAGTATCTTTTGTTGTCAATGCTAGACCTCAACAGATACCCTTGGGACCAGTTGCCAAATTTTGGGAGATTTTGACCAGAATAACTATCATAATTTGGCAGATAGCAGTTCCTTTCAAATCCCATATTCAATATTTAGACACCTTCCATGGTGTGAACACCACTCATTCTGACCTAAGTTGTTCAAACGTTCTACAATGCAATTGAATGCCAAGTTTTGCAGGTGAGGAGCTTCTTTTGTTTCAAAAAGAGTCGGTCAAATTGCAGAAAAGCCTTACACGCTCCAGGGTCAATTCAGACGTTCCAGTTCATGCAAAACTATTGTAACTGGGGATGATGTTGATTGTTCTGATACAAGTGAGAGGCAATCATTTAAAAGCTTTGATGGTATATATTTGGCAACCTCAGGAATTTTGGGGGTTTTAGTAGTGCAAAGTTAAATCTATTCATTAGCCTTCTGAAAAGTATCACTTCAATGCGTGATTTGGGCACTTGCAGCAACTGAGAAAATGCTGCACGGTAAAATGAAAATTCTTCTCAGTTTGCAATAAAATGTGTATACCTCAAGTAGCAAAACCCAAGGGCAGTGCCACGGAGTGGATTGGGGTGGACATGTCCACCCCACTGTCCTCAGATCAGTATCTATTCGTAAGGACAAACACTATAAAAGATTAAGTACCTTCTGCTAATCAATTTTACCTCTTGTCCACCTCACTTTCTCAAAGCTGGCACCACCCCTGGCAAAACCAACCACTAAGTTCAGCCATTGAAAATCTTCATCATTATGCTTGAATTGCTTTCAAACTAACTAAAGTATCATTCACCAAGATTATAAACATGTTCACTCACTTTTTAGGAACAGAAAACATTTGAAGACAAACCTGGCTCCAAATTATAATCATCAATCTGCTGCTGCAAAGCATTTGACCCATAAAATACATCAAATCCAGCCTCCTTGTCATAATTCCCAAGTAGCACATTGAACTTTGAATATTTATCCTGTCCACTGATGAGGTTGTAGATATATTTCACTGGCTCATGAGATCCTTTCAGGTAGTTTGTGACAATATGGCCCCTTGGTTTCAAATCTGACACATAAGTTGTAAGATTACGGTCTGCTGCCTGTCTATAATTTGTCAACATGCCAAACTTGCCTGCCCTTGTCATAGCCAGCCATGTTCCACCCTCTCTTCCTGGAGTTAAGTCTCTTCCTGTGAATTAGGTAGGATAATATAATTACTTTCAAAAATGGATTCCAATTAGTACCATTTTAAGCTATGATTTGACAATTCTTTTTCTTTAATCAGGATTGTAGTGAATGCATGTTACACTGTATTTTTCAAAGCCTTGAGCAAGACTGCACTCAGTCTTGTAAAAACAACTGTGCAGAAGAAACTGCATTGGCCCCTCACAGATAATAAAGAAGCCTAGTACCAGCAAAAATCAGATGTAAATTCACAATTAAGAATTTTTTCAGTTTTTAGTTATGAATTAATAGGTATCTGTACAAACAAAGACCGCATTGCCAGCCCAAACAATACTAAAACAGATATTTTTTGTTTGTGATTGGGCTCTTTCCTGTAATTCTCTTTGTTCAAGAGATCCTCAATGAATCTTGATGAATTTGTAAATTCTGTTTCATGAAAAGTGAACTATTTCAATAACAACAGGATTCAAAATTACTACTGTAGGAAGCCCCACTACAAAGCCCTGAGGCAAGTTTCTTATGACAAAATTAGTGTATACAGTAATATCTCTACGATCAGTTTAGGCAACAATGCAAAAAACTGGGACTGCTGTACTTTAATGGACTAGCTTTATTATGTCATACATCTCAGCAACGTATTTAACCAAAAATTCTTCTGAAACTGAAACCCAAACTAATTTCAAATAACCTTAACTCACCCACCTACCCTAACCCACCCTCTAGAGCACTTTTTCAAAACCTAACCCTGAGCTGAGACTCACCCTTACCCCATGATGCATAACATTTGGACATTGAAGCTTAGGTCCTTTATAAAAGAGACCAAAGATCGCCAAAGTTGTTTTAATTTTTAACACCTGAACATGTAAAGCAAAAATTATTGCTACGTTACCTCCAAGTAGATGTGGTGCTTCCTCCCAAAAACCGGCGTCTTTTGATGGACGGTGAAAAACTTCATCTCTGTTTGCTGCGAATATCAGAATGTATTTCGAGCTTTTCTCGCAGCATTTTTTGGAAAAATGGAGAAATATTAAGCACATATTTCTTTATATCTGTCCTTTTTAGTAAGATTCTGCTCGATGAACCTCAAAAAATGTCGTCTGTTTTAGTTCACAACATCAAGTCACGCAAGTAAGGCAACAAACAAACTGCATGAAAATTTGGCTGAAAGAACCGGCCGATAAAGCAATATCAACGAACGCAAAAACCTGGCAAATCCAAATAGGCAACTAAAGAACATGAGATGCGACTCTGCACGCTCCTACCAGCTTGATTGCATTTTCTCTTCACGCAAAATGAGACTTCAAATCTTTCAGCCGCAGTTAAGACGTAATCAGCTAATATTTCTATTGCAAAACTTGACGAGAGTGCCTAGGCCATTCTGCCTCTCTCCCAGGAAAGAACACAGGGGACGAGGAAGTCAACACTTCTTGGAATTACACGTCACGTGGTTTTTGCGAAACATTTGAAAATTAGCATTTGCATTTGAAAAGACATAATTTCTTATTTTCAAAGCTTGCAAAGATAAAACATCTAAACAGCACAGTACCAACAGTCTATCGAACCATGCTTGCGAAGACAATACAAGCTTGCTTGCATTTTTCTCTGTCCGTTTGCTATCTGCGTTAGATATTTTGCTGGGATGTACTTCGACGCCTAGTCATAGTTTACCGAGATGATACTTAAAATTCGTAACCATATTTACAATATCTTACATCACAAAACAACCTTTGTTAAAAGTTTCTTCAAACTTTCGATCTTGTTTTATACTGTTCGCACGTTGCCGAAGGCAAACGCTTCCTTGAGTTCATTTAGACCAAAGGGCTTTCTCAGTTTCTGACAATGTTCGATGCCATTCTTAGGTCATCTTGCACCTACCTAATCCCTTCCTCTTTTTTGTCTTCTTCGTGGTAAGACTATTATAAAAGGACTTACATGTTCAATCATCGCAAACATTTTCACCTTCTTCTTCATCCGGGGAGCACTGTAAGAAATCATGAAAAGAACTTGAACGAGAGTAAGAATCCCAAGAGGATATTAGAACAAATGCATAATGATAGTGATCAAAAAGTCAGCAAAGCATAGAATAGCATGAAAAAACTTCTTATAAGAAGTTTAAATTTAGAGACAAAAGTACCCTTGCAACAAGAGCCAAAGAGAGTTCCTTCACAGTGGAAGTAGAATTTCAAGCCAATGACGGAAAATATTCGGCTCGTGTAGTAAGAGGAACGGTTTATACACATCTAGTACACACCGCTCCTATTAAATTGGGAGTAAGATTTCGAACCAATGATGCAATTATTCGGCTCGTGTAGTAAGAGGAACGGCTTTTACACATTTAGTACACATCGTTCCTATTGAATGGGGGGGGGGGGGGTAAGATTTCTAACCAATGAAGCAATTATTCGCCTCGAATAGTAAGAGGAATGGTTTTTATCACATTAGGTTCACACCGTTCCTATAAATTGGGAGTAAGATTTCGAACCAATGACGCAATTATTCGGCTAGTATAGTAAGAGGAACGGTTTATACACATTTAGTACACGTCGTTCCTATTGAATTGGTAGTAAGATTTCGAACCAATGACACAATTATTAGAATCGAGTAGTAAAAGGAACGGTTTATACTCATTTAGTTTACACCATTCCTATTATAGTGGGAGAAAGATTCCAAACAAATGACGCAATTATTCGGCTCGAGTAGTAAGAGGAACGGTTTCTACACATTTAGTATGCATCGTTCCTATTACTGTGGAAGCAAGATTCCAAACAAATGACGCAATTATTTGGCTCGAGTAGTAAGAGGAACGGCTTATACACATTTAGTATGCATCGTTCCTATTACTGTGGAAGCAAGATTCCAAACAAATGACGCAATTATTCGGCTCGAGTAGTAAGAGGAACGGCTTATACACATTTAGGATGCATCGTTCCTATTACTGTGGTAGCAAGATTCCGAGCAAATGACGGAAATTATTCGGCTCGTGTAGTAAGAGGAACGGTTTATACACATTTAGTATGCATCCTTCCTATTACTGTGGTAGCAAGATTCCAAACAAATGACGCAATTATTCGGCTCGTGTAATAAGAGGAACGGCTTATACACATTTAGTATACACCGTTCCTATTACTGTGGTAGCAAGATTCCAAACAAATGACGCAATTATTCGCCTCGAGTAGTAAGAGGAACGGTTTATACACATTTACTATGCATCGTTCCTATTACTGTGGTAGCAAGATTCCGAGCAAATGACGGAAATTATTCGGCTCGTGTAGTAAAAGGAACGGCTTATACATATTTAGTATACATCGTTCCTATTACTGTGGAAGCAAGATTCCGAGCAAATGACGGAAATTATTCGGCTCGTGTAGTAAGAGGAACGGCTTATACACATTTAGTATGCATCCTTCCTATTACTGTGGAAGCAAGATTCCGAGCAAATGACGGAAATTATTCGGCTCGTGTAGTAAGAGGAACGGTTTATACACATTTAGTATGCATCGTTCCTATTACTTTGGTAGCAAGATTTCGAGCAAATGACGGAAATTATTCGGCTCGTGTAGTAAGAGGAACGGCTTATACACATTTAGTATACATCGTTCCTATTACTGTGGAAGCAAGATTCCAAACAAATGACGCAATTATTCGGCTCGAGTAGTAAGAGGAACGGCTTATACACATTTAGTATGCATCGTTCCTATTACTGTGGTAGCAAGATTTCGAGCAAATGACGGAAATTATTCGGCTCGTGTAGTAAGAGGAACGGTTTATACACATTTACTATGCATCGTTCCTATTACTGTGGTAGCAAGATTCCGAGCAAATGACGGAAATTATTCGGCTCGTGTAATAAGAGGAATGGTTTATACACATTTAGTATACACCGTTCCTATTACTGTGGAAGCAAGATTCCAAACAAATGACGCAATTATTCGGCTCGAGTAGTAAGAGGAACGGCTTATACACATTTAGTATGCATCGTTCCTATTACTGTGGTAGCAAGATTTCGAGCAAATGACGGAAATTATTCGGCCCGTGTAGTAAGAAGAACGGTTTATAAACATTTAGTATGCATCGTTCCTATTACTGTGGTAGCAAGATTTCGAGCAAATGACGGAAATTATTCGGCTCGAGTAGTAAGAGGAACGGCTTATACACATTTAGTATGCATCGTTCCTATTACTGTGGTAGCAAGATTTCGAGCAAATGACGGAAATTATTCGGCTCGAGTAGTAAGAGGAACGGCTTATACACATTTAGTATACGCCGTTCTTATTACTGTGGTAGCAAGATTTCGAGCAAATGACGGAAATTATTCGGCTCGAGTAGTAAGAGGAAGGGCTTATACACATTTAATATCCATCGTTCCTATTACTGTGGTAGCAAGATTTCGAGCAAATGACGCAATTATTCGGCTCGTGTAATAAGAGGAATGGTTTATACACATTTAGTATACACCGTTCCTATTACTGTGGTAGCAAGATTCCAAACAAATGACGGAAATTATTCGGCTCGAGTAGAAAGAGGAACGGCTTATACACATTTAGTATGCATCGTTCCTATTACTGTGGTAGCAAGATTTCGAGCAAATGACGGAAATTATTCGGCTCGTGTAATAAGAGGAATGGCATATACACATTTAGTATGCATCGTTCCTATTACTGTGGTAGCAAGATTCCGAGCAAATGACGGAAATTATTCGGCTCGTGTAATAAGAGGAATGGTTTATACACATTTAGTATACACCGTTCCTATTACTGTGGTAGCAAGATTCCAAACAAATGACGCAATTATTCGCCTCGAGTAGTAAGAGGAACGGCTTATACACATTTAGTATGCATCGTTCCTATTACTGTGGTAGCAAGATTCCAAACAAATGACGGAAATTATTCGGCTCGTGTAATAACAGGAATGGCATATACACATTTAGTATACACCGTTCCTATTACTGTGGAAGCAAGATTTCGAGCAAATGACGGAAATTATTCGGCTCGTGTAGTAAGAGGAACGGTTTATACACATTTAGTATGCATCGTTCCTATTACTGTGGTAGCAAGATTTCGAGCAAATGACGGAAATTATTCGACTCGTGTAGTAAGAGGAACGGTTTATACACATTTAGTATGCATCCTTCCTATTACTGTGGTAGCAAGATTCCAAACAAATGACGCAATTATTCGGCTCGTGTAATAAGAGGAATGGCATATACACATTTAGTATACACCGTTCCTATTACTGTGGAAGCAAGAATTCGAACAAATGACGCAATTATTCGGCTCGTGTAGTAAGAGGAACGGCTTATACACATTTAGTATGCATCGTTCCTATTACTGTGGTAGCAAGATTTCGAGCAAATGACGGAAATTATTCGGCTCGTGTAGTAAGAGGAACGGTTTATACACATTTACTATGCATCGTTCCTATTACTGTGGTAGCAAGATTCCGAGCAAATGACGGAAATTATTCGGCTCGTGTAATAAGAGGAATGGTTTATACACATTTAGTATACACCGTTCCTATTACTGTGGAAGCAAGATTCCAAACAAATGACGCAATTATTCGGCTCGAGTAGTAAGAGGAACGGCTTATACACATTTAGTATGCATCGTTCCTATTACTGTGGTAGCAAGATTTCGAGCAAATGACGGAAATTATTCGGCCCGTGTAGTAAGAAGAACGGTTTATAAACATTTAGTATGCATCGTTCCTATTACTGTGGTAGCAAGATTTCGAGCAAATGACGGAAATTATTCGGCTCGAGTAGTAAGAGGAACGGCTTATACACATTTAGTATGCATCGTTCCTATTACTGTGGTAGCAAGATTTCGAGCAAATGACGGAAATTATTCGGCTCGAGTAGTAAGAGGAACGGCTTATACACATTTAGTATACGCCGTTCTTATTACTGTGGTAGCAAGATTTCGAGCAAATGACGGAAATTATTCGGCTCGAGTAGTAAGAGGAAGGGCTTATACACATTTAGTATCCATCGTTCCTATTACTGTGGTAGCAAGATTTCGAGCAAATGACGCAATTATTCGGCTCGTGTAATAAGAGGAATGGTTTATACACATTTAGTATACACCGTTCCTATTACTGTGGTAGCAAGATTCCAAACAAATGACGGAAATTATTCGGCTCGAGTAGAAAGAGGAACGGCTTATACACATTTAGTATGCATCGTTCCTATTACTGTGGTAGCAAGATTTCGAGCAAATGACGGAAATTATTCGGCTCGTGTAATAAGAGGAATGGCATATACACATTTAGTATGCATCGTTCCTATTACTGTGGTAGCAAGATTCCGAGCAAATGACGGAAATTATTCGGCTCGTGTAATAAGAGGAATGGTTTATACACATTTAGTATACACCGTTCCTATTACTGTGGTAGCAAGATTCCAAACAAATGACGCAATTATTCGCCTCGAGTAGTAAGAGGAACGGCTTATACACATTTAGTATGCATCGTTCCTATTACTGTGGTAGCAAGATTCCAAACAAATGACGGAAATTATTCGGCTCGTGTAATAACAGGAATGGCATATACACATTTAGTATACACCGTTCCTATTACTGTGGAAGCAAGATTTCGAGCAAATGACGGAAATTATTCGGCTCGTGTAGTAAGAGGAACGGTTTATACACATTTAGTATGCATCGTTCCTATTACTGTGGTAGCAAGATTTCGAGCAAATGACGGAAATTATTCGACTCGTGTAGTAAGAGGAACGGTTTATACACATTTAGTATGCATCCTTCCTATTACTGTGGTAGCAAGATTCCAAATAAATGACGCAATTATTCGGCTCGTGTAATAAGAGGAATGGCATATACACATTTAGTATACACCGTTCCTATTACTGTGGAAGCAAGATTTCGAACAAATGACGCAATTATTCGGCTCGTGTAGTAAGAGGAACGGCTTATACACATTTAGTATGCATCGTTCCTATTACTGTGGTAGCAAGATTTCGAGCAAATGACGGAAATTATTCGGCTCGTGTAATAAGAGGAATGGCATATACACATTTAGTATGCATCGTTCCTATTACTGTGGTAGCAAGATTCCGAGCAAATGACGGAAATTATTCGGCTCGTGTAATAAGAGGAATGGTTTATACACATTTAGTATACACCGTTCCTATTACTGTGGTAGCAAGATTCCAAACAAATGACGCAATTATTCGCCTCGAGTAGTAAGAGGAACGGCTTATACACATTTAGTATGCATCGTTCCTATTACTGTGGTAGCAAGATTCCAAACAAATGACGGAAATTATTCGGCTCGTGTAATAACAGGAATGGCATATACACATTTAGTATACACCGTTCCTATTACTGTGGAAGCAAGATTTCGAGCAAATGACGGAAATTATTCGGCTCGTGTAGTAAGAGGAACGGTTTATACACATTTAGTATGCATCGTTCCTATTACTGTGGTAGCAAGATTTCGAGCAAATGACGGAAATTATTCGACTCGTGTAGTAAGAGGAACGGTTTATACACATTTAGTATGCATCCTTCCTATTACTGTGGTAGCAAGATTCCAAATAAATGACGCAATTATTCGGCTCGTGTAATAAGAGGAATGGCATATACACATTTAGTATACACCGTTCCTATTACTGTGGAAGCAAGATTTCGAACAAATGACGCAATTATTCGGCTCGTGTAGTAAGAGGAACGGCTTATACACATTTAGTATGCATCGTTCCTATTACTGTGGTAGCAAGATTTCGAGCAAATGACGGAAATTATTCGGCTCGTGTAGTAAGAGGAACGGTTTATACACATTTAGTATGCATCGTTCCTATTACTGTGGTAGCAAGATTTCGAGCAAATGACGGAAATTATTCGGCTCGTGTAGTAAGAGGAACGGTTTATACACATTTAGTATGCATCGTTCCTATTACTGTGGTAGCAAGATTTCGAGCAAATGACGGAAATTATTCGGCTCGTGTAGTAAGAGGAACGGTTTATACACATTTAGTATGCATCCTTCCTATTACTGTGGTAGCAAGATTCCAAACAAATGACGGAAATTATTCGGCTCGTGTAATAAGAGGAATGGCATATACACATTTAGTATACACCGTTCCTATTACTGTGGAAGCAAGATTTCGAACAAATGACGCAATTATTCGGCTCGTGTAGTAAGAGGAATGGCATATACACATTTAGTATACACCGTTCCTATTACTGTGGAAGCAAGATTTCGAACAAATGACGCAATTATTCGGCTCGTGTAATAAGAGGAATGGCATATACACATATAGTATACACCGTTCCTATTACTGTGGTAGAAAGATTCCAAACAAATGACGCAATTATTCGGCTCGAGTAGTAAGAGGACCGGTTTCTACACATTTAGTATGCATCGCTCCTATCACTGTGGAAGCAAGATTCCAAACAAATGACGCAATTATTCGGCTCGAGTAGTAAGAGGAACGGCTTATACACATTTAGTATGCATCGTTCCTATTACTGTGGTAGCAAGATTTCGAGCAAATGACGGAAATTATTCGGCCCGTGTAGTAAGAAGAACGGTTTATAAACATTTAGTATGCATCGTTCCTATTACTGTGGTAGCAAGATTTCGAGCAAATGACGGAAATTATTCGGCTCGAGTAGTAAGAGGAACGGCTTATACACATTTAGTATGCATCGTTCCTATTACTGTGGTAGCAAGATTTCGAGCAAATGACGGAAATTATTCGGCTCGAGTAGTAAGAGGAACGGCTTATACACATTTAGTATACGCCGTTCTTATTACTGTGGTAGCAAGATTTCGAGCAAATGACGGAAATTATTCGGCTCGAGTAGTAAGAGGAAGGGCTTATACACATTTAGTATCCATCGTTCCTATTACTGTGGTAGCAAGATTTCGAGCAAATGACGCAATTATTCGGCTCGTGTAATAAGAGGAATGGTTTATACACATTTAGTATACACCGTTCCTATTACTGTGGTAGCAAGATTCCAAACAAATGACGGAAATTATTCGGCTCGAGTAGAAAGAGGAACGGCTTATACACATTTAGTATGCATCGTTCCTATTACTGTGGTAGCAAGATTTCGAGCAAATGACGGAAATTATTCGGCTCGTGTAATAAGAGGAATGGCATATACACATTTAGTATGCATCGTTCCTATTACTGTGGTAGCAAGATTCCGAGCAAATGACGGAAATTATTCGGCTCGTGTAATAAGAGGAATGGTTTATACACATTTAGTATACACCGTTCCTATTACTGTGGTAGCAAGATTCCAAACAAATGACGCAATTATTCGCCTCGAGTAGTAAGAGGAACGGCTTATACACATTTAGTATGCATCGTTCCTATTACTGTGGTAGCAAGATTCCAAACAAATGACGGAAATTATTCGGCTCGTGTAATAACAGGAATGGCATATACACATTTAGTATACACCGTTCCTATTACTGTGGAAGCAAGATTTCGAGCAAATGACGGAAATTATTCGGCTCGTGTAGTAAGAGGAACGGTTTATACACATTTAGTATGCATCGTTCCTATTACTGTGGTAGCAAGATTTTGAGCAAATGACGGAAATTATTCGACTCGTGTAGTAAGAGGAACGGTTTATACACATTTAGTATGCATCCTTCCTATTACTGTGGTAGCAAGATTCCAAATAAATGACGCAATTATTCGGCTCGTGTAATAAGAGGAATGGCATATACACATTTAGTATACACCGTTCCTATTACTGTGGAAGCAAGATTTCGAACAAATGACGCAATTATTCGGCTCGTGTAGTAAGAGGAACGGCTTATACACATTTAGTATGCATCGTTCCTATTACTGTGGTAGCAAGATTTCGAGCAAATGACGGAAATTATTCGGCTCGTGTAGTAAGAGGAACGGTTTATACACATTTAGTATGCATCGTTCCTATTACTGTGGTAGCAAGATTTCGAGCAAATGACGGAAATTATTCGGCTCGTGTAGTAAGAGGAACGGTTTATACACATTTAGTATGCATCGTTCCTATTACTGTGGTAGCAAGATTTCGAGCAAATGACGGAAATTATTCGGCTCGTGTAGTAAGAGGAACGGTTTATACACATTTAGTATGCATCCTTCCTATTACTGTGGTAGCAAGATTCCAAACAAATGACGGAAATTATTCGGCTCGTGTAATAAGAGGAATGGCATATACACATTTAGTATACACCGTTCCTATTACTGTGGAAGCAAGATTTCGAACAAATGACGCAATTATTCGGCTCGTGTAGTAAGAGGAATGGCATATACACATTTAGTATACACCGTTCCTATTACTGTGGAAGCAAGATTTCGAACAAATGACGCAATTATTCGGCTCGTGTAATAAGAGGAATGGCATATACACATATAGTATACACCGTTCCTATTACTGTGGTAGAAAGATTCCAAACAAATGACGCAATTATTCGGCTCGAGTAGTAAGAGGACCGGTTTCTACACATTTAGTATGCATCGCTCCTATCACTGTGGAAGCAAGATTCCAAACAAATGACGCAATTATTCGGCTCGAGTAGTAAGAGGAACGGCTTATACACATTTAGTATGCATCGTTCCTATTACTGTGGTAGCAAGATTTCGAGCAAATGACGGAAATTATTCGGCTCGCGTAATAAGAGGAATGGTTTATACACATTAAGTATACACCGTTCCTATTACTGTGGTAGCAAGAGTCCAAACAAATGACGCAATTATTTGGCTCGAGTAGTAAGAGGAACGGCTTATACACATTTAGTATGCATCGTTCCTATTACTGTGGAAGCAAGATTCCAAACAAATGACGCAATTATTTGGCTCGAGTAGTAAGAGGAACGGCTTATACACATTTAGTATGCATCGTTCCTATTACTGTGGAAGCAAGATTCCAAACAAATGACGCAATTATTTGGCTCGAGTAGTAAGAGGAACGGCTTATACACATTTAGTATGCATCGTTCCTATTACTGTGGTAGCAAGATTCCAAACAAATGACGCAATTATTCGGCTCGAGTAGTAAGAGGAACGGCTTATACGAATTTAGTATGCATCGTTCCTATTACTGTGGTAGCAAGATTTCGAGCAAATGACGGAAATTATTCGCCTCGCGTAATAAGAGGAATGGTTTAGACACATTTAGTATACACCGTTCCTATTACTGTGGTAGCAAGATTCCAAACAAATGACGCAATTATTTGGCTCGAGTAGTAAGAGGAACGGTTTATACACATTTAGTATACATAGTTCCTATTACTGTGGTAGCAAGATTCCAAACAAATGACGCAATTATTTGGCTCGAGTAGTAAGAGGAACGGCTTATACACATTTAGTATACACCGTTCCTATTACTGTAGTAGCAAGATTCCAAACAAATGACGGAAATTATTCGGCTCGTGTAATAAGAGGAACGGCTTATACACATTTAGTATGCATCGTTCCTATTACTGTGGTAGCAAGATTCCAAACAAATGACGCAATTATTCGGCTCGAGTAGTAAGAGGAACGGCTTATACACATTTAGTATGCATCGTTCCTATTACTGTGGTAGCAAGATTTCGAGCAAATGACGGAAATTATTCGGCTCGCGTAATAAGAGGAATGGTTTATACACATTTAGAATGCATCGTTCCTATTACTGTGGAAGCAAGATTCATAAACAAATGACGCAATTATTCGGCTCGAGTAGTAGGAGGAACGGCTTATACACATTTAGTATACACCGTTCCTATTACTGTGGAAGCAAGATTCCGAGCAAATGACGGAAATTATTCGGCTCGTGTAGTAAGAGGAACGGTTTATACACATTTATTATGCATCGTTCCTATTACTGTGGTAGCAAGATTCCAAAGAAATGACGCAATTATTCGGCTCGAGTAGTAAGGGGAACGGTTTATACACATTTAGTATGCATCGTTCCTATTACTGCGGAAGCAAGATTCCAAACAAATGACGCGATTATTCGGCTCGATTAGTAAGAGGAACGGCTTATACACATTTAGTATGCATTGTTCCTATTACTGTGGAAGCAAGATTCCAAACAAATGACGCAATTATTCGGCTCGAGTAGTAAGAGGAACGGCTTATACACATTTAGTATACATCGTTCCTATTACTGTGGAAGCAAGATTCCAAACAAATGACGCAATTATTCGGCTCGAGTAGTAAGAGGAACGGCTTATACACATTTAGTATGCATTGTTCCTATTACTGTGGAAGCAAGATTCCAAACAAATGACGCAATTATTCGGCTCGAGTAGTAAGAGGAACGGCTTATACACATTTAGTATGCATCGTTCCTATTACTGTGGAAGCAAGATTCCAAACAAATGACGCAATTATTCGGCTCGAGTAGTAAGAGGAACGGCTTATACACATTTAGTATGCATCGTTCCTATTACTGTGGTAGCAAGATTTCGAGCAAATGACGGAAATTTTACACATTTAGTATGCATCGTTCCTATTACTGTGGTAGCAAGATTCTGAGCAAATGACGGAAATTATTCGGCTCGTGTAGTAAGAGGAATGGTTTATACACATTTAGTATGCATCGTTCCTATTACTGTGGAAGCAAGATTCATAAACAAATGACGCAATTATTCGGCTCGAGTAGTAAGAGGAACGGCTTATACACTTTTAGTATGCATCGTTCCTATTACTGTGGTAGCAAGATTCCAAACAAATGACGCAATTATTCGGCTCGAGTAGTAAGAGGAACGGCTTATACACATTTAGTATGCATCGTTCCTATTACTGTGGTAGCAAGATTTCGAGCAAATGACGGAAATTATTCGACTCGTGTAGTAAGAGGAACGGTTTATACACATTTAGTATGCATCGTTCCTATTACTGTGGAAGCAAGATTTCGAGCAAATGACGGAAATTATTCGGCTCGTGTGGTAAGAGGAACGGTTTATACACATTTAGTATGCATCGTTCCTATTGCTGTGGTAGCAAGATTTCGAGCAAATGACGGAAATTATTCGGCTCGTGTAGTAAGAGGAACGGTTTATTCACATTTAGTATGCATCGTTCCTATTACTGTGGAAGCAAGATTCCGAGCAAATGACGGAAATTATTGGGCTCGTGTAGTAAGAGGAACGGCTTATACACATTTAGTATGCATCGTTCCTATTACTGTGGAAGCAAGATTCCAAACAAATGACGCAATTATTCGGCTCGAGTAGTAAGAGGAACGGCTTATACACATTTAGTATGCATCGTTCCTATTACTGTGGTAGCAAGATTTCGAGCAAATGACGGAAATTTTACACATTTAGTATGCATCGTTCCTATTACTGTGGTAGCAAGATTCTGAGCAAATGACGGAAATTATTCGGCTCGTGTAGTAAGAGGAATGGTTTATACACATTTAGTATGCATCGTTCCTATTACTGTGGAAGCAAGATTCATAAACAAATGACGCAATTATTCGGCTCGAGTAGTAAGAGGAACGGCTTATAAACTTTTAGTATGCATCGTTCCTATTACTGTGGTAGCAAGATTCCAAACAAATGACGCAATTATTCGGCTCGAGTAGTAAGAGGAACGGCTTATACACATTTAGTATGCATCGTTCCTATTACTGTGGTAGCAAGATTTCGAGCAAATGACGGAAATTATTCGACTCGTGTAGTAAGAGGAACGGTTTATACACATTTAGTATGCATCGTTCCTATTACTGTGGAAGCAAGATTTCGAGCAAATGACGGAAATTATTCGGCTCGTGTGGTAAGAGGAACGGTTTATACACATTTAGTATGCATCGTTCCTATTGCTGTGGTAGCAAGATTTCGAGCAAATGACGGAAATTATTCGGCTCGTGTAGTAAGAGGAACGGTTTATTCACATTTAGTATGCATCGTTCCTATTACTGTGGAAGCAAGATTCCGAGCAAATGACGGAAATTATTGGGCTCGTGTAGTAAGAGGAACGGCTTATACACATTTAGTATGCATCGTTCCTATTACTGTGGAAGCAAGATTCCAAACAAATGACGCAATTATTCGGCTCGAGTAGTAAGAGGAACGGCTTATACACTTTTAGTATGCATCGTTCCTATTACTGTGGTAGCAAGATTTCAAACAAATGACGTAATTATTCGGCTCGAGTAGTAAGAGGAACGGCTTATACACATTTAGTATCCATCGTTCCTATTACTGTGGTAGCAAGATTCCAAACAAATGACGTAATTATTCAGCTCGAGTAGTAAGAGGAACGGCTTATACACATTTAGTATGCATCGTTCCTATCACTGTGGAAGCAAGATTCCAAACAAATGACGTAATTATTCGGCTCGAGTAGTAAGAGGAACGGCTTATACACATTTAGTATGCATCGTTCCTATTACTGTGGTAGCAAGATTTCGAGCAAATGACGGAAATTATTCGGCTCGAGTAATAAGAGGAATGGCATATACACATTTAGTATGCATCGTTCCTATTACTGTGGTAGCAAGATTCCGAGCAAATGACGGAAATTATTCGGCTCGTGTAATAAGAGGAATGGTTTATACACATTTAGTATACACCGTTCCTATTACTGTGGTAGCAAGATTCCAAACAAATGACGCAATTATTCGCCTCGAGTAGTAAGAGGAACGGCTTATACACATTTAGTATGCATCGTTCCTATTACTGTGGTAGCAAGATTCCAAACAAATGACGGAAATTATTCGGCTCGTGTAATAACAGGAATGGCATATACACATTTAGTATACACCGTTCCTATTACTGTGGAAGCAAGATTTCGAGCAAATGACGGAAATTATTCGGCTCGTGTAGTAAGAGGAACGGTTTATACACATTTAGTATGCATCGTTCCTATTACTGTGGTAGCAAGATTTCGAGCAAATGACGGAAATTATTCGACTCGTGTAGTAAGAGGAACGGTTTATACACATTTAGTATGCATCCTTCCTATTACTGTGGTAGCAAGATTCCAAACAAATGACGCAATTATTCGGCTCGTGTAATAAGAGGAATGGCATATACACATTTAGTATACACCGTTCCTATTACTGTGGAAGCAAGAATTCGAACAAATGACGCAATTATTCGGCTCGTGTAGTAAGAGGAACGGCTTATACACATTTAGTATGCATCGTTCCTATTACTGTGGTAGCAAGATTTCGAGCAAATGACGGAAATTATTCGGCTCGTGTAGTAAGAGGAACGGTTTATACACATTTACTATGCATCGTTCCTATTACTGTGGTAGCAAGATTCCGAGCAAATGACGGAAATTATTCGGCTCGTGTAATAAGAGGAATGGTTTATACACATTTAGTATACACCGTTCCTATTACTGTGGAAGCAAGATTCCAAACAAATGACGCAATTATTCGGCTCGAGTAGTAAGAGGAACGGCTTATACACATTTAGTATGCATCGTTCCTATTACTGTGGTAGCAAGATTTCGAGCAAATGACGGAAATTATTCGGCCCGTGTAGTAAGAAGAACGGTTTATAAACATTTAGTATGCATCGTTCCTATTACTGTGGTAGCAAGATTTCGAGCAAATGACGGAAATTATTCGGCTCGAGTAGTAAGAGGAACGGCTTATACACATTTAGTATGCATCGTTCCTATTACTGTGGTAGCAAGATTTCGAGCAAATGACGGAAATTATTCGGCTCGAGTAGTAAGAGGAACGGCTTATACACATTTAGTATACGCCGTTCTTATTACTGTGGTAGCAAGATTTCGAGCAAATGACGGAAATTATTCGGCTCGAGTAGTAAGAGGAAGGGCTTATACACATTTAGTATCCATCGTTCCTATTACTGTGGTAGCAAGATTTCGAGCAAATGACGCAATTATTCGGCTCGTGTAATAAGAGGAATGGTTTATACACATTTAGTATACACCGTTCCTATTACTGTGGTAGCAAGATTCCAAACAAATGACGGAAATTATTCGGCTCGAGTAGAAAGAGGAACGGCTTATACACATTTAGTATGCATCGTTCCTATTACTGTGGTAGCAAGATTTCGAGCAAATGACGGAAATTATTCGGCTCGTGTAATAAGAGGAATGGCATATACACATTTAGTATGCATCGTTCCTATTACTGTGGTAGCAAGATTCCGAGCAAATGACGGAAATTATTCGGCTCGTGTAATAAGAGGAATGGTTTATACACATTTAGTATACACCGTTCCTATTACTGTGGTAGCAAGATTCCAAACAAATGACGCAATTATTCGCCTCGAGTAGTAAGAGGAACGGCTTATACACATTTAGTATGCATCGTTCCTATTACTGTGGTAGCAAGATTCCAAACAAATGACGGAAATTATTCGGCTCGTGTAATAACAGGAATGGCATATACACATTTAGTATACACCGTTCCTATTACTGTGGAAGCAAGATTTCGAGCAAATGACGGAAATTATTCGGCTCGTGTAGTAAGAGGAACGGTTTATACACATTTAGTATGCATCGTTCCTATTACTGTGGTAGCAAGATTTCGAGCAAATGACGGAAATTATTCGACTCGTGTAGTAAGAGGAACGGTTTATACACATTTAGTATGCATCCTTCCTATTACTGTGGTAGCAAGATTCCAAATAAATGACGCAATTATTCGGCTCGTGTAATAAGAGGAATGGCATATACACATTTAGTATACACCGTTCCTATTACTGTGGAAGCAAGATTTCGAACAAATGACGCAATTATTCGGCTCGTGTAGTAAGAGGAACGGCTTATACACATTTAGTATGCATCGTTCCTATTACTGTGGTAGCAAGATTTCGAGCAAATGACGGAAATTATTCGGCTCGTGTAGTAAGAGGAACGGTTTATACACATTTAGTATGCATCGTTCCTATTACTGTGGTAGCAAGATTTCGAGCAAATGACGGAAATTATTCGGCTCGTGTAGTAAGAGGAACGGTTTATACACATTTAGTATGCATCGTTCCTATTACTGTGGTAGCAAGATTTCGAGCAAATGACGGAAATTATTCGGCTCGTGTAGTAAGAGGAACGGTTTATACACATTTAGTATGCATCCTTCCTATTACTGTGGTAGCAAGATTCCAAACAAATGACGGAAATTATTCGGCTCGTGTAATAAGAGGAATGGCATATACACATTTAGTATACACCGTTCCTATTACTGTGGAAGCAAGATTTCGAACAAATGACGCAATTATTCGGCTCGTGTAGTAAGAGGAATGGCATATACACATTTAGTATACACCGTTCCTATTACTGTGGAAGCAAGATTTCGAACAAATGACGCAATTATTCGGCTCGTGTAATAAGAGGAATGGCATATACACATATAGTATACACCGTTCCTATTACTGTGGTAGAAAGATTCCAAACAAATGACGCAATTATTCGGCTCGAGTAGTAAGAGGACCGGTTTCTACACATTTAGTATGCATCGCTCCTATCACTGTGGAAGCAAGATTCCAAACAAATGACGCAATTATTCGGCTCGAGTAGTAAGAGGAACGGCTTATACACATTTAGTATGCATCGTTCCTATTACTGTGGTAGCAAGATTTCGAGCAAATGACGGAAATTATTCGGCCCGTGTAGTAAGAAGAACGGTTTATAAACATTTAGTATGCATCGTTCCTATTACTGTGGTAGCAAGATTTCGAGCAAATGACGGAAATTATTCGGCTCGAGTAGTAAGAGGAACGGCTTATACACATTTAGTATGCATCGTTCCTATTACTGTGGTAGCAAGATTTCGAGCAAATGACGGAAATTATTCGGCTCGAGTAGTAAGAGGAACGGCTTATACACATTTAGTATACGCCGTTCTTATTACTGTGGTAGCAAGATTTCGAGCAAATGACGGAAATTATTCGGCTCGAGTAGTAAGAGGAAGGGCTTATACACATTTAGTATCCATCGTTCCTATTACTGTGGTAGCAAGATTTCGAGCAAATGACGCAATTATTCGGCTCGTGTAATAAGAGGAATGGTTTATACACATTTAGTATACACCGTTCCTATTACTGTGGTAGCAAGATTCCAAACAAATGACGGAAATTATTCGGCTCGAGTAGAAAGAGGAACGGCTTATACACATTTAGTATGCATCGTTCCTATTACTGTGGTAGCAAGATTTCGAGCAAATGACGGAAATTATTCGGCTCGTGTAATAAGAGGAATGGCATATACACATTTAGTATGCATCGTTCCTATTACTGTGGTAGCAAGATTCCGAGCAAATGACGGAAATTATTCGGCTCGTGTAATAAGAGGAATGGTTTATACACATTTAGTATACACCGTTCCTATTACTGTGGTAGCAAGATTCCAAACAAATGACGCAATTATTCGCCTCGAGTAGTAAGAGGAACGGCTTATACACATTTAGTATGCATCGTTCCTATTACTGTGGTAGCAAGATTCCAAACAAATGACGGAAATTATTCGGCTCGTGTAATAACAGGAATGGCATATACACATTTAGTATACACCGTTCCTATTACTGTGGAAGCAAGATTTCGAGCAAATGACGGAAATTATTCGGCTCGTGTAGTAAGAGGAACGGTTTATACACATTTAGTATGCATCGTTCCTATTACTGTGGTAGCAAGATTTCGAGCAAATGACGGAAATTATTCGACTCGTGTAGTAAGAGGAACGGTTTATACACATTTAGTATGCATCCTTCCAATTACTGTGGTAGCAAGATTCCAAATAAATGACGCAATTATTCGGCTCGTGTAATAAGAGGAATGGCATATACACATTTAGTATACACCGTTCCTATTACTGTGGAAGCAAGATTTCGAACAAATGACGCAATTATTCGGCTCGTGTAGTAAGAGGAACGGCTTATACACATTTAGTATGCATCGTTCCTATTACTGTGGTAGCAAGATTTCGAGCAAATGACGGAAATTATTCGGCTCGTGTAGTAAGAGGAACGGTTTATACACATTTAGTATGCATCGTTCCTATTACTGTGGTAGCAAGATTTCGAGCAAATGACGGAAATTATTCGGCTCGTGTAGTAAGAGGAACGGTTTATACACATTTAGTATGCATCGTTCCTATTACTGTGGTAGCAAGATTTCGAGCAAATGACGGAAATTATTCGGCTCGTGTAGTAAGAGGAACGGTTTATACACATTTAGTATGCATCCTTCCTATTACTGTGGTAGCAAGATTCCAAACAAATGACGGAAATTATTCGGCTCGTGTAATAAGAGGAATGGCATATACACATTTAGTATACACCGTTCCTATTACTGTGGAAGCAAGATTTCGAACAAATGACGCAATTATTCGGCTCGTGTAGTAAGAGGAATGGCATATACACATTTAGGATACACCGTTCCTATTACTGTGGAAGCAAGATTTCGAACAAATGACGCAATTATTCGGCTCGTGTAATAAGAGGAATGGCATATACACATATAGTATACACCGTTCCTATTACTGTGGTAGAAAGATTCCAAACAAATGACGCAATTATTCGGCTCGAGTAGTAAGAGGACCGGTTTCTACACATTTAGTATGCATCGCTCCTATCACTGTGGAAGCAAGATTCCAAACAAATGACGCAATTATTCGGCTCGAGTAGTAAGAGGAACGGCTTATACACATTTAGTATGCATCGTTCCTATTACTGTGGTAGCAAGATTTCGAGCAAATGACGGAAATTATTCGGCTCGCGTAATAAGAGGAATGGTTTATACACATTAAGTATACACCGTTCCTATTACTGTGGTAGCAAGAGTCCAAACAAATGACGCAATTATTTGGCTCGAGTAGTAAGAGGAACGGCTTATACACATTTAGTATGCATCGTTCCTATTACTGTGGAAGCAAGATTCCAAACAAATGACGCAATTATTTGGCTCGAGTAGTAAGAGGAACGGCTTATACACATTTAGTATGCATCGTTCCTATTACTGTGGAAGCAAGATTCCAAACAAATGACGCAATTATTTGGCTCGAGTAGTAAGAGGAACGGCTTATACACATTTAGTATGCATCGTTCCTATTACTGTGGTAGCAAGATTCCAAACAAATGACGCAATTATTCGGCTCGAGTAGTAAGAGGAACGGCTTATACGAATTTAGTATGCATCGTTCCTATTACTGTGGTAGCAAGATTTCGAGCAAATGACGGAAATTATTCGCCTCGCGTAATAAGAGGAATGGTTTAGACACATTTAGTATACACCGTTCCTATTACTGTGGTAGCAAGATTCCAAACAAATGACGCAATTATTTGGCTCGAGTAGTAAGAGGAACGGTTTATACACATTTAGTATACATAGTTCCTATTACTGTGGTAGCAAGATTCCAAACAAATGACGCAATTATTTGGCTCGAGTAGTAAGAGGAACGGCTTATACACATTTAGTATACACCGTTCCTATTACTGTAGTAGCAAGATTCCAAACAAATGACGGAAATTATTCGGCTCGTTAAATAAGAGGAACGGCTTATACACATTTAGTATGCATCGTTCCTATTACTGTGGTAGCAAGATTCCAAACAAATGACGCAATTATTCGGCTCGAGTAGTAAGAGGAACGGCTTATACACATTTAGTATGCATCGTTCCTATTACTGTGGTAGCAAGATTTCGAGCAAATGACGGAAATTATTCGGCTCGCGTAATAAGAGGAATGGTTTATACACATTTAGAATGCATCGTTCCTATTACTGTGGAAGCAAGATTCATAAACAAATGACGCAATTATTCGGCTCGAGTAGTAGGAGGAACGGCTTATACACATTTAGTATACACCGTTCCTATTACTGTGGAAGCAAGATTCCGAGCAAATGACGGAAATTATTCGGCTCGTGTAGTAAGAGGAACGGTTTATACACATTTATTATGCATCGTTCCTATTACTGTGGTAGCAAGATTCCAAACAAATGACGCAATTATTCGGCTCGAGTAGTAAGGGGAACGGTTTATACACATTTAGTATGCATCGTTCCTATTACTGCGGAAGCAAGATTCCAAACAAATGACGCGATTATTCGGCTCGATTAGTAAGAGGAACGGCTTATACACATTTAGTATGCATTGTTCCTATTACTGTGGAAGCAAGATTCCAAACAAATGACGCAATTATTCGGCTCGAGTAGTAAGAGGAACGGCTTATACACATTTAGTATACATCGTTCCTATTACTGTGGAAGCAAGATTCCAAACAAATGACGCAATTATTCGGCTCGAGTAGTAAGAGGAACGGCTTATACACATTTAGTATGCATTGTTCCTATTACTGTGGAAGCAAGATTCCAAACAAATGACGCAATTATTCGGCTCGAGTAGTAAGAGGAACGGCTTATACACATTTAGTATGCATCGTTCCTATTACTGTGGAAGCAAGATTCCAAACAAATGACGCAATTATTCGGCTCGAGTAGTAAGAGGAACGGCTTATACACATTTAGTATGCATCGTTCCTATTACTGTGGTAGCAAGATTTCGAGCAAATGACGGAAATTTTACACATTTAGTATGCATCGTTCCTATTACTGTGGTAGCAAGATTCTGAGCAAATGACGGAAATTATTCGGCTCGTGTAGTAAGAGGAATGGTTTATACACATTTAGTATGCATCGTTCCTATTACTGTGGAAGCAAGATTCATAAACAAATGACGCAATTATTCGGCTCGAGTAGTAAGAGGAACGGCTTATACACTTTTAGTATGCATCGTTCCTATTACTGTGGTAGCAAGATTCCAAACAAATGACGCAATTATTCGGCTCGAGTAGTAAGAGGAACGGCTTATACACATTTAGTATGCATCGTTCCTATTACTGTGGTAGCAAGATTTCGAGCAAATGACGGAAATTATTCGACTCGTGTAGTAAGAGGAACGGTTTATACACATTTAGTATGCATCGTTCCTATTACTGTGGAAGCAAGATTTCGAGCAAATGACGGAAATTATTCGGCTCGTGTGGTAAGAGGAACGGTTTATACACATTTAGTATGCATCGTTCCTATTGCTGTGGTAGCAAGATTTCGAGCAAATGACGGAAATTATTCGGCTCGTGTAGTAAGAGGAACGGTTTATTCACATTTAGTATGCATCGTTCCTATTACTGTGGAAGCAAGATTCCGAGCAAATGACGGAAATTATTGGGCTCGTGTAGTAAGAGGAACGGCTTATACACATTTAGTATGCATCGTTCCTATTACTGTGGAAGCAAGATTCCAAACAAATGACGCAATTATTCGGCTCGAGTAGTAAGAGGAACGGCTTATACACTTTTAGTATGCATCGTTCCTATTACTGTGGTAGCAAGATTTCAAACAAATGACGTAATTATTCGGCTCGAGTAGTAAGAGGAACGGCTTATACACATTTAGTATCCATCGTTCCTATTACTGTGGTAGCAAGATTCCAAACAAATGACGTAATTATTCAGCTCGAGTAGTAAGAGGAACGGCTTATACACATTTAGTATGCATCGTTCCTATCACTGTGGAAGCAAGATTCCAAACAAATGACGTAATTATTCGGCTCGAGTAGTAAGAGGAACGGCTTATACACATTTAGTATGCATCGTTCCTATTACTGTGGAAGCAAGATTCCAAACAAATGACGTAATTATTCGGCTCGAGTAGTAAGAGGAACGGCTTATACACATTTAGTATGCATCGTTCCTATCACTGTGGTAGCAAGATTTCGAGCAAATGACGGAAATTATTCGGCTTGCGTAATAAGAGGAATGGTTTATACACATTTAGTGTACACCGTTCCTATTACTGTGGTAGCAAGATTCCAAACAAATGACGCAATTATTCGGCTCGAGTAGTAAGAGGAACGGCTTATACACATTTAGTATGCATCGTTCCTATCACTGTGGTAGCAAGATTTCGAGCAAATGACGGAAATTATTCGGCTTGCGTAATAAGAGGAATGGTTTATACACATTTAGTGTACACCGTTCCTATTACTGTGGTAGCAAGATTCCAAACAAATGACGCAATTATTCGGCTCGAGTAGTAAGGGGAACGGCTTATACACATTTAGTATGCATCGTTCCTATTACTGTGGAAGCAAGATTCCAAACAAATGACGCAATTATTCGGCTCGTGTGGTAAGAGGAACGGCTTATACACATTTAGTATGCATCGTTCCTATTACTGTGGTAGCAAGATTTCGAGCAAATGACGGAAATTATTCGGCTCGTGTAGTAAGAGGAACGGCTATAAACATTTAGTATACATCGTTCCTATTACTGTGGAAGCAAGATTCCAAACAAATGACGCAATTATTCGGCTCGAGTAGTAAGAGGAACGGCTTATACACATTTAGTATGCATCGTTCCTATCACTGTGGTAGCAAGATTTCGAGCAAATGACGGAAATTATTCGGCTTGCGTAATAAGAGGAATGGTTTATACACATTTAGTGTACACCGTTCCTATTACTGTGGTAGCAAGATTCCAAACAAATGACGCAATTATTCGGCTCGTGTAGTAAGAGGAACGGCTTATACACATTTAGTATACACCGTTCCTATTACTGTAGTAGCAAGATTCCAAACAAATGACGGAAATTATTCGGCTCGTGTAATAAGAGGAATGGTTTATACACATTTAGTATACATAGTTCCTATTACTGTGGAAGCAAGATTCCAAACAAATAACGCAATTATTCGGCTCGTGTAGTAAGAGGAACGGCTTATACACATTTAGTATGCATCGTTCCTATTACTTTGGTAGCAAGATTTCGAGCAAATGACGGAAATTATTCGGCTCGTGTAGTAAGAGGAACGGTTTATACACATTTAGTATCCATCGTTCCTATTACTGTGGTAGAAAGATTTCGAGCAAATGACGGAAATTATTCGGCTCGCGTAATAAGAGGAATGGTTTATACACATTTAGTATACACCGTTCCTATTACTGTGGTAGCAAGATTTCGAACAAATGACGCAATTATTCGGCTCGAGTAGTAAGAGGAACGGCTTATACACATTTAGTATACACCGTTCCTATTACTGTGGTAGCAAGATTCCAAACAAATGACGCAATTATTCGGCTCGAGTAGTAAGAGGAACGGATTATACACATTTAGTATGCATCGTTCCTATTACTGTGGAAGCAAGATTCCAAACAAATAACGCAATTATTCGGCTCGTGTAGTAAGAGGAACGGATTATACACATTTAGTATGCATCGTTCCTATTACTGTGGTAGCAAGATTTCGAGCAAATGACGGAAATTATTCGGCTCGTGTAGTAAGAGGAACGGTTTATACACATTTAGTATGCATCGTTCCTATTACTGTGGTAGCAAGATTCCGAGCAAATGACGGAAATCATTCGGCTCGTGTAGTAAGAGGAACGGTTTATACACATTTAGTATGCATTGTTCCTATTACTGTGGTAGCAAGATTTCGAGCAAATGACGGAAATTATTCGGCTCGAGTAGTAAGAGGAACGGCTTATACACATTTAGTATACACCGTTCCTATTACAGTGGTAGCAAGATTCCAAACAAATGACGCAATTATTCGGCTCGAGTAGTAAGAGGAACGGTTTATACACATTTAGTATGCATCGTTCCTATTACTGTGGTAGCAAGATTCCGAGCAAATGACGGAAATCATTCGGCTCGTGTAGTAAGAGGAACGGTTTATACACATTTAGTATGCATCGTTCCTATTACTGTGGTAGGAAGATTTCGAGCAAATGACGGAAATTATTCGGCTCGTGTAGTAAGAGGAACGGTTTATACACATTTAGTATGCATCGTTCCTATTACTGTGGTAGCAAGATTCCGAGCAAATGACGGAAATTATTCGGCTCGTGTAGTAAGAGGAACGGCCTATACACATTTAGTATACATCGTTCCTATTACTGTGGAAGCAAGATTCCGAGCAAATGACGGAAATTATTCGGCTCGTGTAGTAAGAGGAATGGTTTATACACATTTAGTATGCATCGTTCCTATTACTGTGGAAGCAAGATTCCGAGAAAATGACGGAAATTATTCGGCTCATGTAGTAAGAGGAATGGTTTATACACATTTAGTATACACCGTTCCTACTACTGTGGTAGCAAGATTCCAAACAAATGACGCAATTATTCGGCTCGAGTAGTAAGAGGAACGGTTTATACACATTTAGTATGCATAGTTCCTATTACTGTGGTAGCAAGATTTCGAGCAAATGACGGAAATTATTCGGCTCGTGTAGTAAGAGGAACGGTTTATACACATTTAGTATGCATCGTTCCTATTACTGTGGTAGCAAGATTTCGAGCAAATGACGGAAATTATTCGGCTCGTGTAGTAAGAGGAACGGTTTATACACATTTAGTATGCATCGCTCCTATTACTGTGGTAGCAAGATTCCGAGCAAATGACGGAAATTATTCGGCTCGTGTAGTAAGAGGAAAGGTTTATACACATTTAGTAGGCATCGTTCCTATTACTGTGGTAGCAAGATTCCGAGCAAATGACGGAGATTATTCGGCTCCTGTAGTAAGAGGAACGGCTTATACACATTTAGTATGCATCGTTCCTATTACTGTTGTAGTAAGATTCCGAGCAAATGACGTAAATTATTCGGCTCGTGTAATAAGAGGAATGGTTTATACACATTTAGTATACACCGTTCCTATTACTGTGGTAGCAAGAATCCAAACAAATGACGCAATTATTCGGCTCGTGTAATAAGAGGAATAGTTTATACACATTTAGTATACACCGTTCCTATTACTGTGGTAGCAAGATTCCAAACAAATGACGCAATTATTCGGCTCGAGTAGTAAGCGGAACGGTTTATACACATTTAGTATGCATCGTCCCTATTACTGTGGTAGCAAGATTTCGAGCAAATGACGCAATTATTCGGCTCGAGTAGTAAGAGGAACGGTTTATACACATTTAGTATGCATCGTTCCTATTACTGTGGTAGCAAGATTTCGAGCAAATGACGGAAATTATTCGGCTCGCGTAATAAGAGGAATGGCTTATACACATTTAGTATACACCGTTCCTATTACTGTGGTAGCAAGATTCCAAACAAATGACGCAATTATTCGGCTCGAGTAGTAAGAGGAACGGTTTATACACATTTAGTATGCATCGTTCCTATTACTGTGGTAGCAAGATTCCGAGCAAATGATGGAAATTATTCGGCTCGTGTAGTAAGAGGAACGGTTTATACACATTTAGTATGCATCGTTCCTATTACTGTGGTAGCAAGATTTCGAGCAAATGACGGAAATTATTCGGCTCGTGTAGTAAGAGGAACGGCTTATACACATTTAGGATGCATCGTTCCTATTACTGTGGTAGCAAGATTCCGAGCAAATGGCGGAAATTATTCGGCTCGTGTAGTAAGAGGAGCGGCTTATACACATTTAGTATACATCGTTCCTATTACTGTGGAAGCAAGATTCCGAGCAAATGACGGAAATTATTCGGCTCGTGTACTAAGAGGAATGGTTTATACACATTTAGTATGCATCGTTCCTATTACTGTGGAAGCAAGATTCCGAGAAAATGACGGAAATTATTCGGCTCGTGTAGTAAGAGGAATGGTTTATACACATTTAGTATACACCGTTCCTATTACTGTGGTAGCAAGATTCCAAACAAATGACGCAATTATTCGGCTCGAGTAGTAAGAGGAACGGTTTATACACATTTAGTATACACCGTTCCTATTACTGTGGTAGCAAGATTCCAAACAAATGACGGAAATTATTCGGCTCGTGTAATAAGAGGAATGGTTTATACACATTTAGTATCCATCGTTCCTATTACTGTGGTAGCAAGATTCCAAACAAATGACGCAATTATTCGGCTCGAGTAGTAAGAGGAACGGTTTATACACATTTAGTATACATAGTTCCTATTACTGTGGTAGCAAGATTTCGAGCAAATGACGGAAATTATTCGGCTCGTGTACTAAGAGGAATGGTTTATACACATTTAGTATGCATCGTTCCTATTACTGTGGAAGCAAGATTCCGAGAAAATGACGGAAATTATTCGGCTCGTGTAGTAAGAGGAATGGTTTATACACATTTAGTATACACCGTTCCTATTACTGTGGTAGCAAGATTCCAAACAAATGACGCAATTATTCGGCTCGAGTAGTAAGAGGAACGGTTTATACACATTTAGTATACATAGTTCCTATTACTGTGGTAGCAAGATTTCGAGCAAATGACGGAAATTATTCGGCTCGTGTAGTAAGAGGAACGGTTTATACACATTTAGTATGCATCGTTCCTATTACTGTGGTAGCAAGATTCCGAGCAAATGACGGAGATTATTCGGCTCGTGTAGTAAGAGGAACGGCTTATACACATTTAGTATGCATCGTTCCTATTACTGTGGTAGCAAGATTCCGAGCAAATGACGGAAATTATTCGGCTCGTGTAATAAGAGGAATGGTTTATACACATTTAGTATACACCGTTCCTATTACTGTGGTAGCAAGATTCCAAACAAATGACGGAAATTATTCGGCTCGTGTAATAAGAGGAATGGTTTATACACATTTAGTATCCATCGTTCCTATTACTGTGGTAGCAAGATTCCAAACAAATGACGCAATTATTCGGCTCGTGTAGTAAGAGGAATGGTTTATACACATTTAGTATACACCGTTCCTATTACTGTGGTAGCAAGATTCCAAACAAATGACGGAAATTATTCGGCTCGTGTAATAAGAGGAATGGTTTATACACATTTAGTATCCATCGTTCCTATTACTGTGGAAGCAAGATTTCGAGCAAATGACGGAAATTATTCGGCTCGTGTAGTAAGAGGAACGGTTTATACACATTTAGTATACACCGTTCCTATTACTGTGGTAGCAAGATTCCAAACAAATGACGCAATTATTCGGCTCGAGTAGTAAGAGGAACGGTTTATACACATTTAGTATGCATCGTTCCTATTACTGTGGCAGCAAGATTCCGAGCAAATGACGGAAATATTCGGCTCGTGTAGTAAGAGGAACGGGTTATACACATTTAGTATACACCGTTCCTATTACTGTGGAAGCAAGATTCCGAGCAAATGACGGAAATTATTCGGCTTTCGTAATAAGAGGAATGGTTTAAAGATAATTAGTATACAATGTTCCTTTTACTGTAGAAGTAAGATTCCGAGCAAATGACGGCAATTATTCTGCTCCTGTAGTAAGAGGAAAGGTTTATACACATTTTGTTTACACCGTTGCTATTACCGTGGGAGTATGATTTGGAGTCAATGACGGGAAAAATATTTGGCTCGTGTCGAGCCAATGACGGATGTTATTCGGCTGATGTAGTAGCAGGAACGGTTTTTTACCCTTTTGGCTTGTCCCTTGTTAGAAGGATAAGCCTTATAAGATATGAGTAGACTCCAGTGGAGTGACTATGACTGCACGGTAAAGGAGAGCTCTTTACGAAATCATGATCTATCTGGGGGAATATGCATTCCATATAAAAGATGTCTTTCTTTCGAAAGAACTATACAAGGTTTTCCTTGAAATGATTGAAAGAAAAATTTCCATATTATTGTTTCTGTTTGAATGTCAACAAAACATTTCTTTGATTTCACGACTACTAATTCTTTATCTAGAATCATAGAATCAGATGAAAATGAAAAAGAAATCTAAAGCTAGACCTTTTTCATCCCACTTGATTATATTTCCAAACAAGTATTCTAGGAAACATTTAGCCTGCATGCAGACTCGACTGGTTTACCAAAATCGAATTCAGTTGAATGGAAATCAAATGGAATTGAATGGAAAACTGAAAATTCACTTTTCCATTCAGCTCAATTCGATTTCGGTAAACCAGTCGAGTCTGCACGCAGGCTTGGAAAAATAGGGCGAAACCTCCAAACTAAATCATTCAATTCATTAAATTTCTGACATAAGAAGTAATGTACTTATACTACAGTATGCATATCTACAAAAAAGTTCCCACTTTCGAAATTCGATAGTACAAAGAGTACTTCACAGATTTGAGTTATTCAAATTCTACTGGGTGAGTCAATAAAAACGCCTGGCGTCTGAAAAAATCCTGATTCCTCAATATCAAAGCAATGACGTTGAAACTGTCTTACTTTATCCCCGATATGCCTAACCAGGTTCAGTAGTTTACCCGGCTTTAATCGGTCATTCCTTCCCCTCGAAATAGGAGATTTTCTGCAGAAAGCCCCTTTCGAAAACCTGCAAAAACGAGCGAAAACAGCAAGCAAAATTTCCCTTTGTTCTCCTTCCTAGCAATAATGACTCTTGGATGTGCTCATGTATTTTGTCCTCATGGGAGAATAGAATCCTCCTGAATAAGTTATTCAAACTAGGGGGAAGGCATTTCAACCCCCCAAAATGAAAGCACATGCTAAAGTGTGCTGAAAGTCACCGCTTTGAGGTAAACACATTAGGGACTTTTGCTTGTAATTCCTGCAAGTTTTTTAAGGTTTCTCAAAGGGACTCATTTTGGAAAATTGCTTACAGAATCTGAAAGGAGTGACCGATTTTAGCCAGGAATATTTCTAAAAGTAATTGAACATGTTAGCTATTAGATCAGATATTGCAAAATATCATTGCTTATATATTGAGGGAGAAGTAGCCTTTCAACGCCGGGCGTTTTTTCTGACTCACCCGGTACATAAATCGAAGAACGACCGTGATAACTATAGACAAAGCAAATTGACCAGTAAAAAACTATAGTTATTTTTTGATAGAAGCACTTACCAGAAATTCTACGAAGCATGTTTGTGAATCGTCTGTTAGTATCATGTATTGCATTGAGAGGAATCCACGTTTATCCATTCGTATTGAAATCTTGTTGGACAAATTCAGGGCCTTCGTGGAAGGCTTCAGTAAGGTAGTTTTGTATCTGCAAGATGGAGGTGTCATTTCACTTACATCTTTTACCCATAGACCTTTTAGCTATTCTAACAAAGAATCTAGATCGAACGTTATTTTATTACATTTTGTACAATTTTCGAATGTGCAGAATTCTGATTGAACCTCTAACGCCACTCAGTAGAGCCTCGCGTATGAAATTGTATAAAAATATCGCTTCGATCTACGCTCCTTTGTGGTTATAATAGCTAAAAGGTCTATCGGTAAATTCATTAGAATTTCATAATTTACTTTTGAAGCTAAATATATCTGACATATCTGACAGACCTATACTTTCATCTTCATAACCACAGAGTTCTGTCTACTACCTAACATGGCCTTTATCTGACTGGCTTTGAATTATTTGATGGAGATACAGCATAAAGCTAAAACTTACCTGTTACTTTGAGTCTGGTTACAGTCAAACAGCTCAACAAGATCTGAATCTTTCGGATAGTCAGCCTGAAAGTAAGTTTAATGAAATCAAACTATCAAACAGCACCCAATTACATTAAAATCGAAAACTCTCAGCAAAAAAAACTTCGGACAAAGACTTTCGGACAAACACGACATCAAAAAACAAGCATTATACCAAAATATAGATTAAAAATAATTGTGATTCCAATCATGAAAAAACAAATGAAAATGACACCAAACCAGACCATCCAAATGCTCCCATAGTGCTTTACTGCCATCTTTATTGTACCATCAGTTTCGATGTGATGGTACAAAACTGATGTTAGACCTACGACACAAGGGTTAGACACATAGCATGGTTTGAGTTTGGTGTGGAACTGCCAGTCCCTTTATCTCCTTTAATTTTTGCTTCGTATTCCTGTTTTCTTTTCCTGTTCCCAGTAGTTTTCTTTAGTTTTGAAGTTGTATTTGAAAATTGTAAGTGCCGCTCTTGGTGTAAGCCAGATGACCTTGTGTCTTCTTACACCAAGAGCGGTACAGTATTAACGTATTTCAGTTTCTTTTAATGTTAATTTATTATGAATAAAAAAATGAAAATGAAATAAAATGGCTAATTGCTCTGATAATTTAAAATGCTGATAAAAATTTATTCAGATTTGCGGACCCCTTGTTTGTTCTTTAAAGAGCTTGATTCATTTCATTTCATTTTTATTTATTTAGGCACGGTACCCCCGTCAGTCCATGAGAACTGCTTTTCAGGGGGCCGTGGCATTTCATTTCATTTTTATTTATTTAGGCACGGTAGCCCCGTCACATTGATCAAACTAGTGCTCAATAAGTAACTGCATTATATATTATACTTTTAGAAATTGTTTCATCTGTTTTGCTAGGATAAGCAGGTCGATCAATATTTGAGTTTAAAGTGCATGCGACCTCAAATTTTCGACCTCCCTTAATAGTAATGAAATCAAAGATCATTTTATGGTGATCATTTTGGTATATAACAATGCTGACAATAACATCCTTAATATGGGTTGCAACGGTCCGTAACTGTGGGTTTTCTTGGAAAGTTTTGATTGGTAATTCCATACCTGGCAAATTCTGAAAACGGTAGACTTCGCAGAGATGGAAATGCAGTTCCCAATCAAACACCAGATTCTTCAAAACAGCAGGTTCCAGCTGTATCCTGGCGAAGACGAGGTTTCCAGTTGAAAAACATGAAGACGAGTCTGGTGCTTGGCAAAAAGAGTAAAGTTGCCTATTACCGTAGCAACGCGAGCAAAGTCGCCTCGTTTTCTGAGTTCTGCAACTGAAATCGAGAATCTCTCCAAAGTCTGCAAAACCCTCTGCCTTTTGGAGCAGAAGGCTCAGCAGGCCTGCCAAACCTGCCGTTTTTGGAATACACCTTTTCAACTAGCAGCCTCGTTTTGGAAATTTTTGAAAATTTCTCGATACTAAATTTTTGACCATGGATTTTGATTCAGCACCCCAAGTTTAGTTTAATTCCAAATTTTCATATTCCTAGAGTATGTGATTTCGATTTTATGGCGATAATAACTCTGAGAATTTATAAGGGATTTGACCGTCAAAATCGTTCGGGGTGAAAATTTACACCTCAGTCATTATTCACGGTCAAATCCTTTTTAGATTTTCAAATTTGTTATCCTCATAAAATTAAATTCGTTAGCACTAAGGTCATGAAAATTTGTAATTAGTCTAAAATTAGGGTGCTGAATGTGAATATGGGGTCTGAAATTTCATACGACGCAAGCTAAAGAAATTTCAAAAAATTTCAAAAAGAGGTCGCTTGGTTGAAAAGGTGTATTTGGAATTGGAGAGTCAATAAAACACAAACTCCGTGTCTTCCAAGTCTAACGTTTTCAGAATTGGTACCCATCAAACACACCCTAAAACTGGGAGGCTGTATAAGATAATGTCACTACCTTATTAGATCTGCTCCTTAGGTTTAGAAAGATTTAAAGTTTGCTTCAAAAGTTTTGAAAGGCATAGAGAGTCAACTTACGTGACTACTTCCAGCATACCCAAAGGTTGAGATTCTGAAGTACGGAGCATCTGGTGACATCAATATTTGGATGAAGTCACTTGTCATGTCCAACTCAGCAAATGCATCTTTGAGTGCAACAGACTATAGTGAAGATCAGAAGAATATCACTGTATGTTATACACGCAAAAAGGCTTGTCTTTAAGAAATCATTGTTAACATGTAGTAAGTAATTCTAGGCAAGAGACCATGTTGATGCGCACAAGGTCTGTCTTGTGTGACTGATGTGAGATCTTGAATTACTTTAAATGTACACAGGCAAATTGTGACTTGTTGCGGCAGTAAGTTGTCTTAAGACAGTTTCAGATTAATCTTTACGCAAAAAAGTTAATAACTAGGAGCATCAATCTATTTCACAGGGGCTAGTCAATTTGTATCAGTTTTGGTTCTATCTTATGTAGAATGGTTTTTAAAAAACTATGCCATGGAGAGTAGGCCTGTCCATCGACCTTCGATTAATCGAATAATCGAAGGGGTTCCGATTAATCGAATAGCATTTGGCCTAACCGATTAATCGAAGAGTGCCGATTATTCGATTAGTGGCATATGATCGACTAATCTGATGCATGTAATAGTCGACTTTGCTGCACTAATCGAATCTGCGTCACTATTCGACTTTCATTCATAATCGGTTCTGTGCTAACATTGTGCAACTAATCGACTTTCATTCATACGCAACTGAGCAATCGAGCATTGCAAAAAGCCATTTTGGAAACAAAAGCCGGTGCCCGCCTTGCAGACAATAATCGATCATGCAGATGTTTGGTTGTTGGCCTTTGCAGTTACTGCAGAAAACAGCTCATTTTGCTCATTTTCCTGTACAATTTCGTGGTCTTGATATCATAAAACTGCAATCCTCTTTCTTTATGCTTCACTCAAACTCATTTCACTCACTTGTTCATGATTGTTGTTCAGATTGTTGTGATCATGGCTCTGTTGTGATTTACGTAAAATTTTGAGATAAAATGACAACTCTATGATGACGTCATATGTTGTACGATTAATCGATTAATCGGATATTTCGCAAGCGATTAATCGATTAGTAAAATGTCAGTGGATGGACAGGCCTAATGGAGAGCATAAAGCTCAAACCTTTAAAAAAGTAGATGTAAAATTCTATTTAATTTTTCTTTGAATTAAAATGCTTGAGAGGAACTTTGGGTTATTTGTTGTAAATTTGCATAAGAAATTTTTTGGCTCCTTGATTAATTTCAAAACGGAGGCATTCATTAATTTTGAGGCTGTGGCATCATCAAATTTCTAAATCTTTAGGCAGAAGAGGTACAGATTTCAGCTTGCAACCATATTGTTGGCTTCACAAACTATGGTTTTCTTGAAGATTGCATCAAGTTTCCTTGTTTAATTTAAGATTTACACCGGTTTTGATTTCTTCAAAATCTTTGATGAATTTTGCAAAAATAACCCAATGCCACCATTTTGAAAATGATAAAGGTATAAAAAATGCCCATTGCAGATTTACAGCAAATTACCCAAAGTTTCTTGCAAGCATTCAAAGAAAAATGCTATACAATTTTACACCAACCTTTTTACCGATTTGAAAGATTTGTGCCCTGTACTTTCCTAAAGTAAAAGGAACAAAATGTCAGAAGAAAACATGTGCTGAAGTATGCCAAATCAATGAAATTTGCAGTCATTTTCATGAGAAAAATGGCATGCATTCAGCATTTTGCACCCAATGATCACTTTGACACACACTGGCAACAATGTGTGAAAAATGTTGCTGATGTTTGGTATGCTTTGAAACATAAACAGATGTGTAATATAAAGTAGGTATGCTTAGAAGATCAGTGTACATAGTTTCAAACTTATGTGCAAGTATCAAATTCCCTGAAACTTGAAGATACTGTGGTAAGCACTTGATGATGGTTTTTGGGTTTGCGACAAATTGCACCAGTACATACTTTAATCTACATGTATAATTGCGTATTTTATGAGAGGAAGGTTTTGCCATGCCATGTGGTGCCATGCTGAGTTGCATTACAGTCAAGGCAAGAGTAGTGTGACTGACTGAAATAGATTATGCAAATATTAATCATATAATAATCAAATCTTGATTTTCAAGAATCAAATAATGATAATGTTTTCATTCAACTGACCACCCTGGAAAATAGTTCAGCGGATGTGTGTGCTTAAGGAAGATGAGGGCCTTACACCACATGTCACATCATTATTCCAATTATTATTCGAATAATAATCCATTAATGATTTGGAAGAATCAAATATTTTAGGATTATACTGGTCACACTTCCCTTGCTTTGACTATAAAGCACGCACAATATTTGACTTTTAAAAAATTTCCCACTTGACTTCAGACAATTCTGTTGGTAAAAAACGTAATAAAGAAATGAAAATTTGGTCATCTTCCCTCCAAAAAACATAGATAAGATTATAATAGGTCTGTGAGTATGGTCCAGCACAGCACAACTGAAATTGGTTTTAGAAGTTGCACCAGGTCCAGCAAGACAAGAGGTGATAAGTCTCAGGTTGGTTCTATCAAGTTGTGCAATGCCAAACCAAACAAAATTGGTCAAAATTCACCAGATTTGGCAAAGCCTAGCACAGCTTATGAAGCTACTCTAATTAGATAGATTTCCCAAAGAGAAAGAATGAGGATTTCATGTCTTACCATCATAATAATCTTATTCTCGACATCTGCTCCTGAAAAGTCAAAATCTAAAAGATCTTCTGGTTCTTGTGTTTTTATACTGCAATCTGTCAATATTCCAGCATCTTCTACCAACCTGAAAGAATATGAAGCATCTCTGTAAATTTCTTCTTCGTTCAAATGCAATGCATTTTCATCAATCTTAAACATAATGTATACACTCCAGAACTTCATGTACCATTTTCCAATTTCTGGAAATCTATTGCTCTATCAAGGCGTATTTTGAGAAAAAAGACCTGGGATTTGTAAAATTATACTCCAAGAGATAAAATTTTGTGTTATAATGATAATTATCATATAAATTTTGCTGATGGGCTAGAAGGCCAAGACCTATAAAGCCCTAATTGTCTGTGACTACTAATCTATAGTAGTTTAGTTGTAGGCCCCGTTTACATGATACCTTTTTCATTTCATATCGGATTGAGTAAGGCAATCTGATAGGAAAATTTCTCCTGTTTACACAATGCCGTTTTAATTTCATATCGGATTGGTTTCATGCCACTTTCAGAGCGTTTTCATTTGAAAACGCAAAAACGGTATGAAGCATATTGGATTGGTGCGTTCTCGTGTAATCAGGAGGCCAATCCGATATGGAATGAAAATGGTATCATGTAAACAGAAGGCCAATCCGATATGAAACCAATCCGATATGAAATGAAAATGGTATTGTGTAAACAGGGCATTAATTCAAATTTTGAATCCCTACTTGGGCAGTCAAAAAGTTTTTCAAAAGTTATCACATCACTTTCTTTCACAACATTTACTGGCAAGCAGTCCACGCTTAAAAAATTCAATGAGAATAAAATTTCATTCTCAAAACTAATCTCCATTTATTCACCAGTATTTAGTATTATATGACCTCTTGTCTTTTGTGATTGATCTTGAAAAACTTTGAGGGGTCAGTGTCAATGAGGCCATGAAATATTTGTAAGTTGTGATCAAGTCACCATGCTTTCTTCTGTACTGAAGAATTGGCAGCGTTTATGTTTTGTAATTTTCCATTATATGTTAATTGGCTGATGCCTTAAACAAGCTTTATATTCTTTTTTTAATGGCTTCTAGTTGTTTTACGTGTTCCATATGGATTCCCTACAGAGAGAGACGTTTCTACCTAAGGTCTGACGATACCTTTGTAAAGACCGATGAACACATTTCTGTCTATGTAAGTCATTTTTCTCTTGACTGACATAAGCAGTGCAGTGGCTTTTTTAGATATTCCTGCAAAATGTTTATTGAATATTTGCTCGCTATATCCAATACCACTCCAAGCTCTTTCATTCATGTTTGTTTCTGTATTATCATGAGAAGACAGGAAGTGATCCAATTGATCAAAACAACAAATAGAATTTGTTTTATTGGTTGGAACTTAGCCTGGTTTAGATAGAGCTAGTTTCACTCTATCAGAGTGTGCATGAGGTATTACATACCAGGGGTAGATCCAGGCCTGAAGTGGGGGGGGGGGGTAACTTGGAGAGTGGACACAAAACTAAAAGAAGGAGTATGGTGAGCAAAAACTTTTGAGCTTCTACTCTAGAAAAATTCTCTGGTGTTTTTTACCAAACAGTGCCTTAGTTTATATGCTTTCTGACATTCAGAATGAAACACTGCAAAAAGAATGCATCAAGTCAGGATAAGGGGCACTCTTCTTGCCAAAAGGGGGTGCCAAACTGACTTTTTATCATGAAGGGGGGGCAGTTTCCCCCCATTTCCCCCTAAATCTGCCATTGCTACATGCTTGCTGATCTCAAACTTTTAAGTGTCTTCTTTACACAAGATACTGTATTGCTAATAATCCTACTTGATAAAAGAATACATACATAAGTTTTAAAGGTGAGCCATGCCCTCTGTAACACATCTTCAAAGCTGTAAATGATCCAGTATCTTTGCTGCTGCCAAAAATATTCAGACATTCCTATAAATTCATAAAGTACTGTCAGGCCAGACTGCTAACTATGTTGTGTGCGCTGAAGATCTTCCATGCGTAATTCCAGGAAGAACAATAGTTTACCATCTAAAACAATGGCCAGGCGCACATTTTCCATACGCACTTTGCAAAGTTATCAGTCTGGCTCTCAGGGGCAGGCAAGGCAAAATAAAGGATCTAAGGTATTTCTTTATCATCAGTTGCCTGTGGACTGCCATATAAGATCATCCATTATGGCCAAGAGAGAAGTCAGATGAATGGTAAAGAAGAAGGAACTTCAACAGAAGCTGAGGTATTTCCTTCTTATATGAATCAGGAGAACTTATTTCCTTTATCTCTCAAATTTCAAAATCTTTTGATCAAAAATTAAAACATCCAACAACAAGAAACAACAGAGATTTCTTTGCAATTCTTTGATATTTTTGAAACAAAATTTGATAACATTAAAGAGTTTGTACAAGGCTAAAAGCCTGCATTTGCACAGAGCAGAAAAATGTAAAAATAGCCCATTAAAATTGGTAGCCCACACATGTTGTTAATAATCCATTGCTGAAGAAATAATGCTGTGTTTGTGCATTTTCTTTAAAATGAACTTCAATCCTGCAGAAGCAAAGAAGCTGGAATGGGTTAAACTTCCAGATTTAACTTTCTATGGAAGGAGGCCATACATAGTTTGGTGCTTTTTGCCTTTAGCAAAGTCCTTCTAAATCAAAGGGCAGTCTGCCCCTTCATGAATAAAAACAGATTGATAAATATCTCTTTTGAATATTCCACAAATTAACGCTAATCTCTTTTATTTGATGAGGGCAAGGTCATTAATGCATAATTTTCATGACCATGACACTTATGCTTGAATGAATTTGTTTTGCTTGGTTAAAGCAAATTATCAAGGGGACGGACTGTCTTTAAGTTGCTTTAAGTTACTTACTAGCATCACTGCAAGATTTATTTTGAATATGGCATTTTCTTCCTTGAAAGAATATTCTTGAAACATGGCTGCTTGAACAAAAGCACTTGCTTGTACATACTTGCTGTCTTCTACAGTAATCTTCAAACCAGTCTCTGATAGAAATACTGTTGCAACCTAGGGAGAGACAAGTCATATCAGCTTCCTGGAGGGAGCTCTCTCATACCTAAATGGATATACCACTCAACAATCAACCCCTTTTGTGCTCAAAATTATGGGGATAATAATTAATGGTAAATTATGGGACAGGACATTCTACGAAAAGAAAAATATTTAGAGCTTTCTTTGAACAACTGATAATGTATGGTTTTGGCAAAATTTTTAAGGCCACAGGGTATATTTCTGGAAAAAATTGTTATGGGCATGGAAAGTTTTTTCACACAACCATCACTTCCTTAGTGTAGAAACCCCTCCAGGGTCAGTTCATGATATTGTCACTATTGCTAACAGCAAGTGATGTGGCAAGGATCCTCCCAACAACAAATAGACTGGAAAAAAGGTAGAGTCCACTGGGATGCAATGAACATGATTTAGTAGAATGTGTTGCAAAAATTTTGAATGAATTTTGTTAAAATCCTTGTTCACAGTTTTTTTACAACCACTAGCACCATCCTCCTCTACAAAGTGAGTCTTGATTTTATTTTTTGGGGGCCTGGTCTAAGTACTGATTCCAGCAATCAACATTAGGCCTAGATTTCAGATTTCATTCCCAATCAAATGCCTAGTACAATCGTTCAAGATGTATGCTTAATACAGCTATTTACGGGTACATAAACATTTAACACAATAGAGTAATATCTAACAATAATGCTAAAAATAACAAAATGTGGCATTAGTGATAAACGGAATCATAGTGAGACTACTGTCATGTTAAGCGTTTACAAGTTCATGCAGCTATCTGCTTTGCTCTATATGTTGACTTTAGACAGTTTTCAATGAATTTATTGATTGTGTGATTTTGTGATATATTTGTTTCATTCAACATAGATTTGTTCCTTGTGTCCAGAAAGTTGAATATCGGTTTCGTTGATGATATTTCATCAAATAGTTTTCTCCTCCTTTCCTCGTTATTTAAGTTACGTGTCATTAGATAATGAATTTCATCCTCCATGGTATCAAAAAAGGTACATTTACGTTCTTCTGGTTTTTTGGTGGTCTAAAATAACGCCCAATTTCGATTTACTCTGAACCTAGACTAATAGGCCTATGTCTGCTTTCAATGATTGGGCACAAATTTAAGTGTACTTTATCAATTCATCTTCCTTTATTTAATATTATCATTATTAGTAAATTGAACCACTAACCCAACCTGTGCGTAATGCCTACTAGGTTGATTTTGTACAAAATGTTATAGCTAGATAGGCCTACTAATTTTAGTTTACCCCAGTTTCGTTTACTCTGTTGAATTGTGTATCAATGGACATTACATCAACCTATTTTTCATCACTGTTTGTAATTTGTTTTGCCTTGCCTTCCCTTCTGTTATTTTCTTGCCTTATTTGTTGTGATAAGACCCTATCAAGGTACAGGTTATGTGTTTTGTGGGCCCTACACTCAGCGACCGATAAGGTGGGGAGATCAGCGTGCCACTTACGTCTTTGAAATGGATCGCTTTCAAGACGTTTGTCAAGTTTCTTGCATTATCCATTCGACCAACGAATATATACCCTTCACTTTCTTCTGATTCTTCCATCCTTTGCGACATATTGCCTTCAGGAACTGGCATCACTTCGGGTTTCGTTTGCTTCCTCGAGGAACGTTCGTCCACTTCTGGCTAGGCCACCTCAGAATGGAAAGGAAAGGGACTGGGGCGAGGCAGTTTTGAAATTGGCGCGAAAATGATGGCGTAAGCAGCAGTCTTCAAAACAAATATATGGTTGTAAGGTAATGTCTTCTGTGAAGAAATTTCAGAGCGAAAAGATGGATAACACGAATAATGACATGATTACAATCAGTAGAAAGATTTTAGAAGATGCGGTAATGTTATCTTCAATTGTCTTGACGGTTTCCTGTCCTCATCTCGCTGTGCTATTCTTAATAACTTCTTTTATCCAATCCACAACAACAATAAAATTTAGACCCAGCCTATCAACAAGGCCTATAAAGCGCAACATAAGCATATTAGGAGGAAGACTGACTGATATAGTTGAAAGCTGCTCAGTGCAAGGTTAACAATATAGTCCAAACCATCATTCTAATGACTATATTGACTATGACTATGACTTGTATCGTTTCATTGAGTAGGCTCATAGAGGCGTGTACTGGATCCATCTTTGTCAAGATATTCCCTTCAAAATTTCCTATTTCTGTAGCGTCGGGTAAAAAAGTGCGAACTCGTTTTAAAATGCAATTACTGTACTGCCATTTGCTTTCCTTACAGCAATTAAAAAATCTGACCTTAGAGAATTCTTCAAAAGTTTGACTTTATCAAGGCTCCAAAAAGGGTTCGCCTCTGCATTCCTGAAGGCTCATCAACTTTATGCCTTTACTTACTGCCTTGACAGATGAAAACGACAAAGCAGCTTAAGTCTAACACCGAACAAATCTCTGGTGTTATAAAGGAAGAACTAGGTGAGATCGAAAAGTTGAAGAGAGATGCTGGGCAATGGAGAATCATGGTAAGAGCTTAGATATATAAGTTCTGAATTGCATTTCTAAATTCGAAGATTTTAAGTTCACGATTTTTAATGGTTACATCTTTGCACCAGTTTTTCTTTCAAGTTTTTTTGTCAAGGGGAAATAATTGATCAGATCTTGAATGGGAGTTAATGATTATACTGTCACTAAAACTAACTCTTTGAATTTTCAGCAAAGCAAACTGGAGTCTGGAAGCCATGTTTTGGTCAACAGACTAGACATCGAGAGACTAATAACTGAGGCAATGCAGATAAAAGAATATCTTCCGAAAGTAAGTAACATTTTCAAATGACAATGTGCATTCAATCTCTAATTAGAAAATTTAACGATTTCTTGTTTATGATTCTGACTGCATTTGTTACATGAATTGCTGGAAATAGATTATTTATCGTGCATTGTAGCAACTTGTATTTACGAAGAGAATTGAATTGAATTGGATTTAGAAGTCTGTTCGTTTTAGAATAAGACAACTTTCCATTTTTTGTTTTTAAGGTACTGAAGAAAGATTACTACACTGCCTATGCAAGACTGGACAAAGTTGAATCAGGTTACCTTATAGTTCTAAATTTTGTTCTGAAAAAAGTTAAACTTGAGACTTCATCCCACTTTTGCCAGCTTTACTTGTTTCCAGCATGTCAGGGTTCATACCTCATGAAATGAGGAATGATTCTAGAAAACTATGCAGAATATGATATTTTAATGCCATTCAAACTTTAATTGCATGCAGAGGCATTTTGACATCAAAACCTTCTCTACATAGAAGTTTGTGATATTGTACTGAAATGATAATAACTCTTCCCATTCTTTATGAGAAACTGGTTTATAAGAAACTGGCAATAAGACGGCCAAAATTTTAAGAAACTATATTACTATGTCTGAGAAGTACTAAGAAACTTTTACATGTCAAAAGCATGGATATGATAGCAAATATATCGTTGAGCCCTTATTTTCCACAAACAGTAACTAAACATTTGTGTTTTCAACATGATGGGACACTGTTTAGTCCTACATGATGCTTTAAATGTCAAGAAACATACAACAGTGTTAGCAACCACATTGATAATTCTGCATTCAAAAAATGAGAAACCAATTAAGAAATTTTTAGTACTATGGCCTGATCCTAGATTCTTATAATAAAAGACGTGAATGCCAATAACTAGTGCCATAGACTTTTTTGGTACGCTAGCTTATTATTGAATAACACCATCCACACAACTTAGTCATTTGTAAGTCTTACGCTTTTCAGATGCAACGAAACTTAAAGCAGAAAAGACGAAGATTTCTGGCGAGCTCGACAGGATGACCAAAAAGTATAAAGCTACTCTTGGAGACTTGGAACACGAAAGACAGGTGCTGGCTTCATAAATATCTTTCCAACGTTTGTTTCATTTCAGAATTCGATTTTTCTTAACTACTAGTAGGATTAACTCACAACATAGCATAGTCCCAATTATTGCAACAACAACAACAACAACAATTACAATAACAAAACATTTTTCATCTTTGCTCAAAGTGGCACAATACAATATATTCCATACCTTTGATGAGGAAATGAACAGGCTCAGTGCTGGTGAGCCTCCAGGAATTCCCTAGAGGAGGCTCAGAAACAATTGTACCGATGCGCATGACAGTGTGAGCTCCAGCATTGATTCGCTATCAACAAAGCTGAAACACTATCTGTCAAAATAAACGGGTAAATACTTCGACTCCCCAAAGAATCTACTCATGAAATCGGGGGGGGGGGGCAGAGAGGTGGGAAAATTCGTCTCAATTCTCAATGTGAAAGCCTTGAGTCGTTTGAGCGTCCACAAGTCTATCAATAGCGATAACTGCGAACATGTAATCAGTCCACTTGCATGAATATATCACATTTTCCCTTCGCTGTCTTTAGCTTTAATGTTCTTCCGTAACATTGAGTAAACTAATAGGAAAATTTGGCTCCCATTGCCTAATAGTTGAGCTTTCTTGTCAACTCCAACCGATCATTACTTTATTTAAATATCTCTAGCCCTGAGAAATTGGACTCAAATCCTCTTGTTTTATGTCTTCTTTTCTGTTTGCAGGAAAAAGCTGAACTAAGGGTTAGTTACAATGTTTACTTGTGATCTCTACGTGAAGAATTGTTATTAGCAATTAGCAGCATGATCTGTTTTGATGATTTTCAGCAATTCAACAAAATGAGCTCTATCTAAAAGTGTTGTATGCTAAGCAATTCATATAATTTTCCACTATTAGGTCAGCGATAAAAACCAAACATGCTCAGTGGATCACTGGGATTACTATTTAGTTGCAGAAGCATGTTTTCAAGACTAGTCAGCTTCTTGTAAATCAATATTCGTTTTGACCCTAAGAAAGAAGAACAGGAGGTCTTGGATTGGCAAGGGAGAATGATGGATTCTAAGATTATTGTTTCTACTCTAAGTTTGCCTTTTTTAAATTGATCTACCTGGCAAAGGGCTTCATTTATGCAAATTCTATGCTCTGAGTACCTTGTACCTCTAAGTTTGGAAAAAAAGACACGCCACAAACTTCATTTTCAAAGCTCGCCGCATTTTCTAGCTTTCTTCAAAGTCATCAGGCACGGTCATCGGTTAGTCTATTTTCAAAATGTCTTTCACTTCAATGCTGTCTAGTAGCTTCTCGTTTTCTTTAACTTACTCTATCATTTCGTGTCAACAGCGCACTGTCGAAGAACTGAACGAGATAAACGCACAACAATCCGACTATTGTTCTCGAATGGGTTCAGCAAGCTGCACTCTTCTGTGGAGACTGTCGCAAAGGGATGATTGCATGGAAACTCTTGTCGCAGGGGTAAGATCTTACAATATACACAATCTATCAAGCAGGAAAGTAGTAAAAACCATGTGTTGACGCTAAAGAGTTAGTTTACACAAAAGCATTTGTTATTGTATTTCCACCAGGTCTGCGAAAGACTGCGTTCGTTTCTCCTTCGCAGCATCTTAATGTGGTTTACGCCTACGCAGAAGTACCTATGCACTGATTGACTAAGGAATAGACTTAGAGCAAGTCTAGGACTGCAAAGGCAGGCAGCTTGCTAGCAATGCCTTTCCAGTTAACATACAGTAAAACAGAATAACCAAACAGTGCAAAAGTCATCAAACTACCTGTGATATTTACTGTGAGATTCTGCAAAATCGTTTTGGAAAGACATGTAAAAGCCACTGAAAAAACATGCAAAATATGATGCCTCCCTCAAGATTTCAAGCGATTTACAGTAGCTGCTTTCACGTAGACAATTGTTACAGTAAAGCATCTAGGCTTTGCTCAGAGTGATAGGAGCACAATCTTTCTAACCCTACCTTCTCCAGCTTCAGCGTATGACTTCTAATTTCAGACCCAAACTGAAGAATTCATACAACTCGTTTGCCATACAGTAGAAAGCTTTGCACTTACGCTATCAGATGCTGATCACCATGACTACGAAGATAGTTCTGGTGAACTGAAATTTGTTCTAGCCCTCTGTGGAGTAGCAACAAACATCGCAGCGTCTCCGTACGGACGTGAATTCCTCATGACAAATAGTAATGGGAAGAAGTTAGTCATTTCAATTCTCAACACAATCTGCCAGCTTCCACCTAAAAGAAAACAAGAAATGAAGATAAGGAATTTATGCCTAAAGTTTCTCTATAATGTAAGGTAACCGTAACACTTGTTTGTCTTTGCAATTACACGTACTAATTCATTTTACAGTAACTATAACGAGGGTACGACAATAAGAAAGGCTACATGTTTCGTTGTTCCTCCGAGTTTCACGCTACACAGCGATTACAGTAACTAAGAATTTTGCAAAACGCAGGAAGCTTCCTCAAATTTCCTTCTCGGGTAAAAAGACTTTCAGAAAACTTCTTTCTATATGTCTTTGTGTCCAACCAATTAGCATCGTACATTGATAAAACAATGCATAAAGACCCATTACTAGAAGGTTTTGTTTATGTAACTTGTACATGTAAAGCGCACACAAATTTCTAGACATAACTAAAGCAATAGAGTACAAGAAAAACTGGTAAATACAGTTAGCAGTTCCTGGACCAAAGAAGAAAACTGCTTTTCAGATAATGAATCAAGTCACCATGAATAATGTTGATCCGACAGGTCAATCACCCAAAAGTAACTTACAAAAAAATATGTAAATTCTAGAGATACCTCCTTTGACCTCATACGTCCGTCCAAATTTTGATCTTGAAATTCAAATGAAGAGTTATCATACATTGCAATCAAAACGGAAGTAGCGTACTAACTATGTTTTTCAGAATTCAAATACAGCCGTATCTTGATCGAATTTTGTTTTCTTTGCATGATAAAATCCTTGAATATTTTATCAAGTTATTCATTGAGGTTTCCAGGGCAAAGCATTCCTGTTGAAATCCAACTATGCTCCACCCAACGGAAGCAATATTTGAAGAAAGCGGAGGCACACAGTAAAGTAATATTTGAATAAACATCCAATCATGGAAAAGTTAATTAAAACAATCTTTTACTTCAGATGGTACGCTTCTTCCACTTTGACTGTAAGGTGGATAGGAAATTGTATTTACAGTGAAAGCGGAAGGGGCGTACCAACTATGTTGTCAAAATTATTCAAAATGGAATTGAATTTTCATTGGATTTTGCTTTCACTGCATAAAGAGATCATTGAACATTCGTATTCATTGTGTGGTTTCCAAGGAAAGGAACTTCTGGAAGCAAGAGTCGAATCGGATGGAAGCCAATAACAAAGCTACGATCGAATAGTCATCCAATCATGAAAATCTCTTTCAAATAATCTTCCAATTTACATGGTACGCTTCTTCCATTTCACTGTAAATAAAACTTAGTGGCATAACTGAACGCAAGTCAGACCTTTCTTATGTTGCAGCATTAATCAACAAGGGATCAAGTTTCTGTCAAAGAAATCAAGTCTCATTCAAACGCTAACAGCCATCATTGAAGGTAAGAAATTTCAGCTTAGGAACATAAGGCTGCATTCACATTTCACAATCTTTTGTAGGCGCGCGCAAAAATATTGTGCAATCTGAACACTTTAAGGTATTAGTATGGCGGATTTCTGCACGAGCGTTTAAGCGCTTTCAAAAGATTGTGCAATGTGAACGCAGCCTAACGCAACCACACTATAGTTATTTTGCTTACCAGCAAAGAGTAAGGAGCCAACAGAAACATACTTAATCTTTCTAGACTTTTAACATGAAAACTATTCAGATGAGCAGTTTTTAAATAAGTCTTAAAGATAGCAGCAGAGTATAGTTTTTCCCACATTAGTTTTTCTAACATGGAAAAGATTAGAGTGTTACATCAAGTTGTGCTATTGCTTCATATCTGATAGAAAAACTTGATTATTTTTCATTTCCTTTCTTTCTCATTCTCATTTTAGTGGATGTAAACTTGGAGAATCGTGTTTTATCTGCGAGGTAAGGTTAAACAGCTTAACATTTCTGTATGCAACAATATCACCGAGTTATTGTGAATGCAGTAAAAACCCGCGTATAAGAACGCGATTAAGAATCCACAAGCTGAAGTATTGAAATCAGACCCTCCTTGATATAGGTTCTTACTTCTAAAGATCCTCAAACTAAGTTATTGTTGGGGAGACAAGATACGCTTTGTCCGAGGAACCAAATATGTCCCCCCCCCATGCAGTGGGCCAAAGCTCATGCGCCCGTCAGAGCTTGAACCCCAAAACGCTACTGCGCATGAACTATAACCTACTGCACGGGGGGACAAATAAGTTTCCTCAGACAAAGCATATGTCGTCTCCCCAACAAATTAAAACTCCAGTTGTTTGGTCGTTGAGCCTGCGCAAAGTGGTGATACCATATGTGCATATTGCAAAGAACTCAAAAATACATTGAAGGCTTTTCATAGGATTCTACGGTATAAAATTTCTGATTCTTCCACAAACTTCTGTGGTGAAGAAGACCTTATGAACTCAAGTGCCGTGAACTGACAGCAAATAGTAGGCTTGAAGTCTGAATCTGACAGCCTCATTTTTCATTAAATACTCACTCTATAGGAACTTAGTCAGGCTGACTTGCAACATTGTAGGCTCTAAAATGCGGGTGTTTACTATATTCTAACATCTCAGTCTCGAAAAGTTTTATAGAGTCATCAACAATTGAAATTATCACTAACTTGTTACAATGAGCAATAGGAATTTTAAATTCATAATCTCAGAAGAAAGGGTTACTTGACTAAGTTTCCAATTAATGTATCGTTACTTGGAATCTTACATTGCTACTTGTTAACAAAGTTTTTGCCAGGATTTGCTATCTGAAATGCTTAATTTCCATTGTTTTACCTGCCAATAGGCTCATCCAATCCCTGATGCTAGAATCTGAAAATGAAAGCATATGCTATGAAGTTGCAAAACTGGTATGATATAAAAATCGTCATTGTTTGAAGAATAAAAAATATTAGATATATGCATTTTAAAAGGTATGTAAGCATATAAAATGGCTTAAGCCACTTGCGGCCAACATTTAGCCTATCAGGTATCAGAATTTTCTTTCGACGTAGATCAGTTAAGGGTCGGTTATGTATCAATTTTGTCCTCGCTTAGCATCATTCCGGACCTTAATGGGTGGGGGTCGGGGTGGGGAAGGAGTCAACAGCTTTCAAGAACAATGACGCTAAGAACAAAGATTATTTTCATCGATGTTAGTGAAAGTATATTTCTGTAATCTTATAACTTATGAAGACTGTAATTACTTATCGAGTGTTCACACGATGCCGTTTTCAAGCTGTACCGGTTAGATTACCGGTTTCAAAATCTGCAGGCAAAAATTGTACCGTTTTCGTGCGAACGGGAGACCTATCCGTCGAATCTTTCACCGCTTTCAAATTTTGCCGGCATCGTGTGAACACAGTCTTCGGCTGCGTTCATACGAAGCCGGCTCATTTTGAAAACGGTGAAAAATGTGACGGTAGCAAAATTTGAGCTAGCGTTCACACGATGCCGGAACAATTTGAAAATGATAGGAGATTTAAAGGTAAAAACTCTTTGCAAGACTTTGATGCCAAAGAAATGTACATACACTCTAAGAATCGATCAGTCGCGTTCCAAAAGCATCGAAAAATGTCCTGTGGTTATCTTTTTCGAGTATTCACACGATGCTGTTTCCAAAATGTACTGGTTGTAGTTACGTTTTCAAAATCTACCGTTTTCAAAATCTGCCGGCAAAAAATGTGCCGTTTTCGTGTGAACGGGAGACCTATCCGTCACATTTTTCACCGCTTTCCAAATGTTCCGGCATCGTATGAGCGCTGTCTTAGTCTCAATACCATGAAAATCTTATGATTTCTAGCTTCCAATCGATGAAATGAGGAACATTGCAGTCAATGCTAATGGAGAGGTAAGCACAAAATAAAACTAAACTTACAAGGATGACCAATATATGTTCCGTTCTAATGATGATAATCTTAGTGTTCAATGTCTCTGACTCACCACAGTCGTTCACCTCAATCGTGCCCTTGTCACTTGTGAAGATAGCTTTCCACACAATCGCATCAACATCAATGTCAAAGTTGCTCGACTCGCCTCACAGTTGTCGTGCTACAACTGTTGGCCAAAAGTTGCCTTGTTGTTCTACAGTGCAAACAGCACTGCTATTCTTCAAAAGTTTATACTGAGACGACTCGAGGGCTTACTAAGCTGCTATGAGACTGTCAAGATCGAAAAGCGACGTTCAAAGATCCTCACTTTTTGAGATTTCATTTCAAATCGATTCTAAACGTAGTCGTTGGAAGGCGTTAGCTCCAGTTGAGTTGTATCTAATTTTCCGATCACTCCAAAGACTTCGTCACTGTCTTCTATTTTGCAGTTGCAAGAAGCATTATTGGAGCTTATCAATGACATCAAGTTCTTTCAACGAGAGCAATGAAGAAGTGCATCAAATTAGCAGCAAAACTGAACGACATCATTCAACATTTGTTATTTCAGAAGGCACGGGTGGTTAGACACTGCAGTTGTGCTTCATTGCCGCTGCTTTGTTCTTGCAGAGGCAAAATTATTTACTACAACGAAGGAGCTAGCTTGAGAAACTTCGATACCTTCTCCGCAGAAAGATATACAATTTCCTCCGCAGATGCATATATAATAAACCATAACTTCGTTGTCTAACTACCCATGAGATAAGGAGGTTGATAGTATTGCCTCCAACAAAAATGATACCATTGTAAAAGCATTTAGCATGTGGGGTATTTAGTATTTGCGTCACATCTCTACTGTGTTTGAATCACTATTGATCACACCACTAAATTCTGTTTATTTCATCAATAACAGCTTACATACCCGAAACTCCTTTATTTGTTCACCGTAAAATTGTCCAAGTATTCCTTGTTGATTTATGTCTTACCTCAAAATGATAAAATGCCAAGAAGATAACCTTTATTAATCTTCGCTTTTCCTTGTCTGAAAGTTTACTTCATCAAATTTTGATGGGGCACTTCTTGGACAGTCATCTGATATCGGGTGAGGCAGAAAAGGCGCCCTGTTTTGAAAATTCATAGCATCGAGACTGTTTCACAAATTTGAATGATTAAACTTTTAGCTAGAAGACAAGAGACAAGTATTTTTTTGTGATTTTTCTCGCTATCTCACGAGAACTGGAAACATAGGTAAATTCAACCTTATAACAATTTCATAGTTGCAAAATGACTGCAAATGGGTCTGAAACATTGATCAAATTGTAAGGACTCTCCTTACACAGATCACAGCGCAATGGGCGTTTCACTTCTCTCAAGAATTATAAGAAGTCAATTTTCAAACATATACCCAATATTTCAAGTTCCATGGCAAAACGTGTACAGTGGATATCTCTCACCCATGAACGATTGCATTTTCTTTATTGATCTGTGCAATGATTCATTTATGATTTGATCCAGGTTTTAGGCCCTATTTTAGTCATTTAGCAACTACGAAATTTTTATAAACTTGAATCTATCTATAATTCTAATGCTCATGAAACAGCGAGAAAAATCACAACAATACTTTGATCTTTTAGCTTTTAACTAGAAATCGAATCATTTAAATATGTGACGTACTCTTGATGCTATGAATTTTCAAAAGTGGGAACTCCTCTCTGGCTCATCCGGTAGTTTGGGGACATACCGTCAAAATGAAATGCTTGCAAAGGTTCATATCGTTATCCCAATCGAAAAACAAACTGTGTCAGGCCTCAGAAATCATTTTCCTTTCCTCGATAGCACTTCTCTAACGCAAGATATTGAGATGGACGTTTGGACCGATTTCAGTTATAATACCCTACTATTTCTATGCTTCGTTGATGGCGAACAAGAGTTGCGAAGTTTCGTTATTGTCCGCAGGTTGGTCGTCGGCGAGTATTGATGGCTTCGTTGCGTGTCGCTCTTAGAATTGAGTTTGAGCAACCTGAGGTATTGGTTCATTCATGTGTCCACGATCGACTACGACCAAGAGCAATGATCGGCTCTAACGACAATTCTCGTTTTTTGTCTTGGGTTCAAATTCCAGGATATGACTGAGTTCTCGGCCTGTCGTTTGTGGCCGGATTCAAAGTAGCTTTATTCAAGTTGCAGAGATGAATGTTTGTTTTAAACGCAAACAACGCAGATCGCCGAGATGCGGTTTTTCCCGCGGAACGCCCCTTTAATCTTCGCAAAATTGATCACAGGACGGAAAAAAGACAAAAAAAACATATGGAAATACATTAACAATGTCACAATAGGAGAATAAATTACATTCCTGTGAAATTTTCAACTCTCATGTTCACCAAAAATAAGCTTTTAAGCATAATTCAGCAGCAAAATAAACACTAGCAGCAAATTCTGTCAACGATGACAATGACCAACTCTTAACTTTAGATAACCCAGAAAAAACCCATATACAAGGGCACCACTTCAAACATAGAACAGACGACAATTCAAACAATATGCTTTAATTAAAGTTAGCAATGGGTGATACCTAAAAGTTACAGGAAAGATGCTACAGGGTTTCAAACCAAATTCTTAGTTCATGTAAATTCATTGTCACTTAAAAACCATGGCTAACATCTGACAAAGCAAGGCTTGTCCGGTTTGTTTGCTTTCAAACTTTGAACCATCTGGGCAGCTCAAGAAGTTGTTCAAATGTGAATACAGCTTAAAGGTGACAAGCAGGATGAATAAGGGCTAACAGAAATGATGAGTATTGGCATGCACACAAGCCAAGGGATTACAGGGTGCATTGGGTATTCCTCCATTCTAGTTGCTGAAAGATGTGTTACCACCACCTGCTGCTTTTATACATGCAATTCACTTTTTGCTCAGAGCACCTCTGTCAATTTGCAGTAGAAGTTCTTGAGCATACGGCTCAAATCCTTCAAATTTTTAAAAAGGTGGGTGTAAAATTGTCTCACATTTTTCTTTGAATTTATGTGCTTGAAAGAAACTGTGAGTAATTTGCTGTAAATCTACCGTGGCAATTTTTTGATATATTGATTATTTTCAAAATGGCGGCATTTTGACTTATTTTGCAAAAATTCATCAAAAATTTTGAAGAAATTAAAATCATCGTAAATCTTAAATTAATCGAGAGAAATTGATACAATCTTCAAGATAACCAGAGTTCATGAAGGTCTTCAATATGGTTGCAAGCAGAAATCTGTTGCTCTTCTGGTTAAGGATTTAGAAACTTGATGACATCACAGCCTCAAAATTAATAAATGCCACCATTTTGAAAGTAGTCAAGTAATCAAGAAATTGCCACGGCAGATTTATTGCGAATTACCTGAAGTTCCTTTCAAGCACTTTAATTCAAAGAAAAATGTAACAGAATTTTACACCCACCTTTTTAAAAGATTTGAGCTCTATGCTAAGCTCTTGTATGTGGGTTTTTTCGGTAAACGTACCTAAGAATCATTCAGAACATTTTTGCAATTTTTGTTGCGGCCATCATAAAAATGTTTGGTTCTTCATTAGTATGAATGATTGGCAACAAATAAGCTGTCAGCAGCTCCTGCTGATGTTACCTCACCATCGTATTTCCCAAGGCATGCTTGACTGTTGAGGTAGGCACGCTTCAGTAACTCTTTCTGAGCAGCAGCAACGTTTTCTTCTTTACCTCCCCATGCTTTCAGTACAGATGCTTGCAATGCACGACCATATGAGAAGGATAAAGCCCAAGGCTTCTTTCCTGAAAATTGGAAATTTTGATTAATAAATGCACCACATGATGTGATGTTCAAGAGGGTATCAGAAAGCATATAAATTTCAAAGTATTTTACAAAAACCATAAAACCTCAGTATTGTTTGCAACCCAACAAACTGCAAACTAATAACAGCGCCTGAAATCTGCTGGTAAAAGTGAAACTTAGTGTAATTTGCCCCCCCCAAAAGATCATATGATATTGGATAGCTGTTTATAGCTTTATCAACAATTTTGTAATAAGTTAACTTTTATAATCAAATTCAGTGAAGAAGTCTGGAAAATGCTGAGAACGACAGGAACTGCAAATCCATCATCTTTATGGTGAAAAACTGTGGAGCCATTATCAATTGGCTGGGAATGGCGCACAGATTTGAATGATTCAAATTCCAGTTGAAATCTGAAAAAGTGAAGTACTTATGTGATTTTTCTTGCTGTCTTGCCACACTAGAATGTGGTGTACTATTGGTGCTACAAATTTTCATAAGTGGGAACTTTCTTCTGGCTGACCTGGTATAAAATATTGTCTGATTCAGACTCTTTTTAAAATAGGTCTATTTCTTGAGATTTCTTTCATTTCAATGTTTATAGCATTCTGTCAAGTATTTTTCTGCAATATTAAAAGTGAAATACTCCCACAGTGCCACTTCTTCCCTAAGGAGGACAAGAAATTAATATATTGAAACAAAATGAATACCTTGATATTTGTTCATGGCATTGAGATGCACTGTTGCATCAACTTCCGACTGACCTCCTGACAAGAATGTGATTCCTGGAACAGCTGCTGGGGTTGTTCTCTGGAGAGTTGTGACGGTTGCTTCAGCAATTTGCTCTGGTGTGTATTTTGTTGAGCATGACTGCCCTACAAGATCAAGTATATCTCATTACACTTTATAAGAAATTGATGATGCATTAAATTAATGCAAATTTAGAAAACTCAAGTCCCATATATTTGATTTAGTTCTTAAAGTTGGTCCTTTTTACCTGAAACACTTAAGAATTCCACATAGAGATAGGTGCAAAGGCCAAGTAAAGCAACAAGAAAGGGTTAAATTAAAATCGAAAACTTTTGGACAATCAAATTTTTTGACAAAAATTTGTCCTCAAGTTTATTTGTCTGAAATCTAATGATGACCGAAAGTTTTTTCATCCGAAAATTTTAAAATCAAATAGAAAATCACAAAGAAAAATAACATAAGATGTCAATTATATAATCAATGTTTTGCCGGTATTACTAAAGGTTTCTTGAACTTTTTATCCAACAGTTTGGTTCCTTGATTTGTTTCTTGAAAATGGTTCACATATGGCAGCACCTTTTAATTTGGTTTACAGCTCATTTTACCATTGTTCTAAATTAAATGATTAGCAAGCATTTATCCCGATGGAAAGAAAGGGCTGACATATCTGGTACCCCGTTTGGAAAACATTCATGATTTGGCCTACGCATAGTAGCAAATGAACAAAATTTGAAGGTGCAAGCTGCGAGTAGGCTTTAAAAAAGCTGCGAGTGATGCAACATTAACAATAGATATTTTGTTTTCTCATTTGAGAACCTTTTTTAGCTGCGAGTAGCAAGTTTGACACAATTTTATTGTTGCGAGTGAAAGCAAGTTTTCCAGCCTGGTCCAGCGCACAGAGCACTTAGTTTCTATTGTTTCCATTGTTTTATCAACGCACTGTCCGGTGTAAAAATATCTAAATTTCCACACTGGAACATCTAGCCAATTGGTAAAAGTTTTGAGCTCATTTTTTTCATTCAATATAAAATTTACAATTATAAATTACCTAAGACAATAACTACAAAGCACTATACCACACTACAAGGATGATACCAGGAGGAGCAAAAATATCATGACTACCCTCTGGCATTTAACATAGAACACATAAGACCTAAAATACAACTAATTATACAACACAAAATGCTATTTGGCTAATACAGAAAAAGATTTTCAGATTAGCGAAAAGGAAACTATCAAAGGAAAGGGGGGAATTTGGGGACAGGTTTTCATTACCAACTTATTCAAAACATTTGGAGGCCTGGATATATACTAGCGTTGCTGTGAGAATTTTTGCATTTGAATCAAATGATAACTGTTCATGGCCATAGAGGACAATTTTTAATAGCTCTTCATTTGAAAGATTTATCAAGCAATGAGGCAACAATGTCACGTTTACATTGCTGAGAAGATCAAGTCTATTTGCAAAATAAGTCCCGCAGAGCAGGAAATAGGAAATTGAGCTCATTTGCGCATGCATTTTGGAAAAGATAACTTCTGCATGGCCTTGCAAAGTTAGTAGTCTGGTGTTCTGGTTGTAAAAGTCACAGCTGATTAGGCCTACAAATTTGAATTATAAGCAAGGGGAAGTACCTTGTGTAACCATGTTTGGTTTCAGTAAACTTCCCTCAAGATATACATGATGATCAACAAGGGACTTGTAAACACAAGCAAGCACCCTTTCTGTCACCCTTTGAGCCACATGCAACTCGTGGGTGCCATCAATCAAAATCTCAGGCTCCACAATAGGTACCAATCCATTTGCTTGACAGATGACTGCATATCTTGCGAGGACTTGCGCATTTTCTTGAATTGCCACATCAGTGGGAACATTCGCTGCTTGGTTGATCTTGATAACACATCTGAATTTAGCAAACTGTGCGCCATCTTTCACATACTGCTGCACTCTTTCGGCCATGCCATCTAAACCTTGTGTTGTTGTCTCATTGGTAGTTCCTGGCAAGTTGACCAGGCCCTTGTCAACCTTAATTCCAATAATGACCCCTCTATCCTTGATCAACTTAACAAATGGTGTGCCATCTTTTGCGTTCTGATACAAGGTTTCATGAAACAGAATAACACCGCCAAGATATTGGCCAATGGATTTGTCCGCTGTGAAAAGCAGCTCTCTGTATCTTCGTCGATTTTCATCAGTATTTTCTAGGCCAATGTTTGCAAGCCTTTTGCCCATGGTTCCAGCACTTTCATCTGCAGCTAGGATGCCTTTACCAGGTGCAACAATTGCTTCAGCTACTCTCTTGAGCTCAGCACGTTGTTCTTGCGTGAGGTATGCCATTTTGATGCCAAAAATACTGCTGATGCTTTGCGTGCAACAGGCCTTGCTTGGTGGACTTGGAGAGGATGAGAGGATGTGCTTCTTTGCCAAATAACCGTATGCACGTTTTATCACGTGATCCGGGGTTCGTCCAATCAGAATTGTCCTTTCTGACGCACCTCCCAAGGATACAGGACACCTTTTCGGACAAAATGTTGCTACGTGTCAAATTTCTTGTTTCGAGTTTTCGAGATGTGAAAGATATGAAATGAAATGTTGTATGGATCAAAGTTGTATCAAAGAATTTTTTTTTTTTTTTTATATTCCAATAAAATTTTACAGTAAACAAACAAAGGTTACAAGACGATGCCACGAGGAGCATGGAAATACATAGCAACCCTGTGACCATAACATTTAACATAGATATTCAAATTGATATTACATATAAATATTACAAATAACATATTACAAAAGGCAAATAGGAAAACAACAATTACAGATGATTCCGACAAAAAAGAAATTCACAAAAAAAATAAATGTACGAAAAAACAAAGTACAAGTTACAAGAGAGAGGAGACAGCAAACTTACGAACTCATTGAAACCGTTCTGAGGCGTGAATGTAGTTTAACGTTGCCTCAAGAATTTTTGCGTTCAAATCAAAGGATAACTTTTCGTGGCCATACAGGAGGATTTGAAGTAAGGTTTCATTTGTGAGGTTTGTTAATCCGTGGGGGCGCAGTATCGCATTCACACTGTTGAGAAGATCACGTCTTTCTTGGTCATAAGCATGGCAGAGCAGCAAAAAGTGTTCCGTATCCTCAATACCATCGTTTATCGGGCACAAAGGATTTAAAGTATCGCTGAAGTTATGTTTGAATTTGTGAAAATTCAGCCTGCTGAGTCCAACGCGAAGTTGTGTTAAAATTGATAAACCTTTTGGGTCGTGAATGTTATAGATCTTTTTTGAAGGTGGACGGATCATTGCTAATAGTCGTTTCTTGAAAACATTCACTGAGCAGGATTGTCTAATCTCAGGGTCAAGCTTTTCCCATTCCGACAAACAGTTAGGATAGAAACTTGATTTGAATCTCTCCGTTCTCGCACGTATTTGCCCTACTGCAGCTCTTCTGCGAAGACTGTAGTTAGATTCCTGAAGCTGAGGTACAGGACTCCTTGTGTAGTCTGGAGTCAAATTATTTATAATCTTATAAAAAAGAACAGACGAGTACAACCAGGCAAACACGTGCATGAAACGATTGTTTGGATAAAACGAAAAATTTGCTGCGATTTGCACAACCAACGTGAGTGGCAAGACAGGAATCGAGATCAAAACAAAAATACAGCAAAATATGTATAATTTGGAGATTGAAAGAAACGTTGATAAAGGTTTGATTTGCAGATGCACGTTAGCCCTTGTGTTGAGGGATAAACGGAACGACGCTATCGCAGCTCGCCAACGATTTGTATCAACCGGCATCACGAAACATTAATCTTCTCAACAAACGAAAAGCGATTTCGCACGTCCAAGATTTGTTATGGCCGTTGGGTTTGTTTGGTTTTCCTCTCGCATACAGACAAAGGGTAAACATACTTTCACAAACGTAACTCACAATTAAGGACAAAGTAACAATTACAAAAAGAAAGACGTCGTTCGTCATATTTTGTCAACAAGGCGCTAGGGGGTTTTTAAGCAACAACAATGCGGAGAGTTTTGTTCATCTCGAATCACGGAACATGAGACGACGGAACGACGGAACGGGACACCAGAAAACCCATCTTAACAATGCGAATTCTACTATTCCATCACCCCCACTCCACCACCGCACATTCCGAGATTCACAATAGGCGAAAAGATTTGAGCATGATATCACATAAAGTCATGGAAATCTTTGAGTTTGTCAAGGATTCTAATTTCTATTTCTATCGAAAATGGAAAATAACGGCATAAACGTCCTGAAACTTGTCAAACATGCATCTTGTGCTTATTTGTAACGTTCTCCTATATCTTTAATTCATAAATTAACCCATAACAAGCAATAAACCTTGTTCTTCAGAGAGCGAGTGAAAGCATGACCGCTCTCCTAACAATAACAACAAAGCATCGCTCTCCTAACAATAACATCAAAGAATTTTAGGGTATAGGATAAGAATATGTCAATTTGTAATAAAGACGCAAACGACGCTCCATAATGTTGCAGCAAAGAATTTTCTGTTTCAGATCAAGAAAAAATGGCGTGGTTGCCGGCGGCAGCTTGCAAGGTGTCTGACTTCAGACTCCAGTTTAGCTAAGTTCAAAGACGCAAAAAGCCCACAAACCAGGTTTTGATGTTTTGGAGGAAGGTTTGAGCAAAAGTAGTGTTCTACCGTTCAGTAGGAACATTGAATTAGCAGTATGTCTGGGTTTAGTCCATATTTTTGGCCCTATTTTAACATTGGATAGAGCTGAATTCGAAGCCAAGCTGACCAGGGAGTGTTTACTGAAAATTTTCCTTACGATCGTGGTGATTATAGGGCGTGGGAGGTTTATTTAGAACTGGCAAACATAGGACAAGGAAAGATGTTCTTTGCCAAAGTGAAGGTTCTCCTAGTCCCAAACAATTTCTTGGGGGCTTCGTCTCGAGATCACTTTTTCTCAAAACCCCACGTAAATTTACCCTGGTCTTCCTATTGTAAAATTCACGGATATCATTTTAGAAGTAGTCCAAAGATGGCTTGGGCCAATAATTCTTTGGGAGTGGGGGGAGGGGCCTTTCTCCAATTCTTTCTAAATTTGGGCCATATTAATCAAGCAACGTAATGGTCCTGATGCAACGTAAGTAGATAAATGAAAAAAATTGGTATGTATGGAAGCAAGCCTGTTTTGGGTTATCTTTACAAAAGAGTTAATACTGCTAAGGCTGAGACCTCGGTTTAGCTCTGAATATCAGCTCCTTGCTTTTAGCTGGGCTTCATGAAGAAATTTTGAAAATTGTCTAAGAAAACTACTATAACTCAAGAAAAACATCACGTATACATGAGATAAAAAAGCAAGATCTAAGTTAACGCCTCGACAATTGGTAAAAGTGCTGGTATTTTGAAATTGGCCTGTTAAAATATTCACAATCTCTGCAATTTCCCAGGGAGCGTTCCAACTCTGTCTCCTGCAGACTGCAGAACAGACAAAATCTGATAAGGTATGTTTACACCCATTTCAGGTCATGTGATCAGTCTCTTGACAAAACAAATATTTCGATTTCCCTAACAAATATCGTATTATGCAAAGTTGTGCCATGACTGCAGAAAGTAGCACAGTACTGAAACTTCCCAAGGGAGTGGTCACATGGCTTGAAGTGCATAAAACAAACCTTATTTCTAAAACTGAACAGATACATTTGCAACACATTGATTTGATTAAACATAATTTTTCTTAGAAACCAAGAATTTAGAACCAATTGAAATGCACTAATGCACGTGCTTTTTCATAAGAAACTAAGAATTAAAGCCAGCACTGAAATTCTCTTACAGTTATAAGATTTTTAATATTCACAGATTCTTACGACTTTCTTAGAGTTTCAATAACAATCTTCATGTTCCCTGCAAGTGCCCACAAGCACTTTTGAAAACAAGGCATTTTGCAGCCTTGTATACATTGATCGAGTAACGGGTGTGCCGAAAATAAACGCAACAGATTTAAAAAAACTCTGACACAAGATCTGTCAAACTAATAATCAAATTATTATTTTTCTCTAAATCTGCGATGATTAGATTAAATTTTGATTTATTTTTCAGAAGTTTTGATGACTTGGTTGTAAAATTAAAAATCAACAAACTTTAAATTTACTGTCAGAGCAAAACAAGAGCTGTCAGCTGGTGCAAATTATACTGCAAAATTACAGGCATGGCATTATCTGCAAGTTCAGCGGGTTCTACAGACAAGCACACAATTTGATCAAGAAACTGCGAAACGGGATCCATTACTGATTCCCTAATTATCAACTTTTGAGGGACCTCTCAGTATCTATTTCCAATTGAAAGCATAATTCTACTGATGGCATAGTCATTTTAGGAAAAGCAACTATTTTTACTGAAATCTTCATAAAATTGTCTGTTCACTATTGAAGTAACTTACGTGTTTTCGTGCTTTTCAGCAATCTTTGGTAGCTGCTAGTATTGTTATATCTTATAAGTTGGCATTATGTTTCAAAACTGCAAATGCAGCAGCTCTGGTTTTGACCTAAGGGTAATTTTGAAGTTTGCTGAGTTTTAGCTTTACAACCAAGTCACAAAAAATACTGAAAAATATATCAAAATTTATCCTAATTATTGCAGATTTCAGTAAAAATAATCGTTTGATAATGAGTATAAAACAGTTTACAATTTAACTTTTCAAATCTGTTTGCATTTTTTCTGGGACACTCGGTACCGCAGTAATAATATGATACAGGAAACATATGAAAATAAACTTAAAATTTGTTAAGGATTTCCTTTGCCCAAGCAACTAGTCTTTTAGCTTTAACTTTCCCAGTACTGGAGTTGCTTTGTTTCTTGGCAGTTTGAGAGTTGAGCTTCTTACAAGCAGTTTCCTATAAAAATATGTGTACTATATTTCATGCTAACGAAAAAAACCTACAGTTTACAACTAACACTAATATCAAGTAAAAATAATGATCTAATTTCGATAATATTAAATCCCTTTCAACGATAAATTTCACGAGAAGAAATTCTACTATCGTTTGTACTATTTTCAAGTCTATAACAATTCCATCTAACATCTAAGATCATTACAGTGGAAAGAATTTCTCAATCCAGTGTCCAATTTCAAAGACAACCTGCAATGAAATGAAGGTACAAAATCAGCAAATTCGAAGAATTAAATTATGCCTTGGGCTGGCTCAAGCAGGGATTTCCTTTTCAAGTACAGTAAAACCCCGCAAACAAGAACATACTTTTCTAAACAGACTGGCTAGGTTCTTATAAATGAGGTACTTATGACATTTACAGGGTTTGGTTCTTATCACAAGGACAGTTATGACTATGATGAATATAAAGCTACAATATACAGTATGTGTTAAATATACTTAAGGGTATAATGACTTCATTTCAATATCAGAAGGTACAACAGCATTTATTGGTATTTTTGTTATTGACAAAGCAATTTAAATCATACAGCTAGATAAAGGAATTTGCGTATTCCTGAAACTGTTGGAGGTGTTCAGTTGTCAATAAATTGTTTACTGATTTGATGAAGTTCCTTAATCAAGTGTACCATCTCATAAGAACATTGAACTAAATCAGTCTGTATTTGGTTCTTATATTTGGGCGTCTTTTCCACAAAATCAGTCTGCAGGTTCTTATTTTGCTATGTTCTTGTTTGCGGGGTTTACTGTATTCCATTAAAGTACCTCGCCGCATATAAGAACCTACACATATAAGAACTTGCAAGCTGTGTTTTCTCAATTGTGCACCATCTGATTAAGAACCTGTTTCAGTTTGATAAGCTAACATGTTCTTATCGCAGGAGCAATAAGGATAATTCTTTTTAATTTTTTTGATTGGCAGTTGAGATTTGGACCTCCTTCCTCGCCATTTGCATGCCTACAGTTAGATACAAAATTGACAATACCATTGCCGAGAAAAACAAACCCTAGACGAAAGGATTTATAGGTATCGTGGAGATGAATCTTTCCACATTGCTTTGATAAAAATTTGCATAAAAGGAGCTCTTAAATAAGAATTCTTAAGAACCTTTATGCACTGAAATAGACATAAATACCTTTAAAATTAGAACGTAACTCAGTCTGGCTCCCCAAAAAGTAGGATGTTATAGGCGGAGATCTAATGAAATTCTTATCTCGAACCAAACTGACGAATCGGCGACAAAACGCGTTTTGGTCATTCAACGTTGTTCTTTATTGCAGTTGCTAACTTATTTTTCCTTTCAGCATTCAAGATGAATCCGTTTCTCTCTAGCAGGATTCAACAGTTTTCCCTTCAGCAACAAGTTAATTTTGGTTCCATAACAGCCCTGAAGAAGTCCTGCGCGGCGGAACGAAACATTGGAATCTAATTTATATCTCTTAATTTCGCACATATTTGCTGTTGTTCTTCGTCGCATTGCAGTGTTCCTGCTCTCAGATTTATTTTGGTTGCTGTTCTGTTACAATAGTTAACAGCTTCTTTCTACTGATTACAGTACAGTGTTATTCTTTTCATTAAGTTCTTGGGTTTAGTACGATGAGCTCGTTATTCAAGGCTATTTTCAAACTGTGCCACAACTCATTTGTTTACAAAAATGAGTATTAAAAACAGTTCATTGTTGCCCCAGGAAGTGGGGCGTTCTAGCCTCGCGTGACCGCGTTGTAGTTGTTGCTGCTGCATCCAGTGGGATCATATCAAAAATTTTTCGTCCACACTTTATCATGTGATTAACTGGCAATCCTTTCTGTGTCCTATTGTCAACGGTAATTTGTAAAAATGTCGTCACTCATGAGTTTAGACAAATAAGAATTCCTTGCATGAAAGGTAGGAAAGTTGAAATTTAGAAAACTTTTGTCTGTAGAAACGGAATCAATCAAAACAAAACCTGTCTCTATGCACAACTGTTTAGGTTAACTTTGGTCTGATTTTCATTACGAAATGTTTCACTTGCTCTCTTGGCCTTTTCTGGTTTACCATCATTTTACACACCGAAAATGGTAAATGCACCTTAGGTCCAGCAGAAAACTATTTGATTACAGTCAAGAAAACTGTAAAATGGTTACAGATAGCGGGACACTTAGTTTATTTATACTATTTCTCGTTTGTAATCAATATTATGACTTACCTCTATGGTAATAAGGGCAACAATGGCCCACTCTAACCTCAGTGAATGTCGTTCATTTAAATGGCTTCTTAGAATCTCAACCATCTCTGAACACATGTTTAGCTTTTCATTAGTTACCTGAAAGAAAAGTAGAACATGATGTAAGACGAACACATTTAGTATACATCATGTGGAACGGCTTATACACATTTAGTATGCATCGTTCCTATTACTGTGGCAGCAAGATTTCGAGCAAATGACGGAAATTATTCGACTCGTGTAGTAAGAGGAACGGTTTATACACATTTAGTTTGCATCGTTCCTATTACTGTGGAAGCAAGATTTCGAGCAAATGACGGAAATTATTCGGCTCGTGTAGTAAGAGGAACGGTTTATACACATTTAGTATGCATCGTTCCTATTACTGTGGTAGCAAGATTTCGAGCAAATGACGGAAATTATTCGGCTCGTGTAGTAAGAGGAACGGTTTATACACATTTAGTATGCATCGTTCCTATTACTGTGGAAGCAAGATTCCGAGCAAATGACGGAAATTATTCGGCTCGTGTAGTAAGAGGAACGGCTTATACAAATTTAGTATGCATCGTTCCTATTACTGTGGAAGCAAGATTCCAAACAAATGACGCAATTATTCGGCTCGTGTAGTAAGAGGAACGGTTTATAAACATTTAGTATGCATCGTTCCTATTACTGTGGAAGCAAGATTCCAAACAAATGACGCAATTATTCGGCTCGTGTAGTAAGAGGAACGGTTTATACACATTTAGTATGCATCGTTCCTGTTACTGTGGAAGCAATATTCCAAACAAATGACGCAATTATTCGGCTCGAGTAGTGAGAGGAACGGCTTAGACACATTTAGTATGCATCGTTCCTATTACTGTGGTAGCAAGAGTTCGAGCAAATGACGGAAATTATTCGGCTCGCGTAATAAGAGGAATGGTTTATACACATTTAGTATACACCGTTCCTATTACTGTGGTAGCAAGATTCCAAACAAATGACGCAATTATTTGGCTCGAGTAGTAAGAGGAACGGCTTATACACATTTAGTATGCATCGTTCCTATTACTGTGGTAGCAAGATTCCAAACAAATAACGCAATTATTCGGCTCGAGCAGTAAGAGGAACGGTTTATACACATTTAGTATGCATCGTTCCTATTACTGCGGAAGCAAGATTCCAAACAAATGACGCAATTATTCGGCTCGAGTAGTAAGAGGAACGGCTTATACACATTTAGTATGCATTGTTCCTATTACTGTGGAAGCAAGATTCCAAACAAATGACGTAATTATTCGGCTCGTGTAGTAAGAGGAACGGTTTATCCACATTTAGTATGCAATGTTCCTATTACTGTGGAATCCAGATTCCAAACAAATGACGCAATTATTCGGCTCGAGTAGTAAGAGGAACGGCTTATACACATTTAGTATGCATCGTTCCTATTACTGTGGAAGCCAGATTCCAAACAAATGACGCAATTATTCGGCTAGTGTAGTAAGAGGAACGGCTTATACACATTTAGTATGCATCGTTCCTATTACTGTGGAAGCAAGATTCCAAACAAATGACGCAATTATTCGGCTCGAGTAGTAAGAGGAACGGCTTATACACATTTAGTATGCATCGTTCCTATTACTGTGGTAGCAAGATTTCGAGCAAATGACGGAAATTATTCGGCTCGCGTAATAAGAGGAACAGCTTATACACATTTAGTATGCATCGTTCCTATTACTGTGGAAGCAAGATTCCAAACAAATGACGCAATTATTCGGCACGAGTAGTAAGAGGAACGGCTTATATACTTTTAGTATGCATCGTTCCTATTACTGTGGTAGCAAGATTCCAAACAAATGACGCAATTATTCGGCTCGAGTAGTAAGAGGAACGGCTTATACACATTTAGTATGCATCGTTCCTATTACTGTGGCAGCAAGATTTCGAGCAAATGACGGAAATTATTCGACTCGTGTAGTAAGAGGAACGGTTTATACACATTTAGTATGCATCGTTCCTATTACTGTGGAAGCAAGATTTCGAGCAAATGACGGAAATTATTCGGCTCGTGTAGTAAGAGGAACGGTTTATACACATTTAGTATGCATCGTTCCTATTACTGTGGTAGCAAGATTTCGAGCAAATGACGGAAATTATTCGGCTCGTGTAGTAAGAGGAACGGTTTATACACATTTAGTATGCATCGTTCCTATTACTGTGGAAGCAAGATTCCGAGCAAATGACGGAAATTATTCGGCTCGTGTAGTAAGAGGAACGGCTTATACAAATTTAGTATGCATCGTTCCTATTACTGTGGAAGCAAGATTCCAAACAAATGACGCAATTATTCGGCTCGTGTAGTAAGAGGAACGGTTTATAAACATTTAGTATGCATCGTTCCTATTACTGTGGAAGCAAGATTCCAAACAAATGACGCAATTATTCGGCTCGAGTAGTAAGAGGAACGGTTTATACACATTTAGTATGCATCGTTCCTGTTACTGTGGAAGCAATATTCCAAACAAATGACGCAATTATTCGGCTCGAGTAGTAAGAGGAACGGCTTATACACATTTAGTATGCATCGTTCCTATTACTGTGGAAGCAAGATTCCAAACAAATGACGCAATTATTCGGCTCGAGTAGTAAGAGGAACGGCTTATACACATTTAGTATGCATCGTTCCTATTACTGTGGTAGCAAGATTTCGAGCAAATGACGGAAATTATTCGGCTCGCGTAATAAGAGGAATGGTTTATACACATTTAGTATACACCGTTCCTTTTACTGTGGTAGCAAGATTTCGAGCAAATGACGGAAATTATTCGGCTCGTGTAGTAAGAGGAACGGTTTATACACATTTAGTATGCATCGTTCCTATTACTGTGGTAGCAAGATTCCAAACAAATGACGCAATTTTTCGGCTCGAGTAGTAAGAGGAACGGTTTATACACATTTAGTATGCATCGTTCCTATTACTGTGGTAGCAAGATTTCGAGCAAATGACGGAAAGTATTCGGCTCGCGTAATAAGAGGAATGGTTTATACACATTTAGTATACACCGTTCCTATTACTGTGGTAGGAAGATTTCGAGCAAATGACGGAAATTATTCGGCTCGTGTAGTAAGAGGAACGGCTTATACACATTTAGTATGCATCGTTCCTATTACTGTGGTAGCAAGGATTTCGAGCAAATGACGGAAATTATTCGGCTCGTGTAGTAAGAGGAACGGTTTATACACATTTAGTATGCATCGTTCCTATTACTGTGGTAGCAAGATTTCGTGCAAATGACGCAATTATTCGGCTCGAGTAGTAAGAGGAACGGTTTATACACATTTAGTATGCATCGTTCCTATTACTGTGGAAGCAAGATTCCGAGAAAATGACGGAAATTATTCGGCTCGTGTAGTAAGAGGAATGGTTTATACACATTTAGTATACACCGTTCCTATTACTGTGGTAGCAAGATTCCAAACAAATGACGCAATTATTCGGCTCGAGTAGTAAGAGGAACGGTTTATACACATTTAGTATGCATAGTTCCTATTACTGTGGTAGCAAGATTTCGAGCAAATGACGGAAATTATTCGGCTCGTGTAGTAAGAAGAACGGTTTATACACATTTAGTATGCATCGTTCCTATTACTGTGGTAGCAAGATTCCGAGCAAATGACGGAAATTATTCGGCTCGTGTAGTAAGAGGAACGGTTTATACACATTTAGTATACACCGTTCCTATTACTGTGGTAGCAAGATTCCAAACAAATGACGCAATTATTCGGCTCGAGTAGTAAGAGGAACGGTTTATACACATTTAGTACGCATCGTTCCTATTACTGTGGTAGCAAGATTCCGAGCAAATGACGGAAATTATTCGGCTCGTGTAGTAAGAGGAACGGTTTATACACATTTTAGTATACACCGTTCCTATTACTGTGGAAGCAAGATTCCGAGCAAATGACGGAAATTATTCGGCTCGTGTAGTAAGAGGAACGGCTTATACACATTTAGTATACATCGTTCCTATTACTGTGGAAGCCAGATTCCGAGCAAATGACGGAAATTATTCGGCTCTCGTAATAAGAGGAATGGTTTAAAGATATTTAGTATACAATGTTCTTGTTACTGTAGAAGTAAGATTCCAAGCAAATGACGGCAATTATTCTGCTCCTGTAGTAAGAGGAAAGGTTTATACACATTTTGTTTACACGGTTGCTATTACCGTGGGAGTATGATTTGGAGTCAATGACGGGAAAAATATTTGGCTCGTGTCGAGCCAATGACGGATGTTATTCGGCTGATGTAGTAGCAGGAACGGTTTTTTACCCTTTTGGCTTGTCCCTTGTTAGAAGGATAAGCCTTATAAGATATGAGTAGACTCCAGTGGAGTGACTATGACTGCACGGTAAAGGAGAGCTCTTTATAAAATCATGATCTATCTGGGGGAATATGCATTCCATATAAAAGATGTCTTTCTTTCGAAAGAACTATACAAGGTTTTCCTTGAAATGATTGAAAGAAAAATTTCCATATATTGTTTCTGTTTGAATGTCAACAAAACATTTCTTTGATTTCACGACTACTAATTCTTTATCTAGAATCATAGAATCAGATGAAAATGAAAAAGAAATCTAAAGCTAGACCTTTTTCATCCCACTTGATTATATTTCCAAACAAGTATTCCAGGAAACATTTAGCCTGCATGCAGATTCGACTGGTTTACCAAAATCGAATTCAGTTGAATGGAAATCAAATGGAGTTGAATGGAAAACTGAAAATTCACTTTTCCATTCAGCTCAATTCGATTTCGGTAAACCAGTCGAGTCTGCACGCAGGCTTGGAAAAATAGGGCAAAACCTCCAAACTAAATCATTCAATTCATTAAATTTCTGACATAAGAAGTGATGTACTTATACTACAGTATGCATATCTACAAAAAAGTTCCCACTTTCGAAATTCGATAGTACAAAGAGTACTTCACAGATTTGAGTTATTCAAATTCTACTGGGTGAGTCAATAAAAATGCCTGGCGTCTGAAAAAATCCTGATTCCTCAATATCAAAGCAATGACGTTGAAACTGTCTTACTTTATCCCCGATATGCCTAACCAGGCTCAGTAGTTTACCCGGCTTTAATCGGTCATTCCTTCCCCTCGAAATAGGAGATTTTCTGCAGAAAGCCCCTCCTTCCAAAAACCTGCAAAAACGAGCGAAAACGGCAAGCAAAATTTCCCTTTGTTCTCCTTCCCAGCAATAATGACTCTTGGATGTGCTCATGTATTTTGTCCTCATGGGAGAATAGAATCCTCCTGAATAAGTTATTCAAACTAGGGGGAAGGCATTTCAACCCCCCAAAATGAAAGCACGTGCTAAAGTGTGCTGAAAGTCACCGCTTTGAGGTAAACACATTAGGGACTTTTGCTTGTAATTCCTGCAAGTTTTTAAGGTTTCTCAAAGGGACTCATTTTGGAAAATTGCTTACAGAATCTGAAAGGAGTGACCGATTTTAGCCAGGAATATTTCTAAAAGTAATTGAACATGTTAGCTATTTGATCAGATATTGCAAAATATCATTGCTTATATATTGAGGGAGAAGTAGCCTTTCAACGCCGGGCGTTTTTTCTGACTCACCCGGTACATAAATCGAAGAACGACCGTGATAACTATAGACAAAGCAAATTGACCAGTACAAAACTATAATTATTTTTTGATAGAAGCACTTACCAGAAATTCTACGAAGCATGTTTGTGAATCGTCTGTTAGTATCATGTATTGCATTGAGAGGAATCCACGTTTATCCATTCGTATTGAAATCTTGTTGGACAAATTCAGGGCCTTCGTGGAAGGCTTCAGTAAGGTAGTTTTGTATCTGCAAGATGGAGGTGTCATTTCACTTACATCTTTTACCCATAGACCTTTTAGCTATTCTAACAAAGAATCTAGATCGAACGTTATTTTATTATATTTTGTACAATTTTCGAATGTGCAGAATTCTGATTGAACCTCTAACGCCACTCAGTAGAGCCTCGCGTATGAAATTGTATAAAAATATCGCTTCGATCTACGCGCCTTTGTGGTTATAATAGCTGAAAGGTCTATCGGTAAATTCATTAGAATTTCATAATTTACTTTTGAAGCTAAATATATCTGACATATCTGACAGACCTATACTTTCATCTTCATAACCACAGAGTTCTGTCTACTACCTAACATGGCTTTTATCTGACTAGCTTTGGATTATTTGATGGAGATACAGCATAAAGCTAAAACTTACCTGTTACTTTGAGTCTGGTTACAGTCAAACAGCTCAACAAGATCTGAATCTTTCGGATAGTCAGCCTGAAAGTAAGTTTAATGAAATCAAACTATCAAACAGCACCCAATTACATTAAAATCGAAAACTCTCAGCAAAAAAAACTTCCGACAAAAGACTTTCGGACAAACACGACATCAAAAAACAAGCATTATACCAAAATATAGATTAAAAATAATTGTGATTCCAATCATGAAAAAACAAATGAAAATGACACCAAACCAGACCATCCAAATGCTCCCATAGTGCTTTACTGCCATCTTTATTGTACCATCAGTTTCGATGTGATGGTACAAAACTGATGTTAGACCTACGACACAAGGGTTAGACACATAGCATGGTTTGAGTTTGGTGTGGAACTGCCAGTCCCTTTATCTCCTTTAATTTTTGCTTCGTATTCCTGTTTTCTTTTCCTGTTCCCAGTAGTTTTCTTTAGTTTTGAAGTTGTATTTGAAAATTGTAAGTGCCGCTCTTGGTGTAAGCCAGATGACCTTGTGTCTTCTTACACCAAGAGCGGTACAGTATTAACGTATTTCAGTTTCTTTTAATGTTAATTTATTATGAATAAAAAAATGAAAATGAAATAAAATGGCTAATTGCTCTGATAATTTAAAATGCTGATAAAAATTTATTCAGATTTGCGGACCCCTTGTTTGTTCTTTAAAGAGCTTGATTCATTTCATTTCATTTTTATTTATTTAGGCACGGTACCCCCGTCAGTCCATGAGAACTGCTTTTCAGGGGGCCGTGGCATTTCATTTCATTTTTATTTATTTAGGCACGGTAGCCCCGTCACATTGATCAAACTAGTGCTCAATAAGTAACTGCATTATATATTATACTTTTAGAAATTGTTTCATCTGTTTTGCTAGGATAAGCAGGTCGATCAATATTTGAGTTTAAAGTGCATGCGACCTCAAATTTTCGACCTCCCTTAATAGTAATGAAATCAAAGATCATTTTATGGTGATCATTTTGGTATATAACAATGCTGACAATAACATCCTTAATATGGGTTGCAACGGTCCGTAACTGTGGGTTTTCTTGGAAAGTTTTGATTGGTAATTCCATACCTGGCAAATTCTGAAAACGGTAGACTTCGCAGAGATGGAAATGCAGTTCCCAATCAAACACCAGATTCTTCAAAACAGCAGGTTCCAGCTGTATCCTGGCGAAGACGAGGTTTCCAGTTGAAAAACATGAAGACGAGTCTGGTGCTTGGCAAAAAGAGTAAAGTTGCCTATTACCGTAGCAACGCGAGCAAAGTCGCCTCGTTTTCTGAGTTCTGCAACTGAAATCGAGAATCTCTCCAAAGTCTGCAAAACCCTCTGCCTTTTGGAGCAGAAGGCTCAGCAGGCCTGCCAAACCTGCCGTTTTTGGAATACACCTTTTCAACTAGCAGCCTCGTTTTGGAAATTTTTGAAAATTTCTCGATACTAAATTTTTGACCATGGATTTTGATTCAGCACCCCAAGTTTAGTTTAATTCCAAATTTTCATATTCCTAGAGTATGTGATTTCGATTTTATGGCGATAATAACTCTGAGAATTTATAAGGGATTTGACCGTCAAAATCGTTCGGGGTGAAAATTTACACCTCAGTCATTATTCACGGTCAAATCCTTTTTAGATTTTCAAATTTGTTATCCTCATAAAATTAAATTCGTTAGCACTAAGGTCATGAAAATTTGTAATTAGTCTAAAATTAGGGTGCTGAATGTGAATATGGGGTCTGAAATTTCATACGACGCAAGCTAAAGAAATTTCAAAAAATTTCAAAAAGAGGTCGCTTGGTTGAAAAGGTGTATTTGGAATTGGAGAGTCAATAAAACACAAACTCCGTGTCTTCCAAGTCTAACGTTTTCAGAATTGGTACCCATCAAACACACCCTAAAACTGGGAGGCTGTATAAGATAATGTCACTACCTTATTAGATCTGCTCCTTAGGTTTAGAAAGATTTAAAGTTTGCTTCAAAAGTTTTGAAAGGCATAGAGAGTCAACTTACGTGACTACTTCCAGCATACCCAAAGGTTGAGATTCTGAAGTACGGAGCATCTGGTGACATCAATATTTGGATGAAGTCACTTGTCATGTCCAACTCAGCAAATGCATCTTTGAGTGCAACAGACTATAGTGAAGATCAGAAGAATATCACTGTATGTTATACACGCAAAAAGGCTTGTCTTTAAGAAATCATTGTTAACATGTAGTAAGTAATTCTAGGCAAGAAACCATGTTGATGCGCACAAGGTCTGTCTTGTGTGACTGATGTGAGATCTTGAATTACTTTAAATGTACACAGGCAAATTGTGACTTGTTGCGGCAGTAAGTTGTCTTAAGACAGTTTCAGATTAATCTTTACGCAAAAAAGTTAATAACTAGGAGCATCAATCTATTTCACAGGGGCTAGTCAATTTGTATCAGTTTTGGTTCTATCTTATGTAGAATGGTTTTTAAAAAACTATGCCATGGAGAGTAGGCCTGTCCATCGACCTTCGATTAATCGAATAATCGAAGGGGTTCCGATTAATCGAATAGCATTTGGCCTAACCGATTAATCGAAGAGTGCCGATTATTCGATTAGTGGCATATGATCGACTAATCTGATGCATGTAATAGTCGACTTTGCTGCACTAATCGAATCTGCGTCACTATTCGACTTTCATTCATAATCGGTTCTGTGCTAACATTGTGCAACTAATCGACTTTCATTCATACGCAACTGAGCAATCGAGCATTGCAAAAAGCCATTTTGGAAACAAAAGCCGGTGCCCGCCTTGCAGACAATAATCGATCATGCAGATGTTTGGTTGTTGGCCTTTGCAGTTACTGCAGAAAACAGCTCATTTTGCTCATTTTCCTGTACAATTTCGTGGTCTTGATATCATAAAACTGCAATCCTCTTTCTTTATGCTTCACTCAAACTCATTTCACTCACTTGTTCATGATTGTTGTTCAGATTGTTGTGATCATGGCTCTGTTGTGATTTACGTAAAATTTTGAGATAAAATGACAACTCTATGATGACGTCATATGTTGTACGATTAATCGATTAATCGGATATTTCGCAAGCGATTAATCGATTAGTAAAATGTCAGTGGATGGACAGGCCTAATGGAGAGCATAAAGCTCAAACCTTTAAAAAAGTAGATGTAAAATTCTATTTAATTTTTCTTTGAATTAAAATGCTTGAGAGGAACTTTGGGTTATTTGTTGTAAATTTGCATAAGAAATTTTTTGGCTCCTTGATTAATTTCAAAACGGAGGCATTCATTAATTTTGAGGCTGTGGCATCATCAAATTTCTAAATCTTTAGGCAGAAGAGGTACAGATTTCAGCTTGCAACCATATTGTTGGCTTCACAAACTATGGTTTTCTTGAAGATTGCATCAAGTTTCCTTGTTTAATTTAAGATTTACACCGGTTTTGATTTCTTCAAAATCTTTGATGAATTTTGCAAAAATAACCCAATGCCACCATTTTGAAAATGATAAAGGTATAAAAAATGCCCATTGCAGATTTACAGCAAATTACCCAAAGTTTCTTGCAAGCATTCAAAGAAAAATGCTATACAATTTTACACCAACCTTTTTACCGATTTGAAAGATTTGTGCCCTGTACTTTCCTAAAGTAAAAGGAACAAAATGTCAGAAGAAAACATGTGCTGAAGTATGCCAAATCAATGAAATTTGCAGTCATTTTCATGAGAAAAATGGCATGCATTCAGCATTTTGCACCCAATGATCACTTTGACACACACTGGCAACAATGTGTGAAAAATGTTGCTGATGTTTGGTATGCTTTGAAACATAAACAGATGTGTAATATAAAGTAGGTATGCTTAGAAGATCAGTGTACATAGTTTCAAACTTATGTGCAAGTATCAAATTCCCTGAAACTTGAAGATACTGTGGTAAGCACTTGATGATGGTTTTTGGGTTTGCGACAAATTGCACCAGTACATACTTTAATCTACATGTATAATTGCGTATTTTATGAGAGGAAGGTTTTGCCATGCCATGTGGTGCCATGCTGAGTTGCATTACAGTCAAGGCAAGAGTAGTGTGACTGACTGAAATAGATTATGCAAATATTAATCATATAATAATCAAATCTTGATTTTCAAGAATCAAATAATGATAATGTTTTCATTCAACTGACCACCCTGGAAAATAGTTCAGCGGATGTGTGTGCTTAAGGAAGATGAGGGCCTTACACCACATGTCACATCATTATTCCAATTATTATTCGAATAATAATCCATTAATGATTTGGAAGAATCAAATATTTTAGGATTATACTGGTCACACTTCCCTTGCTTTGACTATAAAGCACGCACAATATTTGACTTTTAAAAAATTTCCCACTTGACTTCAGACAATTCTGTTGGTAAAAAACGTAATAAAGAAATGAAAATTTGGTCATCTTCCCTCCAAAAAACATAGATAAGATTATAATAGGTCTGTGAGTATGGTCCAGCACAGCACAACTGAAATTGGTTTTAGAAGTTGCACCAGGTCCAGCAAGACAAGAGGTGATAAGTCTCAGGTTGGTTCTATCAAGTTGTGCAATGCCAAACCAAACAAAATTGGTCAAAATTCACCAGATTTGGCAAAGCCTAGCACAGCTTATGAAGCTACTCTAATTAGATAGATTTCCCAAAGAGAAAGAATGAGGATTTCATGTCTTACCATCATAATAATCTTATTCTCGACATCTGCTCCTGAAAAGTCAAAATCTAAAAGATCTTCTGGTTCTTGTGTTTTTATACTGCAATCTGTCAATATTCCAGCATCTTCTACCAACCTGAAAGAATATGAAGCATCTCTGTAAATTTCTTCTTCGTTCAAATGCAATGCATTTTCATCAATCTTAAACATAATGTATACACTCCAGAACTTCATGTACCATTTTCCAATTTCTGGAAATCTATTGCTCTATCAAGGCGTATTTTGAGAAAAAAGACCTGGGATTTGTAAAATTATACTCCAAGAGATAAAATTTTGTGTTATAATGATAATTATCATATAAATTTTGCTGATGGGCTAGAAGGCCAAGACCTATAAAGCCCTAATTGTCTGTGACTACTAATCTATAGTAGTTTAGTTGTAGGCCCCGTTTACATGATACCTTTTTCATTTCATATCGGATTGAGTAAGGCAATCTGATAGGAAAATTTCTCCTGTTTACACAATGCCGTTTTAATTTCATATCGGATTGGTTTCATGCCACTTTCAGAGCGTTTTCATTTGAAAACGCAAAAACGGTATGAAGCATATTGGATTGGTGCGTTCTCGTGTAATCAGGAGGCCAATCCGATATGGAATGAAAATGGTATCATGTAAACAGAAGGCCAATCCGATATGAAACCAATCCGATATGAAATGAAAATGGTATTGTGTAAACAGGGCATTAATTCAAATTTTGAATCCCTACTTGGGCAGTCAAAAAGTTTTTCAAAAGTTATCACATCACTTTCTTTCACAACATTTACTGGCAAGCAGTCCACGCTTAAAAAATTCAATGAGAATAAAATTTCATTCTCAAAACTAATCTCCATTTATTCACCAGTATTTAGTATTATATGACCTCTTGTCTTTTGTGATTGATCTTGAAAAACTTTGAGGGGTCAGTGTCAATGAGGCCATGAAATATTTGTAAGTTGTGATCAAGTCACCATGCTTTCTTCTGTACTGAAGAATTGGCAGCGTTTATGTTTTGTAATTTTCCATTATATGTTAATTGGCTGATGCCTTAAACAAGCTTTATATTCTTTTTTTAATGGCTTCTAGTTGTTTTACGTGTTCCATATGGATTCCCTACAGAGAGAGACGTTTCTACCTAAGGTCTGACGATACCTTTGTAAAGACCGATGAACACATTTCTGTCTATGTAAGTCATTTTTCTCTTGACTGACATAAGCAGTGCAGTGGCTTTTTTAGATATTCCTGCAAAATGTTTATTGAATATTTGCTCGCTATATCCAATACCACTCCAAGCTCTTTCATTCATGTTTGTTTCTGTATTATCATGAGAAGACAGGAAGTGATCCAATTGATCAAAACAACAAATAGAATTTGTTTTATTGGTTGGAACTTAGCCTGGTTTAGATAGAGCTAGTTTCACTCTATCAGAGTGTGCATGAGGTATTACATACCAGGGGTAGATCCAGGCCTGAAGTGGGGGGGGGGGTAACTTGGAGAGTGGACACAAAACTAAAAGAAGGAGTATGGTGAGCAAAAACTTTTGAGCTTCTACTCTAGAAAAATTCTCTGGTGTTTTTTACCAAACAGTGCCTTAGTTTATATGCTTTCTGACATTCAGAATGAAACACTGCAAAAAGAATGCATCAAGTCAGGATAAGGGGCACTCTTCTTGCCAAAAGGGGGTGCCAAACTGACTTTTTATCATGAAGGGGGGGCAGTTTCCCCCCATTTCCCCCTAAATCTGCCATTGCTACATGCTTGCTGATCTCAAACTTTTAAGTGTCTTCTTTACACAAGATACTGTATTGCTAATAATCCTACTTGATAAAAGAATACATACATAAGTTTTAAAGGTGAGCCATGCCCTCTGTAACACATCTTCAAAGCTGTAAATGATCCAGTATCTTTGCTGCTGCCAAAAATATTCAGACATTCCTATAAATTCATAAAGTACTGTCAGGCCAGACTGCTAACTATGTTGTGTGCGCTGAAGATCTTCCATGCGTAATTCCAGGAAGAACAATAGTTTACCATCTAAAACAATGGCCAGGCGCACATTTTCCATACGCACTTTGCAAAGTTATCAGTCTGGCTCTCAGGGGCAGGCAAGGCAAAATAAAGGATCTAAGGTATTTCTTTATCATCAGTTGCCTGTGGACTGCCATATAAGATCATCCATTATGGCCAAGAGAGAAGTCAGATGAATGGTAAAGAAGAAGGAACTTCAACAGAAGCTGAGGTATTTCCTTCTTATATGAATCAGGAGAACTTATTTCCTTTATCTCTCAAATTTCAAAATCTTTTGATCAAAAATTAAAACATCCAACAACAAGAAACAACAGAGATTTCTTTGCAATTCTTTGATATTTTTGAAACAAAATTTGATAACATTAAAGAGTTTGTACAAGGCTAAAAGCCTGCATTTGCACAGAGCAGAAAAATGTAAAAATAGCCCATTAAAATTGGTAGCCCACACATGTTGTTAATAATCCATTGCTGAAGAAATAATGCTGTGTTTGTGCATTTTCTTTAAAATGAACTTCAATCCTGCAGAAGCAAAGAAGCTGGAATGGGTTAAACTTCCAGATTTAACTTTCTATGGAAGGAGGCCATACATAGTTTGGTGCTTTTTGCCTTTAGCAAAGTCCTTCTAAATCAAAGGGCAGTCTGCCCCTTCATGAATAAAAACAGATTGATAAATATCTCTTTTGAATATTCCACAAATTAACGCTAATCTCTTTTATTTGATGAGGGCAAGGTCATTAATGCATAATTTTCATGACCATGACACTTATGCTTGAATGAATTTGTTTTGCTTGGTTAAAGCAAATTATCAAGGGGACGGACTGTCTTTAAGTTGCTTTAAGTTACTTACTAGCATCACTGCAAGATTTATTTTGAATATGGCATTTTCTTCCTTGAAAGAATATTCTTGAAACATGGCTGCTTGAACAAAAGCACTTGCTTGTACATACTTGCTGTCTTCTACAGTAATCTTCAAACCAGTCTCTGATAGAAATACTGTTGCAACCTAGGGAGAGACAAGTCATATCAGCTTCCTGGAGGGAGCTCTCTCATACCTAAATGGATATACCACTCAACAATCAACCCCTTTTGTGCTCAAAATTATGGGGATAATAATTAATGGTAAATTATGGGACAGGACATTCTACGAAAAGAAAAATATTTAGAGCTTTCTTTGAACAACTGATAATGTATGGTTTTGGCAAAATTTTTAAGGCCACAGGGTATATTTCTGGAAAAAATTGTTATGGGCATGGAAAGTTTTTTCACACAACCATCACTTCCTTAGTGTAGAAACCCCTCCAGGGTCAGTTCATGATATTGTCACTATTGCTAACAGCAAGTGATGTGGCAAGGATCCTCCCAACAACAAATAGACTGGAAAAAAGGTAGAGTCCACTGGGATGCAATGAACATGATTTAGTAGAATGTGTTGCAAAAATTTTGAATGAATTTTGTTAAAATCCTTGTTCACAGTTTTTTTACAACCACTAGCACCATCCTCCTCTACAAAGTGAGTCTTGATTTTATTTTTTGGGGGCCTGGTCTAAGTACTGATTCCAGCAATCAACATTAGGCCTAGATTTCAGATTTCATTCCCAATCAAATGCCTAGTACAATCGTTCAAGATGTATGCTTAATACAGCTATTTACGGGTACATAAACATTTAACACAATAGAGTAATATCTAACAATAATGCTAAAAATAACAAAATGTGGCATTAGTGATAAACGGAATCATAGTGAGACTACTGTCATGTTAAGCGTTTACAAGTTCATGCAGCTATCTGCTTTGCTCTATATGTTGACTTTAGACAGTTTTCAATGAATTTATTGATTGTGTGATTTTGTGATATATTTGTTTCATTCATCATAGATTTGTTCCTTGTGTCCAGAAAGTTGAATATCGGTTTCGTTGATGATATTTCATCAAATAGTTTTCTCCTCCTTTCCTCGTTATTTAAGTTACGTGTCATTAGATAATGAATTTCATCCTCCATGGTATCAAAAAAGGTACATTTACGTTCTTCTGGTTTTTTGGTGGTCTAAAATAACGCCCAATTTCGATTTACTCTGAACCTAGACTAATAGGCCTATGTCTGCTTTCAATGATTGGGCACAAATTTAAGTGTACTTTATCAATTCATCTTCCTTTATTTAATATTATCATTATTAGTAAATTGAACCACTAACCCAACCTGTGCGTAATGCCTACTAGGTTGATTTTGTACAAAATGTTATAGCTAGATAGGCCTACTAATTTTAGTTTACCCCAGTTTCGTTTACTCTGTTGAATTGTGTATCAATGGACATTACATCAACCTATTTTTCATCACTGTTTGTAATTTGTTTTGCCTTGCCTTCCCTTCTGTTATTTTCTTGCCTTATTTGTTGTGATAAGACCCTATCAAGGTACAGGTTATGTGTTTTGTGGGCCCTACACTCAGCGACCGATAAGGTGGGGAGATCAGCGTGCCACTTACGTCTTTGAAATGGATCGCTTTCAAGACGTTTGTCAAGTTTCTTGCATTATCCATTCGACCAACGAATATATACCCTTCACTTTCTTCTGATTCTTCCATCCTTTGCGACATATTGCCTTCAGGAACTGGCATCACTTCGGGTTTCGTTTGCTTCCTCGAGGAACGTTCGTCCACTTCTGGCTAGGCCACCTCAGAATGGAAAGGAAAGGGACTGGGGCGAGGCAGTTTTGAAATTGGCGCGAAAATGATGGCGTAAGCAGCAGTCTTCAAAACAAATATATGGTTGTAAGGTAATGTCTTCTGTGAAGAAATTTCAGAGCGAAAAGATGGATAACACGAATAATGACATGATTACAATCAGTAGAAAGATTTTAGAAGATGCGGTAATGTTATCTTCAATTGTCTTGACGGTTTCCTGTCCTCATCTCGCTGTGCTATTCTTAATAACTTCTTTTATCCAATCCACAACAACAATAAAATTTAGACCCAGCCTATCAACAAGGCCTATAAAGCGCAACATAAGCATATTAGGAGGAAGACTGACTGATATAGTTGAAAGCTGCTCAGTGCAAGGTTAACAATATAGTCCAAACCATCATTCTAATGACTATATTGACTATGACTATGACTTGTATCGTTTCATTGAGTAGGCTCATAGAGGCGTGTACTGGATCCATCTTTGTCAAGATATTCCCTTCAAAATTTCCTATTTCTGTAGCGTCGGGTAAAAAAGTGCGAACTCGTTTTAAAATGCAATTACTGTACTGCCATTTGCTTTCCTTACAGCAATTAAAAAATCTGACCTTAGAGAATTCTTCAAAAGTTTGACTTTATCAAGGCTCCAAAAAGGGTTCGCCTCTGCATTCCTGAAGGCTCATCAACTTTATGCCTTTACTTACTGCCTTGACAGATGAAAACGACAAAGCAGCTTAAGTCTAACACCGAACAAATCTCTGGTGTTATAAAGGAAGAACTAGGTGAGATCGAAAAGTTGAAGAGAGATGCTGGGCAATGGAGAATCATGGTAAGAGCTTAGATATATAAGTTCTGAATTGCATTTCTAAATTCGAAGATTTTAAGTTCACGATTTTTAATGGTTACATCTTTGCACCAGTTTTTCTTTCAAGTTTTTTTGTCAAGGGGAAATAATTGATCAGATCTTGAATGGGAGTTAATGATTATACTGTCACTAAAACTAACTCTTTGAATTTTCAGCAAAGCAAACTGGAGTCTGGAAGCCATGTTTTGGTCAACAGACTAGACATCGAGAGACTAATAACTGAGGCAATGCAGATAAAAGAATATCTTCCGAAAGTAAGTAACATTTTCAAATGACAATGTGCATTCAATCTCTAATTAGAAAATTTAACGATTTCTTGTTTATGATTCTGACTGCATTTGTTACATGAATTGCTGGAAATAGATTATTTATCGTGCATTGTAGCAACTTGTATTTACGAAGAGAATTGAATTGAATTGGATTTAGAAGTCTGTTCGTTTTAGAATAAGACAACTTTCCATTTTTTGTTTTTAAGGTACTGAAGAAAGATTACTACACTGCCTATGCAAGACTGGACAAAGTTGAATCAGGTTACCTTATAGTTCTAAATTTTGTTCTGAAAAAAGTTAAACTTGAGACTTCATCCCACTTTTGCCAGCTTTACTTGTTTCCAGCATGTCAGGGTTCATACCTCATGAAATGAGGAATGATTCTAGAAAACTATGCAGAATATGATATTTTAATGCCATTCAAACTTTAATTGCATGCAGAGGCATTTTGACATCAAAACCTTCTCTACATAGAAGTTTGTGATATTGTACTGAAATGATAATAACTCTTCCCATTCTTTATGAGAAACTGGTTTATAAGAAACTGGCAATAAGACGGCCAAAATTTTAAGAAACTATATTACTATGTCTGAGAAGTACTAAGAAACTTTTACATGTCAAAAGCATGGATATGATAGCAAATATATCGTTGAGCCCTTATTTTCCACAAACAGTAACTAAACATTTGTGTTTTCAACATGATGGGACACTGTTTAGTCCTACATGATGCTTTAAATGTCAAGAAACATACAACAGTGTTAGCAACCACATTGATAATTCTGCATTCAAAAAATGAGAAACCAATTAAGAAATTTTTAGTACTATGGCCTGATCCTAGATTCTTATAATAAAAGACGTGAATGCCAATAACTAGTGCCATAGACTTTTTTGGTACGCTAGCTTATTATTGAATAACACCATCCACACAACTTAGTCATTTGTAAGTCTTACGCTTTTCAGATGCAACGAAACTTAAAGCAGAAAAGACGAAGATTTCTGGCGAGCTCGACAGGATGACCAAAAAGTATAAAGCTACTCTTGGAGACTTGGAACACGAAAGACAGGTGCTGGCTTCATAAATATCTTTCCAACGTTTGTTTCATTTCAGAATTCGATTTTTCTTAACTACTAGTAGGATTAACTCACAACATAGCATAGTCCCAATTATTGCAACAACAACAACAACAACAATTACAATAACAAAACATTTTTCATCTTTGCTCAAAGTGGCACAATACAATATATTCCATACCTTTGATGAGGAAATGAACAGGCTCAGTGCTGGTGAGCCTCCAGGAATTCCCTAGAGGAGGCTCAGAAACAATTGTACCGATGCGCATGACAGTGTGAGCTCCAGCATTGATTCGCTATCAACAAAGCTGAAACACTATCTGTCAAAATAAACGGGTAAATACTTCGACTCCCCAAAGAATCTACTCATGAAATCGGGGGGGGGGGGCAGAGAGGTGGGAAAATTCGTCTCAATTCTCAATGTGAAAGCCTTGAGTCGTTTGAGCGTCCACAAGTCTATCAATAGCGATAACTGCGAACATGTAATCAGTCCACTTGCATGAATATATCACATTTTCCCTTCGCTGTCTTTAGCTTTAATGTTCTTCCGTAACATTGAGTAAACTAATAGGAAAATTTGGCTCCCATTGCCTAATAGTTGAGCTTTCTTGTCAACTCCAACCGATCATTACTTTATTTAAATATCTCTAGCCCTGAGAAATTGGACTCAAATCCTCTTGTTTTATGTCTTCTTTTCTGTTTGCAGGAAAAAGCTGAACTAAGGGTTAGTTACAATGTTTACTTGTGATCTCTACGTGAAGAATTGTTATTAGCAATTAGCAGCATGATCTGTTTTGATGATTTTCAGCAATTCAACAAAATGAGCTCTATCTAAAAGTGTTGTATGCTAAGCAATTCATATAATTTTCCACTATTAGGTCAGCGATAAAAACCAAACATGCTCAGTGGATCACTGGGATTACTATTTAGTTGCAGAAGCATGTTTTCAAGACTAGTCAGCTTCTTGTAAATCAATATTCGTTTTGACCCTAAGAAAGAAGAACAGGAGGTCTTGGATTGGCAAGGGAGAATGATGGATTCTAAGATTATTGTTTCTACTCTAAGTTTGCCTTTTTTAAATTGATCTACCTGGCAAAGGGCTTCATTTATGCAAATTCTATGCTCTGAGTACCTTGTACCTCTAAGTTTGGAAAAAAAGACACGCCACAAACTTCATTTTCAAAGCTCGCCGCATTTTCTAGCTTTCTTCAAAGTCATCAGGCACGGTCATCGGTTAGTCTATTTTCAAAATGTCTTTCACTTCAATGCTGTCTAGTAGCTTCTCGTTTTCTTTAACTTACTCTATCATTTCGTGTCAACAGCGCACTGTCGAAGAACTGAACGAGATAAACGCACAACAATCCGACTATTGTTCTCGAATGGGTTCAGCAAGCTGCACTCTTCTGTGGAGACTGTCGCAAAGGGATGATTGCATGGAAACTCTTGTCGCAGGGGTAAGATCTTACAATATACACAATCTATCAAGCAGGAAAGTAGTAAAAACCATGTGTTGACGCTAAAGAGTTAGTTTACACAAAAGCATTTGTTATTGTATTTCCACCAGGTCTGCGAAAGACTGCGTTCGTTTCTCCTTCGCAGCATCTTAATGTGGTTTACGCCTACGCAGAAGTACCTATGCACTGATTGACTAAGGAATAGACTTAGAGCAAGTCTAGGACTGCAAAGGCAGGCAGCTTGCTAGCAATGCCTTTCCAGTTAACATACAGTAAAACAGAATAACCAAACAGTGCAAAAGTCATCAAACTACCTGTGATATTTACTGTGAGATTCTGCAAAATCGTTTTGGAAAGACATGTAAAAGCCACTGAAAAAACATGCAAAATATGATGCCTCCCTCAAGATTTCAAGCGATTTACAGTAGCTGCTTTCACGTAGACAATTGTTACAGTAAAGCATCTAGGCTTTGCTCAGAGTGATAGGAGCACAATCTTTCTAACCCTACCTTCTCCAGCTTCAGCGTATGACTTCTAATTTCAGACCCAAACTGAAGAATTCATACAACTCGTTTGCCATACAGTAGAAAGCTTTGCACTTACGCTATCAGATGCTGATCACCATGACTACGAAGATAGTTCTGGTGAACTGAAATTTGTTCTAGCCCTCTGTGGAGTAGCAACAAACATCGCAGCGTCTCCGTACGGACGTGAATTCCTCATGACAAATAGTAATGGGAAGAAGTTAGTCATTTCAATTCTCAACACAATCTGCCAGCTTCCACCTAAAAGAAAACAAGAAATGAAGATAAGGAATTTATGCCTAAAGTTTCTCTATAATGTAAGGTAACCGTAACACTTGTTTGTCTTTGCAATTACACGTACTAATTCATTTTACAGTAACTATAACGAGGGTACGACAATAAGAAAGGCTACATGTTTCGTTGTTCCTCCGAGTTTCACGCTACACAGCGATTACAGTAACTAAGAATTTTGCAAAACGCAGGAAGCTTCCTCAAATTTCCTTCTCGGGTAAAAAGACTTTCAGAAAACTTCTTTCTATATGTCTTTGTGTCCAACCAATTAGCATCGTACATTGATAAAACAATGCATAAAGACCCATTACTAGAAGGTTTTGTTTATGTAACTTGTACATGTAAAGCGCACACAAATTTCTAGACATAACTAAAGCAATAGAGTACAAGAAAAACTGGTAAATACAGTTAGCAGTTCCTGGACCAAAGAAGAAAACTGCTTTTCAGATAATGAATCAAGTCACCATGAATAATGTTGATCCGACAGGTCAATCACCCAAAAGTAACTTACAAAAAAATATGTAAATTCTAGAGATACCTCCTTTGACCTCATACGTCCGTCCAAATTTTGATCTTGAAATTCAAATGAAGAGTTATCATACATTGCAATCAAAACGGAAGTAGCGTACTAACTATGTTTTTCAGAATTCAAATACAGCCGTATCTTGATCGAATTTTGTTTTCTTTGCATGATAAAATCCTTGAATATTTTATCAAGTTATTCATTGAGGTTTCCAGGGCAAAGCATTCCTGTTGAAATCCAACTATGCTCCACCCAACGGAAGCAATATTTGAAGAAAGCGGAGGCACACAGTAAAGTAATATTTGAATAAACATCCAATCATGGAAAAGTTAATTAAAACAATCTTTTACTTCAGATGGTACGCTTCTTCCACTTTGACTGTAAGGTGGATAGGAAATTGTATTTACAGTGAAAGCGGAAGGGGCGTACCAACTATGTTGTCAAAATTATTCAAAATGGAATTGAATTTTCATTGGATTTTGCTTTCACTGCATAAAGAGATCATTGAACATTCGTATTCATTGTGTGGTTTCCAAGGAAAGGAACTTCTGGAAGCAAGAGTCGAATCGGATGGAAGCCAATAACAAAGCTACGATCGAATAGTCATCCAATCATGAAAATCTCTTTCAAATAATCTTCCAATTTACATGGTACGCTTCTTCCATTTCACTGTAAATAAAACTTAGTGGCATAACTGAACGCAAGTCAGACCTTTCTTATGTTGCAGCATTAATCAACAAGGGATCAAGTTTCTGTCAAAGAAATCAAGTCTCATTCAAACGCTAACAGCCATCATTGAAGGTAAGAAATTTCAGCTTAGGAACATAAGGCTGCATTCACATTTCACAATCTTTTGTAGGCGCGCGCAAAAATATTGTGCAATCTGAACACTTTAAGGTATTAGTATGGCGGATTTCTGCACGAGCGTTTAAGCGCTTTCAAAAGATTGTGCAATGTGAACGCAGCCTAACGCAACCACACTATAGTTATTTTGCTTACCAGCAAAGAGTAAGGAGCCAACAGAAACATACTTAATCTTTCTAGACTTTTAACATGAAAACTATTCAGATGAGCAGTTTTTAAATAAGTCTTAAAGATAGCAGCAGAGTATAGTTTTTCCCACATTAGTTTTTCTAACATGGAAAAGATTAGAGTGTTACATCAAGTTGTGCTATTGCTTCATATCTGATAGAAAAACTTGATTATTTTTCATTTCCTTTCTTTCTCATTCTCATTTTAGTGGATGTAAACTTGGAGAATCGTGTTTTATCTGCGAGGTAAGGTTAAACAGCTTAACATTTCTGTATGCAACAATATCACCGAGTTATTGTGAATGCAGTAAAAACCCGCGTATAAGAACGCGATTAAGAATCCACAAGCTGAAGTATTGAAATCAGACCCTCCTTGATATAGGTTCTTACTTCTAAAGATCCTCAAACTAAGTTATTGTTGGGGAGACAAGATACGCTTTGTCCGAGGAACCAAATATGTCCCCCCCCCCCATGCAGTGGGCCAAAGCTCATGCGCCCGTCAGAGCTTGAACCCCAAAACGCTACTGCGCATGAACTATAACCTACTGCACGGGGGGACAAATAAGTTTCCTCAGACAAAGCATATGTCGTCTCCCCAACAAATTAAAACTCCAGTTGTTTGGTCGTTGAGCCTGCGCAAAGTGGTGATACCATATGTGCATATTGCAAAGAACTCAAAAATACATTGAAGGCTTTTCATAGGATTCTACGGTATAAAATTTCTGATTCTTCCACAAACTTCTGTGGTGAAGAAGACCTTATGAACTCAAGTGCCGTGAACTGACAGCAAATAGTAGGCTTGAAGTCTGAATCTGACAGCCTCATTTTTCATTAAATACTCACTCTATAGGAACTTAGTCAGGCTGACTTGCAACATTGTAGGCTCTAAAATGCGGGTGTTTACTATATTCTAACATCTCAGTCTCGAAAAGTTTTATAGAGTCATCAACAATTGAAATTATCACTAACTTGTTACAATGAGCAATAGGAATTTTAAATTCATAATCTCAGAAGAAAGGGTTACTTGACTAAGTTTCCAATTAATGTATCGTTACTTGGAATCTTACATTGCTACTTGTTAACAAAGTTTTTGCCAGGATTTGCTATCTGAAATGCTTAATTTCCATTGTTTTACCTGCCAATAGGCTCATCCAATCCCTGATGCTAGAATCTGAAAATGAAAGCATATGCTATGAAGTTGCAAAACTGGTATGATATAAAAATCGTCATTGTTTGAAGAATAAAAAATATTAGATATATGCATTTTAAAAGGTATGTAAGCATATAAAATGGCTTAAGCCACTTGCGGCCAACATTTAGCCTATCAGGTATCAGAATTTTCTTTCGACGTAGATCAGTTAAGGGTCGGTTATGTATCAATTTTGTCCTCGCTTAGCATCATTCCGGACCTTAATGGGTGGGGGTCGGGGTGGGGAAGGAGTCAACAGCTTTCAAGAACAATGACGCTAAGAACAAAGATTATTTTCATCGATGTTAGTGAAAGTATATTTCTGTAATCTTATAATTTATGAAGACTGTAATTACTTATCGAGTGTTCACACGATGCCGTTTTCAAGCTGTACCGGTTAGATTACCGGTTTCAAAATCTGCAGGCAAAAATTGTACCGTTTTCGTGCGAACGGGAGACCTATCCGTCGAATCTTTCACCGCTTTCAAATTTTGCCGGCATCGTGTGAACACAGTCTTCGGCTGCGTTCATACGAAGCCGGCTCATTTTGAAAACGGTGAAAAATGTGACGGTAGCAAAATTTGAGCTAGCGTTCACACGATGCCGGAACAATTTGAAAATGATAGGAGATTTAAAGGTAAAAACTCTTTGCAAGACTTTGATGCCAAAGAAATGTACATACACTCTAAGAATCGATCAGTCGCGTTCCAAAAGCATCGAAAAATGTCCTGTTGTTATCTTTTTCGAGTATTCACACGATGCTGTTTCCAAAATGTACTGGTTGTAGTTACGTTTTCAAAATCTACAGTTTTCAAAATCTGCCGGCAAAAAATGTGCCGTTTTCGTGTGAACGGGAGACCTATCCGTCACATTTTTCACCGCTTTCCAAATGTTCCGGCATCGTATGAGCGCTGTCTTAGTCTCAATACCATGAAAATCTTATGATTTCTAGCTTCCAATCGATAAAATGAGGAACATTGCAGTCAATGCTAATGGAGAGGTAAGCACAAAATAAAACTAAACTTACAAGGATGACCAATATATGTTCCGTTCTAATGATGATAATCTTAGTGTTCAATGTCTCTGACTCACCACAGTCGTTCACCTCAATCGTGCCCTTGTCACTTGTGAAGATAGCTTTCCACACAATCGCATCAACATCAATGTCAAAGTTGCTCGACTCGCCTCACAGTTGTCGTGCTACAACTGTTGGCCAAAAGTTGCCTTGTTGTTCTACAGTGCAAACAGCACTGCTATTCTTCAAAAGTTTATACTGAGACGACTCGAGGGCTTACTAAGCTGCTATGAGACTGTCAAGATCGAAAAGCGACGTTCAAAGATCCTCACTTTTTGAGATTTCATTTCAAATCGATTCTAAACGTAGTCGTTGGAAGGCGTTAGCTCCAGTTGAGTTGTATCTAATTTTCCGATCACTCCAAAGACTTCGTCACTGTCTTCTATTTTGCAGTTGCAAGAAGCATTATTGGAGCTTATCAATGACATCAAGTTCTTTCAACGAGAGCAATGAAGAAGTGCATCAAATTAGCAGCAAAACTGAACGACATCATTCAACATTTGTTACTTCAGAAGGCACGGGTGGTTAGACACTGCAGTTGTGCTTCATTGCCGCTGCTTTGTTCTTGCAGAGGCAAAATTATTTACTACAACGAAGGAGCTAGCTTGAGAAACTTCGATACCTTCTCCGCAGAAAGATATACAATTTCCTCCGCAGATGCATATATAATAAACCATAACTTCGTTGTCTAACTACCCATGAGATAAGGAGGTTGATAGTATTGCCTCCAACAAAAATGATACCATTGTAAAAGCATTTAGCATGTGGGGTATTTAGTATTTGCGTCACATCTCTACTGTGTTTGAATCACTATTGATCACACCACTAAATTCTGTTTATTTCATCAATAACAGCTTACATACCCGAAACTCCTTTATTTGTTCACCGTAAAATTGTCCAAGTATTCCTTGTTGATTTATGTCTTACCTCAAAATGATAAAATGCCAAGAAGATAACCTTTATTAATCTTCGCTTTTCCTTGTCTGAAAGTTTACTTCATCAAATTTTGATGGGGCACTTCTTGGACAGTCATCTGATATCGGGTGAGGCAGAAAAGGCGCCCTGTTTTGAAAATTCATAGCATCGAGACTGTTTCACAAATTTGAATGATTAAACTTTTAGCTAGAAGACAAGAGACAAGTATTTTTTTGTGATTTTTCTCGCTATCTCACGAGAACTGGAAACATAGGTAAATTCAACCTTATAACAATTTCATAGTTGCAAAATGACTGCAAATGGGTCTGAAACATTGATCAAATTGTAAGGACTCTCCTTACACAGATCACAGCGCAATGGGCGTTTCACTTCTCTCAAGAATTATAAGAAGTCAATTTTCAAACATATACCCAATATTTCAAGTTCCATGGCAAAACGTGTACAGTGGATATCTCTCACCCATGAACGATTGCATTTTCTTTATTGATCTGTGCAATGATTCATTTATGATTTGATCCAGGTTTTAGGCCCTATTTTAGTCATTTAGCAACTACGAAATTTTTATAAACTTGAATCTATCTATAATTCTAATGCTCATGAAACAGCGAGAAAAATCACAACAATACTTTGATCTTTTAGCTTTTAACTAGAAATCGAATCATTTAAATATGTGACGTACTCTTGATGCTATGAATTTTCAAAAGTGGGAACTCCTCTCTGGCTCATCCGGTAGTTTGGGGACATACCGTCAAAATGAAATGCTTGCAAAGGTTCATATCGTTATCCCAATCGAAAAACAAACTGTGTCAGGCCTCAGAAATCATTTTCCTTTCCTCGATAGCACTTCTCTAACGCAAGATATTGAGATGGACGTTTGGACCGATTTCAGTTATAATACCCTACTATTTCTATGCTTCGTTGATGGCGAACAAGAGTTGCGAAGTTTCGTTATTGTCCGCAGGTTGGTCGTCGGCGAGTATTGATGGCTTCGTTGCGTGTCGCTCTTAGAATTGAGTTTGAGCAACCTGAGGTATTGGTTCATTCATGTGTCCACGATCGACTACGACCAAGAGCAATGATCGGCTCTAACGACAATTCTCGTTTTTTGTCTTGGGTTCAAATTCCAGGATATGACTGAGTTCTCGGCCTGTCGTTTGTGGCCGGATTCAAAGTAGCTTTATTCAAGTTGCAGAGATGAATGTTTGTTTTAAACGCAAACAACGCAGATCGCCGAGATGCGGTTTTTCCCGCGGAACGCCCCTTTAATCTTCGCAAAATTGATCACAGGACGGAAAAAAGACAAAAAAAACATATGGAAATACATTAACAATGTCACAATAGGAGAATAAATTACATTCCTGTGAAATTTTCAACTCTCATGTTCACCAAAAATAAGCTTTTAAGCATAATTCAGCAGCAAAATAAACACTAGCAGCAAATTCTGTCAACGATGACAATGACCAACTCTTAACTTTAGATAACCCAGAAAAAACCCATATACAAGGGCACCACTTCAAACATAGAACAGACGACAATTCAAACAATATGCTTTAATTAAAGTTAGCAATGGGTGATACCTAAAAGTTACAGGAAAGATGCTACAGGGTTTCAAACCAAATTCTTAGTTCATGTAAATTCATTGTCACTTAAAAACCATGGCTAACATCTGACAAAGCAAGGCTTGTCCGGTTTGTTTGCTTTCAAACTTTGAACCATCTGGGCAGCTCAAGAAGTTGTTCAAATGTGAATACAGCTTAAAGGTGACAAGCAGGATGAATAAGGGCTAACAGAAATGATGAGTATTGGCATGCACACAAGCCAAGGGATTACAGGGTGCATTGGGTATTCCTCCATTCTAGTTGCTGAAAGATGTGTTACCACCACCTGCTGCTTTTATACATGCAATTCACTTTTTGCTCAGAGCACCTCTGTCAATTTGCAGTAGAAGTTCTTGAGCATACGGCTCAAATCCTTCAAATTTTTAAAAAGGTGGGTGTAAAATTGTCTCACATTTTTCTTTGAATTTATGTGCTTGAAAGAAACTGTGAGTAATTTGCTGTAAATCTACCGTGGCAATTTTTTGATATATTGATTATTTTCAAAATGGCGGCATTTTGACTTATTTTGCAAAAATTCATCAAAAATTTTGAAGAAATTAAAATCATCGTAAATCTTAAATTAATCGAGAGAAATTGATACAATCTTCAAGATAACCAGAGTTCATGAAGGTCTTCAATATGGTTGCAAGCAGAAATCTGTTGCTCTTCTGGTTAAGGATTTAGAAACTTGATGACATCACAGCCTCAAAATTAATAAATGCCACCATTTTGAAAGTAGTCAAGTAATCAAGAAATTGCCACGGCAGATTTATTGCGAATTACCTGAAGTTCCTTTCAAGCACTTTAATTCAAAGAAAAATGTAACAGAATTTTACACCCACCTTTTTAAAAGATTTGAGCTCTATGCTAAGCTCTTGTATGTGGGTTTTTTCGGTAAACGTACCTAAGAATCATTCAGAACATTTTTGCAATTTTTGTTGCGGCCATCATAAAAATGTTTGGTTCTTCATTAGTATGAATGATTGGCAACAAATAAGCTGTCAGCAGCTCCTGCTGATGTTACCTCACCATCGTATTTCCCAAGGCATGCTTGACTGTTGAGGTAGGCACGCTTCAGTAACTCTTTCTGAGCAGCAGCAACGTTTTCTTCTTTACCTCCCCATGCTTTCAGTACAGATGCTTGCAATGCACGACCATATGAGAAGGATAAAGCCCAAGGCTTCTTTCCTGAAAATTGGAAATTTTGATTAATAAATGCACCACATGATGTGATGTTCAAGAGGGTATCAGAAAGCATATAAATTTCAAAGTATTTTACAAAAACCATAAAACCTCAGTATTGTTTGCAACCCAACAAACTGCAAACTAATAACAGCGCCTGAAATCTGCTGGTAAAAGTGAAACTTAGTGTAATTTGCCCCCCCCAAAAGATCATATGATATTGGATAGCTGTTTATAGCTTTATCAACAATTTTGTAATAAGTTAACTTTTATAATCAAATTCAGTGAAGAAGTCTGGAAAATGCTGAGAACGACAGGAACTGCAAATCCATCATCTTTATGGTGAAAAACTGTGGAGCCATTATCAATTGGCTGGGAATGGCGCACAGATTTGAATGATTCAAATTCCAGTTGAAATCTGAAAAAGTGAAGTACTTATGTGATTTTTCTTGCTGTCTTGCCACACTAGAATGTGGTGTACTATTGGTGCTACAAATTTTCATAAGTGGGAACTTTCTTCTGGCTGACCTGGTATAAAATATTGTCTGATTCAGACTCTTTTTAAAATAGGTCTATTTCTTGAGATTTCTTTCATTTCAATGTTTATAGCATTCTGTCAAGTATTTTTCTGCAATATTAAAAGTGAAATACTCCCACAGTGCCACTTCTTCCCTAAGGAGGACAAGAAATTAATATATTGAAACAAAATGAATACCTTGATATTTGTTCATGGCATTGAGATGCACTGTTGCATCAACTTCCGACTGACCTCCTGACAAGAATGTGATTCCTGGAACAGCTGCTGGGGTTGTTCTCTGGAGAGTTGTGACGGTTGCTTCAGCAATTTGCTCTGGTGTGTATTTTGTTGAGCATGACTGCCCTACAAGATCAAGTATATCTCATTACACTTTATAAGAAATTGATGATGCATTAAATTAATGCAAATTTAGAAAACTCAAGTCCCATATATTTGATTTAGTTCTTAAAGTTGGTCCTTTTTACCTGAAACACTTAAGAATTCCACATAGAGATAGGTGCAAAGGCCAAGTAAAGCAACAAGAAAGGGTTAAATTAAAATCGAAAACTTTTGGACAATCAAATTTTTTGACAAAAATTTGTCCTCAAGTTTATTTGTCTGAAATCTAATGATGACCGAAAGTTTTTTCATCCGAAAATTTTAAAATCAAATAGAAAATCACAAAGAAAAATAACATAAGATGTCAATTATATAATCAATGTTTTGCCGGTATTACTAAAGGTTTCTTGAACTTTTTATCCAACAGTTTGGTTCCTTGATTTGTTTCTTGAAAATGGTTCACATATGGCAGCACCTTTTAATTTGGTTTACAGCTCATTTTACCATTGTTCTAAATTAAATGATTAGCAAGCATTTATCCCGATGGAAAGAAAGGGCTGACATATCTGGTACCCCGTTTGGAAAACATTCATGATTTGGCCTACGCATAGTAGCAAATGAACAAAATTTGAAGGTGCAAGCTGCGAGTAGGCTTTAAAAAAGCTGCGAGTGATGCAACATTAACAATAGATATTTTGTTTTCTCATTTGAGAACCTTTTTTAGCTGCGAGTAGCAAGTTTGACACAATTTTATTGTTGCGAGTGAAAGCAAGTTTTCCAGCCTGGTCCAGCGCACAGAGCACTTAGTTTCTATTGTTTCCATTGTTTTATCAACGCACTGTCCGGTGTAAAAATATCTAAATTTCCACACTGGAACATCTAGCCAATTGGTAAAAGTTTTGAGCTCATTTTTTTCATTCAATATAAAATTTACAATTATAAATTACCTAAGACAATAACTACAAAGCACTATACCACACTACAAGGATGATACCAGGAGGAGCAAAAATATCATGACTACCCTCTGGCATTTAACATAGAACACATAAGACCTAAAATACAACTAATTATACAACACAAAATGCTATTTGGCTAATACAGAAAAAGATTTTCAGATTAGCGAAAAGGAAACTATCAAAGGAAAGGGGGGAATTTGGGGACAGGTTTTCATTACCAACTTATTCAAAACATTTGGAGGCCTGGATATATACTAGCGTTGCTGTGAGAATTTTTGCATTTGAATCAAATGATAACTGTTCATGGCCATAGAGGACAATTTTTAATAGCTCTTCATTTGAAAGATTTATCAAGCAATGAGGCAACAATGTCACGTTTACATTGCTGAGAAGATCAAGTCTATTTGCAAAATAAGTCCCGCAGAGCAGGAAATAGGAAATTGAGCTCATTTGCGCATGCATTTTGGAAAAGATAACTTCTGCATGGCCTTGCAAAGTTAGTAGTCTGGTGTTCTGGTTGTAAAAGTCACAGCTGATTAGGCCTACAAATTTGAATTATAAGCAAGGGGAAGTACCTTGTGTAACCATGTTTGGTTTCAGTAAACTTCCCTCAAGATATACATGATGATCAACAAGGGACTTGTAAACACAAGCAAGCACCCTTTCTGTCACCCTTTGAGCCACATGCAACTCGTGGGTGCCATCAATCAAAATCTCAGGCTCCACAATAGGTACCAATCCATTTGCTTGACAGATGACTGCATATCTTGCGAGGACTTGCGCATTTTCTTGAATTGCCACATCAGTGGGAACATTCGCTGCTTGGTTGATCTTGATAACACATCTGAATTTAGCAAACTGTGCGCCATCTTTCACATACTGCTGCACTCTTTCGGCCATGCCATCTAAACCTTGTGTTGTTGTCTCATTGGTAGTTCCTGGCAAGTTGACCAGGCCCTTGTCAACCTTAATTCCAATAATGACCCCTCTATCCTTGATCAACTTAACAAATGGTGTGCCATCTTTTGCGTTCTGATACAAGGTTTCATGAAACAGAATAACACCGCCAAGATATTGGCCAATGGATTTGTCCGCTGTGAAAAGCAGCTCTCTGTATCTTCGTCGATTTTCATCAGTATTTTCTAGGCCAATGTTTGCAAGCCTTTTGCCCATGGTTCCAGCACTTTCATCTGCAGCTAGGATGCCTTTACCAGGTGCAACAATTGCTTCAGCTACTCTCTTGAGCTCAGCACGTTGTTCTTGCGTGAGGTATGCCATTTTGATGCCAAAAATACTGCTGATGCTTTGCGTGCAACAGGCCTTGCTTGGTGGACTTGGAGAGGATGAGAGGATGTGCTTCTTTGCCAAATAACCGTATGCACGTTTTATCACGTGATCCGGGGTTCGTCCAATCAGAATTGTCCTTTCTGACGCACCTCCCAAGGATACAGGACACCTTTTCGGACAAAATGTTGCTACGTGTCAAATTTCTTGTTTCGAGTTTTCGAGATGTGAAAGATATGAAATGAAATGTTGTATGGATCAAAGTTGTATCAAAGAATTTTTTTTTTTTTTTATATTCCAATAAAATTTTACAGTAAACAAACAAAGGTTACAAGACGATGCCACGAGGAGCATGGAAATACATAGCAACCCTGTGACCATAACATTTAACATAGATATTCAAATTGATATTACATATAAATATTACAAATAACATATTACAAAAGGCAAATAGGAAAACAACAATTACAGATGATTCCGACAAAAAAAAAATTCACAAAAAAAATAAATGTACGAAAAAACAAAGTACAAGTTACAAGAGAGAGGAGACAGCAAACTTACGAACTCATTGAAACCGTTCTGAGGCGTGAATGTAGTTTAACGTTGCCTCAAGAATTTTTGCGTTCAAATCAAAGGATAACTTTTCGTGGCCATACAGGAGGATTTGAAGTAAGGTTTCATTTGTGAGGTTTGTTAATCCGTGGGGGCGCAGTATCGCATTCACACTGTTGAGAAGATCACGTCTTTCTTGGTCATAAGCATGGCAGAGCAGCAAAAAGTGTTCCGTATCCTCAATACCATCGTTTATCGGGCACAAAGGATTTAAAGTATCGCTGAAGTTATGTTTGAATTTGTGAAAATTCAGCCTGCTGAGTCCAACGCGAAGTTGTGTTAAAATTGATAAACCTTTTGGGTCGTGAATGTTATAGATCTTTTTTGAAGGTGGACGGATCATTGCTAATAGTCGTTTCTTGAAAACATTCACTGAGCAGGATTGTCTAATCTCAGGGTCAAGCTTTTCCCATTCCGACAAACAGTTAGGATAGAAACTTGATTTGAATCTCTCCGTTCTCGCACGTATTTGCCCTACTGCAGCTCTTCTGCGAAGACTGTAGTTAGATTCCTGAAGCTGAGGTACAGGACTCCTTGTGTAGTCTGGAGTCAAATTATTTATAATCTTATAAAAAAGAACAGACGAGTACAACCAGGCAAACACGTGCATGAAACGATTGTTTGGATAAAACGAAAAATTTGCTGCGATTTGCACAACCAACGTGAGTGGCAAGACAGGAATCGAGATCAAAACAAAAATACAGCAAAATATGTATAATTTGGAGATTGAAAGAAACGTTGATAAAGGTTTGATTTGCAGATGCACGTTAGCCCTTGTGTTGAGGGATAAACGGAACGACGCTATCGCAGCTCGCCAACGATTTGTATCAACCGGCATCACGAAACATTAATCTTCTCAACAAACGAAAAGCGATTTCGCACGTCCAAGATTTGTTATGGCCGTTGGGTTTGTTTGCTTTTCCTCTCGCATACAGACAAAGGGTAAACATACTTTCACAAACGTAACTCACAATTAAGGACAAAGTAACAATTACAAAAAGAAAGACGTCGTTCGTCATATTTTGTCAACAAGGCGCTAGGGGGTTTTTAAGCAACAACAATGCGGAGAGTTTTGTTCATCTCGAATCACGGAACATGAGACGACGGAACGACGGAACGGGACACCAGAAAACCCATCTTAACAATGCGAATTCTACTATTCCATCACCCCCACTCCACCACCGCACATTCCGAGATTCACAATAGGCGAAAAGATTTGAGCATGATATCACATAAAGTCATGGAAATCTTTGAGTTTGTCAAGGATTCTAATTTCTATTTCTATCGAAAATGGAAAATAACGGCATAAACGTCCTGAAACTTGTCAAACATGCATCTTGTGCTTATTTGTAACGTTCTCCTATATCTTTAATTCATAAATTAACCCATAACAAGCAATAAACCTTGTTCTTCAGAGAGCGAGTGAAAGCATGACCGCTCTCCTAACAATAACAACAAAGCATCGCTCTCCTAACAATAACATCAAAGAATTTTAGGGTATAGGATAAGAATATGTCAATTTGTAATAAAGACGCAAACGACGCTCCATAATGTTGCAGCAAAGAATTTTCTGTTTCAGATCAAGAAAAAATGGCGTGGTTGCCGGCGGCAGCTTGCAAGGTGTCTGACTTCAGACTCCAGTTTAGCTAAGTTCAAAGACGCAAAAAGCCCACAAACCAGGTTTTGATGTTTTGGAGGAAGGTTTGAGCAAAAGTAGTGTTCTACCGTTCAGTAGGAACATTGAATTAGCAGTATGTCTGGGTTTAGTCCATATTTTTGGCCCTATTTTAACATTGGATAGAGCTGAATTCGAAGCCAAGCTGACCAGGGAGTGTTTACTGAAAATTTTCCTTACGATCGTGGTGATTATAGGGCGTGGGAGGTTTATTTAGAACTGGCAAACATAGGACAAGGAAAGATGTTCTTTGCCAAAGTGAAGGTTCTCCTAGTCCCAAACAATTTCTTGGGGGCTTCGTCTCGAGATCACTTTTTCTCAAAACCCCACGTAAATTTACCCTGGTCTTCCTATTGTAAAATTCACGGATATCATTTTAGAAGTAGTCCAAAGATGGCTTGGGCCAATAATTCTTTGGGAGTGGGGGGAGGGGCCTTTCTCCAATTCTTTCTAAATTTGGGCCATATTAATCAAGCAACGTAATGGTCCTGATGCAACGTAAGTAGATAAATGAAAAAAATTGGTATGTATGGAAGCAAGCCTGTTTTGGGTTATCTTTACAAAAGAGTTAATACTGCTAAGGCTGAGACCTCGGTTTAGCTCTGAATATCAGCTCCTTGCTTTTAGCTGGGCTTCATGAAGAAATTTTGAAAATTGTCTAAGAAAACTACTATAACTCAAGAAAAACATCACGTATACATGAGATAAAAAAGCAAGATCTAAGTTAACGCCTCGACAATTGGTAAAAGTGCTGGTATTTTGAAATTGGCCTGTTAAAATATTCACAATCTCTGCAATTTCCCAGGGAGCGTTCCAACTCTGTCTCCTGCAGACTGCAGAACAGACAAAATCTGATAAGGTATGTTTACACCCATTTCAGGTCATGTGATCAGTCTCTTGACAAAACAAATATTTCGATTTCCCTAACAAATATCGTATTATGCAAAGTTGTGCCATGACTGCAGAAAGTAGCACAGTACTGAAACTTCCCAAGGGAGTGGTCACATGGCTTGAAGTGCATAAAACAAACCTTATTTCTAAAACTGAACAGATACATTTGCAACACATTGATTTGATTAAACATAATTTTTCTTAGAAACCAAGAATTTAGAACCAATTGAAATGCACTAATGCACGTGCTTTTTCATAAGAAACTAAGAATTAAAGCCAGCACTGAAATTCTCTTACAGTTATAAGATTTTTAATATTCACAGATTCTTACGACTTTCTTAGAGTTTCAATAACAATCTTCATGTTCCCTGCAAGTGCCCACAAGCACTTTTGAAAACAAGGCATTTTGCAGCCTTGTATACATTGATCGAGTAACGGGTGTGCCGAAAATAAACGCAACAGATTTAAAAAAACTCTGACACAAGATCTGTCAAACTAATAATCAAATTATTATTTTTCTCTAAATCTGCGATGATTAGATTAAATTTTGATTTATTTTTCAGAAGTTTTGATGACTTGGTTGTAAAATTAAAAATCAACAAACTTTAAATTTACTGTCAGAGCAAAACAAGAGCTGTCAGCTGGTGCAAATTATACTGCAAAATTACAGGCATGGCATTATCTGCAAGTTCAGCGGGTTCTACAGACAAGCACACAATTTGATCAAGAAACTGCGAAACGGGATCCATTACTGATTCCCTAATTATCAACTTTTGAGGGACCTCTCAGTATCTATTTCCAATTGAAAGCATAATTCTACTGATGGCATAGTCATTTTAGGAAAAGCAACTATTTTTACTGAAATCTTCATAAAATTGTCTGTTCACTATTGAAGTAACTTACGTGTTTTCGTGCTTTTCAGCAATCTTTGGTAGCTGCTAGTATTGTTATATCTTATAAGTTGGCATTATGTTTCAAAACTGCAAATGCAGCAGCTCTGGTTTTGACCTAAGGGTAATTTTGAAGTTTGCTGAGTTTTAGCTTTACAACCAAGTCACAAAAAATACTGAAAAATATATCAAAATTTATCCTAATTATTGCAGATTTCAGTAAAAATAATCGTTTGATAATGAGTATAAAACAGTTTACAATTTAACTTTTCAAATCTGTTTGCATTTTTTCTGGGACACTCGGTACCGCAGTAATAATATGATACAGGAAACATATGAAAATAAACTTAAAATTTGTTAAGGATTTCCTTTGCCCAAGCAACTAGTCTTTTAGCTTTAACTTTCCCAGTACTGGAGTTGCTTTGTTTCTTGGCAGTTTGAGAGTTGAGCTTCTTACAAGCAGTTTCCTATAAAAATATGTGTACTATATTTCATGCTAACGAAAAAAACCTACAGTTTACAACTAACACTAATATCAAGTAAAAATAATGATCTAATTTCGATAATATTAAATCCCTTTCAACGATAAATTTCACGAGAAGAAATTCTACTATCGTTTGTACTATTTTCAAGTCTATAACAATTCCATCTAACATCTAAGATCATTACAGTGGAAAGAATTTCTCAATCCAGTGTCCAATTTCAAAGACAACCTGCAATGAAATGAAGGTACAAAATCAGCAAATTCGAAGAATTAAATTATGCCTTGGGCTGGCTCAAGCAGGGATTTCCTTTTCAAGTACAGTAAAACCCCGCAAACAAGAACATACTTTTCTAAACAGACTGGCTAGGTTCTTATAAATGAGGTACTTATGACATTTACAGGGTTTGGTTCTTATCACAAGGACAGTTATGACTATGATGAATATAAAGCTACAATATACAGTATGTGTTAAATATACTTAAGGGTATAATGACTTCATTTCAATATCAGAAGGTACAACAGCATTTATTGGTATTTTTGTTATTGACAAAGCAATTTAAATCATACAGCTAGATAAAGGAATTTGCGTATTCCTGAAACTGTTGGAGGTGTTCAGTTGTCAATAAATTGTTTACTGATTTGATGAAGTTCCTTAATCAAGTGTACCATCTCATAAGAACATTGAACTAAATCAGTCTGTATTTGGTTCTTATATTTGGGCGTCTTTTCCACAAAATCAGTCTGCAGGTTCTTATTTTGCTATGTTCTTGTTTGCGGGGTTTACTGTATTCCATTAAAGTACCTCGCCGCATATAAGAACCTACACATATAAGAACTTGCAAGCTGTGTTTTCTCAATTGTGCACCATCTGATTAAGAACCTGTTTCAGTTTGATAAGCTAACATGTTCTTATCGCAGGAGCAATAAGGATAATTCTTTTTAATTTTTTTGATTGGCAGTTGAGATTTGGACCTCCTTCCTCGCCATTTGCATGCCTACAGTTAGATACAAAATTGACAATACCATTGCCGAGAAAAACAAACCCTAGACGAAAGGATTTATAGGTATCGTGGAGATGAATCTTTCCACATTGCTTTGATAAAAATTTGCATAAAAGGAGCTCTTAAATAAGAATTCTTAAGAACCTTTATGCACTGAAATAGACATAAATACCTTTAAAATTAGAACGTAACTCAGTCTGGCTCCCCAAAAAGTAGGATGTTATAGGCGGAGATCTAATGAAATTCTTATCTCGAACCAAACTGACGAATCGGCGACAAAACGCGTTTTGGTCATTCAACGTTGTTCTTTATTGCAGTTGCTAACTTATTTTTCCTTTCAGCATTCAAGATGAATCCGTTTCTCTCTAGCAGGATTCAACAGTTTTCCCTTCAGCAACAAGTTAATTTTGGTTCCATAACAGCCCTGAAGAAGTCCTGCGCGGCGGAACGAAACATTGGAATCTAATTTATATCTCTTAATTTCGCACATATTTGCTGTTGTTCTTCGTCGCATTGCAGTGTTCCTGCTCTCAGATTTATTTTGGTTGCTGTTCTGTTACAATAGTTAACAGCTTCTTTCTACTGATTACAGTACAGTGTTATTCTTTTCATTAAGTTCTTGGGTTTAGTACGATGAGCTCGTTATTCAAGGCTATTTTCAAACTGTGCCACAACTCATTTGTTTACAAAAATGAGTATTAAAAACAGTTCATTGTTGCCCCAGGAAGTGGGGCGTTCTAGCCTCGCGTGACCGCGTTGTAGTTGTTGCTGCTGCATCCAGTGGGATCATATCAAAAATTTTTCGTCCACACTTTATCATGTGATTAACTGGCAATCCTTTCTGTGTCCTATTGTCAACGGTAATTTGTAAAAATGTCGTCACTCATGAGTTTAGACAAATAAGAATTCCTTGCATGAAAGGTAGGAAAGTTGAAATTTAGAAAACTTTTGTCTGTAGAAACGGAATCAATCAAAACAAAACCTGTCTCTATGCACAACTGTTTAGGTTAACTTTGGTCTGATTTTCATTACGAAATGTTTCACTTGCTCTCTTGGCCTTTTCTGGTTTACCATCATTTTACACACCGAAAATGGTAAATGCACCTTAGGTCCAGCAGAAAACTATTTGATTACAGTCAAGAAAACTGTAAAATGGTTACAGATAGCGGGACACTTAGTTTATTTATACTATTTCTCGTTTGTAATCAATATTATGACTTACCTCTATGGTAATAAGGGCAACAATGGCCCACTCTAACCTCAGTGAATGTCGTTCATTTAAATGGCTTCTTAGAATCTCAACCATCTCTGAACACATGTTTAGCTTTTCATTAGTTACCTGAAAGAAAAGTAGAACATGATGTAAGACGAACACATTTAGTATACATCATGTGGAACGGCTTATACACATTTAGTATGCATCGTTCCTATTACTGTGGCAGCAAGATTTCGAGCAAATGACGGAAATTATTCGACTCGTGTAGTAAGAGGAACGGTTTATACACATTTAGTTTGCATCGTTCCTATTACTGTGGAAGCAAGATTTCGAGCAAATGACGGAAATTATTCGGCTCGTGTAGTAAGAGGAACGGTTTATACACATTTAGTATGCATCGTTCCTATTACTGTGGTAGCAAGATTTCGAGCAAATGACGGAAATTATTCGGCTCGTGTAGTAAGAGGAACGGTTTATACACATTTAGTATGCATCGTTCCTATTACTGTGGAAGCAAGATTCCGAGCAAATGACGGAAATTATTCGGCTCGTGTAGTAAGAGAAACGGCTTATACAAATTTAGTATGCATCGTTCCTATTACTGTGGAAGCAAGATTCCAAACAAATGACGCAATTATTCGGCTCGTGTAGTAAGAGGAACGGTTTATAAACATTTAGTATGCATCGTTCCTATTACTGTGGAAGCAAGATTCCAAACAAATGACGCAATTATTCGGCTCGTGTAGTAAGAGGAACGGTTTATACACATTTAGTATGCATCGTTCCTGTTACTGTGGAAGCAATATTCCAAACAAATGACGCAATTATTCGGCTCGAGTAGTGAGAGGAACGGCTTAGACACATTTAGTATGCATCGTTCCTATTACTGTGGTAGCAAGAGTTCGAGCAAATGACGGAAATTATTCGGCTCGCGTAATAAGAGGAATGGTTTATACACATTTAGTATACACCGTTCCTATTACTGTGGTAGCAAGATTCCAAACAAATGACGCAATTATTTGGCTCGAGTAGTAAGAGGAACGGCTTATACACATTTAGTATGCATCGTTCCTATTACTGTGGTAGCAAGATTCCAAACAAATAACGCAATTATTCGGCTCGAGCAGTAAGAGGAACGGTTTATACACATTTAGTATGCATCGTTCCTATTACTGCGGAAGCAAGATTCCAAACAAATGACGCAATTATTCGGCTCGAGTAGTAAGAGGAACGGCTTATACACATTTAGTATGCATTGTTCCTATTACTGTGGAAGCAAGATTCCAAACAAATGACGTAATTATTCGGCTCGTGTAGTAAGAGGAACGGTTTATCCACATTTAGTATGCATCGTTCCTATTACTGTGGAATCCAGATTCCAAACAAATGACGCAATTATTCGGCTCGAGTAGTAAGAGGAACGGCTTATACACATTTAGTATGCATCGTTCCTATTACTGTGGTAGCAAGATTCCGAGCAAATGACGGAAATTATTCGGCTCGTGTAGTAAGAGGAACGGTTTATACACATTTAGTATACACCGTTCCTATTACTGTGGTAGCAAGATTCCAAACAAATGACGCAATTATTCGGCTCGAGTAGTAAGAGGAACGGTTTATACACATTTAGTACGCATCGTTCCTATTACTGTGGTAGCAAGATTCCGAGCAAATGACGGAAATTATTCGGCTCGTGTAGTAAGAGGAACGGTTTATACACATTTTAGTATACACCGTTCCTATTACTGTGGAAGCAAGATTCCGAGCAAATGACGGAAATTATTCGGCTCGTGTAGTAAGAGGAACGGCTTATACACATTTAGTATACATCGTTCCTATTACTGTGGAAGCCAGATTCCGAGCAAATGACGGAAATTATTCGGCTCTCGTAATAAGAGGAATGGTTTAAAGATATTTAGTATACAATGTTCTTGTTACTGTAGAAGTAAGATTCCAAGCAAATGACGGCAATTATTCTGCTCCTGTAGTAAGAGGAAAGGTTTATACACATTTTGTTTACACGGTTGCTATTACCGTGGGAGTATGATTTGGAGTCAATGACGGGAAAAATATTTGGCTCGTGTCGAGCCAATGACGGATGTTATTCGGCTGATGTAGTAGCAGGAACGGTTTTTTAGCCTTTTGGCTTGTCCCTTGTTAGAAGGATAAGCCTTATAAGATATGAGTAGACTCCAGTGGAGTGACTATGACTGCACGGTAAAGGAGAGCTCTTTATAAAATCATGATCTATCTGGGGGAATATGCATTCCATATAAAAGATGTCTTTCTTTCGAAAGAACTATACAAGGTTTTCCTTGAAATGATTGAAAGAAAAATTTCCATATATTGTTTCTGTTTGAATGTCAACAAAACATTTCTTTGATTTCACGACTACTAATTCTTTATCTAGAATCATAGAATCAGATGAAAATGAAAAAGAAATCTAAAGCTAGACCTTTTTCATCCCACTTGATTATATTTCCAAACAAGTATTCCAGGAAACATTTAGCCTGCATGCAGATTCGACTGGTTTACCAAAATCGAATTCAGTTGAATGGAAATCAAATGGAGTTGAATGGAAAACTGAAAATTCACTTTTCCATTCAGCTCAATTCGATTTCGGTAAACCAGTCGAGTCTGCACGCAGGCTTGGAAAAATAGGGCAAAACCTCCAAACTAAATCATTCAATTCATTAAATTTCTGACATAAGAAGTGATGTACTTATACTACAGTATGCATATCTACAAAAAAGTTCCCACTTTCGAAATTCGATAGTACAAAGAGTACTTCACAGATTTGAGTTATTCAAATTCTACTGGGTGAGTCAATAAAAATGCCTGGCGTCTGAAAAAATCCTGATTCCTCAATATCAAAGCAATGACGTTGAAACTGTCTTACTTTATCCCCGATATGCCTAACCAGGCTCAGTAGTTTACCCGGCTTTAATCGGTCATTCCTTCCCCTCGAAATAGGAGATTTTCTGCAGAAAGCCCCTCCTTCCAAAAACCTGCAAAAACGAGCGAAAACGGCAAGCAAAATTTCCCTTTGTTCTCCTTCCCAGCAATAATGACTCTTGGATGTGCTCATGTATTTTGTCCTCATGGGAGAATAGAATCCTCCTGAATAAGTTATTCAAACTAGGGGGAAGGCATTTCAACCCCCCAAAATGAAAGCACGTGCTAAAGTGTGCTGAAAGTCACCGCTTTGAGGTAAACACATTAGGGACTTTTGCTTGTAATTCCTGCAAGTTTTTAAGGTTTCTCAAAGGGACTCATTTTGGAAAATTGCTTACAGAATCTGAAAGGAGTGACCGATTTTAGCCAGGAATATTTCTAAAAGTAATTGAACATGTTAGCTATTTGATCAGATATTGCAAAATATCATTGCTTATATATTGAGGGAGAAGTAGCCTTTCAACGCCGGGCGTTTTTTCTGACTCACCCGGTACATAAATCGAAGAACGACCGTGATAACTATAGACAAAGCAAATTGACCAGTACAAAACTATAATTATTTTTTGATAGAAGCACTTACCAGAAATTCTACGAAGCATGTTTGTGAATCGTCTGTTAGTATCATGTATTGCATTGAGAGGAATCCACGTTTATCCATTCGTATTGAAATCTTGTTGGACAAATTCAGGGCCTTCGTGGAAGGCTTCAGTAAGGTAGTTTTGTATCTGCAAGATGGAGGTGTCATTTCACTTACATCTTTTACCCATAGACCTTTTAGCTATTCTAACAAAGAATCTAGATCGAACGTTATTTTATTATATTTTGTACAATTTTCGAATGTGCAGAATTCTGATTGAACCTCTAACGCCACTCAGTAGAGCCTCGCGTATGAAATTGTATAAAAATATCGCTTCGATCTACGCGCCTTTGTGGTTATAATAGCTGAAAGGTCTATCGGTAAATTCATTAGAATTTCATAATTTACTTTTGAAGCTAAATATATCTGACATATCTGACAGACCTATACTTTCATCTTCATAACCACAGAGTTCTGTCTACTACCTAACATGGCTTTTATCTGACTAGCTTTGGATTATTTGATGGAGATACAGCATAAAGCTAAAACTTACCTGTTACTTTGAGTCTGGTTACAGTCAAACAGCTCAACAAGATCTGAATCTTTCGGATAGTCAGCCTGAAAGTAAGTTTAATGAAATCAAACTATCAAACAGCACCCAATTACATTAAAATCGAAAACTCTCAGCAAAAAAAACTTCCGACAAAAGACATTCGGACAAACACGACATCAAAAAACAAGCATTATACCAAAATATAGATTAAAAATAATTGTGATTCCAATCATGAAAAAACAAATGAAAATGACACCAAACCAGACCATCCAAATGCTCCCATAGTGCTTTACTGCCATCTTTATTGTACCATCAGTTTCGATGTGATGGTACAAAACTGATGTTAGACCTACGACACAAGGGTTAGACACATAGCATGGTTTGAGTTTGGTGTGGAACTGCCAGTCCCTTTATCTCCTTTAATTTTTGCTTCGTATTCCTGTTTTCTTTTCCTGTTCCCAGTAGTTTTCTTTAGTTTTGAAGTTGTATTTGAAAATTGTAAGTGCCGCTCTTGGTGTAAGCCAGATGACCTTGTGTCTTCTTACACCAAGAGCGGTACAGTATTAACGTATTTCAGTTTCTTTTAATGTTAATTTATTATGAATAAAAAAATGAAAATGAAATAAAATGGCTAATTGCTCTGATAATTTAAAATGCTGATAAAAATTTATTCAGATTTGCGGACCCCTTGTTTGTTCTTTAAAGAGCTTGATTCATTTCATTTCATTTTTATTTATTTAGGCACGGTACCCCCGTCAGTCCATGAGAACTGCTTTTCAGGGGGCCGTGGCATTTCATTTCATTTTTATTTATTTAGGCACGGTAGCCCCGTCACATTGATCAAACTAGTGCTCAATAAGTAACTGCATTATATATTATACTTTTAGAAATTGTTTCATCTGTTTTGCTAGGATAAGCAGGTCGATCAATATTTGAGTTTAAAGTGCATGCGACCTCAAATTTTCGACCTCCCTTAATAGTAATGAAATCAAAGATCATTTTATGGTGATCATTTTGGTATATAACAATGCTGACAATAACATCCTTAATATGGGTTGCAACGGTCCGTAACTGTGGGTTTTCTTGGAAAGTTTTGATTGGTAATTCCATACCTGGCAAATTCTGAAAACGGTAGACTTCGCAGAGATGGAAATGCAGTTCCCAATCAAACACCAGATTCTTCAAAACAGCAGGTTCCAGCTGTATCCTGGCGAAGACGAGGTTTCCAGTTGAAAAACATGAAGACGAGTCTGGTGCTTGGCAAAAAGAGTAAAGTTGCCTATTACCGTAGCAACGCGAGCAAAGTCGCCTCGTTTTCTGAGTTCTGCAACTGAAATCGAGAATCTCTCCAAAGTCTGCAAAACCCTCTGCCTTTTGGAGCAGAAGGCTCAGCAGGCCTGCCAAACCTGCCGTTTTTGGAATACACCTTTTCAACTAGCAGCCTCGTTTTGGAAATTTTTGAAAATTTCTCGATACTAAATTTTTGACCATGGATTTTGATTCAGCACCCCAAGTTTAGTTTAATTCCAAATTTTCATATTCCTAGAGTATGTGATTTCGATTTTATGGCGATAATAACTCTGAGAATTTATAAGGGATTTGACCGTCAAAATCGTTCGGGGTGAAAATTTACACCTCAGTCATTATTCACGGTCAAATCCTTTTTAGATTTTCAAATTTGTTATCCTCATAAAATTAAATTCGTTAGCACTAAGGTCATGAAAATTTGTAATTAGTCTAAAATTAGGGTGCTGAATGTGAATATGGGGTCTGAAATTTCATACGACGCAAGCTAAAGAAATTTCAAAAAATTTCAAAAAGAGGTCGCTTGGTTGAAAAGGTGTATTTGGAATTGGAGAGTCAATAAAACACAAACTCCGTGTCTTCCAAGTCTAACGTTTTCAGAATTGGTACCCATCAAACACACCCTAAAACTGGGAGGCTGTATAAGATAATGTCACTACCTTATTAGATCTGCTCCTTAGGTTTAGAAAGATTTAAAGTTTGCTTCAAAAGTTTTGAAAGGCATAGAGAGTCAACTTACGTGACTACTTCCAGCATACCCAAAGGTTGAGATTCTGAAGTACGGAGCATCTGGTGACATCAATATTTGGATGAAGTCACTTGTCATGTCCAACTCAGCAAATGCATCTTTGAGTGCAACAGACTATAGTGAAGATCAGAAGAATATCACTGTATGTTATACACGCAAAAAGGCTTGTCTTTAAGAAATCATTGTTAACATGTAGTAAGTAATTCTAGGCAAGAAACCATGTTGATGCGCACAAGGTCTGTCTTGTGTGACTGATGTGAGATCTTGAATTACTTTAAATGTACACAGGCAAATTGTGACTTGTTGCGGCAGTAAGTTGTCTTAAGACAGTTTCAGATTAATCTTTACGCAAAAAAGTTAATAACTAGGAGCATCAATCTATTTCACAGGGGCTAGTCAATTTGTATCAGTTTTGGTTCTATCTTATGTAGAATGGTTTTTAAAAAACTATGCCATGGAGAGTAGGCCTGTCCATCGACCTTCGATTAATCGAATAATCGAAGGGGTTCCGATTAATCGAATAGCATTTGGCCTAACCGATTAATCGAAGAGTGCCGATTATTCGATTAGTGGCATATGATCGACTAATCTGATGCATGTAATAGTCGACTTTGCTGCACTAATCGAATCTGCGTCACTATTCGACTTTCATTCATAATCGGTTCTGTGCTAACATTGTGCAACTAATCGACTTTCATTCATACGCAACTGAGCAATCGAGCATTGCAAAAAGCCATTTTGGAAACAAAAGCCGGTGCCCGCCTTGCAGACAATAATCGATCATGCAGATGTTTGGTTGTTGGCCTTTGCAGTTACTGCAGAAAACAGCTCATTTTGCTCATTTTCCTGTACAATTTCGTGGTCTTGATATCATAAAACTGCAATCCTCTTTCTTTATGCTTCACTCAAACTCATTTCACTCACTTGTTCATGATTGTTGTTCAGATTGTTGTGATCATGGCTCTGTTGTGATTTACGTAAAATTTTGAGATAAAATGACAACTCTATGATGACGTCATATGTTGTACGATTAATCGATTAATCGGATATTTCGCAAGCGATTAATCGATTAGTAAAATGTCAGTGGATGGACAGGCCTAATGGAGAGCATAAAGCTCAAACCTTTAAAAAAGTAGATGTAAAATTCTATTTAATTTTTCTTTGAATTAAAATGCTTGAGAGGAACTTTGGGTTATTTGTTGTAAATTTGCATAAGAAATTTTTTGGCTCCTTGATTAATTTCAAAACGGAGGCATTCATTAATTTTGAGGCTGTGGCATCATCAAATTTCTAAATCTTTAGGCAGAAGAGGTACAGATTTCAGCTTGCAACCATATTGTTGGCTTCACAAACTATGGTTTTCTTGAAGATTGCATCAAGTTTCCTTGTTTAATTTAAGATTTACACCGGTTTTGATTTCTTCAAAATCTTTGATGAATTTTGCAAAAATAACCCAATGCCACCATTTTGAAAATGATAAAGGTATAAAAAATGCCCATTGCAGATTTACAGCAAATTACCCAAAGTTTCTTGCAAGCATTCAAAGAAAAATGCTATACAATTTTACACCAACCTTTTTACCGATTTGAAAGATTTGTGCCCTGTACTTTCCTAAAGTAAAAGGAACAAAATGTCAGAAGAAAACATGTGCTGAAGTATGCCAAATCAATGAAATTTGCAGTCATTTTCATGAGAAAAATGGCATGCATTCAGCATTTTGCACCCAATGATCACTTTGACACACACTGGCAACAATGTGTGAAAAATGTTGCTGATGTTTGGTATGCTTTGAAACATAAACAGATGTGTAATATAAAGTAGGTATGCTTAGAAGATCAGTGTACATAGTTTCAAACTTATGTGCAAGTATCAAATTCCCTGAAACTTGAAGATACTGTGGTAAGCACTTGATGATGGTTTTTGGGTTTGCGACAAATTGCACCAGTACATACTTTAATCTACATGTATAATTGCGTATTTTATGAGAGGAAGGTTTTGCCATGCCATGTGGTGCCATGCTGAGTTGCATTACAGTCAAGGCAAGAGTAGTGTGACTGACTGAAATAGATTATGCAAATATTAATCATATAATAATCAAATCTTGATTTTCAAGAATCAAATAATGATAATGTTTTCATTCAACTGACCACCCTGGAAAATAGTTCAGCGGATGTGTGTGCTTAAGGAAGATGAGGGCCTTACACCACATGTCACATCATTATTCCAATTATTATTCGAATAATAATCCATTAATGATTTGGAAGAATCAAATATTTTAGGATTATACTGGTCACACTTCCCTTGCTTTGACTATAAAGCACGCACAATATTTGACTTTTAAAAAATTTCCCACTTGACTTCAGACAATTCTGTTGGTAAAAAACGTAATAAAGAAATGAAAATTTGGTCATCTTCCCTCCAAAAAACATAGATAAGATTATAATAGGTCTGTGAGTATGGTCCAGCACAGCACAACTGAAATTGGTTTTAGAAGTTGCACCAGGTCCAGCAAGACAAGAGGTGATAAGTCTCAGGTTGGTTCTATCAAGTTGTGCAATGCCAAACCAAACAAAATTGGTCAAAATTCACCAGATTTGGCAAAGCCTAGCACAGCTTATGAAGCTACTCTAATTAGATAGATTTCCCAAAGAGAAAGAATGAGGATTTCATGTCTTACCATCATAATAATCTTATTCTCGACATCTGCTCCTGAAAAGTCAAAATCTAAAAGATCTTCTGGTTCTTGTGTTTTTATACTGCAATCTGTCAATATTCCAGCATCTTCTACCAACCTGAAAGAATATGAAGCATCTCTGTAAATTTCTTCTTCGTTCAAATGCAATGCATTTTCATCAATCTTAAACATAATGTATACACTCCAGAACTTCATGTACCATTTTCCAATTTCTGGAAATCTATTGCTCTATCAAGGCGTATTTTGAGAAAAAAGACCTGGGATTTGTAAAATTATACTCCAAGAGATAAAATTTTGTGTTATAATGATAATTATCATATAAATTTTGCTGATGGGCTAGAAGGCCAAGACCTATAAAGCCCTAATTGTCTGTGACTACTAATCTATAGTAGTTTAGTTGTAGGCCCCGTTTACATGATACCTTTTTCATTTCACATCGGATTGAGTAAGGCAATCTGATAGGAAAATTTCTCCTGTTTACACAATGCCGTTTTAATTTCATATCGGATTGGTTTCATGCCACTTTCAGAGCGTTTTCATTTGAAAACGCAAAAACGGTATGAAGCATATTGGATTGGTGCGTTCTCGTGTAATCAGGAGGCCAATCCGATATGGAATGAAAATGGTATCATGTAAACAGAAGGCCAATCCGATATGAAACCAATCCGATATGAAATGAAAATGGTATTGTGTAAACAGGGCATTAATTCAAATTTTGAATCCCTACTTGGGCAGTCAAAAAGTTTTTCAAAAGTTATCACATCACTTTCTTTCACAACATTTACTGGCAAGCAGTCCACGCTTAAAAAATTCAATGAGAATAAAATTTCATTCTCAAAACTAATCTCCATTTATTCACCAGTATTTAGTATTATATGACCTCTTGTCTTTTGTGATTGATCTTGAAAAACTTTGAGGGGTCAGTGTCAATGAGGCCATGAAATATTTGTAAGTTGTGATCAAGTCACCATGCTTTCTTCTGTACTGAAGAATTGGCAGCGTTTATGTTTTGTAATTTTCCATTATATGTTAATTGGCTGATGCCTTAAACAAGCTTTATATTCTTTTTTTAATGGCTTCTAGTTGTTTTACGTGTTCCATATGGATTCCCTACAGAGAGAGACGTTTCTACCTAAGGTCTGACGATACCTTTGTAAAGACCGATGAACACATTTCTGTCTATGTAAGTCATTTTTCTCTTGACTGACATAAGCAGTGCAGTGGCTTTTTTAGATATTCCTGCAAAATGTTTATTGAATATTTGCTCGCTATATCCAATACCACTCCAAGCTCTTTCATTCATGTTTGTTTCTGTATTATCATGAGAAGACAGGAAGTGATCCAATTGATCAAAACAACAAATAGAATTTGTTTTATTGGTTGGAACTTAGCCTGGTTTAGATAGAGCTAGTTTCACTCTATCAGAGTGTGCATGAGGTATTACATACCAGGGGTAGATCCAGGCCTGAAGTGGGGGGGGGGGTAACTTGGAGAGTGGACACAAAACTAAAAGAAGGAGTATGGTGAGCAAAAACTTTTGAGCTTCTACTCTAGAAAAATTCTCTGGTGTTTTTTACCAAACAGTGCCTTAGTTTATATGCTTTCTGACATTCAGAATGAAACACTGCAAAAAGAATGCATCAAGTCAGGATAAGGGGCACTCTTCTTGCCAAAAGGGGGTGCCAAACTGACTTTTTATCATGAAGGGGGGGCAGTTTCCCCCCATTTCCCCCTAAATCTGCCATTGCTACATGCTTGCTGATCTCAAACTTTTAAGTGTCTTCTTTACACAAGATACTGTATTGCTAATAATCCTACTTGATAAAAGAATACATACATAAGTTTTAAAGGTGAGCCATGCCCTCTGTAACACATCTTCAAAGCTGTAAATGATCCAGTATCTTTGCTGCTGCCAAAAATATTCAGACATTCCTATAAATTCATAAAGTACTGTCAGGCCAGACTGCTAACTATGTTGTGTGCGCTGAAGATCTTCCATGCGTAATTCCAGGAAGAACAATAGTTTACCATCTAAAACAATGGCCAGGCGCACATTTTCCATACGCACTTTGCAAAGTTATCAGTCTGGCTCTCAGGGGCAGGCAAGGCAAAATAAAGGATCTAAGGTATTTCTTTATCATCAGTTGCCTGTGGACTGCCATATAAGATCATCCATTATGGCCAAGAGAGAAGTCAGATGAATGGTAAAGAAGAAGGAACTTCAACAGAAGCTGAGGTATTTCCTTCTTATATGAATCAGGAGAACTTATTTCCTTTATCTCTCAAATTTCAAAATCTTTTGATCAAAAATTAAAACATCCAACAACAAGAAACAACAGAGATTTCTTTGCAATTCTTTGATATTTTTGAAACAAAATTTGATAACATTAAAGAGTTTGTACAAGGCTAAAAGCCTGCATTTGCACAGAGCAGAAAAATGTAAAAATAGCCCATTAAAATTGGTAGCCCACACATGTTGTTAATAATCCATTGCTGAAGAAATAATGCTGTGTTTGTGCATTTTCTTTAAAATGAACTTCAATCCTGCAGAAGCAAAGAAGCTGGAATGGGTTAAACTTCCAGATTTAACTTTCTATGGAAGGAGGCCATACATAGTTTGGTGCTTTTTGCCTTTAGCAAAGTCCTTCTAAATCAAAGGGCAGTCTGCCCCTTCATGAATAAAAACAGATTGATAAATATCTCTTTTGAATATTCCACAAATTAACGCTAATCTCTTTTATTTGATGAGGGCAAGGTCATTAATGCATAATTTTCATGACCATGACACTTATGCTTGAATGAATTTGTTTTGCTTGGTTAAAGCAAATTATCAAGGGGACGGACTGTCTTTAAGTTGCTTTAAGTTACTTACTAGCATCACTGCAAGATTTATTTTGAATATGGCATTTTCTTCCTTGAAAGAATATTCTTGAAACATGGCTGCTTGAACAAAAGCACTTGCTTGTACATACTTGCTGTCTTCTACAGTAATCTTCAAACCAGTCTCTGATAGAAATACTGTTGCAACCTAGGGAGAGACAAGTCATATCAGCTTCCTGGAGGGAGCTCTCTCATACCTAAATGGATATACCACTCAACAATCAACCCCTTTTGTGCTCAAAATTATGGGGATAATAATTAATGGTAAATTATGGGACAGGACATTCTACGAAAAGAAAAATATTTAGAGCTTTCTTTGAACAACTGATAATGTATGGTTTTGGCAAAATTTTTAAGGCCACAGGGTATATTTCTGGAAAAAATTGTTATGGGCATGGAAAGTTTTTTCACACAACCATCACTTCCTTAGTGTAGAAACCCCTCCAGGGTCAGTTCATGATATTGTCACTATTGCTAACAGCAAGTGATGTGGCAAGGATCCTCCCAACAACAAATAGACTGGAAAAAAGGTAGAGTCCACTGGGATGCAATGAACATGATTTAGTAGAATGTGTTGCAAAAATTTTGAATGAATTTTGTTAAAATCCTTGTTCACAGTTTTTTTACAACCACTAGCACCATCCTCCTCTACAAAGTGAGTCTTGATTTTATTTTTTGGGGGCCTGGTCTAAGTACTGATTCCAGCAATCAACATTAGGCCTAGATTTCAGATTTCATTCCCAATCAAATGCCTAGTACAATCGTTCAAGATGTATGCTTAATACAGCTATTTACGGGTACATAAACATTTAACACAATAGAGTAATATCTAACAATAATGCTAAAAATAACAAAATGTGGCATTAGTGATAAACGGAATCATAGTGAGACTACTGTCATGTTAAGCGTTTACAAGTTCATGCAGCTATCTGCTTTGCTCTATATGTTGACTTTAGACAGTTTTCAATGAATTTATTGATTGTGTGATTTTGTGATATATTTGTTTCATTCATCATAGATTTGTTCCTTGTGTCCAGAAAGTTGAATATCGGTTTCGTTGATGATATTTCATCAAATAGTTTTCTCCTCCTTTCCTCGTTATTTAAGTTACGTGTCATTAGATAATGAATTTCATCCTCCATGGTATCAAAAAAGGTACATTTACGTTCTTCTGGTTTTTTGGTGGTCTAAAATAACGCCCAATTTCGATTTACTCTGAACCTAGACTAATAGGCCTATGTCTGCTTTCAATGATTGGGCACAAATTTAAGTGTACTTTATCAATTCATCTTCCTTTATTTAATATTATCATTATTAGTAAATTGAACCACTAACCCAACCTGTGCGTAATGCCTACTAGGTTGATTTTGTACAAAATGTTATAGCTAGATAGGCCTACTAATTTTAGTTTACCCCAGTTTCGTTTACTCTGTTGAATTGTGTATCAATGGACATTACATCAACCTATTTTTCATCACTGTTTGTAATTTGTTTTGCCTTGCCTTCCCTTCTGTTATTTTCTTGCCTTATTTGTTGTGATAAGACCCTATCAAGGTACAGGTTATGTGTTTTGTGGGCCCTACACTCAGCGACCGATAAGGTGGGGAGATCAGCGTGCCACTTACGTCTTTGAAATGGATCGCTTTCAAGACGTTTGTCAAGTTTCTTGCATTATCCATTCGACCAACGAATATATACCCTTCACTTTCTTCTGATTCTTCCATCCTTTGCGACATATTGCCTTCAGGAACTGGCATCACTTCGGGTTTCGTTTGCTTCCTCGAGGAACGTTCGTCCACTTCTGGCTAGGCCACCTCAGAATGGAAAGGAAAGGGACTGGGGCGAGGCAGTTTTGAAATTGGCGCGAAAATGATGGCGTAAGCAGCAGTCTTCAAAACAAATATATGGTTGTAAGGTAATGTCTTCTGTGAAGAAATTTCAGAGCGAAAAGATGGATAACACGAATAATGACATGATTACAATCAGTAGAAAGATTTTAGAAGATGCGGTAATGTTATCTTCAATTGTCTTGACGGTTTCCTGTCCTCATCTCGCTGTGCTATTCTTAATAACTTCTTTTATCCAATCCACAACAACAATAAAATTTAGACCCAGCCTATCAACAAGGCCTATAAAGCGCAACATAAGCATATTAGGAGGAAGACTGACTGATATAGTTGAAAGCTGCTCAGTGCAAGGTTAACAATATAGTCCAAACCATCATTCTAATGACTATATTGACTATGACTATGACTTGTATCGTTTCATTGAGTAGGCTCATAGAGGCGTGTACTGGATCCATCTTTGTCAAGATATTCCCTTCAAAATTTCCTATTTCTGTAGCGTCGGGTAAAAAAGTGCGAACTCGTTTTAAAATGCAATTACTGTACTGCCATTTGCTTTCCTTACAGCAATTAAAAAATCTGACCTTAGAGAATTCTTCAAAAGTTTGACTTTATCAAGGCTCCAAAAAGGGTTCGCCTCTGCATTCCTGAAGGCTCATCAACTTTATGCCTTTACTTACTGCCTTGACAGATGAAAACGACAAAGCAGCTTAAGTCTAACACCGAACAAATCTCTGGTGTTATAAAGGAAGAACTAGGTGAGATCGAAAAGTTGAAGAGAGATGCTGGGCAATGGAGAATCATGGTAAGAGCTTAGATATATAAGTTCTGAATTGCATTTCTAAATTCGAAGATTTTAAGTTCACGATTTTTAATGGTTACATCTTTGCACCAGTTTTTCTTTCAAGTTTTTTTGTCAAGGGGAAATAATTGATCAGATCTTGAATGGGAGTTAATGATTATACTGTCACTAAAACTAACTCTTTGAATTTTCAGCAAAGCAAACTGGAGTCTGGAAGCCATGTTTTGGTCAACAGACTAGACATCGAGAGACTAATAACTGAGGCAATGCAGATAAAAGAATATCTTCCGAAAGTAAGTAACATTTTCAAATGACAATGTGCATTCAATCTCTAATTAGAAAATTTAACGATTTCTTGTTTATGATTCTGACTGCATTTGTTACATGAATTGCTGGAAATAGATTATTTATCGTGCATTGTAGCAACTTGTATTTACGAAGAGAATTGAATTGAATTGGATTTAGAAGTCTGTTCGTTTTAGAATAAGACAACTTTCCATTTTTTGTTTTTAAGGTACTGAAGAAAGATTACTACACTGCCTATGCAAGACTGGACAAAGTTGAATCAGGTTACCTTATAGTTCTAAATTTTGTTCTGAAAAAAGTTAAACTTGAGACTTCATCCCACTTTTGCCAGCTTTACTTGTTTCCAGCATGTCAGGGTTCATACCTCATGAAATGAGGAATGATTCTAGAAAACTATGCAGAATATGATATTTTAATGCCATTCAAACTTTAATTGCATGCAGAGGCATTTTGACATCAAAACCTTCTCTACATAGAAGTTTGTGATATTGTACTGAAATGATAATAACTCTTCCCATTCTTTATGAGAAACTGGTTTATAAGAAACTGGCAATAAGACGGCCAAAATTTTAAGAAACTATATTACTATGTCTGAGAAGTACTAAGAAACTTTTACATGTCAAAAGCATGGATATGATAGCAAATATATCGTTGAGCCCTTATTTTCCACAAACAGTAACTAAACATTTGTGTTTTCAACATGATGGGACACTGTTTAGTCCTACATGATGCTTTAAATGTCAAGAAACATACAACAGTGTTAGCAACCACATTGATAATTCTGCATTCAAAAAATGAGAAACCAATTAAGAAATTTTTAGTACTATGGCCTGATCCTAGATTCTTATAATAAAAGACGTGAATGCCAATAACTAGTGCCATAGACTTTTTTGGTACGCTAGCTTATTATTGAATAACACCATCCACACAACTTAGTCATTTGTAAGTCTTACGCTTTTCAGATGCAACGAAACTTAAAGCAGAAAAGACGAAGATTTCTGGCGAGCTCGACAGGATGACCAAAAAGTATAAAGCTACTCTTGGAGACTTGGAACACGAAAGACAGGTGCTGGCTTCATAAATATCTTTCCAACGTTTGTTTCATTTCAGAATTCGATTTTTCTTAACTACTAGTAGGATTAACTCACAACATAGCATAGTCCCAATTATTGCAACAACAACAACAACAACAATTACAATAACAAAACATTTTTCATCTTTGCTCAAAGTGGCACAATACAATATATTCCATACCTTTGATGAGGAAATGAACAGGCTCAGTGCTGGTGAGCCTCCAGGAATTCCCTAGAGGAGGCTCAGAAACAATTGTACCGATGCGCATGACAGTGTGAGCTCCAGCATTGATTCGCTATCAACAAAGCTGAAACACTATCTGTCAAAATAAACGGGTAAATACTTCGACTCCCCAAAGAATCTACTCATGAAATCGGGGGGGGGGGGCAGAGAGGTGGGAAAATTCGTCTCAATTCTCAATGTGAAAGCCTTGAGTCGTTTGAGCGTCCACAAGTCTATCAATAGCGATAACTGCGAACATGTAATCAGTCCACTTGCATGAATATATCACATTTTCCCTTCGCTGTCTTTAGCTTTAATGTTCTTCCGTAACATTGAGTAAACTAATAGGAAAATTTGGCTCCCATTGCCTAATAGTTGAGCTTTCTTGTCAACTCCAACCGATCATTACTTTATTTAAATATCTCTAGCCCTGAGAAATTGGACTCAAATCCTCTTGTTTTATGTCTTCTTTTCTGTTTGCAGGAAAAAGCTGAACTAAGGGTTAGTTACAATGTTTACTTGTGATCTCTACGTGAAGAATTGTTATTAGCAATTAGCAGCATGATCTGTTTTGATGATTTTCAGCAATTCAACAAAATGAGCTCTATCTAAAAGTGTTGTATGCTAAGCAATTCATATAATTTTCCACTATTAGGTCAGCGATAAAAACCAAACATGCTCAGTGGATCACTGGGATTACTATTTAGTTGCAGAAGCATGTTTTCAAGACTAGTCAGCTTCTTGTAAATCAATATTCGTTTTGACCCTAAGAAAGAAGAACAGGAGGTCTTGGATTGGCAAGGGAGAATGATGGATTCTAAGATTATTGTTTCTACTCTAAGTTTGCCTTTTTTAAATTGATCTACCTGGCAAAGGGCTTCATTTATGCAAATTCTATGCTCTGAGTACCTTGTACCTCTAAGTTTGGAAAAAAAGACACGCCACAAACTTCATTTTCAAAGCTCGCCGCATTTTCTAGCTTTCTTCAAAGTCATCAGGCACGGTCATCGGTTAGTCTATTTTCAAAATGTCTTTCACTTCAATGCTGTCTAGTAGCTTCTCGTTTTCTTTAACTTACTCTATCATTTCGTGTCAACAGCGCACTGTCGAAGAACTGAACGAGATAAACGCACAACAATCCGACTATTGTTCTCGAATGGGTTCAGCAAGCTGCACTCTTCTGTGGAGACTGTCGCAAAGGGATGATTGCATGGAAACTCTTGTCGCAGGGGTAAGATCTTACAATATACACAATCTATCAAGCAGGAAAGTAGTAAAAACCATGTGTTGACGCTAAAGAGTTAGTTTACACAAAAGCATTTGTTATTGTATTTCCACCAGGTCTGCGAAAGACTGCGTTCGTTTCTCCTTCGCAGCATCTTAATGTGGTTTACGCCTACGCAGAAGTACCTATGCACTGATTGACTAAGGAATAGACTTAGAGCAAGTCTAGGACTGCAAAGGCAGGCAGCTTGCTAGCAATGCCTTTCCAGTTAACATACAGTAAAACAGAATAACCAAACAGTGCAAAAGTCATCAAACTACCTGTGATATTTACTGTGAGATTCTGCAAAATCGTTTTGGAAAGACATGTAAAAGCCACTGAAAAAACATGCAAAATATGATGCCTCCCTCAAGATTTCAAGCGATTTACAGTAGCTGCTTTCACGTAGACAATTGTTACAGTAAAGCATCTAGGCTTTGCTCAGAGTGATAGGAGCACAATCTTTCTAACCCTACCTTCTCCAGCTTCAGCGTATGACTTCTAATTTCAGACCCAAACTGAAGAATTCATACAACTCGTTTGCCATACAGTAGAAAGCTTTGCACTTACGCTATCAGATGCTGATCACCATGACTACGAAGATAGTTCTGGTGAACTGAAATTTGTTCTAGCCCTCTGTGGAGTAGCAACAAACATCGCAGCGTCTCCGTACGGACGTGAATTCCTCATGACAAATAGTAATGGGAAGAAGTTAGTCATTTCAATTCTCAACACAATCTGCCAGCTTCCACCTAAAAGAAAACAAGAAATGAAGATAAGGAATTTATGCCTAAAGTTTCTCTATAATGTAAGGTAACCGTAACACTTGTTTGTCTTTGCAATTACACGTACTAATTCATTTTACAGTAACTATAACGAGGGTACGACAATAAGAAAGGCTACATGTTTCGTTGTTCCTCCGAGTTTCACGCTACACAGCGATTACAGTAACTAAGAATTTTGCAAAACGCAGGAAGCTTCCTCAAATTTCCTTCTCGGGTAAAAAGACTTTCAGAAAACTTCTTTCTATATGTCTTTGTGTCCAACCAATTAGCATCGTACATTGATAAAACAATGCATAAAGACCCATTACTAGAAGGTTTTGTTTATGTAACTTGTACATGTAAAGCGCACACAAATTTCTAGACATAACTAAAGCAATAGAGTACAAGAAAAACTGGTAAATACAGTTAGCAGTTCCTGGACCAAAGAAGAAAACTGCTTTTCAGATAATGAATCAAGTCACCATGAATAATGTTGATCCGACAGGTCAATCACCCAAAAGTAACTTACAAAAAAATATGTAAATTCTAGAGATACCTCCTTTGACCTCATACGTCCGTCCAAATTTTGATCTTGAAATTCAAATGAAGAGTTATCATACATTGCAATCAAAACGGAAGTAGCGTACTAACTATGTTTTTCAGAATTCAAATACAGCCGTATCTTGATCGAATTTTGTTTTCTTTGCATGATAAAATCCTTGAATATTTTATCAAGTTATTCATTGAGGTTTCCAGGGCAAAGCATTCCTGTTGAAATCCAACTATGCTCCACCCAACGGAAGCAATATTTGAAGAAAGCGGAGGCACACAGTAAAGTAATATTTGAATAAACATCCAATCATGGAAAAGTTAATTAAAACAATCTTTTACTTCAGATGGTACGCTTCTTCCACTTTGACTGTAAGGTGGATAGGAAATTGTATTTACAGTGAAAGCGGAAGGGGCGTACCAACTATGTTGTCAAAATTATTCAAAATGGAATTGAATTTTCATTGGATTTTGCTTTCACTGCATAAAGAGATCATTGAACATTCGTATTCATTGTGTGGTTTCCAAGGAAAGGAACTTCTGGAAGCAAGAGTCGAATCGGATGGAAGCCAATAACAAAGCTACGATCGAATAGTCATCCAATCATGAAAATCTCTTTCAAATAATCTTCCAATTTACATGGTACGCTTCTTCCATTTCACTGTAAATAAAACTTAGTGGCATAACTGAACGCAAGTCAGACCTTTCTTATGTTGCAGCATTAATCAACAAGGGATCAAGTTTCTGTCAAAGAAATCAAGTCTCATTCAAACGCTAACAGCCATCATTGAAGGTAAGAAATTTCAGCTTAGGAACATAAGGCTGCATTCACATTTCACAATCTTTTGTAGGCGCGCGCAAAAATATTGTGCAATCTGAACACTTTAAGGTATTAGTATGGCGGATTTCTGCACGAGCGTTTAAGCGCTTTCAAAAGATTGTGCAATGTGAACGCAGCCTAACGCAACCACACTATAGTTATTTTGCTTACCAGCAAAGAGTAAGGAGCCAACAGAAACATACTTAATCTTTCTAGACTTTTAACATGAAAACTATTCAGATGAGCAGTTTTTAAATAAGTCTTAAAGATAGCAGCAGAGTATAGTTTTTCCCACATTAGTTTTTCTAACATGGAAAAGATTAGAGTGTTACATCAAGTTGTGCTATTGCTTCATATCTGATAGAAAAACTTGATTATTTTTCATTTCCTTTCTTTCTCATTCTCATTTTAGTGGATGTAAACTTGGAGAATCGTGTTTTATCTGCGAGGTAAGGTTAAACAGCTTAACATTTCTGTATGCAACAATATCACCGAGTTATTGTGAATGCAGTAAAAACCCGCGTATAAGAACGCGATTAAGAATCCACAAGCTGAAGTATTGAAATCAGACCCTCCTTGATATAGGTTCTTACTTCTAAAGATCCTCAAACTAAGTTATTGTTGGGGAGACAAGATACGCTTTGTCCGAGGAACCAAATATGTCCCCCCCCCATGCAGTGGGCCAAAGCTCATGCGCCCGTCAGAGCTTGAACCCCAAAACGCTACTGCGCATGAACTATAACCTACTGCACGGGGGGACAAATAAGTTTCCTCAGACAAAGCATATGTCGTCTCCCCAACAAATTAAAACTCCAGTTGTTTGGTCGTTGAGCCTGCGCAAAGTGGTGATACCATATGTGCATATTGCAAAGAACTCAAAAATACATTGAAGGCTTTTCATAGGATTCTACGGTATAAAATTTCTGATTCTTCCACAAACTTCTGTGGTGAAGAAGACCTTATGAACTCAAGTGCCGTGAACTGACAGCAAATAGTAGGCTTGAAGTCTGAATCTGACAGCCTCATTTTTCATTAAATACTCACTCTATAGGAACTTAGTCAGGCTGACTTGCAACATTGTAGGCTCTAAAATGCGGGTGTTTACTATATTCTAACATCTCAGTCTCGAAAAGTTTTATAGAGTCATCAACAATTGAAATTATCACTAACTTGTTACAATGAGCAATAGGAATTTTAAATTCATAATCTCAGAAGAAAGGGTTACTTGACTAAGTTTCCAATTAATGTATCGTTACTTGGAATCTTACATTGCTACTTGTTAACAAAGTTTTTGCCAGGATTTGCTATCTGAAATGCTTAATTTCCATTGTTTTACCTGCCAATAGGCTCATCCAATCCCTGATGCTAGAATCTGAAAATGAAAGCATATGCTATGAAGTTGCAAAACTGGTATGATATAAAAATCGTCATTGTTTGAAGAATAAAAAATATTAGATATATGCATTTTAAAAGGTATGTAAGCATATAAAATGGCTTAAGCCACTTGCGGCCAACATTTAGCCTATCAGGTATCAGAATTTTCTTTCGACGTAGATCAGTTAAGGGTCGGTTATGTATCAATTTTGTCCTCGCTTAGCATCATTCCGGACCTTAATGGGTGGGGGTCGGGGTGGGGAAGGAGTCAACAGCTTTCAAGAACAATGACGCTAAGAACAAAGATTATTTTCATCGATGTTAGTGAAAGTATATTTCTGTAATCTTATAATTTATGAAGACTGTAATTACTTATCGAGTGTTCACACGATGCCGTTTTCAAGCTGTACCGGTTAGATTACCGGTTTCAAAATCTGCAGGCAAAAATTGTACCGTTTTCGTGCGAACGGGAGACCTATCCGTCGAATCTTTCACCGCTTTCAAATTTTGCCGGCATCGTGTGAACACAGTCTTCGGCTGCGTTCATACGAAGCCGGCTCATTTTGAAAACGGTGAAAAATGTGACGGTAGCAAAATTTGAGCTAGCGTTCACACGATGCCGGAACAATTTGAAAATGATAGGAGATTTAAAGGTAAAAACTCTTTGCAAGACTTTGATGCCAAAGAAATGTACATACACTCTAAGAATCGATCAGTCGCGTTCCAAAAGCATCGAAAAATGTCCTGTTGTTATCTTTTTCGAGTATTCACACGATGCTGTTTCCAAAATGTACTGGTTGTAGTTACGTTTTCAAAATCTACCGTTTTCAAAATCTGCCGGCAAAAAATGTGCCGTTTTCGTGTGAACGGGAGACCTATCCGTCACATTTTTCACCGCTTTCCAAATGTTCCGGCATCGTATGAGCGCTGTCTTAGTCTCAATACCATGAAAATCTTATGATTTCTAGCTTCCAATCGATAAAATGAGGAACATTGCAGTCAATGCTAATGGAGAGGTAAGCACAAAATAAAACTAAACTTACAAGGATGACCAATATATGTTCCGTTCTAATGATGATAATCTTAGTGTTCAATGTCTCTGACTCACCACAGTCGTTCACCTCAATCGTGCCCTTGTCACTTGTGAAGATAGCTTTCCACACAATCGCATCAACATCAATGTCAAAGTTGCTCGACTCGCCTCACAGTTGTCGTGCTACAACTGTTGGCCAAAAGTTGCCTTGTTGTTCTACAGTGCAAACAGCACTGCTATTCTTCAAAAGTTTATACTGAGACGACTCGAGGGCTTACTAAGCTGCTATGAGACTGTCAAGATCGAAAAGCGACGTTCAAAGATCCTCACTTTTTGAGATTTCATTTCAAATCGATTCTAAACGTAGTCGTTGGAAGGCGTTAGCTCCAGTTGAGTTGTATCTAATTTTCCGATCACTCCAAAGACTTCGTCACTGTCTTCTATTTTGCAGTTGCAAGAAGCATTATTGGAGCTTATCAATGACATCAAGTTCTTTCAACGAGAGCAATGAAGAAGTGCATCAAATTAGCAGCAAAACTGAACGACATCATTCAACATTTGTTATTTCAGAAGGCACGGGTGGTTAGACACTGCAGTTGTGCTTCATTGCCGCTGCTTTGTTCTTGCAGAGGCAAAATTATTTACTACAACGAAGGAGCTAGCTTGAGAAACTTCGATACCTTCTCCGCAGAAAGATATACAATTTCCTCCGCAGATGCATATATAATAAACCATAACTTCGTTGTCTAACTACCCATGAGATAAGGAGGTTGATAGTATTGCCTCCAACAAAAATGATACCATTGTAAAAGCATTTAGCATGTGGGGTATTTAGTATTTGCGTCACATCTCTACTGTGTTTGAATCACTATTGATCACACCACTAAATTCTGTTTATTTCATCAATAACAGCTTACATACCCGAAACTCCTTTATTTGTTCACCGTAAAATTGTCCAAGTATTCCTTGTTGATTTATGTCTTACCTCAAAATGATAAAATGCCAAGAAGATAACCTTTATTAATCTTCGCTTTTCCTTGTCTGAAAGTTTACTTCATCAAATTTTGATGGGGCACTTCTTGGACAGTCATCTGATATCGGGTGAGGCAGAAAAGGCGCCCTGTTTTGAAAATTCATAGCATCGAGACTGTTTCACAAATTTGAATGATTAAACTTTTAGCTAGAAGACAAGAGACAAGTATTTTTTTGTGATTTTTCTCGCTATCTCACGAGAACTGGAAACATAGGTAAATTCAACCTTATAACAATTTCATAGTTGCAAAATGACTGCAAATGGGTCTGAAACATTGATCAAATTGTAAGGACTCTCCTTACACAGATCACAGCGCAATGGGCGTTTCACTTCTCTCAAGAATTATAAGAAGTCAATTTTCAAACATATACCCAATATTTCAAGTTCCATGGCAAAACGTGTACAGTGGATATCTCTCACCCATGAACGATTGCATTTTCTTTATTGATCTGTGCAATGATTCATTTATGATTTGATCCAGGTTTTAGGCCCTATTTTAGTCATTTAGCAACTACGAAATTTTTATAAACTTGAATCTATCTATAATTCTAATGCTCATGAAACAGCGAGAAAAATCACAACAATACTTTGATCTTTTAGCTTTTAACTAGAAATCGAATCATTTAAATATGTGACGTACTCTTGATGCTATGAATTTTCAAAAGTGGGAACTCCTCTCTGGCTCATCCGGTAGTTTGGGGACATACCGTCAAAATGAAATGCTTGCAAAGGTTCATATCGTTATCCCAATCGAAAAACAAACTGTGTCAGGCCTCAGAAATCATTTTCCTTTCCTCGATAGCACTTCTCTAACGCAAGATATTGAGATGGACGTTTGGACCGATTTCAGTTATAATACCCTACTATTTCTATGCTTCGTTGATGGCGAACAAGAGTTGCGAAGTTTCGTTATTGTCCGCAGGTTGGTCGTCGGCGAGTATTGATGGCTTCGTTGCGTGTCGCTCTTAGAATTGAGTTTGAGCAACCTGAGGTATTGGTTCATTCATGTGTCCACGATCGACTACGACCAAGAGCAATGATCGGCTCTAACGACAATTCTCGTTTTTTGTCTTGGGTTCAAATTCCAGGATATGACTGAGTTCTCGGCCTGTCGTTTGTGGCCGGATTCAAAGTAGCTTTATTCAAGTTGCAGAGATGAATGTTTGTTTTAAACGCAAACAACGCAGATCGCCGAGATGCGGTTTTTCCCGCGGAACGCCCCTTTAATCTTCGCAAAATTGATCACAGGACGGAAAAAAGACAAAAAAAACATATGGAAATACATTAACAATGTCACAATAGGAGAATAAATTACATTCCTGTGAAATTTTCAACTCTCATGTTCACCAAAAATAAGCTTTTAAGCATAATTCAGCAGCAAAATAAACACTAGCAGCAAATTCTGTCAACGATGACAATGACCAACTCTTAACTTTAGATAACCCAGAAAAAACCCATATACAAGGGCACCACTTCAAACATAGAACAGACGACAATTCAAACAATATGCTTTAATTAAAGTTAGCAATGGGTGATACCTAAAAGTTACAGGAAAGATGCTACAGGGTTTCAAACCAAATTCTTAGTTCATGTAAATTCATTGTCACTTAAAAACCATGGCTAACATCTGACAAAGCAAGGCTTGTCCGGTTTGTTTGCTTTCAAACTTTGAACCATCTGGGCAGCTCAAGAAGTTGTTCAAATGTGAATACAGCTTAAAGGTGACAAGCAGGATGAATAAGGGCTAACAGAAATGATGAGTATTGGCATGCACACAAGCCAAGGGATTACAGGGTGCATTGGGTATTCCTCCATTCTAGTTGCTGAAAGATGTGTTACCACCACCTGCTGCTTTTATACATGCAATTCACTTTTTGCTCAGAGCACCTCTGTCAATTTGCAGTAGAAGTTCTTGAGCATACGGCTCAAATCCTTCAAATTTTTAAAAAGGTGGGTGTAAAATTGTCTCACATTTTTCTTTGAATTTATGTGCTTGAAAGAAACTGTGAGTAATTTGCTGTAAATCTACCGTGGCAATTTTTTGATATATTGATTATTTTCAAAATGGCGGCATTTTGACTTATTTTGCAAAAATTCATCAAAAATTTTGAAGAAATTAAAATCATCGTAAATCTTAAATTAATCGAGAGAAATTGATACAATCTTCAAGATAACCAGAGTTCATGAAGGTCTTCAATATGGTTGCAAGCAGAAATCTGTTGCTCTTCTGGTTAAGGATTTAGAAACTTGATGACATCACAGCCTCAAAATTAATAAATGCCACCATTTTGAAAGTAGTCAAGTAATCAAGAAATTGCCACGGCAGATTTATTGCGAATTACCTGAAGTTCCTTTCAAGCACTTTAATTCAAAGAAAAATGTAACAGAATTTTACACCCACCTTTTTAAAAGATTTGAGCTCTATGCTAAGCTCTTGTATGTGGGTTTTTTCGGTAAACGTACCTAAGAATCATTCAGAACATTTTTGCAATTTTTGTTGCGGCCATCATAAAAATGTTTGGTTCTTCATTAGTATGAATGATTGGCAACAAATAAGCTGTCAGCAGCTCCTGCTGATGTTACCTCACCATCGTATTTCCCAAGGCATGCTTGACTGTTGAGGTAGGCACGCTTCAGTAACTCTTTCTGAGCAGCAGCAACGTTTTCTTCTTTACCTCCCCATGCTTTCAGTACAGATGCTTGCAATGCACGACCATATGAGAAGGATAAAGCCCAAGGCTTCTTTCCTGAAAATTGGAAATTTTGATTAATAAATGCACCACATGATGTGATGTTCAAGAGGGTATCAGAAAGCATATAAATTTCAAAGTATTTTACAAAAACCATAAAACCTCAGTATTGTTTGCAACCCAACAAACTGCAAACTAATAACAGCGCCTGAAATCTGCTGGTAAAAGTGAAACTTAGTGTAATTTGCCCCCCCCAAAAGATCATATGATATTGGATAGCTGTTTATAGCTTTATCAACAATTTTGTAATAAGTTAACTTTTATAATCAAATTCAGTGAAGAAGTCTGGAAAATGCTGAGAACGACAGGAACTGCAAATCCATCATCTTTATGGTGAAAAACTGTGGAGCCATTATCAATTGGCTGGGAATGGCGCACAGATTTGAATGATTCAAATTCCAGTTGAAATCTGAAAAAGTGAAGTACTTATGTGATTTTTCTTGCTGTCTTGCCACACTAGAATGTGGTGTACTATTGGTGCTACAAATTTTCATAAGTGGGAACTTTCTTCTGGCTGACCTGGTATAAAATATTGTCTGATTCAGACTCTTTTTAAAATAGGTCTATTTCTTGAGATTTCTTTCATTTCAATGTTTATAGCATTCTGTCAAGTATTTTTCTGCAATATTAAAAGTGAAATACTCCCACAGTGCCACTTCTTCCCTAAGGAGGACAAGAAATTAATATATTGAAACAAAATGAATACCTTGATATTTGTTCATGGCATTGAGATGCACTGTTGCATCAACTTCCGACTGACCTCCTGACAAGAATGTGATTCCTGGAACAGCTGCTGGGGTTGTTCTCTGGAGAGTTGTGACGGTTGCTTCAGCAATTTGCTCTGGTGTGTATTTTGTTGAGCATGACTGCCCTACAAGATCAAGTATATCTCATTACACTTTATAAGAAATTGATGATGCATTAAATTAATGCAAATTTAGAAAACTCAAGTCCCATATATTTGATTTAGTTCTTAAAGTTGGTCCTTTTTACCTGAAACACTTAAGAATTCCACATAGAGATAGGTGCAAAGGCCAAGTAAAGCAACAAGAAAGGGTTAAATTAAAATCGAAAACTTTTGGACAATCAAATTTTTTGACAAAAATTTGTCCTCAAGTTTATTTGTCTGAAATCTAATGATGACCGAAAGTTTTTTCATCCGAAAATTTTAAAATCAAATAGAAAATCACAAAGAAAAATAACATAAGATGTCAATTATATAATCAATGTTTTGCCGGTATTACTAAAGGTTTCTTGAACTTTTTATCCAACAGTTTGGTTCCTTGATTTGTTTCTTGAAAATGGTTCACATATGGCAGCACCTTTTAATTTGGTTTACAGCTCATTTTACCATTGTTCTAAATTAAATGATTAGCAAGCATTTATCCCGATGGAAAGAAAGGGCTGACATATCTGGTACCCCGTTTGGAAAACATTCATGATTTGGCCTACGCATAGTAGCAAATGAACAAAATTTGAAGGTGCAAGCTGCGAGTAGGCTTTAAAAAAGCTGCGAGTGATGCAACATTAACAATAGATATTTTGTTTTCTCATTTGAGAACCTTTTTTAGCTGCGAGTAGCAAGTTTGACACAATTTTATTGTTGCGAGTGAAAGCAAGTTTTCCAGCCTGGTCCAGCGCACAGAGCACTTAAGTTTCTATTGTTTCCATTGTTTTATCAACGCACTGTCCGGCGTAAAAATATCTAAATTTCCACACTGGAACATCTAGCCAATTGGTAAAAGTTTTGAGCTCATTTTTTTCATTCAATATAAAATTTACAATTATAAATTACCTAAGACAATAACTACAAAGCACTATACCACACTACAAGGATGATACCAGGAGGAGCAAAAATATCATGACTACCCTCTGGCATTTAACATAGAACACATAAGACCTAAAATACAACTAATTATACAACACAAAATGCTATTTGGCTAATACAGAAAAAGATTTTCAGATTAGCGAAAAGGAAACTATCAAAGGAAAGGGGGGAATTTGGGGACAGGTTTTCATTACCAACTTATTCAAAACATTTGGAGGCCTGGATATATACTAGCGTTGCTGTGAGAATTTTTGCATTTGAATCAAATGATAACTGTTCATGGCCATAGAGGACAATTTTTAATAGCTCTTCATTTGAAAGATTTATCAAGCAATGAGGCAACAATGTCACGTTTACATTGCTGAGAAGATCAAGTCTATTTGCAAAATAAGTCCCGCAGAGCAGGAAATAGGAAATTGAGCTCATTTGCGCATGCATTTTGGAAAAGATAACTTCTGCATGGCCTTGCAAAGTTAGTAGTCTGGTGTTCTGGTTGTAAAAGTCACAGCTGATTAGGCCTACAAATTTGAATTATAAGCAAGGGGAAGTACCTTGTGTAACCATGTTTGGTTTCAGTAAACTTCCCTCAAGATATACATGATGATCAACAAGGGACTTGTAAACACAAGCAAGCACCCTTTCTGTCACCCTTTGAGCCACATGCAACTCGTGGGTGCCATCAATCAAAATCTCAGGCTCCACAATAGGTACCAATCCATTTGCTTGACAGATGACTGCATATCTTGCGAGGACTTGCGCATTTTCTTGAATTGCCACATCAGTGGGAACATTCGCTGCTTGGTTGATCTTGATAACACATCTGAATTTAGCAAACTGTGCGCCATCTTTCACATACTGCTGCACTCTTTCGGCCATGCCATCTAAACCTTGTGTTGTTGTCTCATTGGTAGTTCCTGGCAAGTTGACCAGGCCCTTGTCAACCTTAATTCCAATAATGACCCCTCTATCCTTGATCAACTTAACAAATGGTGTGCCATCTTTTGCGTTCTGATACAAGGTTTCATGAAACAGAATAACACCGCCAAGATATTGGCCAATGGATTTGTCCGCTGTGAAAAGCAGCTCTCTGTATCTTCGTCGATTTTCATCAGTATTTTCTAGGCCAATGTTTGCAAGCCTTTTGCCCATGGTTCCAGCACTTTCATCTGCAGCTAGGATGCCTTTACCAGGTGCAACAATTGCTTCAGCTACTCTCTTGAGCTCAGCACGTTGTTCTTGCGTGAGGTATGCCATTTTGATGCCAAAAATACTGCTGATGCTTTGCGTGCAACAGGCCTTGCTTGGTGGACTTGGAGAGGATGAGAGGATGTGCTTCTTTGCCAAATAACCGTATGCACGTTTTATCACGTGATCCGGGGTTCGTCCAATCAGAATTGTCCTTTCTGACGCACCTCCCAAGGATACAGGACACCTTTTCGGACAAAATGTTGCTACGTGTCAAATTTCTTGTTTCGAGTTTTCGAGATGTGAAAGATATGAAATGAAATGTTGTATGGATCAAAGTTGTATCAAAGAATTTTTTTTTTTTTTATATTCCAATAAAATTTTACAGTAAACAAACAAAGGTTACAAGACGATGCCACGAGGAGCATGGAAATACATAGCAACCCTGTGACCATAACATTTAACATAGATATTCAAATTGATATTACATATAAATATTACAAATAACATATTACAAAAGGCAAATAGGAAAACAACAATTACAGATGATTCCGACAAAAAAAAAATTCACAAAAAAAATAAATGTACGAAAAAACAAAGTACAAGTTACAAGAGAGAGGAGACAGCAAACTTACGAACTCATTGAAACCGTTCTGAGGCGTGAATGTAGTTTAACGTTGCCTCAAGAATTTTTGCGTTCAAATCAAAGGATAACTTTTCGTGGCCATACAGGAGGATTTGAAGTAAGGTTTCATTTGTGAGGTTTGTTAATCCGTGGGGGCGCAGTATCGCATTCACACTGTTGAGAAGATCACGTCTTTCTTGGTCATAAGCATGGCAGAGCAGCAAAAAGTGTTCCGTATCCTCAATACCATCGTTTATCGGGCACAAAGGATTTAAAGTATCGCTGAAGTTATGTTTGAATTTGTGAAAATTCAGCCTGCTGAGTCCAACGCGAAGTTGTGTTAAAATTGATAAACCTTTTGGGTCGTGAATGTTATAGATCTTTTTTGAAGGTGGACGGATCATTGCTAATAGTCGTTTCTTGAAAACATTCACTGAGCAGGATTGTCTAATCTCAGGGTCAAGCTTTTCCCATTCCGACAAACAGTTAGGATAGAAACTTGATTTGAATCTCTCCGTTCTCGCACGTATTTGCCCTACTGCAGCTCTTCTGCGAAGACTGTAGTTAGATTCCTGAAGCTGAGGTACAGGACTCCTTGTGTAGTCTGGAGTCAAATTATTTATAATCTTATAAAAAAGAACAGACGAGTACAACCAGGCAAACACGTGCATGAAACGATTGTTTGGATAAAACGAAAAATTTGCTGCGATTTGCACAACCAACGTGAGTGGCAAGACAGGAATCGAGATCAAAACAAAAATACAGCAAAATATGTATAATTTGGAGATTGAAAGAAACGTTGATAAAGGTTTGATTTGCAGATGCACGTTAGCCCTTGTGTTGAGGGATAAACGGAACGACGCTATCGCAGCTCGCCAACGATTTGTATCAACCGGCATCACGAAACATTAATCTTCTCAACAAACGAAAAGCGATTTCGCACGTCCAAGATTTGTTATGGCCGTTGGGTTTGTTTGGTTTTCCTCTCGCATACAGACAAAGGGTAAACATACTTTCACAAACGTAACTCACAATTAAGGACAAAGTAACAATTACAAAAAGAAAGACGTCGTTCGTCATATTTTGTCAACAAGGCGCTAGGGGGTTTTTAAGCAACAACAATGCGGAGAGTTTTGTTCATCTCGAATCACGGAACATGAGACGACGGAACGACGGAACGGGACACCAGAAAACCCATCTTAACAATGCGAATTCTACTATTCCATCACCCCCACTCCACCACCGCACATTCCGAGATTCACAATAGGCGAAAAGATTTGAGCATGATATCACATAAAGTCATGGAAATCTTTGAGTTTGTCAAGGATTCTAATTTCTATTTCTATCGAAAATGGAAAATAACGGCATAAACGTCCTGAAACTTGTCAAACATGCATCTTGTGCTTATTTGTAACGTTCTCCTATATCTTTAATTCATAAATTAACCCATAACAAGCAATAAACCTTGTTCTTCAGAGAGCGAGTGAAAGCATGACCGCTCTCCTAACAATAACAACAAAGCATCGCTCTCCTAACAATAACATCAAAGAATTTTAGGGTATAGGATAAGAATATGTCAATTTGTAATAAAGACGCAAACGACGCTCCATAATGTTGCAGCAAAGAATTTTCTGTTTCAGATCAAGAAAAAATGGCGTGGTTGCCGGCGGCAGCTTGCAAGGTGTCTGACTTCAGACTCCAGTTTAGCTAAGTTCAAAGACGCAAAAAGCCCACAAACCAGGTTTTGATGTTTTGGAGGAAGGTTTGAGCAAAAGTAGTGTTCTACCGTTCAGTAGGAACATTGAATTAGCAGTATGTCTGGGTTTAGTCCATATTTTTGGCCCTATTTTAACATTGGATAGAGCTGAATTCGAAGCCAAGCTGACCAGGGAGTGTTTACTGAAAATTTTCCTTACGATCGTGGTGATTATAGGGCGTGGGAGGTTTATTTAGAACTGGCAAACATAGGACAAGGAAAGATGTTCTTTGCCAAAGTGAAGGTTCTCCTAGTCCCAAACAATTTCTTGGGGGCTTCGTCTCGAGATCACTTTTTCTCAAAACCCCACGTAAATTTACCCTGGTCTTCCCATTGTAAAATTCACGGATATCATTTTAGAAGTAGTCCAAAGATGGCTTGGGCCAATAATTCTTTGGGAGTGGGGGGAGGGGCCTTTCTCCAATTCTTTCTAAATTTGGGCCATATTAATCAAGCAACGTAATGGTCCTGATGCAACGTAAGTAGATAAATGAAAAAAATTGGTATGTATGGAAGCAAGCCTGTTTTGGGTTATCTTTACAAAAGAGTTAATACTGCTAAGGCTGAGACCTCGGTTTAGCTCTGAATATCAGCTCCTTGCTTTTAGCTGGGCTTCATGAAGAAATTTTGAAAATTGTCTAAGAAAACTACTATAACTCAAGAAAAACATCACGTATACATGAGATAAAAAAGCAAGATCTAAGTTAACGCCTCGACAATTGGTAAAAGTGCTGGTATTTTGAAATTGGCCTGTTAAAATATTCACAATCTCTGCAATTTCCCAGGGAGCGTTCCAACTCTGTCTCCTGCAGACTGCAGAACAGACAAAATCTGATAAGGTATGTTTACACCCATTTCAGGTCATGTGATCAGTCTCTTGACAAAACAAATATTTCGATTTCCCTAACAAATATCGTATTATGCAAAGTTGTGCCATGACTGCAGAAAGTAGCACAGTACTGAAACTTCCCAAGGGAGTGGTCACATGGCTTGAAGTGCATAAAACAAACCTTATTTCTAAAACTGAACAGATACATTTGCAACACATTGATTTGATTAAACATAATTTTTCTTAGAAACCAAGAATTTAGAACCAATTGAAATGCACTAATGCACGTGCTTTTTCATAAGAAACTAAGAATTAAAGCCAGCACTGAAATTCTCTTACAGTTATAAGATTTTTAATATTCACAGATTCTTACGACTTTCTTAGAGTTTCAATAACAATCTTCATGTTCCCTGCAAGTGCCCACAAGCACTTTTGAAAACAAGGCATTTTGCAGCCTTGTATACATTGATCGAGTAACGGGTGTGCCGAAAATAAACGCAACAGATTTAAAAAAACTCTGACACAAGATCTGTCAAACTAATAATCAAATTATTATTTTTCTCTAAATCTGCGATGATTAGATTAAATTTTGATTTATTTTTCAGAAGTTTTGATGACTTGGTTGTAAAATTAAAAATCAACAAACTTTAAATTTACTGTCAGAGCAAAACAAGAGCTGTCAGCTGGTGCAAATTATACTGCAAAATTACAGGCATGGCATTATCTGCAAGTTCAGCGGGTTCTACAGACAAGCACACAATTTGATCAAGAAACTGCGAAACGGGATCCATTACTGATTCCCTAATTATCAACTTTTGAGGGACCTCTCAGTATCTATTTCCAATTGAAAGCATAATTCTACTGATGGCATAGTCATTTTAGGAAAAGCAACTATTTTTACTGAAATCTTCATAAAATTGTCTGTTCACTATTGAAGTAACTTACGTGTTTTCGTGCTTTTCAGCAATCTTTGGTAGCTGCTAGTATTGTTATATCTTATAAGTTGGCATTATGTTTCAAAACTGCAAATGCAGCAGCTCTGGTTTTGACCTAAGGGTAATTTTGAAGTTTGCTGAGTTTTAGCTTTACAACCAAGTCACAAAAAATACTGAAAAATATATCAAAATTTATCCTAATTATTGCAGATTTCAGTAAAAATAATCGTTTGATAATGAGTATAAAACAGTTTACAATTTAACTTTTCAAATCTGTTTGCATTTTTTCTGGGACACTCGGTACCGCAGTAATAATATGATACAGGAAACATATGAAAATAAACTTAAAATTTGTTAAGGATTTCCTTTGCCCAAGCAACTAGTCTTTTAGCTTTAACTTTCCCAGTACTGGAGTTGCTTTGTTTCTTGGCAGTTTGAGAGTTGAGCTTCTTACAAGCAGTTTCCTATAAAAATATGTGTACTATATTTCATGCTAACGAAAAAAACCTACAGTTTACAACTAACACTAATATCAAGTAAAAATAATGATCTAATTTCGATAATATTAAATCCCTTTCAACGATAAATTTCACGAGAAGAAATTCTACTATCGTTTGTACTATTTTCAAGTCTATAACAATTCCATCTAACATCTAAGATCATTACAGTGGAAAGAATTTCTCAATCCAGTGTCCAATTTCAAAGACAACCTGCAATGAAATGAAGGTACAAAATCAGCAAATTCGAAGAATTAAATTATGCCTTGGGCTGGCTCAAGCAGGGATTTCCTTTTCAAGTACAGTAAAACCCCGCAAACAAGAACATACTTTTCTAAACAGACTGGCTAGGTTCTTATAAATGAGGTACTTATGACATTTACAGGGTTTGGTTCTTATCACAAGGACAGTTATGACTATGATGAATATAAAGCTACAATATACAGTATGTGTTAAATATACTTAAGGGTATAATGACTTCATTTCAATATCAGAAGGTACAACAGCATTTATTGGTATTTTTGTTATTGACAAAGCAATTTAAATCATACAGCTAGATAAAGGAATTTGCGTATTCCTGAAACTGTTGGAGGTGTTCAGTTGTCAATAAATTGTTTACTGATTTGATGAAGTTCCTTAATCAAGTGTACCATCTCATAAGAACATTGAACTAAATCAGTCTGTATTTGGTTCTTATATTTGGGCGTCTTTTCCACAAAATCAGTCTGCAGGTTCTTATTTTGCTATGTTCTTGTTTGCGGGGTTTACTGTATTCCATTAAAGTACCTCGCCGCATATAAGAACCTACACATATAAGAACTTGCAAGCTGTGTTTTCTCAATTGTGCACCATCTGATTAAGAACCTGTTTCAGTTTGATAAGCTAACATGTTCTTATCGCAGGAGCAATAAGGATAATTCTTTTTAATTTTTTTGATTGGCAGTTGAGATTTGGACCTCCTTCCTCGCCATTTGCATGCCTACAGTTAGATACAAAATTGACAATACCATTGCCGAGAAAAACAAACCCTAGACGAAAGGATTTATAGGTATCGTGGAGATGAATCTTTCCACATTGCTTTGATAAAAATTTGCATAAAAGGAGCTCTTAAATAAGAATTCTTAAGAACCTTTATGCACTGAAATAGACATAAATACCTTTAAAATTAGAACGTAACTCAGTCTGGCTCCCCAAAAAGTAGGATGTTATAGGCGGAGATCTAATGAAATTCTTATCTCGAACCAAACTGACGAATCGGCGACAAAACGCGTTTTGGTCATTCAACGTTGTTCTTTATTGCAGTTGCTAACTTATTTTTCCTTTCAGCATTCAAGATGAATCCGTTTCTCTCTAGCAGGATTCAACAGTTTTCCCTTCAGCAACAAGTTAATTTTGGTTCCATAACAGCCCTGAAGAAGTCCTGCGCGGCGGAACGAAACATTGGAATCTAATTTATATCTCTTAATTTCGCACATATTTGCTGTTGTTCTTCGTCGCATTGCAGTGTTCCTGCTCTCAGATTTATTTTGGTTGCTGTTCTGTTACAATAGTTAACAGCTTCTTTCTACTGATTACAGTACAGTGTTATTCTTTTCATTAAGTTCTTGGGTTTAGTACGATGAGCTCGTTATTCAAGGCTATTTTCAAACTGTGCCACAACTCATTTGTTTACAAAAATGAGTATTAAAAACAGTTCATTGTTGCCCCAGGAAGTGGGGCGTTCTAGCCTCGCGTGACCGCGTTGTAGTTGTTGCTGCTGCATCCAGTGGGATCATATCAAAAATTTTTCGTCCACACTTTATCATGTGATTAACTGGCAATCCTTTCTGTGTCCTATTGTCAACGGTAATTTGTAAAAATGTCGTCACTCATGAGTTTAGACAAATAAGAATTCCTTGCATGAAAGGTAGGAAAGTTGAAATTTAGAAAACTTTTGTCTGTAGAAACGGAATCAATCAAAACAAAACCTGTCTCTATGCACAACTGTTTAGGTTAACTTTGGTCTGATTTTCATTACGAAATGTTTCACTTGCTCTCTTGGCCTTTTCTGGTTTACCATCATTTTACACACCGAAAATGGTAAATGCACCTTAGGTCCAGCAGAAAACTATTTGATTACAGTCAAGAAAACTGTAAAATGGTTACAGATAGCGGGACACTTAGTTTATTTATACTATTTCTCGTTTGTAATCAATATTATGACTTACCTCTATGGTAATAAGGGCAACAATGGCCCACTCTAACCTCAGTGAATGTCGTTCATTTAAATGGCTTCTTAGAATCTCAACCATCTCTGAACACATGTTTAGCTTTTCATTAGTTACCTGAAAGAAAAGTAGAACATGGTGTAAGAATTCTATAATGTGCAACGGAATCTTTCTGATGACCTAGAGAGGACCTAGTACCATATCCTCGCATTTTAATCCGTAGTAGAAAGCGAAATTGCCGGTAAAGCCGATCGACTCTCTTGCCCGTAGTCGACCGTGGACACATGAATGAACGAATGTAGCAGGGCATTCAAACTCAATTCAACTAGCGACATACAACAAACCCATCAAGACTCAACAACGACCACCGACGGATAATAACGAAAATATGTAACCTTTGCTCGCCAGCAGCGACGCGTACATATGATTGGATAGCAAAGTTAAAATTGGTCCTAATGTTTTCCTACATATCTCGGGTTTGAGCAGTGCGATCGACGAATGCAATAAGATTTTCGAAGGCTGAAATAGCCTGCTTCAAGATGTGTATAGCGAAATAGCGATGTGAATCTATGTAAGCATTTGATTTTCGTGGAATGTTCCTTTAAGTTCATTCAAGCCATTCAGTTCAATGGAATCGGTCACAGAATTTTACAGTGATGTTTTTAAACATTTGGAGCCTCTGTTATTCAAATACAGATAGTTACCTTTGTACGTCTTCCTACATCTAAATAATTGCATGTTTTATTGTATAAATGTTCAAGATCTTCTCTATCCCAGTAAAAGTCTGGAGTCATCAATAGATCTGAATATAGATTGATTTGATGTCTGTAACAAAGAACAATCATTCATTAAACTGAGTCCATGGTTATTGTAAACACGATTAGCATCAATCATTTCCCAGGGTGGGGGCACTCCCTAACTTTCAATATGGGGGGTCCATGCCACTATTTCCTTGCTGACCCCCAAATATTGAGCCTAACGTTTTGGGGATCCAAATACTGAGTTCAATATTTTGGAAACCCGCACCAAATTCCACGATTCTTCCTTTTTTCAGATTTGTGGACCCTAAATATTAAATTTTTGTCCATGTTGTAATTCACAGACCCCAAATATTGATTGACGTAAAATTTCAGACCCCAAATATTGGCATGGACCTCCCCGTATTGGAAGTTAGGAAGTACTCCCCCCTGGGAATCGCTTCCACAACACCTGACCCAACTGCTCCAAAATGAATAAATTTATTTTGCTGTCTTGCTTGTCTTCAATTCATTGCTTATGCTCTTGCTCTTGCTTTCTACAGCTAGATATGGGCCTAAATTTTAGTTTTGTTCCGTGCTCTGACAGCTATGACCTGAGAACTAGAATCTTCAGGATGAGTCATTAGCAGGCAGCGTCGATCTTGGAACTAGTTCTCAGATTACAGCTTTCAGAGTGCGATACAGTTCTCCATAGGTCAGTCATTGCTTTCCTCTGGAAGCTGATAAAATTTAATTACGCTTTTCAACAAATGCCTTGAATCAAAAATTCAAAAGCTAAATGAAAGATAAAAAGCCACTTCTAGTTGTTCTGGGGATTCTCGAGGAAGACGACTTTTGGCTGATCCCAATTTTAAGAGGGAAATGATGCACCTAGAATTATGAGAAAAATCTGGAGAATCAAGTTGAGGCCTAGCTAAGATGACTGATTAAGAATTTACGAGTTAGATACAAAGCTTTTGCTGTACTATTTCTTCGACCATTTGATGCAGTATTCTGAGTCATCCGGTATATCACCCCTATTTAAGCCCCATAGAATTTTTGCTTTGCCAGATTTGAGTTTGGAACAAGCGGCTCAGTATGGTAAATTGTCATTATTCCCATGGGGGAACTCCTATTGGTGGGTGACGAGGGGGGGGGGGCTCAAGCATAGCATATTTTGGAAAACCCAGAAATATACTCAATTTAGGACAGTTTTGACCCCAAAAATATACTCAATGCTTCATGGTACATAAAAACTAGGGCTTTTATGGCTTTTTCAGCAACTGCGCTGCGATACTTTGTCGCAGAACTCGGCCTAGCACTCACTTTGTGTCAAATTTTCTCATCAGCAACCCTAATAATATACTGATTAAGCACCAAATAGCATACCCAAAGGTATACTAGACAACGTTTCCTAAACACAAAAAGTGTCTGGCCTCCCGTCACCTACCAACAGGGAGTGCCCCCCCCCTGGGCAACACTGTAAGGCCGCGTTCACATTACTCCGTTTTCTTTTAGATCCGTTTTTGCTACTAAAAACGGAGCTATTTTTCCTCCCTGTTCACATTACTCTGTTTTTAAACAAAAACGGATATCTTTATTGAGACTTATGTCATGAGTATAGTGTTCAAACTTGTCCTCAAAAAACGATCTGATCACCTTTTGTTTGTCTTTGCTCTCTGTTCTTTGTTTTCTTTGTTTTCTGATTATGTTTCGGTCTTTGTTTTTCATCAGCGTTTCTAAATTCCTCCGTTTCTGGGTGTTCACATTACGGTTATGCGTTTCTGTTTAGCAACCGGTTTTATTTAGCCCCGTTTTTGCAAGTGTTTTCGATCAGCTCTGTTTTTGGGGTAGACTATTGTGAACGCAAAGCCAAAAACGGAGCAAAACAGCTTCGTTTTTATCCAAAAACGGTGTAATGTGAACGGGGCCTAAATTTAAACAACTCTAGCCTGTTGAAAGGCTCAAAAATGATAAAAAGGATCAAATCTTATTAAATGATAAAAATGATAAGAAAGGGAAGGAGAGAACCTGTGGCTACATTTTTGAGTTCCTTATACTTGACCCGAGGTCCGAAAGTTTATTGTTGTTTGTCCCAAATTTCAATACCGCACATGATGAAAATGGTTATTGATCACTTTTGCATGTTATTTCTCATGGGACTTCAGAATATCAATTTCAAAGAAAAATGACAAAGAAAGCCATGTACTTCAAATCAGGTATGTCGAAATCAAAATTTTAGTCCATTCCTGCAGGCCTTTCCCTCTCTTTTTCTTCCACAGCAGCTTCCAGATGAGGCCTGCTTACAGGATAAAACAACCCACATAGACTCCCATTTCCGCCATCTTTTCAAATACATCTGCTACTTGGAAAAGGCTTATTTACGTTCCAGGGGCTCTATCGTTAACAGAGCGTAGTGTGGGCTGGGACCCTGTCCGCCAGACAGTTCCGGCTGTAAAGTCACAGGATTTCATTACGGCACCACAACAAATTAAAAGGTCTGTTTCATCCATCATTTCTTGCACGTGTCGTCTCTTGGTTCGCCTTCGTTTGTCGCCATTTTCATGGCCCATGAAAATGGCGACAACAAGGCAAACCAATAGACGATACGTGCAAAACATGATGGATGAAACAGACCTTTAATGGGATGGGAAGGAAAACAATTTCAAGTGCAAAACAAATGCTTCAAAGTTTGGTGATGACTGAAAAAGCCTAGAGGGCAGCAAAATTGCTCTTACCGTAGACTAAGAAGTTCTCCAAGTTTCTGCAAGACTTCCTTTCTTGACATGTTTGGTTTATGACCACGTTGGAGGTCCTAAAAGGATAGGGAAGTTCGAACGGAAGGGCTTGACAAGGTATGGGGAAATTCTGCGAGACATCGATAAATGAACAGTTTGAAAAACAACCAAAATATAATTCCTCTAACGATCTTAAGTTAACTTTATCTGTATGTGTTTCAAAGACCAAATAAATTCAATAGATGGTCATTGTTTTGTTCTTGGCGGAGAGAGACAAGAAAATCTTGTGACGAAAAACATGTTTTCAGCAGAAGGATACAAAATACACAAGGCTGACACTTGGTACTGAAGTCCTTTGATATGTGACACAGATGACCAAACTTTGAGCCTGAGATCATCCCACTCTTTAGAGCAAAGAAGCTTCGATGGCTGGTTTAATCTATGATCGGTTGTTATTCCTTTAACCTGGTTGAAGATAGGTTGACTTTAGTGTCAGGACAGGAAAAGATGTTTTCCTTTCTGGGACGTAAATGAGAAAGTGCAAATCAATGAATATTGATTTGTTGTCACTGACTGCTCCCCTTATTGGCTGGGTATACATGAAACAAATGCTTTTACATATGTATGTAAAGTATTTGCAGACCATCAGATACTTTCACAAAATTTCGATTTCTACAGTGATGAAGTTTATGTCACCATTTACAGTAAAAGGCTTTCAAGCAGCCATTTTGAATGTATCATAAACTGATTGTATATCTATTATAACTTATTGATCGTTTTATTTGCAGCAAAAATTAACAAATCTTTGAACCTAGACCATAACGCCAGAAGTTGGTTAAAGATCTTTTAACGTCAATTGAACTACCGCGGTTAAAAAGCTCGACGCAGTTCAAAAGACTAAAATTCTGTACATGGGAGGTTTCAACCTCATTTGATAACACGATCGCTACCATGGAAAACCTATCTTCTCACATTTTTTCATTTAGCCTTTCACCATCTCTTTTAAATGTTACAGTCTGCTGTTTATTGAATAACACAAGAAAGAATGTATCAGTTAAAGACAAAGTCACCAATGGAAACTCTTTAAATGATAATAAAAATCCTAAACTTCTATTTCAAATCCTCAGGGGGGATATTCAATAGACGATTGCGCTAAAGATGACGGCGGGGAATTTTTTACCAAGACGTATAGCGTTCTTTAATCGAATTCCTATACACGTCTTTTTATAAGAAATTGGTTTATGAGAAACTAGTACTAGGATGGCCAAAATTTTAAGAAACTCTAGTGCTATGTCTGAGAATTACCAAGAAACTTTTCAAAGTTAAAAGCATGGATATTATAGCAAACAGATCGTCGAACCTTTATTCTTGAGCAATATTATCTAACCGTTTGCGTTTCAATATAACAGAACACTGTTTATTCCTTAATCATCTTTTAAATATCAAGAAACATATCTGGCGCAGTGTTAGCGACCACGTTGATAATTCTGCATTCAAAAAATAAGAAACCAATTAAGAAACTTTTGGTACTAAAATGGACAAAATTTCATATGAAATTAAGAAACTCCTAGTACTATGGCCTGATCCAAGTTTCTTATTAAAAAAACGTGTAGAATTGTTAAAGATTCGTAATTCGAGCGCAGTGCATCTTCGGAAAAAATTCCACTGCGGCATCTTTAGCACAATTGTCTATTAGATGTTAATGGTAACCATTACACTGTACCCTCGGGGGTAACTTGAGTCTTGGGATAGCGGGGTTTTCTGTTCACAATGGTAAGGGCAAGGCCCATGCTTACGGATTTTCGGCCGATTTTCACACCCATTTTCAATGATTTTTGGCAGAAAGCCTGTTGAAAGTGCCAGAAATCAAGCTATTTTGTGCGCTCATAAAACGGTTACTATACGATACGCAACGATACCACAAGGGAGCATGAAATTACACAAAAAACCTGTGGCACATAACAATTAACTTTAAGATTGTCTGAAAATACATGGCAGGTGAAGCAGTTCAGGAATTTATCGAATGTTCAGTAATGGAATGGAGCACGCATCACTTGTGTTTACAGCAGGCATCACATGAGTTTTCAGCAGGCATCAAATGAGTTTTCAGCAGGCATCACATGATTTCTAATTTGCTTTGTACAAATCAAGTTTCATTTCACTTTAAATCCACAATAATGAAAATAAAATCATTACCAACAATATTTCATGAATAATATCCAGACAAATAGCCAGTATTAAAAACAAAAAATTCATATTGACTTTTATATCCTTCATTTCTTTCTCTTCTTTCCCCTTGCTCTCCATTTCTGTTTACTTTTCCCTTTCCTCATATTTTTATATTTCTTTTCAGTTTTTTAGGGAGGGAGACGGGGCCCTCCATATAAAAACTTACAAAAACTAAACAAGTTAAAAACCGCTAAAAACTACTTACAATGAATACAAATAACCAAAAAAATCCTACTTATAAAAATAAAAGTACCTAAAAACAAAACCGCCAGTCAATCATAAACTATGTTTAAAAATACTTCTAAAGGATGCCTGTTTGGTCTCAACTGGGAGGCTATTCCAAAGATTAAAAGAAAAACACTTCTGCCTATTTGCAGATGTTTTCTTTGGCAGCCTCAAGTCCGTTGCCGTATTTCGCAGGCTACGAGAGTTATTAGTAGAGTTTTTAGAGAAAAGATTGCGTATGTACTGGGAAATTGAGTATTTTGGCTACCTTCCTCGTAGCGCCGCTACCATGCTACCTCGCTTTTGCGTCCTGGGAAAAAAACTATCACAAGGCCCTTAGGGACAGTGCACAGTCTATTTGATAACATGGCCGGTGCAAAACTTAACGGGGCAACTACTTTTTTGAGTTGGTACACAACGGGGTTAACACTTTTTATAAAGTAACAAAACTGTATGTCATGCGAAACGAGAAATGCTTGTATATAAAATGATACAAAATGTCCTTGTTGCTTGCAAGAATGATTCATCGGTCATGTCTTTTCATCTTCCAGGTCAATTTTTTCGTTGACAAGGACTTGAAAGGCAAGAACTGAGTTTAATGGCCCTTGGAAAATTCATCGTCGGTACTATTCAAAATCTGTTGTTAATGGATAAGGGCAGACACATTTCTAAGGAAATGGTGACGGGGCAGTTGGTGTTTTTAGAATAATTGCATACGGGGCGAGCAGGTGTTCTGGCAAGAATATTTCCCATCCACCGGTCATGTCACACAATAAATTTTGCACTGTCCCTTAAAAGCAAATAAATATATCAACGCACCTCTGGTATACTTCTAAGTGAATCAGCAAATTGATCAAGTGCAGCTTCCCAGCTTGCCAGTTTTACTGCGAAAAATACAGAAATAAGATAAATGAATAAATCACATATAGAAATCTATCATGTTGATAGGAGCACATTTCATTGAAGTTTTGACAGAGGCTATGTACACATATTGCTTGCTAAATTTGAAAAGATTTGACGGTTCCAAAATTTCCGGTTGTATTGACACGATATTGTGACGATTTAAAAACCATACCGGATAAGTCAATAAAAGGCCCAGCGTTTGAAAAATGCTGCCCATTGAATATTGAAAACTATCTTGTTTTATTCCTGATGTGTCCAAATAGGTTCAGTAATTTACCCGGCTTTCATCGGCCATTTAATCCCGTGGAAACAGGAGATCTTCTGCAGAAAGCACCTTTCGAAAACATGCAAAACGGGTGAAAACAACAGACAAGATTTACAGACAACAGACAACAGACGAGACACAGACAACGTACACACAACGCTAGTTCAAGGGCACCGATATCTTTGCAATCCCTGCAACACACAGGCTGGACCTGGATGATAAAGAAATTCATCTAGGACTTAATAATCAATCAATTTCATTGCAGAAACGCTGAAAATGTTATTTTAATCGTTTGAGTATTTACACAACGCCATTTTCAAAATGACCTGGTAAGAGTCCCGTTATGAAATTTTGAAATTTTCAAAATCGGCAAAAGTGAGTCATTTTCGTGTGAAAAATTTCAGGCCGATCTCAAATTGTGCCGGAATCGTATAAACGCAATCCGAGTCAATGCACCTTGCAATAAAATTGTTAAGGTGAAGGTGAAGTCGCGGTTTTTAGCGTCCGTTGCTTGGATCACAGAAGTCACTAATCGTCATTGGAGTCCACAAGCCCTTGTCATGACAGTCAAGTGGCGGGAGCCTACCGGGTATCGAACCCTGTCCACCTGACTGTTCTAGCTGCAAAGTCACAGGAATACACCACTGCACCACAACACCTTCAAGCAATACAGCGGGAGCACCCAAAGTACTTAATGCATTTGAAAATTCCATACATGGAGAGGAGCTTGAAAAGTGGGAATAAGCCAGATTTGGAGCTAAATGATTAATAATCGATAATTAAATAGCTAATAGCCGAAATGTTAACGGACAAGTCCGAGGTTGATAAAATTATTGTTAAAAAGCAACCTTACCGTCTGCTGAGCACCAGTCGTGAGTTCTTCCAAATTTTTAAAGCCTAAAACTTTCACAAATTAGACGATTAATCTTCGTAAGTTAGGCCAAATATTGTCGCCATATTGTATTTTGTACAAGTGCACGAATGCGCGATTATAAGCAGATTGAAAAAATACCGCATAGCAATTCACAGCAGTGAAATCTCTTGAATAAACAACAATTATACCAACCCCAGACTTACCCTATACCAATATCTTTTGTATTCCTACCTCATTTTTGCAAGCACTGACAATACAGATCAAAACGAATCCCACGCACAGACATCTATATACATACCTGACAAGGCCATTGCGTTTGAAAAAGCATATTTTTCCAGTGCTTTAGTTTCCACATCAACAGTGCTACTCAAGTGAATATCACCTCCAACTAAATTTGAATCACGTTCTTTATAAAAGTAAGTGAGCTGTTCATTTTCCCTCTCGACCAAGTCATCAGGGTAAGGCTTCATCTGAAACTGTTTCAAGGTTCCTTTTAAATTCACTCTCTCAGATTCTGTCAGATTCCAACACACAAAGGCGCCAAGTCTTCTGAAAAAGAACACTTCTTGGGGTTCGGCTCCATCTTTTACAAGTTGTGTTATACGCAAAACATCTGATGTATCTTTAGGCAACTCTGCAATTTCATAACTGCTGTCTTGGCGATTAATATACTTTCTGAGTTTCTCTATATTGTATGATTCTGCAGTTGAATAAGCAGTACATAGCCATGAGTCCTTGAAGAGAATAGATAACCGATATCAAATTAGAAAGCCACTTCAACTCCAACTCAGTTTAGCTTCAAAGAAACACTAGAAAATATAAAGATTCCGCTTTTCTGCTGCCTAAATATTTTGGCTATTCAAGAGATTCATAATAATATTATACCTGACTGAAGTTTTTAAAACGAAGAGATACAGAATCCTGCCACTCCTACTGGTTAATCACACATTTCCCCACGGGTTTCCCATAGTTTTGAATAATACGACACAAGGATGAGTTTTTGTCACCACAGCAACTGCTTTAGGCCTATGAGATTTGCAGTAAACTCAAACCACATTATGGTAGCATAACGTGTTTGACTAAAGGATATGAGTTGAAGCTAGAAGCTCTCAGGTAACAAAACTCATACTAACCAGTTTTATCGTTGTACAGGAAAATATAAAGCCCTCTGCCTTAATGCACATGCCTTGCAAGCTCGGTCCGTCACTTTAAGCCAAGACCTGGCCATAAGAAATTTTAGAGGTGCACGGTAAATCACGCGCCTTGCTTTGCGAGGCACCTGATTTGGAACGTTTTCAATTCACTCTGGGAAGAGTGGTTTTGGAAGCTGAGGATGGAGAGATGAGTGTTCAAACGAGTGTTCACAATTGATATTGTAGTTTGAATGGTTGACATGTCAACAGAAACCATCACTTTCTCCTCTATGTTCAGACTCTTCTATTAAGGTTGTTTGATGATGACTGCTTTGCCATCCAGTTACTCCGTATCACTTCGATAGTCCTGGGATGAAAAGGAACTAAATACTTTCAATACATCCACATCAAATCATCTCCACATCATTTCCATACAATGAACTCATGATTAAAAAATGGAAAGCAAAGCCCATAGATTCAAGACACATGCTCACCAATGCATTTTTCATCATCACGACCTTCCTGTGACCTTGTCCACATCATGACATCATATTCGGTAACATTTAAAGATTGAGCACCATCAGTGCATTTCATTTACAACAAATCAATTTATTGATTTCCTTTTTGCAAAAAGATATCACTGTATTTATGTTTTTGTTTGTTTGCCATATATTTTTAAACACTCACACTTACTTTATTTTGATTGTCGAAGCTTTCGCCTCACTTCTGAGGCCTCATCATCATCATCAGCTGATGAGGCCTCAGAAGTGAGGCGAAAGCTTCAACAATTAAAATAAAGTAAGTGTGAGTGTTTAAAAATATATGGCAAACAAACAAAAACATAAATACAGTCTTGGATTTAACACTCGGGATCAAATAAAAGCTTTAGCAGGTTCTGCTAAAACAAGAATTGCAACTGAAAAAGATATCAATTTTCAAGAATGTCAAACACTCGTTTCTTCAACAATAAAAGCCATGGTGCATGATTTTGAGGTGAAAAACTTTTTAGATACCTGACAAATCACAATTCTTGAGGGCATGCAGTGTGTAAAGAGGCATGTGTGCGCAATCACTTGTCTTAATTTACCAGTTCTGTAAGACCGTCGGGCTATTTATTATCCTGTACAACACAAAACTGATTAGTATGAATATGTTATTGCTTTGATATTCTGGAGAAAGTATTCTTAAAAGGCAGTGTAATTTTGTTACTTGTACCCATTACAGGGTGGGCTAAGAAAGTAACAATAATAGAAAAATATCTGAATGAAAGATTTTGATGCAATCCATACTGCATCAAGTACACCATAGACATCTTTTCAGCAACATAAAACTCTGTATTTTGTAGAGAACAAATTTCTGAAAATGGTGGCCATCAAAACTTCTAATGAATTCAACAAAACCTAAAATCTTCTCTGAAGCTAATTCCTCTGTAAAAAAGCATGCCAAGATACCAATTCTCACTGAAAAGATGTCTTTGATGATATGATTTGGGCTGCATGTGGTATAGATTTTATCAAATTCTTTGAGTCAGAAATTTTCAACATTGGGCTTTTTTGCCAAACTGTTATTTAGAGATGCTGCTACCTTGTGGAGTGTGTCAACTTTCCCCTTCTTTATGATGTATGCAAGTTGCTGGAACTACAAAACAATGAAAAAGGTCCCATAACGAAAGACAATTTTCTTTTTTTAAGGGCAAGAAGCAATTGGGTATTTCAAACCTTGAACTCTTTATTTGATATTTTTGAAGTTTAGTAGTTTGAACTTTGTAACAAAGTACAGTAGGCTGTAAAAATACTTGCTCGATGATTACTGTATCCACAACAAATAAATCATTAAGTTCAGTTTTATTTGCTGTCAAATACATACATCTTTGCATCTTTCTTTCTGTCTGCAAGGATTGGGAACAATTTCAAAATAAGACCTCCCACAGTATAGATCTAGAGTACTCAAAAAGTTGCTTTCTTGCCTAAGAATTCCTGAAACCTTCAAAAAGCTGACCTGAAGCAAAATATTTAAATGATGCAAATGAAAAGCACTGGTGGATAAGAAATCCTCTTTGTGATTTCTTTTGCATCTCTTTTATTAGTTATCCACTGATTTTAAGTGTTTAGTAATGGCCTCAGTTCATTTGCAAGTGATAAGGACTATTCTATAAAAATTTATTAAGAAATTAACAGACACTTACTGTAGGAAGGCCTGTTGAATAAGAGATGTTATGCTATTCACTTGCAGCATTACAAACCTTTGCTAAAAGCCAGCTCTAAGAACTTTTGTTCATAACTTCCTTTGGACTTTTACATCTCTCAGAAATTAATATCTTGAATTAAAGGCAGTCTATCACGTATTTGATTGGGTGATTTGGACAATACAAATCATAGGAAATTTCAATGGCTACCAATCCTCTGACTTTCTACGGCCGTAGAAAGTCAAGACGGTTGTCCCTCCTTTGTTTCAAATACACAGATTCACTAAGAAATCTGTTGTGTTGAGCGTTGACTTTGTGGCGGCCAATCAGAGACGTGACAGACTGCCTTTAAAGATCAGAACTTCTTGAGAATTTTTAGTTGATGCACACAAGGTCTATATTGTACGCCTAAAATAAAGTTTGAAATGAAAATTATCTTGGTGGTAAAACTACATACAACTCTATCTCTTCTGGAAATAGTAGATGACGGTGACTTTGTCCGCGGCCTTGATACTCCTTGTTTCCCTGTCTCTGGTGGGTCTGCTGAGCAGTAGCATCTTGATGTGATGATCAGACTAAACTTGGAGCAATGTTTTCCTAGAACCTGCAACAGAAGCAACTCTTTTTGAAGAACACAAAGCAGCAAAAGTGAAGTCAACAACTTTCATGACATCAGTAAACATGCCATCACTAAAATGACATCAGTAAACAACTTTCACTCACTTTTTGGAAAAAATAGGCTCAATCTTCCTTTAATTGCAATGTCTTACTCAATGCTGTTGTACAACACAGCATTGAGATTGCGATCTGACCAATGCAATATTGATAGTACTCTCTCTCTACTTTTTCAGAAAATTGGTAAAACATCAGGCATACATTTTCAGAAAAATTGATATAAAATTGGGTATACTTTTTGAAAAATTGGCGTAACGAACGGGTATGTTCTTGAAGCCTTGATGGAGCGTCCCCAACCAAAATGTGGTCAAGTGTGCCCCCCGCATCAGAAGCATCAGCAAGGAGATACTTTATTTTGACACTGACATCTCCATAGTAGCATTAGGGTCATACCTCCAGTCTGCGGACAGCTCCAGTCTACGGACAACAAGTAAAAACTCTGGTCTTCGACAATAAAAAGACTGTGCCTCCTCACACTTTTCTGGTTATTTAAACTTGAATTTTACATTCATTCAGAAAATTCCATCGAGAATTTCATCGGGCAAAGCAATATTATCTCCTGAAAAAATCTTAACTTGACAGCCAAGAATCCCCTATTGCCAAGCAACCATCAACAAACATGCACATTTTAACTTTGTGTTGCAAATCGTTGTGAAATATTCTGTTGAGACTGTCTTCACGCTCTGATTGTTGGGCCATGCTTTGTTTTTAATTTCTCTGGCAGTGCTATGAATTCGCCTTGCATTTAGCCTTAAAGTTCAACCTGGCACTGACACACCCTGTCTCCAGTCTAGGGACAAATGTTTTCCATCTGTTTCTTCTGCGCTTTGATGCCCTGTGGAAATGCGACATTTACGTAGGCCCAATTTTTATGGGATGTTATGATTGATTTCTTTTGATTTCGTTAGTTTTGGCTTGAAAATAGAGCATATTTGAATCAATGCAATTTGCAAAGTATTGCAGTGATAGCAATGATTAAATTGTTGGAAACATTCTTAAATAATGCACTTCATGGCAAATTTGTGGCGAATACTTGTCAGCAAGACTGGATGGAAGAGTGGAGGTCATGGTCGCCGCGAACTGGAGGAAAGAGGCAATAACAAAAAAGGAAAGCCGAGAAATCGGCTTTGGAGATATTATTAGAATTTCAATTAGATATTCTGATAGCACATAATTTAACTACTTTTGTGGCGATTCAAAGAGGTTTGCTTGCATGCAATTTCAAAGTGATGATTGATATGAAATACTGTCTGAAATAAATGAGCGTGTGGCCAAGTGGTTAGTGAGCGTGTGGCCGAGTGGTTAAGGCGTCTGACTCGAAAGCCAAAGGACAGAAACTGGACAGAACGGCCGTACGTCGTAGGTTCAAATCCCACGCTGGACAGTTTGGTCGCTGTCCGTAACACTAGCCCGAGTCAACCAGAGCCATATAAGGGAAATCTGGTAGCTGTGGCGGGTAGCTGCGGCGGACTGATGGTAAAACATCCGTGGCCCCTGCTGGAAATAAGTATCTCAGATATTCGCGGGCTCTAGCCACGATAAATACCTACCCACCTACCTACCTGTCCGCACTTGGGAGGCCCGACCCTATACAATTCAATCAGGTTATTCGACAACACTACGATACTTCATACCTTCGTGTAAACATCTCCTTTAACAGTAACCAACGACGTGAAGGCAGTGAGTGATGATCGAAACCCCAACAGTCTTGAAATCTCTCTTCTCGCGGCAGCCATCTTTCCTTGTGGTACTGCAACCTCGATCTCACAGTGAGGATCGATCACTAAACATGACGGTTGTTCTTGCTGCGCAGCCATGATCATAAGTGCGAAAAAACAAAGTAGCAAGTAAAAATTTGCCACAAATTTAAAGGGCTTTTGCACAGAGCAGAAATTCTAAAAATATCTCATTCAAGTCGAACTTGTACACAGAGACAACAGAGGATAGTGTCACAATAAGATTTTTATCTCGCCACGAAACAATGCTGTGTCGGAGTAATTTCTTTGTTCTATTTATAGAGGAGCCTATTTACCATTGCACATTAGCTTTAAATATTTAAGATACAATATTATTTACATAGCAAACTTGGTAGATACAAGTGAAAAACACCCCTAATCATAGTGGCAAAAGGATAGCATATTAAAAGATCGAGTTGCTTGGTTGCAAAAAAGTATAAAAATTATATTGTTATGCTCTTCGATGAATCATAATTTAGTGAGACCTAATAATGACAATAATGAATGTGAAAGAGGATGTGCGGTTTTAATAGGACAGATATATGTCGTTTTCCTCCTCTGTACATTTTTGAAAAAAATTATCCTTGATCTTGTAGTCAAAACGCTCAAACGAGTTGATACACTACATCAGAAGATAGGCTATTTCATATTTTGGCCTGAAGTGGGGCAGGCATTTTTGGCTAATCTAACTTTTGTGTAATGGAAGGTTTAATTCAAAGTTAGACTTTGTGTCACTTGGTTGGAAAATTTCGTCAGCATAAGCTGTCCTATCAGCTCTGTCTGTCCTACCAGCTTGTCAAAACTTTCAAACGATGTTTCAAGGCATTCACATAGTTGAATTTATATCCCAGTAGCTTTTATTGGCAAGACCTTCTCAAAAGAGGATCTGAACCACGAAATTTGTTGAAACTCTGTTGTTTTACATACTTTTGCTTCTGCTGTTTTAGATCTTTCGTTTGTTTGACAAACTGTCGGCTTCTTACTCCAAGCCTCGGACTTCACTTTATTCTCACCTCACCATCGTTTAGTCTCATTTGGTGGTTTAGTTGAATAAAAACTAATGCAGAACCTCATTCAACTTAGTTGAATGAAACTTAAAGCAACATTGAATAGTGTGGTCAATGTGACTGTACCATGCCTCTTCGTACCTTAAGCTGATAGAAATAAAATTAAATCAGTGCATACTTCAGCTGCTTTGCACGCACATTGCTTATCCAGGGTGAAGTATAAGATGTTATCATAGATTTTAGAATAGATTTGCGGCAGACATTAAACGACATATATTATTATAAGAATCTAAAATTTGACCCAGTACCGTAAGTTTCTTTAAGTTCTCATCATTTCATGAGAACTCAGAGTTCCTTAGGGCTTCTTAAGAGTTTCATGAAGTTCTGGATGTTTCCCTCGTGTGCCCTCGTGGAAATTTCACAACGACGTTTTATGAAGCAGTGCCACCATGTGTACAAAACTCAAACTCTGAATAACACTGTACTGAAAATTGGAAGTTGCGCTCTTTAGAAAAAGAGCTGGGATCACAAAAGTAGAGAGGTCCTGTTAGGTGAATCACCTAAATGAGTCCCCGACCTCTGTCATGACATCCAAGTAGTGGGGGTCTACAAGGGGTGAAACTCTCTGTCCTGCAGACTGTTCTGGCTGCAGCGCTAGAGGATTATGCCACTGCACCAACCATCTTTAACAAGTGAAAATGAATTCTTCAATGATTTTTTCCTTGTTTTGGGCGACGTTAAACAAGGAAATATGCAGTGAGACCACAACACACAATAACCCCCCGTGAATAGCTATGGTTGGGCAAATAAGGTTCTGTTACATTAGATAAAGAGTGCACAGTGGCAGGGACCTTTTATTCAGCCTTTTACAGTTTGATTGAAATTTAGATCAACAACAAAGCTTCTCTATTCAAGCAACAATAACTTCTATTTTGCTGGCCACTGAGTTATTAAATTGGCTAAAGATGCGTATTGCGTGATTATTTACATAAGGAATCTTTGAGGAATGATGAGCTGAAGATAGAAGGTCAATAAAGATTTTATTCTGTCGAGAAAGAATTCTTATCAAAAAAGAGAAGAGACACTGGTCATAGATACCCTTGAAAAAAGCCTTCCTGTTCACCAATTCACTCACAAGGGAGCACGAGAATTTGCAAGGAATGGTGAGAGTTCTTCATCTTCCTGACTTCATTTCAGATCTCGATTTCCCAATGATTCAGGCCTGGGCATTCGTTATCGCACATGGAAAGGAGTACAATATTTTTAAAACAAAAGCCGCCTATGATCCATCTCTACGCTGCGAAACGTCAAATGTATGTTTAAAAGGGGGGTCTCCTTCTCCTGGGCTATTTTCATTCATTTGGTTGTTTTTCCTTCGTCGTGCTCATGGCGGTGCCCCCTCTGAAAAATCCGAAAGAAGTTGGAGGGGGATTTTGATGTAATTTTTCAATCTAGAGGTATACCTAACTAATTATATGCCATTTTTCTTTCACAATTCCCCCAGTCACCCCCCCCCCCCCCCCATGGCACCGCCACTGGTCGTGCTTGTTTTTCTTCGTGTGAATTCTTTTGCCTGCCGCGGCATCTTTTCTGGCATTGCTCAGATTCTGTATTTGGTATTCACATAGTGTATACGTAAAGCACCATACATTTTTAGCACTAGATGTAGGACGGCTTTAGACAGCCAACCAATGTCGCCTTAGGTAATTTATCTTCCCCAGTCGTAACGACAGTGCACGCCACCCAAACTTATTGCAATAATTCTCCTATTCTCCATAACTTTAGGAGGTGACACAAATGTCACGTATCCATCGAAGTGTATCTATATAGACTTGAAGCAGTTGTCATTTTAGCAGGTTCGTTTGAAGCTCGACACATTAAGCGCTTGCAGAAGGCTTTGATACTAGTCCTCGTGAAAGATTTCGTGTTCCCAAGAAACAAATCTTTTCTCTGTGTTTTTTTTATATAATTCAATAAAATGTTACAAAAATATAATACGGTGTTCACTACCTACAAGAAAGTACTTTACATTACTACTGGAACAAAGACCCCCCGGGGAGCAAAAGGCTGTGACTACCCCAAGGGAATTTACATAGATCAAAAGAAAGAAAAAGTACTTAAACTTAAACAACACTACTAAAAACAACACACACGGATAATAAAAACAAATTGATACCCAAGTCTGCTGCATATTAGACGCAAGAGCAAATCGATGGCAAGGAACTTAGCTGGGGGAGGAAAACTGATCTTGGAGTTTCTTCTTGGAGTCTCTGTGTTCATCTGCAGCTTGCTGTTTTGCCATGTAACTGGGGACAGTTCAGGGCTCCGGAGGCACTGGGTAGTGGGGGCAGCTACCCCCGTTGCTCTGATGGTACGGGGGCAGCACGGGGCAGGTAATGCCCTTTTCAAAAAACCTTTCTCGAATATCCGTTGGATCTGAAACTTTTGACCTATTGAGCTTCTACCACCACTTCTCTCAAAAGATGATTATAGGGGCTACTTCAAAAACAGGTAGAAAGTAATTGATAAGCATACTCTTCTGGTAGGATAGGAATTTCCCGAGAAAAGCTAAAGCTAACAGGAGAGTTGTGCGTCTGTCGATTCTCCAATTTTGCAGAGCCCTGTTCTGATTTGCTGTCCCGCTGCTTCGTCTGCCGTCCGGTGCCTCTGGAACAGTTCACATAAGCCTCTGTTTAAAAACCTTTCAAAACGTTCCATTTTAGCTTGCTGAGTGTTCGGAGCATACAAGATGGAAAATTATTGCATCAGAGTGAGACCAAATGGCCTTTACGTCGTAATCATTAGTGCAGTTTCATTGACATTTCCTGCTGTGATGTCATCAAACGTTACGTCATCAGCGTCATCTTCATTGCAATCATCATTCGGGATGTACACACGCTCATATGTAGCATCTGCACCAACTTCGCCATTTACAAACGGAGTGTCAATTGACTCCTCGTCACTGTCGTCATCAAGTTATTCGTCCCTTGTGACATCATCAATGACGTCATCTGTCAGTAAGCCAAGTTCATCGGTGTCCAAAAAGAGCCATGTGCATAACGAAACTGTTGAGGGAAAAGTCGTTATTTGTGTGTTACTTGGCATTGCCGGTGTATGTCTGATCTTGTTGGCAGCACATGTTGTCATGACCATTGTAAGTTTATTATCATTAGGTTTTACGGAACCAGGAAGGCAACGCCATCCAGAACTTCATCTGACATTCCGCAAAGCAAGTATCGTTTCCATATGCTACCTTTAATAGATCAGCCAAAAGGCCTAAATGAGACCAGAGGTGCCTAAAACTATCTTTTTTCTTTGAAAGCCAACACTTAAAACGACTGAGCTTTGATTAGTAAAGGAGGCCAGAAATCGCCAAAGTTGTGAAATTGAAGTTGTGAATTGAAAAGGACAACTTTAGAGTCTCCCAACGAAAGAAAATTCGAACGCAAAATAAAGAAATTTTTTGACTCGAAAGTTTTGAAACAAAAGCATTATTGTGCTGCAGTTGCAGTTGTCGTCATGGTTTCGTGAACTTGCTACCTGCTGTGTCTTACCACAGTGTCTTACTACCCTTGATCCCAAAAAAGAAGACGGAACTACTGGTTGTCTCACGGAAATTCATGTAATGCGTTGGGTGCCATCTCATTCTTTTCGAAAGACTTCACCGATAAAGTCAAGAGACTAACAGGGGCGGACCCAGCCCCGAAATTGAAGGAGCAGCAGTCTGCAGAAAGGGCAACCAAAGCAAAGTAGGAAGTATGAACACCCAAGGCGCTCAAACACTTCTGTCCCCTAATAGACCCATTTCGCAATTACGTTCAATGCGAGGCAAAAGATGTGATTCCCCGTGCAGCGAGAAATCTACATCATATCATTATGTTGCAACTACACGTACAAAACAATTTCATGCGTTGCTGAGAGCAATGCACGCTTTAGAGATCTAAATCGAGGTTTTCTAAGGTTTTTCCATTAAATGACGTCTTCTTTGGACCTTTGCCCCACATTCTAATTGAAACAGTTGAAACGGATTTCTTAGGGTTACGAAGAGGGGCGCACTTCTTGCCAAGAAGGGGAACCATGCTGAGTTTGGATCGTGAAGGGGGCATTCGCCTCCACTTGCCCCCCTTAAATCTGCCACAGGAGACCAAATATGTACGAGTGCGCCCCCCGTGGGGCCAAAATTATGTTTTCTTTCATTGATTTGGTAAATCATTTCAATTTTAGTCAGCAGCAGCACCATCAAAGAAGCGAAACATGGCGAGGTTTTCACGATGACTGTCATGAATATGGCAAGCGAAAGCAACATTTACAACAAAGGGCCACTTGTATCCGAGAGTAGAGGTAGAGGTAGAGCAACGAACTCATGCTGGGGACGAGATTGTCATATTTTAGAATCAGAAATTTGGAAATGCTGATAAGGCGTTGTTTGGGGATCAGAATTCCACATTCCATTCTGGTCCACGATTTGCTTGCCATTGAGATCTAACTTGTATTTGTGAGACTGAATATTCATTGAATGTTAATTTCAATGACAAGTAAATCATTGACCAGAATGGAAAATGGAATTCTTTATGCGGATTAGTCGATTTTGTGTTGTACAGGAAAATATAAGCCCGAGGTCTTAAAAGTACAGACCGAGCTGCGCAGGCAAATGAAAATGATGGATTTTGTTGACAATGTTCGATGAAATGTTAGATGAATTGTTGGATGCGTTTGACCAGGCCCTCATCAACATCAACAATCTCGACACTTTTTTTAAGTAAATGTTGGATGAAATGTTGGATGCGTTTGACCAAGGCTTTAGACCCAAAAAAGTAAGCCGAGCATCCCTTTCGATCCTAAATGTACAAGAGTACACCCCCTGGGATATCGGGTGTCTCCAAATGATGTATTAACGTTGCCAAAATGTTCTTTCATGAAAAATTAACTTTTTCAATAAAGTTCCAATCATTTGTAGCTGGAAGCCTAACTTGGATGAGGAAATTCATTTTACTGCAGTCGGGCACACCATTTTAGAGTTACGCGTCATTTTGCATGGGAGTTATTTTTGAAAATAATCAAAAGAGAATTCAACATTTCCATAACGTATGTTCAAAATAATCAACAGACAATGTCCCGAAAGCCTTTGCGATAAATATTATCATAGGACCCAGCACTCTAGCTATAGAACAAGGAATTGCAGGGACCTACAAATCCCAAGAAATAATCTTGAGTATGCCAAGAAAGGCTTTCACTATTCGGCTCTGAAAGCTTGGAACGATATTCCCATCAATATCAGAGAGCTCCCTGCACTTAGTATATTCAAAAAGCAGTTGAAGAGTTATTATGCGATCAAGCTGAACAAAAAATAAACACGACTCCCTGGAAGATCATAGCTGCTGCTATTAGATAGGTTACTGAACATAATTTAGCCTTCACTGTGTACAGATTTTATCAATGTAATTAAGGTATTATTTTCTTAGTTTTTATTGAGTTTGTAAGCTGCAGGGATTTTTGTGTTTAAGGGAATTCAAAATGAAAAATGAAGGTTTCAGCTAGACTGATGATTTTCGTCTAAGTCTTGCTCCATTGAACTGAATTGTTACTTACTGTTATAGTCAATGGGTATTGTGGGGGTATCGTTGTGGCAAATGGAGCGAAAACAAGGGTTCATGTAATAAGTCTAGGTTTCAGCTTCATAAAGAGGAAGCTGGCAATGTCATTCTTCAAGGAATGAAACCTATTGAAAATATATGCATCTGACATGTAATAAACCTTTTCAACATGCATTTTCTTTTTGGATTTTTCGAAATTTCTTTAGCTTCCGTCATATGAAATTTCTGACTCCAGATTCACATTCAGCACCCAACTCTTAGTCTAATTACGAATCTTTATGAACTTAGTGTTAGCGAATTTAATTTTATGAGGATGAAAACATTAGAAAAGTCATAAGGGATTTGACTGCGAATAATGACCGAGGGTGTAAAGTTACACCCCGGACAACTTGGACGGTCAAATGCCATATAAATTTTCAAATTTATTATCGCCATAAAATCGAAATCGCATACACTAGGAATAAGAAAATTTGCAGTTAGACTAAACCTGAGTACCCTGGGTACCGGACTGTCTGGTACCCAGGGTAAAACTTGAGGTGCTGAATCCAAATCCATTAGACTGATGATATGGCCGTAGTTATCACTATTGAAAGCGGTCTCGGTTTGGTGTGGTAGTCTCGTTTTGGATAGCGATTCTTGGGACTCATCGTAATCAGTCTACAAATCCATGTTCAGAAATTTCGTATCAAGAAATTTTCAAAAATTTCCAAAACGAGGCCATTATATGAAAAGGTGTATTGCAAGTGGGCTACTTATCTAGGTTTGTAAACAGATAATGCATTGGTAATATCATTAATACTGTAAAGTTTGGTTTCTGCCAAGCGTTAAATCGCGTTATTTGTGCGTGTCAAATCGGGTTTGTTTTCAACTCAAATAGAAACGCACTTTATAACTAAAAGCGAAGAATTTGACTGAGTTTGTCGCAATTTAACGCTTGGTCTTAGGACAAAAACATTTTGATTTCAAAATACAGTTCAGCGCTGCGATTATTTCGCAGAATTTAACGCGCTGGAATAACGCGATTTAACGTCTAGTGGAACCGGCAGAACCCGTGGTGTATCTTGATATTTGCCCGCAAACTCAGCATTGTCACTGTAAGCTGAGGTAAGAGCCTTCATATTAAAATCAGTTGCGGGTTTCTTATCATTTCAGTATGCTTTAGTCACTTGTTTGTCCATTCCCCATCAGCAACATTGTCATCTTGACATAGATCTCTTATGCGCATGCCTCGATCTAAGCACAATGTGAGGTTTGCCGTACTAAGGTCATTGCTCGCTGTTGCTGCTTCGTCTTCTTCTTCATCAACATGTTCTTCGACGTTGTGGGGTTAGTGGCCGAGTGGCTTATACAGTTTTCGTCAGGTGACTGAAGTTAAGCTTGGTCGAGTGAGGTGAGATCTCGGGGGTGACCACTAAGGCCTGACCTCGCAACTCACCTCGCCGTCCTTCGGAAGGGACGTTAAACTAGGGGTCCCCTGCCTGGATGCGGCATGCACAGTGGGCCTAAATTAGCTCTGAGTAGCTAGAAATCCTGACAAGCCCACTCAAAACAAACTGAAACAAAAAAAAACAAAACAAACAAACGTTGTAGCAGAATAGCACATATCTTTTGATTTCTAAGACAATGTTTCAGATAATGTTTCCGAAATTTTTTGTAGATCTACTAGTTTATTTGTTACCAAGGTTTATCCGCAAGCTGAAAATTCCTCAATAATGCATTGGATACTTGCGCGTGACGTGGTTCCTGCTGTTACGTCACAAACACTAGACCCAGTCTCTTTCTTTGCGCGGTAATTTTTCGCACCGGCTCATCTTTCAGGGGCTTTTAGGGGCACTTCTTGTCAAAATATCACGATTTGAAGGATGGTATCGAATTCAGCGATGATAAAAGGTCCTTAAGAGAAATTTTCAAGAGTGGTTGCTTTTAGACTTCAACGGGCGAAATTTGTTGCGTTCCTTTTAAGAAAGTAGCTTCCCAGTAAAATTGCATATAACTCTGGAAGGACGTTGTGGATCTTAGTGATATAAATCTTTGCATCTGAATTAGCCTTTTTGCTTCAAAATTGTAGGTACTGCATTAAGATCACTGCAAGATTCACGATCGTGCGGTTCAGTTCAGCAAGCACTGATAAGTCAGTTTTGGACGCCCAGTATACAGCAGAAACCCGCATAAAAGGCTCGATGTTTAAAATCACCCTTTGATTGGACTGGGGTCAGTCAGATTCTTTGCCTGCCATGAGATGTTGTAATGAAGTGTCGTGTTTCGGGGTGGGCGTGGGGTCCGATTTGCTATGGTCCACTCACTGCCACTCATGGTATGATAATTGTGTTTTGATTTTAATTTTACTTAACCTTTGTGATTTAATTATTCATTTTCATTTGTAAATTGTAGATTTAAATTTTCTCAAGGCCCCCTGAAAAGAGGCCTTTACCGACGGGGGGTTACCGTGAATAAAGAATGAAAAATTAAATGAAATGTATTTTTGGGCAGGCAGCCTGAATGGGTTCTTCGTTGAATTGCTGCTATTCTCAATTCAAACTAAATTCATGTGGCATCGTGTGCTAATAAGATGAAGTCACTTTGAAATTTTGTCTTACTGTCGCACAAGAGTACCAAATGCTACAAAAGCTGAGGACACAAAAACAATAATTGTGGAAACTTGTAAGGTGGGACAGACACGCCACCATAATCAAGATTTAAACAAAGTTTCTATTTATCAAAACCTGAAATCTTAACATAAGAACAAGCAAACAAAAATAAGAAAAATCAGAGCAGACAAAAATAACAATTGTGGAAACATGAAAGCTACCTCAGACATTAGAATAATAAATAAAGTTTCTTTCCTTACTTACGGCCTATTCAAATGGCAACGACGAATCCAATGCCGCAAAAACTAGAATGAATAGATGCAACAGTTGCGGAAGCTTGAAAACTGCGTCAAATACGCAATTCTTATCAGAATCAAATCAAATAAAGTGCCTCATTGTAAGACAGAATTCATTGAAGAATGCTAAAAAGATTGATAACGCAGGCTGCGAGTTTGTAGGTGAGATCTATCAAGGCATAAGAGTTTGTAGGTGAGATTTACCGAAGGAAAACAGCCAAATTAAGACCGCGTTCATATGGTACCTACAAATTTCAAACCGGGCAACAATATGACAGCAGCATCTTTCAGCTGGTGTTCATTTTGAAGGTACCGGCACACTTTAAAAACAGGAAATTTTGACGCCACAAAATTTTAGCTATGATTTACTCGATGCTATCACAATTTGAAAACAGCAAAATTTTGACCGCACAAAAATTTTAGCAGCGTTTAGTCGATACCGGGATAATTTGAAAATAGCAAAATTTTGACGGTGAAAAGTATTTTAGCCAAGGTTCACTCGATAGCGGCACAATTTGAAATGAGTAAAATTTTGACCGTACCAAACTCCAAGCTTCTTCTAGAAGTACGTTAGAAGTAGCTGTAGAAGTTATGATGAAAAAAATCTCTTAAGAATCACAAAAATGAGCTCGTGTAGAGGGAGCAGATAAGCTGAAAAATATCACAGTTGAACCGTTGAACCTGTTCAGGGCCTCTCGCGACGTGTTACGTGCCGAGTTAATCCAGTAATCTGATTGGTCAATAAGTGTCCAAACTTTGTCCAAATTGTCCAAACTTTTATGCTGAACCAATCAGACGTGGGGATTTTGTGGCAACGTGACTGCTTTGCGGGGAGCTTCCCACGACGTGTCAAGTGCTGGGTTAATCTGATTGGTCGATAAATGTCCAAACTTTGTTCAAACTTGTCGAAACTTTTGTACTGAACCAATCAGAAGTGGGGATTTTATGGCCACGTAACTGCTTTACAGGGAGCCATGAAATGCTGGATTGATTTTGGTACAACGACTGTAGAGGCCTTGTAAATGAATGATAAATTATCAGGATCTGATCTACTTATTTCATCTATGACTTTATTCTAGCCGGAAGAAAACTCACTGTTGCATTACACTGTCGTAATAGAATTGCATTCAATATGATCTCAGAGGTTTACTTATAGTTTGTATTGATTTCATTATTAATGATTATTTTCTCTTTTCTGTCATTTTTCCTGTATATAATGCTACCTTTTTAATTAAACTATTATAAAACATCGAACTATAAAACAGTTACTTATTCACTGAAATGTTATTAACTTGCACAAAATTGAAATAAAAAGAAAAAACCTAAATACCAATGTCTGGGTCATCGGACTCGTCCAAATCGAGCGCAAGTTGTTTCTTAGCAACTCGACATGGTTGTTGATGTTGTTGTTGTTGCTGTTGTTTGACTCTTTCTAATTCGTCCTTCATTACATTCAATTCAATCTGCGCACGCTTGTACTTATCGTCCTTGCTCTTTAACTTTTGTTGGAGTTGTTTAATCTGCAAAAAGCAAAGGATGAGTCAGAAAAATGCATAAACCTCTGAACGCCTCTTGTAGCTCTCAAACAATTTATCTTATGCAAGCAGCAAGTGGCATCAATCAATCAATCAATCAATCAATCAATCAATCAATCAATCAATCAATCAATCAATCAAAGTTATTTGCTTAAAACGAAAGAAGGAGGGTAAATCTAAAGTTCTGTCCCGCAGATTATGTTTGTTTGATTCAGGAGCTGTGCGGTATTTGTTTCATTTAAGCCCAAAATAGCCGAGAGTTATGGTGCTTCCTGCTGGGATTCTGAATCAAATAAACAAAATTTGAGGACAGATACCCTTCGTTTTTCGTTATAAGTGCAAAATTCTCTTGAAAGCCATAGGGCAGATTTGCAGCTATTATGGATTTGCAGTTTGCTAGCAACACTAATCACGAGACCTCGATTTCAAACAACAAAGCAACATTGAAATGGCTGTTGCTTGGTAACATGATTAAATTGATGTTATTCGAACAATTAGGAAGTTTTCGGGATTTAATCTATGTTTGATGTTATTTCCAAATAGCCAATAAAATTGAAGAAAGGCCTCTCGTATTCCAGAGCAAAAGGAAGAGCAACGAACTCACTCTGGAGACGAGACTGGAATTGCAATTTAATGTAAAAAAGCATAAAAGCATCATTGTCCTTGATGGAGTTCAATCAATCAATCAATCAATCAATCAATCAATCAATCAAAACTTTATTAATGTGTCAAAATATTTAGCTTAGAGGCTAATTGGGGACACAACAAAAAGGACTATAAAATCGAAATAAGATGAAATAGATAATCTGTACTAAGTGTACCAAAAGGAGCCATCTTTCTATCCACAACAACCCACAACAAATCACTCACCCGACAACCCCGAAGACCCATAACCCGATCCCCAGCCCAGCTCCTGGATCAGATGCCACAACAAGCATACGAGTACCAATGCCAAATACCAAGCCACAGACCCCAGAGACCACAACAGACGAAACGTGAAAAAGAACAACGTTCATACCTGCATAAAGTCGTTATTGATGAACTGTTCTTTCGTTTCATCGAATTTTTTTCTTGAAAGACGAAGACGTGTTACCATCTGATTGACAAATACGCTGTGGAAAAACAAAAATGTGTAAATGCTGCCATTTTTGTAATCAATTATAAGAAGAATTCAAACAGTACATTCAAACAGTGCTGGCGTGTTGCCTACGTAAGGGAATGGGGTTTCCTTTCCTGTCGCTTGGATGACATGTTAGTATCTGTTGATCAGAACGAAATACATTTGGCATAACACAGTTATCTAGCAGCTCTCCTTTCTATCTTCTTTACAGTTCCTCACCAAACCATCCAGGGGCGGATCCAGAGAAAATCTTGTACCCTAGATCCGCCCATGCCATCCAAATGCTCCCATAGTGCTTTACTTCCATCGTCATTGTACCATCAGTTTCGATGTGATGGTACAAAACTGATGTTAGACCTGCGATATAAAGGCTAGACCCATAGCATCTTTTGAGTTTGGTGTGGAACTGCAAGTCCCTTTCTTTCTTTCTTTTTTTCTTTCCTTATTTTCTTTCGTTCGTTCTTTCTTTCTTTAGTTTTTGCTGGTTTTCCTTACTTTTGAAGTTGTATTTGAAAATTGTAAGTGCCGTTCTTGGTGTAGGCCAGATGACCTTGTGTCTTCTTACACCAAGAGCGGTACAGTATTAATGTATTTAAGTTTAATTTTAGTTTTCGTTAATCATGAATAGAAAAAAACAGTACATCCACTGTACTTATCATTGTAGAAAAAGACACCACGTTTATCTTAAATGATTGAAATTGAATTGGCTGGCTTGATGACTCATACGCCTCCAATACCCAAAACTTTACAACATGTCTCCAAATCCATTAACAAGAAAAAATGTTTCTCGTAATGGCATACTCTACATTTGTGATCATCCGTGCGGCGCTGGGTTGGCGACTACAATCCCGGACAAGAGGTCATGAGACAAGCAGCATTTTAAGCTGTTGAACCGTATTTTCAGGAATAAAAGGGATTTAAGTATTGCTAACCCCCTTCCCTGAACCAATGTTGTTTAACAATTATTTTTGAATGGATTTTGGTTACAATCGACGCGCTCTAACCACAAACAACATTGATACGGGACGAGGGGGGCACTTTGAACCCGTGAAAACGTCAAAATGTTCTGTCGTCTCATAACTTTTGTCCAGGATTGTAGTCACATTTTATATTGTTATTCATTTTTTATCATTTTAAAATAAACGCGTCCCGACTGTAAAATGCATCCGAAACGCGGGTCCACAGTTAGTTGGCTTGATGATTCATACGCCTCCAGCTTGACAGTCTAAGTTGAATTTTCATACTCGAGACTTTACAACATGTCTCCAAATTCCTTACCACGGAAAACTTGGCAACGTCGGTTCGTTCAAGATGAAATGAACTTCTCGTGCAGTAACGGGTAGCGGTGTGTTGACAGTATACACAGTTTCGTTCCCTTTACTGCATGAGTAAGAATTCTATCCCAGAAGCAAAAATTTACACCTATTTTCTTCTTAAGTAGTAACGGAAACAGTAGTGAGGTCAGAACCAAAAGTATGTGGTTGAATGAGAAGGGCCTGTCTCTATACATATTCTCCAACCCTCCCTGGGTTTGAGTTTCTCCCGTTTCGACAGTTTTTGATACTTTCAAATTCCTGTAATCAAGAATTAGATCAATCAGGATCTGAAGAAACCAATGCAGACCAGGGATAAGCTAAAAAAGCTGCAGCCAAAAGAGAGTCCCAGTTCCGTATGGACTCTTATAGACAGGTCCGTAACAAGGTCAATGTCCTAAATATCCAACAAAAGAAACACTACTATACTAATAAGATCTCTGCATGCCAAGGTAACATGAAAGGATCATGGAAGGCAATCAATGAACTCCTCAATAAGAGATCCAAGTACGGCAACATTTATTTGAAGAGAACCAGACAAGTCCTCGCTGATGGAGGAACTTCGGGTGCTAGCCCAGTGGGCCAACTGACCTGTCTTCTTCTGCGTTTAAGCCTTTGGAGGTTCATATCACATACCGTTCATCAAGATCACTCCTGTCACTGAAAGAACCATCTTTTGATTTTAGATGTAGTTGGTAACGCAATTCCTTCATTTCCGCCTCTAGCTCGAGGTTTCTGCAAAAAAAAAACATCGCAGAGAAATTGAAGGAATTGTACATGATGTGAGAAAATAATAGGTGGCTATCACCAAAATTTTTCAACTTGAAGTGACGGTGTTTAGGCTAAACAAATTGAAGAGCCTTGCAGTGTCCAAATTAGCCTTACTCCATAAGGACCCTCAAGTCACGCTCATTTCATTGAGTTGAATTGTTCTTGTTCTTGTTATCGCTCCACTGAGAACCTTATCTAGACTTATGACGATGAGTCTTTGTTTCCCTGTGCTCCTTGACTTGATGATAGCGCTTCAATCAACAGAGACTCATGATATTACTCTTAAAACCTGTTGAGAAAGGTTTACCGCAGCGATACAATGGACTAATTGTCCTCAGTCGAGGCCTTACCCCCAAAGAGCTGTAAGAACGGCATAAATTTCAATCGGCAAAGAGATTCTGTCGCTCAATCGTCGACAGGTCAGAGTGCGGCTTAGAGGAAGGCGATGTTCGCTATTAGGGTAAGAATGAACCTTTACCGAAGCGCTGATAACTAGTTTTATGGTACAGCACTTCTAGAAAATTGTATACAGTAGTATATAGCAGCAAATTGTATATTGTAGACTAGCTTATTACATCGATGTTAAACAAATATACAACAACAAGAAAACGGGTTTTTAAGGCATTCTAGACCCAGTTGTCGTAAGAAGAAAGTAGCAGATGACTTAGGCTTAGGCCCAATTGATCTTTCCAGCTACATTCTGAAAAAAGAATCCGAATCGAAGACCATTTTCTCGAATGTTCGAATGTACACAATAGTGATAGAAAATCCAACACTACTTAAGTTTTTGTAGAGCAGCGGAAGGTTTAATATAGAGTCAGTACGGAGGTTTACCGTCTCTACAAGCATAGGGAAATGAATTGTAGTTGCAGTTGCAGCTTTGCCAGTTCAGGCAAAAAGCAAAACTACGACGTGTAATCGAGTCTTCAAAGAACTGAAAAGAATAAATAAATGGAGAGCGAACAAGATTTCTCGTTGTGATATCGAAAACGAAAGTTTTAAGAAACTCGCTTATCGCTCTAAAAACAGGGGAAAATTTACAAAATAACCTAATTGAAAATCTTTCCTAAAGATTAGGAGCCATATTTTAAAAATCGGTCCACTGGACAAATTTTTGTGGCCAGGTAAAAATAGAAAGTTCCTTTGCAAACGCGGTATATGACTGTACCTTTTAAACAGCACCTCTTCGCGTTGTTGCTTTATTCTCAACTCATTCTCTCGCTCATTCGTCAATCTTTGGCAGTTCGACATTTCAAATTCTGTGATTAACTGTAACTTCTGCAATTCTGCATCTTGTTTTGTTTTCACCTTCAGCTCGTGCCTGAGCGAAAGAAAATCATGTATATTTTGAGTAGCTCATGATATGAATGCACTTTTCTGAAATCAACAAAAAGGTTTGAAAAATGCAAAGCCAGCGTTGACGGAAACATTGCGATTGATATATCTTTAAGATGCTGAGACTATGCAGAAAACATTTTTATACCGTTTTTCGAGATACTAAATGATATCCGAGAAATTTGACTGTATTCTGGGGAGAGTAGCATAGGTTTCAAATCTTTATAAAGCTGGGTGTAAAATTTAATGACCTATTTCTTTAAACTGAACGGCTTGAAAGAAACTTGAACTATCTTACAGTAAATCTGCCGTTGATTTTTCTGAAATCTTCAATATCTTCAGAATTAAAGTATTTTTCTTCTTTTTTAAAAATTCAAGAAAATTTTCGAAAAAAAAACTTAAACTGTCGTAATTTCTAAACCTGTTGACGAAAGATCAAATGATTTTCGAGGAAACCATTGTTTCTGGATGCCTACAATATGTTATCAAGCTAACCTCTTTTGCTCGTCTGCTTTGTGATTTAGAAATTTGATGACATCACATCATAAAATGAGCTGAAATATGAAATAGGCTGTAATTTCGACAAATATTCAAGATTTCTGAAAAGTCCAACGGTAGAATCATAGAAAAGTGGCTAACGCTTCTTTCAAGTCAGTCAATGTAAAGAAGTAGGTAATTGAATTTTACATGCCCCTTTTTTGTAGATTTAAAGATTTGGAACCTATGTTGGGAGAGTGGCTTTGCAACACTGCAACTCGCTGCTCAATGGAGCAGAAAGCAGAGTTACCTTAAGGTGCAAAGCACGAAATATCATATTTCATACATTAGTTGCTAGAGTTTTTACTCTACTTAGTATGATTTGATCAATAGCTCACAGACACAGAATATATTTTGCCTATTAGCAACATTTCTAACCTCTCAAATGAATTGTTAGTTGAAATCATTCTGCATGGCAATGAAAGGTTACCACCTGACGTTAATAAATGACGCATAGAGACCACTCTAAAATTCATTCACGCAACTAAGCGCTTTTAAATTCCTGCTCCAAATCCCCAATACATAGACACATCTCTCATTTGTAAATGTAGCTCTAAATATATATTAGTTATTTCTTTATGTTTAAGTTCATAATCATATGATCAATGGCCAAATGGCTGATATGTATTTCCGTTCTTCTTGTGGCATCTTGTTTTGTATTTTATGAGAGTATATATAAAAAGATATATTTATACATGGATTTCATGAAGCCTGAAAATACCTCCTTGACAATGCTCCTGCATAACTTAGGCCTAGATAATCAAAACGAAATTGCTACGATTAACAGGGATTTTAATGATCCGTCTAGATAAGTACTTACCTTGCCTCAGTCAAGTTTCGCTGCAATCTTTTAATGACATTTCTATATTGATTTTCTGCTGCTATGTAATTATTCCTGAAATGGATTGAATGATGTTATATGAAGTTTACACATTTCTGTTTCATATCTTGTGATGAACTAAACTTACATTTTTTGCAAGATCACAGACATTGTATGATATTACCGATAACTTCATATTTTCAAATTTCAAATTTATCATCACTCTAACATCGCGTGTTAATTATCGAGAAATGTTCATGTCCTTCCACTTTTATTGCAACCCTCCTTTTATCGACTCTTGAAAACTGAAATGATAGAGAACATAACAAATGAATATATGAAATAAAAAAGATACGTGTTGAACTAAGAAAAACGACTATTTTCAATATTTCCAACCCTCCCCGAGCTGTTCAAGCTCCTCCAATTACCATATATCGAGCCATGTCCAGCCACCTTGACTATTCTCACTCCCTTGGCTTTTTCTGTACTCGAGAGAAGACTGATTTCACGAGTCTCCGTTTTCGCATTGAATTGGATGATGTTTATGGCTTCAAAATAAGACTTGTGACAACGCAGCTTCAAAAAGGGGACTTATCTAGGCCAAGTCCGCCGTGTTTACGGCAAATCTGGGACCAATCAGATCGCTACTATCTTAATATGGTCAACCCATATGCATATTCTTAGCATTTGATTGGCTGATAGGCTCAAAGTTCGATTTTTCGAGGCAAAGTGACGTTCGAAGTGAAGTTTGATATTTCTTTCGACGTTCGAAGGATAGATGCTCCATGGCTCTTCAGATTTTTCTTAAGATTTTAGGCCTCATTCACACATATCCAGATCGGTTTGAAAACGCATCTGTTTATTCGTTTTTTTATCCGTTTGGTGATTTTCTGCAAGCTGCAAGCTTGCTAACTCTCGTGGCAAACAAAGCAAGTCCAGAATTTAAGAGAAATCGAATTAAGGGGTACAGCGAAATGACAGACATATAGTAAAGGCCATGCAGCATTGATTCTCCTCCTGTGTGATCATTCATGGAGAACATCAAGCAAAACAAGCTCAAAACATGATACGTCTGTATGTCTAGATATTCCAGATCTTATGCATAGATAATCTTGAAACTTTGTCATTACAGTCTTACAGCCGTCACAAGTTTAACAAGAAGGACTAATAATTAATTCATAAAGTAAGGGCCTGTTCATAAAGTGAGACGAGCTAGCCTGCTTATCTGACTAATTCTGAAGGCAAGATATTGTTCATCTCGTCAGGGACGTAGGAAGTATCTCAAACTTGGGGGGAACGGCACTTCGAGGCCACTTTTTCCTTAAGAAAAAGGGGGCATTTTTAAAGATTGAAAAGGGTACTTCTTTGTTTATTGCAAAATCTTGGGGGGGGCACGTGCCCCCAGTGCCCCTCGGTTCCTACGTCTATGCATCTCGTGTTCACATCGCGGAATTCCCGTACACTTGCCGAGACAGAAATTGAACACATTCAGAAATTTTCAGCAATTTTCATATCAGAACTGCATACAATAAAAACGTTTTCGTGTCGGTAGCCAGGATGAAGTGTTTTCTTATGGGGGAATTTTCATCTTGCCTATCAATATTCCTCCATTGCTAAGTGGGCCACCTTACCAGTTCATTCGAATAGACAAGGAATTTTTTGTTAGAATTAGGGATGAGAAGACATCTTGGCAAAGTGCTTCAGACTTGCAAGCGAGCTGACTCGCCTCGATATGAACAGGCCATAAATTATGCATAAAACATACTGATTTTGTTCCAACTCTTTTACTTTTTCCTGCGAAGCGATGTAGATTTTGTCATATCTTGCCTGGAAAAGATGTATAGCATTTCAATGTGGATGACAAAAGAGTGTATAACGTTCTAAGAGTAGGTTGAGAAAGTTTAAGAAATTTTTATACTCATCAATGGCTGGCAGAGTTTATAGAAATCTATTCAAAATTACTTTGCGGATAATCCGATCATCCAGCATGCCTTGCAAGTGTCGTCTCTTTGGTTGGCCTTTGTTGTTACCATTTTCATGGGCCATAAAAATGGTAGCAACAAAGGCCAGCCAAGAGACGACACGTTCAAAGAATGGTGGATGAAACGGACCCTTTAAGGACAAGTAATGATCGAATGATAGTTGAATCTTGCTACCAGGGACAAAACTTCTCTTGGAAAAAGCAAAAAGATCTGCGTAACACCTGTTATGATACTACCGAGTGCGTCATAAGTTAGACTTATTCTTTTACATCACTCCTTCCCAGCGTTCTTTAATTTGCTGATATCACTTGGCCAAAAAGGGATTCATAATATTACTCTGAAAGACTGGGCCTAGGCCCATGTAGAGTGGTTGCGCATTCACCAATCAAATTGCTAGAATTTAGCTTTCAGCTAATAAAAAGGCGTTATTTAGACAGTTCTTGCTGTTGCATACAAAACATGGTTGATATGGCCTAGAGTTCTCGTAGCTGGGATGGATCTAATTTACTTCTACGAAGGAAGATTGCTCTTTGAAAGGTATGTATTTTACGACAAGTAGCTTAGGAAAACCACTAAGTTTTTAATAAAACGAGACAGTCTTTTAGTTAAGACACTAAAAACAGACCTGAATGGAGACAGCAACTTCATGACAACACCAGGGGTCGACTGACTTCTGGATAAATGGCTAGATTTGAATGAATGAATGAATGGATGGAAGGATGGATTTGAATTGGCAAAGCAAGGAAAGTCATAAGTTAACAAAGCTAAAAAGAAACAAATTTCACTTACTAATTCTTGCTTCAGAGTGAAAATAGCTTTTTGAGTTGACTTGCGGAGAGGGATCTACAAAACATGAATTACAGAATTGAGTTATAGAAAAATTTGAGTTAGGAAGCGAAATTAAATGCCAAATACCCTCATCATATGGGTGGGAGCTTTAACAGCTCATTCCCCTCTGAATCTCTTTAGTTCCATGTACACTTATCCGAACTAGATCCCATTTTTCAGTTTCTTTCTCAAGTCCTTTTAATCCTGGCGATGAAATAGCAGAAAGCGGACTAGCCGTAAAGAGCTTGCTAAATCGGGAGTTTGTTACAAGGGACTTCAGGATTTGTCTTGAAGAGCTAGTCCCCACATTTAGTTCTTTATATCAGAAGCTTGTTACATTGGAGGTTCGTTGCTTTGGGGTTGGATTGTAACGGCATGGGGCCCAAATCATTAAAAGGTGGGGGCCAAATTCTATTCATTTTTCTATGAACTGAGGTGCTTGAAAGCAACTTTGGGCAGTTTGCTGTAAATCTTCCCTGGCAGGTTTTTGATATCTTGGTTAGTATCGAAATGGCGGCATTTAGTTTCTTGGAGGCTGTTACGTCATCAATTTCTAAATCCGTAGCCAGAAGAGTATTTTCTAGAAGATTGTATCAATTTTCATTAAGTAATTTAAGATTTCTAATGATTTTAATTTTTCTAAATTTTCGATGAATATTGACAAAAATAATCAAAATTCCGCTATATGAAAATAATCAAGGTATCAAAAAATTGAAAAAGAAAAGGCCACGATATGAGCGTCGCTGGTCGGATCTGCAGGTCAAAAAATTGCCACAGCAGATTTACAGCAAAGTACCCAAAGTTCTTTTTAGGTCTTTCAATTCATAGAAAAATTTAATACAGTTTTACACCCACCTTTTTAGTACAATGTTACAGCCACGTCCCTGGAAAATGCCTATTAGATGGCATAGCAAAGACCCAATTCCTAAAGTCTACACTCAGGTTGCAATGGACTTGCAACAACTCTATCTTTTGGGACTAAAAGATAGACTTTTCGTAAGTCCAAGGTGCCACTAGAGCTAGACTTGCTAATTTCCAATATGATCATAATATCAGCTATACCCGGGAAAACGTTCTTCCTGGATTTAAATGCCAAAGAAAGGAACTTGAAGATCAGTCTTGTAGTCGAATGTTGGCAATCTCTTAAACAGGAATATTTTTTATGGGACACCTGGTCAGACACAGCATATTTCTAGAACCCAAAAATATACTAAATTTAGGACATTTTTACTCCCCAAAATATCCTCATCGCATCATAATAGAGGTTTCATAGCTCTTTCGGTAACTGCGCTGTAATATTTTGGTGATAAATTCAGTCTAACACGTTGTCAAATTTTCGCATCAGAAACCCCTAAAATTATCCTTATTATACAGGAAATAGCGTACCCAAAGGTATATCAGGCAACGTTTTGCACACCAAAAAAGTGTCTGACCCTCCCGTCACCTAATAATAGGGAGCACCCCCCTCCTCTCCGGGGCCCTGGTATATCAAGAGCTGTACATTGAACAATCCGTAAGCAGAGGATATCAAATATCCTGTTCTAAATATCTAGTTAAAATTTCAAGGAATTCTTACGATATTCTAAGGAGCTTTAACTTAAAGGTAGAGCTGTGCGAAATTAGACAAACTCCATATTCTAAAGATCAAACAAAATCTTTGCCACTACAGTTGAAATCATGCCGGCAAAACAGTTCAAAAGATCGCGTTCTGTTTATTACAAAAAGCCGACAATTATCTGGAAATGTTTTTTTAATGTTAACCAAGAGATTTTCAGGAAAGCTGTCAGGAACAAAAATGAGATTTAGTGGGAAAGCCGGCAGCCAACTGTGGACCAAGATTAAGATTGAGTAAAGATAAAACTGAGGCAAAGGGAAAGTTATGAATAGATTACCGGAGCAAACTTCTTTGAAAAATCTAGCTGTGTCTCAATAAAATAAGAGTGGTTGCTAATTATGAGAGTATCAATGAAAAGCTATCATTTTCAATTCTTGTCATTTGAATTTGTGAATAAACACCCCTCTCTAATTAGCCTTCCTTGAAAGCAGGACTGTTGCATTTCCTCTAGACTCTCTACATACTCTGACGTTAAAAAGCCCCTAACCCGAGGAGGGGGCTTAATAGAGCTTTTACTGGCAGTCATTCATACCTCTTTAGCAAGATTCTCTTGTAACATTGCTATCTCCGCTTTAAGATTAGAATTTTCTTGTTTGATTTTTTCCAGGAATCGCAGCTCTTTTTGTTTCTGTCAAATATAAAGAGGCACTTCTAAGAAAAATAAAAGCAAAGTGAACATTCTGCATTGTGGATCATTCTGAACAACGCTGAAGTGCTATTCTCATTAACAAGGGCAGATTTTGTAATACAATAGCATTAACTGCTTTGGTTCACACCTCAAAGCGATTAGTGATTACAGACAAAGGAAATTCTCTCAACAGGTCATTCAAAACAAGCATAGCCGCAAAGTTGCCCTTAAACCAGTGCGGCAAACTCTCACTTGGTGCGGGCGAAGGGAGGGTTTTAAGAGAAGGTATATATGTTTAAGAAGAAAGGAGAAGAGTTTTTTTCAATTTATTTAACGTTGGCTAACAATATACAAATAGCACAAGGTGCTAATTTAGGCCAACTAATAAAGTAAATCTAAAGTAAAGATACCAAGAGTAAATCTAAAGTTCTGTCAGGCAGATTTTATTTACGTGATTCAGAAGCCGAGCAGAGGGCAATACAATTCTTGCACATTTGTTACTCAAATGCAAAACAGTAACTCTTCAGCTCCTGAATCAAAGAAACAAAATCCACCAGCCACAACTTTCGATTTACCTTCCTTCTCTTGATTTACCGGCTAACCACTTCCAGAAAATATGAAATTCATAGATCTGGTAACAGATTAAATTCATATAGTAACAGTTATGAATAAAGAGAAACTGTTGGATTTAACGTCAATTTAGCTATCCAGTTTCACATTCATCCCCATTCCTTTCTTCTTTCCATTTTTTGTGGAGACCTGAAAAGGTTTCAGGGACCATGTGTACCGTGATCTGTTATTTTTCCGTCCCTGTGCACAAAAAAATGGTTGATGCATCCACCTTTGAATTCAAAGGCTTCTCAATTTTGGTAATTGTTAGCTAAATCGTGACTAATTTTAGGATTACAGTGTATATCTTTTGAATGACAGAATTCGCTAGGAGCTTCGAATCTCGGGGGGGGGGGGGTAACTTAGTACTTTTCAAGGTACGGGGACGTGCCATTTTTAGGGGAACTTTTTTCAAACCGTTACAGAATTATAGTTATCTTCTTCACAATTTTTAGACATTTAACGGAATTATGGCTATCTTTTTCAGGGGATTTTTCATAATTTCCGGAATTATGGCCCAGATTTTCATTTGATTGTGGAATTATGACCCTAAAATCTACCAGAATTTAAGGAATTATGGGTACCAATTTTTCGGGCAAAATGGCACGACCCCGTCAGATGATAGGTAAAGATACCCCCCCCCCGAGCTTTGAATGTAATTGAAATCATCTGTACTAACTTGATGAAACGATAGATTGACAGAAAACAGTAACAAAAATTGGCAGAATAGGATTGTAGAGAAGAAACTGAGGTGCCTTTTAAAGCACTAAATCAAATCGAATGCATTTGCCCATTTTTGCAATGATATCTAAAGATTTGACCCATATGTTCCTAGCAAAAAGATACTAAACGCTACCTAAACTTTCCCATACACAATTGCTAGCTTGATACAACAGGACTGCTTTGCAACTGGTATATATTGCCATGTATTACCATGTCAATTTCCTTCTTAAACTACAGTTTTCAAGTATTACGATGTTATTCGCTGTGTCCTATTTGCAATTTTGTCACTGCACTCATTCCATGAGGATAAAAAGATGTTCTGCACGTACCTTATTGATCTTCTCCATTTTTGAAATAAGTATTTTTGATCTTGCCTTGTATTTGGTATTGCTTTGAGTGGCAGCCTTGAGCTGATGAGAAACACAGATAAAAAGTCATGTTCATTCATTCATTCATTCATTCATTCATTTATTCATTCATTCATTATCAACTAATACTAATCCAAAGTAGTTCAGATTATCGTATGACAACCAGAAACCCTAGCCTGACAGCATATGCGCAGTGTGTTCAGGGATAGGGACTCTGGGGGAGGATCAGTGATGGTAGCAATTGCTGTCGTTGCTGTTCTCTCGTCCTGTGTTCCTGTTGTTCCGCATCTTTCTCCTAAGCTGGCCTGACATCCAATGTGAAACGGATTCGAGTATTAATGTGTATAGTGCTAAATCGTATGTTTTGTATTTTGTAGTTACTCGTTTAGTTTTTATTATTTGCATGTCTTTATGTTAATGGCCACAGGGTAGTCATTGTCCTTCGCTCCTTGTGGTCCTGTCCCTGTAGTGTTTGTATAGTTTGTAAAGTAATTAGAAAGTATCGTAGGATGTAGACGTAACTTGTATTGTAAAATTTTAGATGCATATATAAAAAAATTAATTAATTAATTAATTCATTAATTCATTCATTCATTCATTCATTCATTAACTTCATTTCTGTGTCAAATAAATTCAGCATACTTGCTAATTGGGAACACTTGGTATACAAAAGAATATCACTTTTACAATTTAAGAATAAAACTAATTAAAAATTTTACGAGGTTTACGACGTTCAAAGATTTTACAGGTAAATCAGATGTCAGTGACCAATAAACAGCATAGGTTCCAAATCTTTAAATCTATGAAAAAAGGCGGGTGTAAAATTCAATAAACTATTTCTTTGATCTGAATGATTTGAAGGAAACTTAAGCCACTTTTCTATGACTCTACCGTTGGACTTTTCAGAAATCTTGAATATTTGTCAAAATTACAGCCTATTTTTTATTTCAGCTCACGTTACGATGTGACGTTATCAAATTTCTAAATGACAAACCAGAAGAGTGAAAAAGTTTTGCTTAATACCATAATATAGGCATCCATAAACTATGGTTTTCTTCAAAATTATTTGATCTTTCGTCAAGGGGTTTAGAAATTACCATAGTTTAAAGTTTTTTTCGAAAATTTTCTTAAGTTCTTAACAAAGAAGAAAAACACTGTAATGCTGAAAATATTGAAGATTTCAGAAAAGTCCAATTTCAGATTTACTGTAAAATAGTTCAAGTTTCTTTGAAGCCGTTCAGTTCAAAGAAATAGGTCATTGAATTTTACACCCAGCTTTTTAAAGATTTGAAACCTATGCTCCAATAAACTGGGTGGGGCAGACTTCTTACTTTGAAAATTTATGATTCAAAGAGAGCTCGATGGTCTGGAATGAATTAAATTTTACTCGATACCCAAGAGATTGGAGTATTTTTGCAAGTTTTATCACAGGGGACCCTGCGATAAAACTTCTTTGGCTCCCTGTGATCCGGATTATAAAATGACTGCTGTGTACTTAGATACGGATTGCATCATTGTTGCGATCAGCCCACTATTGTTACAGTAGAAAAGTATTTTGTAATGCGAGAGCTCTTTGATCATTAGCTGCAGTGTGAATTCGCGTGCTTTTCAAATCCTGCGCTTCGTAACGGCAAGGAAGAGAAAAGAAAGTGCTTAACTATGCTTTCTTACTGTAACAACAGCGAGCTGACTGCAACGATGAAATCTGTAGCGAGTCACACAGCTGTTGCTCTCATGATCTGGATCACAGGGAACCAAAGAAACCAAAACTACAGCCTATACTGAGGCTCCTGGACCCTAATGGTTTTGTAACATTTTACAAGTTCTGCAAATATAGGTAAAGTTCAACTTTCAGAAAGCTTTATAGTTGTGAAATGCTTGAAAATAGCCCACACCCAACCATACCATCAAGGCTGACTTTCGCGAATGACATTTTGCCCGCAAATTTCGTGACAAAAACTTTCGCGATCGAAAAAAAGATGCATTTTTGCGAGAAACACTTTCGTGACTGAGGGGGAAAACACAATTTCTATTCATTTCCAGTACTACTCACAGTCACGGTGACAATTTGCAAGGTTTATAGCCCATGAGAGTAAAGATCGGGGTGATTAAGGTACAGCAACGCAAATACTTAAAGAAACGAAAAAAATTGGATAGAAAAAACATTCGCGATTCGAGAATTTTCTGTAATTTCGCGGGCAGAAGCTTTCGCGAAAATTGCCAAAAAACTAGCCTGTGTTCCTCCTGCCCGCCAAAGTTTCTGCCCATAAAGTATGCAGTCTTCCAAGGGTGGGAGATATTTTCTGCATAAACATAGTCAAGAGATTAAACATCTTCTGATCTTAAGGGCTAGGGCTAGGTTGAAATGCTGAAGCATGTGAAACCAAGGCATAAGTGCTTATGAAAAAAACTTCAATCCCTTTACATCAGAGAGGAAAAAAGAAGTTTGAGTGAGGTTATGGCCCAGAGGATGAATAATTGTCATAATACCTGTGTTTGTAAAGCTTCAATTTCTTCCATTGCTCTTTCGCTGATTGATTCCTGATCCCTGAAAGGAATGAAGCAGATTATCAATTGAGAATGGACGAAATCTTCAATTTTCTGTAAACCAAGTTATATAGCGACAAAAAAAGAAGAAAGCAAATTGCTTCTTTTTGAAAATTTACGACGTCTAATTTGAGGTAGACCTTAAGTTTTCTCTTTTTTTGTCTTTGTTTTTTGCTCTCCGTGGCATTCTAGACTGATGACTTTCGGCTAAGTTTTGCTCCATTGAATTGAAATTTATTGTTATAGTCATTGCGGAATGGGTATAGTGGGGGTATCGTTGGGGTAAATGGAGCGAAAACAAGGACAAATGTAATAAGTCTAGTGGCATTCGTCCTTTTAGTACAGCAAAAAAGTTTGCAAGTAGCGTCAGATAAGTACCCTGTATCGTAAGATTTGATTTGATAGAAGAAGACAAGAGAAGTATAGATAATATTTACTTGACTCATTTCTTCTCTCCCTAAGAAAATTAAATGCGTTGTTTTTCGCATATTTTGAGCTGAATTAATCATCCTAAACTGCACATAGCTATGCAGTCAGTGCTCTCAAAATACAAGAAATTTCAAAACATACTTCGATTTTTTGACAATCAATAACGGGTCGATCAAGCACTCTCTGTCATAACAACGGCAAATTTAAAACAATACCATCTACTGCTCGCGATTGATACGTCATTTCAAACTGATCAGCTCTCGAAGACAAAGGGAATTCCCTCAGGCAACAAATCAAACAAATGAAAAGGCAAAAGTTACCCGAAGCCATTGTGGCAAACTATAGCATTGTGCATGCGAAAAGGAATTTTGTGAGAAGAGAGGAACTTCTATCGAAAGAAGAAGGATATATCTGAGGAACAGTAGCTTAAATTTCATTTATTGAGAAGCTGTACAGTTGGTACTTCATATCTTGGACACTTTTGCGTGAGATTCAAACATTCATTGCTCGCCTTCTGAATCAATAGGTGACAATTAGGCAAACGAAGCTAGAAACATCCTTTCTCTTTCGAGATATTCTCATATATTCCTAGAGAAAACTCCTTTTCGCGTGCGCAACGAGTGACTTAGCCATCTATGTTTTAGGGCAACTTTTGCGGTCTACTGCGGTCTACTTTGTCTTGCAGTCTGCTTAGCTGTTTGGCTTGATTACTCGACAGTTGAAATGTTCTTGTCTCCGATCGCTAGGGCATTTGAAATGGCGCATCAATAAAAGCAAGTCTTGTCGCTATCAATATATCTACCCTTGTTAACCAGATCTGAATGTATGCCAAATCGGATTCTAGCAACCTTGGTGAGAAAAAGCAGTTGCAAAAACCTCCCAAAAGATGGAAACTTACTTGAACCTCGCAGCCAAATTCTCGGATAACTGAGAGACTTTGTTATAGTTCTTTGTCATTTCGTCCATCTTATTCTGAAGAAAAACACAATGTTGGATTTTAGAAATGCATCAAATCTAGAAAGGTTTCAAATCTATAGACACGATTGTACATGAGGTTAATACAGCTTCTGTTTTCTTCAATAGCCTTAACACAACACCGAGTGCATTCGCTATGTATAATTTTTTTTATCTTGACTATTTTCGAAGTTATAGCAATTTTCTTTTTCGAAGGACACGTGATGAATTTTGTTAAAACATCAGAATCATCGTAAATTCTAAATGAAGGAAGGGGAAATAGTACAAAATCAAGTGAACCATAGCTTAAGTCTGGTTTCCATATGATAGTAAAGCCCCGTTAAAACGCTCTCAACATTGCACTGGACATCACTCAACATTTGCAGAGCGATGTTTAGTGATGTTGAGTGGTGTTGAGTGAGGGTGTTAAAACGCTCTCAACAATTTGTCTCAACATTTGTTCAGCGATGGTTTTGGACTTGTTGACAATTTTCTCGGCTTCTAGCTTTCTTCCCCCTCAACATTAGTTGTCTGATAGCTTTCTTACTGCAGGATTTCAGGCACAACGATTCAATCCCAAGATCGACCTGCTCTTCTTCAAAGCCTGCTATCTGTCTTGCTGCTTGTCGCGTATAATCACATCTTCTTATTCGCGTTCACCGCCAACTGCATCCATGCTTTCGCAGCGATTTGCCATAGTGATTCATAAACTTCGACTTCTCTCTCACCTCCTTAGACTAATGTCTCGATATGTTTTGAACTTTCTTTCGCTTTCTTTCTTTGGCGCGAAAAGAATGAGCCTGGTGCGCTTGCGCCGACTGAACATTGTTGGATAGGGTGTTAAAACGCTCTCAACATGGCTCAACAACACCTAGAACAATAGAAATGTTGAGTTGACCCACTGAACATTTTTGACTTCTTTCAAACTCCACTCAACATCGCTGAACACCGCTCAACATCACTGAACACCACTCAACAAGGCGTTAAAACGCTCTCAACATTTGCCCTCTAAAAATGTTGAGCGATGTTCAGTGAATTGTTGAGAGCGTTTTAACGGGGCTTAACAGTCGGCGACCTACTGCAACACATTGGCGACGTGTCCCTGATCAGTTGGCGACATGTGGAAACGATCACTGTTACGATCACATGGAAACCTGGCTTTAAACTCATCTCAACTCCTTCAATGCGTTCCCGCACTGTCTCTGTCTGATCGGCGACGTCGGAGACATAACTCAAAACATGTTTCCATTCAACGCAACTGTCGCCGATGTGTCCCTGAGCCTGCCTTGGCGACGCATCGCCGACTGTTATGATCATATGGAAACCAGGCTTTATTGAGGTCCAAAATATGGCGGAAAGCAGAAATCTGAGCTTTTTTGATTTAGCAATTTGATGAAGTCTGGTTGAAATGAAAAAAAAGTTCAATAAGTACATGTTTTATAGCCATTAATTCCAACGAAAGATGGATAAACCATCTGTCCAGCCCTTCTTAAATTTGATGCCTATGGGATTTTCAATATCGATCGGCTGCTTTTCAACCAAATTCAACGGAAAGTAGATTTTGTCTTCAAGTTTTGAAATAAGTTGATTAACACATCAAGTCGGCTGTCAAGCGAGTGCCGGCCAAAAATATCAGAATTTTTAGGACATTCAATAGAAACATTCAGCAGTTCATACTTTTGGCATAAAGTCGGCAAATACTTTATCATCCAAGAGTCGGTATCTAAGCCATTCATCAGCTTTTTTCACAACTTGTGGCTATTTAGAAGGTGCTGCGGTGCAGTAATGCACTCCTCTGACTCTGTAGCCAGAATGGTCAAGTGGACAGGGTTCGATATCAGGTATTGTCCCACTAGATTTATGACGATGAGTCCCTTGTATCCCAGCGGTAAACCTTGCTCAACAGGGACTCATAATGAAACAGTGAAAAGCAGACCCTATTTTCTGCAATAACCAATGGAATTATGATGGAATTCGCGGCTTCGAATCTCAATCCCGAGGGAGTGCTTTCAATTCTTCAATCGAATCGAAAATTCTATCACATTTTTCCGTAAGAATGGTAATTCACAAATCTCGCAATCTGATTGGTACTGTAGGAATCGCAGAGTTTGGGCTAAATAGGATCAGGTTTTTCAGAGAAATGTTATGAGTCTCCGTTGACCGAAGCGCCATCATCAAGTCAAAGAGCACGGGGAAACAAGACACTCATCGTCATAGGTCTATACCACTTGAACGTCATGACAAGAAGTCGCAGACTCGATTAGGTGTTCACTACATCTGCAATCTAAACGTTTGGTGCTAAAAGCCACAACTTCACCTTACCTTCACTGTCGCATTACTTAAAGGGTCTGTTTCATCCAGCATTCCTTGCACGTGTAGTCTCTTGGCTTGCCTTTGTTGTCGCCATTTTCATGGGCCATGAAAATGGCCACAAACAAAGACCAGCCAAGAGACGACACGTGCAAGGAATGCTGGATGAAACAGAGCCTTTAAGGGACAAGTCCAGGGTTGGTATGATTGAAGCTAAATATAAGAGTATACTGTTATCTGTTATGACTGGTGTATCATACTTTTACCACTATTTCTTGTCTTTTCTCTCAGACTTCATATAAACAAGCAACCAGAGGATAATGACGCCATAAAAGGGAAGATTCTGTGCCCTTTTGACGTCACGCTAAACGCAAAACGAAACCACATCGTTCTTTTCTTGCTTTGCTGCTGGCCTCTTCATCGTGTTTTGATGATAAAATAGCGACGATGTGTCTAAACCATTTATAGTTCAATGGTCTAAACTCACAGAACGTTTCACTAATTTACAGCTGTTAGAAACATCAATATTTTGAAAGAAGTTCATAACTTCACTGCATAAGGATTCCTGCTACGTTACTCTAGTTACCTTCATCTCATTGAGTTGAATTGTTGTTTTTTTCGCTCCACTGAGGTGAAGCGTTTATCAGTTGAGGCAAAGAGCGAAACTACGGCATGTAATCGCATCTAGTTCATAATTAGTGGCAGCGGCTGGTAAGTTTATTTCCTAGCATGTATTTCGTTTACCTATCTGTCTTACCTCAAAATCTTGCTGTTCTTCTCCCTTAGCCAATGCAAGGTTTGCACAGGCTTCATTCCTTTTTGCCAATTTATCTTCCAGCATTTTGCACATTTCAACAATATCGACTTGCTCAGTAGTTTTTCTCTCTAGATCTGTTTCAAGCTGTAAAATTCGTGACTTCTGTCGTTCGTTTTCTTCATGAAGTCTTTCCAGTTCATTCTCAAGTTTACAGGAATCGGAACATGCCTTGAAGTTCTCTGCGTTTGCCTGAGAAAAGGATAATGGTTGAGGCAAGTATGTCTTCTTCAAGTAACCAACATTGCAATGGGGGAGGGGGCCATTAGCAGAGGAAGGTAGCACTTAACACGCAGGAAAGGCCTTTAACGCAAAATTAATCAGTCCGAACGAGTTTTGTCCGCGACTGTAGCTAACATTTCAGCACACAGACAAGAAATTGAGTGCTTCAAAAAAGGTCGTACCTCTGGATAAAACCTTAGGCAACATGAAACCAAGACGAGCAATAAAGAGCTGAAAAGTTGAATTGAAAACCAGTCTTTTAGAGAAGAATATGCTCAGAAGTCTACAGTGGTGGTACAATGGTAGGTTCAAGGATGCCAAGGCTCGCCCGTCCGAAGCAACGATCATCTCCCGTCGGAGGAAATTTCGGGTTGGTTTCGGGGCAGTAGTTTTTATCATGTTAGCTTTCCTGGCAAAGTTCCAGTCTGTCTGTCGGAAGATTGCTGGCACCATCTCTGGAAGACCACAAATGAATCAACTTCAAAATACCTTTTCCAGGGAACTTTTGAGGATTGCCACTTCATTCTCACAAATCTCTTTTTCCTTTGTAACGATATTTAGTTTGGTTTCAGCATCATTTAACATGCTTTCTGTTTTCCATAGTTTCTTCTTGAGACCATCATCATTTAATTGACAATTCTCTTGTTGTTTACGCCATTCACAAACTCTCTTCTTCGCCTCCTCTAGGCATTTTTTAAAAACAAAGATGGATGACTGGTTGCTGGATGATAGTGAGGTCTGAAAAAATGATGTAAACATTAATTTTGATTGAATGATGGTACGCTTGACTAGTCAACATGGCTTTTGATACAGAAAAACAACAGACATAGTACAAATTAGCATAAGATATAAAAACGTAACGCAACGTTACGCCACGTCACGTAAGATAGCATATCTTGGCATAAAATGGAAGAACATAATGTGACATAACATAACGTACGATAGCATAAAGTAACATAGCTAAAATAGCATAACATGATATAACATAATATAACATAGCATAACATAACACAACATAACATAACATAACACAAACATAACATTACATAAGTACTGTACCATAACATAGCATAGCAGAGCATAACATGACGCAACAAAAAGCAAACCATAGCATGACATAACAAAAAATAGAGAAATTTCCGGATTTATGGGCATACTTTTCAGACATTTTCCCGGATTTTATAGGTGTTACTGTTACAATTTGAATGGCACAAACCAGTTTCTTGGAAACTCAAGTAACCCCCCGGGAGGTGTACCCCTCCATACACCTCGTGTTGTGTATATGTCCTTAACCAGAGGTCAGTGACCGTGCACTCTCTGTTTCAAAAGTTATCTCAAGTTAAATTTTTCTAAATTATTTTACGCAAATCATGATTCTGACAAAGAGAAAAATTTCCTTTGAACGTTTCCTCACCTCATCAAATTGATCCATTTTCGATAGCCGCCCACCGTCACCTGCATCCCAAGCAAACATCCAAGATAAATCTTTTTTCTTTGCTCAGAACCTTGTTCGACCTTTTTGATAAAATGTTGAACTCCGTTGACATCGGAGAAGTGATTATGACGTCATGAATTAATAAATCAAGAGTTTAATAAACACTTTCAATTATCCCTCCTAACAGAGCATTCCTTTCGGCTATGGGATAAGACTAGACTTGCCCCGGAGTCTATTACCTCTGTCCATCTGACAGTTCCCTTTAAAGTTGCTCCTGGATCAACTATTCCAACATTCCGTCTATCTCTCTTCCTTTTGTTCCATTACAGAATGTTGTAAGGGTGGATCCGGGATTGGGAAAGGGGGAATGGGAACAATCAGACGAGCTTTGGGGAAATAAGCTTACAGGAAGATTAGGGATAGAACAAGGGTGCTAGGACAGCATACAGCTCAAATCTGTCAAAACTTTAAAGAGGTGGGTGTAAAATTGTATCACATTTTTCTTTGAATTCATGTGTTTGAAAGAAACTTTGGGTAATTTGCTGTAAATCTACCGTGGCAATTTGTCGATATATTGATTAGTTTCAAAATGGCGGCATTGTGACTTATTTTGCAAAAATTCATCAAAAATTTTGAACAAATTAAAATCATCGTAAATCTTAAATTAATCGAGAGAAATTGATACAATCTTCAAGATAACCATAGTTTATGAAGGTCTACAACATGGTTGCAAGCAGAAATCTGTTGCTCTTAAGGATTTAGAAATTTGATGACGTCACAACCTCAAAATTGATAAATGCCACCATTTTGAAAGTAGTCAAGGTATCAAGGAATTGCCACGGCAAATTTATTGCGAATTGCCTGAAGTTCCTTCCAAGAACTATAATTCAAAGAAAAATGTAATAGAATTTTACACCCACCTTTTAAAAGATTTGAGCTCTATGCTTGCTAGGATAGGACACGGATATTTAGATCGATTAAACTTATTTCCTTCGTTTTGATCCTTGTGTTTTGTATTCTTGTCTTGTTTTCTGATCTGTTTCGTCTTCAATTGATGGATGTGTGGAACTGAGCATGGGTTTCGACCTAATCGCTCTCAAGTTGTTCCAAGACACAGAAATACAAGGGAGTTATCTTCGAACAACTTGATAGCAGTTGGGCCTGAAACCACTTTCAGTGGCACACATCAGCTGAAGACGAAACAGAGCAGAAAACGAGACAAGAGAACAAGGCACAATGATCTAAAAATAAGGTGAATAAATAATCAATCAAAACATCCATGTCCTGACACCTTTGGATAGACTGGCTATATTGACTTATTCCAAAAGTCTATTGGTTCGCTAAATCTTTTATTCGTAGTGCTCTGCAAGGAGAATAGAGAGCTGTCTTGCAATTTCAAGAAGCTTCTACGTAGAAGGTTTTGGTCTTTTTGGTCAAGATCTTGTTACACGTTCACAGATGCACGCCCCAACTGGAAGTTCGATGGGTCCTGCGCAGCATAATTTGTTCACGTGCTCAAAACAAGAAATCACGTGCTGGACAGATACCTCAATATGCAAACCTGACCTTTTAGCATCGATCTTTCTACAAGCAAATGCTCTTTGCCCCTCGCCATGTGCTTCGACTTGTGTTTCTAAACTCGTGATCAGATAATGATCAGACAAAGAGATACATGCAAATTGTGCACTTCCAAATGCAGTTGCATAACGCATTGATAGGAAACTCACTGCAAGAAAAGAACTGAACAAGTTAGATCTGTCTCTGGAGTCTAGGCCATCAGCATGCTACTACCATCGATAAACAGGGCATTACTGCCTGCGAAAGCAGCCTATTTTTTCTTCTACTTCTCCTACTCCAGTGTAACGCCGTACATCACAGTTTTCATGACAGCGTATGGCCTAAACGCAGAAGAAGCTGGATTCGTTCTTGGTGCAAGGTTGTTCGCTCAATTCTTCAGTGGACCGTTATGGGGCGGTATCGCTGACAAGACACGTAAACACAAGTTTGTGCTTCTCTTCCAAATAGCCATCAGCACCATTTTGACTTTTACAGCTCCATGGATGCCCCTGGTGCTACCAAAAGGCAGCAGCATTGCTTGTCACGACACGATTCTTGTTCCTCAAACAAACGGAAGTTTGCCAACAACCACCGGGTTACCAGTCTTCTCAACAATGACACCATCGTTTATGCCCTTGACTGTAATTTCCAAGAATCCAATCAACAATCGCTCGTTGGTTAATGACGAGAAGAATGCGGAAGCAGTTACGACAACAAAAGCAACGATTGTAGCAAGTGATTTATCTGTCAACAATGGATCCTCGAATCTACCACCAACAAACTCTACCAATATTGCAACTTTCCCTCCAGCTTCAACTTCTTACAGAAACAGTTCAAAGCAGAATACAGGCAAAAGTAAAATTAGTCCTAGTTGTGCAGCAGACAACACCAACAAACTATTTATTCTCATGATAATTTGGTTTGCATTGATTGGGGCATTTGATGGAGGCATACCCCTCCTCATTGACAATGCTGTCATGGATACTATAGAAAGAGAAGGGAAGTCTGATTTTGGAAAACAAAGACTTTGGGGAGCAGTTGGATTTGGATTGGCAGCCTTTGCATCAGGAGTTGGAATAGAGTTATCTGGCCAGAAGGGACCTAACTATTTCACAATGTTCTACATTTTTCTTGCAAGTAATATATGTCTTGTTGTTTGTTGCTGTTTGCTAAAAATGGCTGGACACCATTCTAAAGATGATCTGCTCAAAAATGAAAGGAAAAAGAAACCCAATTTGATGAAAGGACTCATAAAAACCTTTAAGAGATTCAATGTAACTTTTTTCTTCTTCACCGTGTTGGTTATGGGCATTGCAAATGGATTGCTTTATGGGTTTATGTTTCTTTTCATACAAGATCTGAAAGGTTCAAAAATCATCATGGGCTTGAGCATATTAGTTGCTTGCTCAACAGAAGTTATGATGTTTCCCATTTCAAACAGAGTTATCCAACTTCTCAGAGGCAATTTACCTGCTATTACACTTGGATTTGCAGTGTACGTCTTGCGATTTGCCGGTTTCTCCCTCCTACAAAATGCCTGGTACATCCTCTTGCTTCAACTCACCCACAGCATATGTTTTGCATTATTTTGGAATGCAGCTGTTTACCACACTGCAGATCTTGCACCAGAGGGAATGCAAGCCACTCTCTTTGGAATTATGAATGGAGTCTTCTTTGGCTTTGCAGGCGCATTTTCAAGCATTGTAGGAGGTATCTTTTACAATCAATTTGGTGGCAGGAATATGTTCAGAGGATATGCTATCATATGTGCTGTTTGGACTCTCTTCTTGGTCCTTCATATAATAGAAAGGAAGATGAATGGCAAACTTGGAAACAAAAAAGATAGGGATGCTGCTAAAAAGAAGGTCGTAACAGAACTGGATGAGGTACCAACATCAACAAAACTTCTATCTGCATAAAAAGAAACAAGGTATTGACAATGGGGGATAGCCAGGGAGGATCCCTTAAGAAAATTGAGCTTTCAGCAAGGTTTACAGAATGATATTTTTGGCTTGGAAGAGCTTGAATGTAATGCATTGACAGAAGTTTTGCAAGTTTGCACATATGAATAGAGCTTGATCAAGCTTGACAATAATCCAATGCTAGAATTTTCTCAAACTTACTACAATCAAGCTTGATTGAGTTTGCCTTCAGTTCAGGAGATACATGCTGCAGGCAGGCGCAAAATTCTTACTTGATTCAAGCTCTCATATTACATGATCAAATCATACTCATCCAGCATGTCTTGCACGTGTCATCTCTTGGTTGGCCTTTGTTGTCAACAAAGGCCAACCAAGAGACGACACACACAAGGACTGCTAGATGAAATAGACCCTTTAAAACAAGTTAGTGTCTGGTTTGAAGCATGTTGTGTGTACTGTTTATTAAGAATACTGCTCACCTTAAAATGTTTGAAATATTTCTAGAAAAGGTGTGCTGAAATAAAATATGTTTTGTGTGATGCAAACAGAGCCATTTTGTGGCTACCAAGACTAAAGAACTATACATTATGCTTGATAATTTTACAGTTGCCAAATGCAAACATTTCCGTTGTTAACAAGTGCTGTGTGTACACAAATTTCAAACATGAAGTGGTAACTTGAAGTATTTTACAATAAAGAGCTGACAATGTGGCAGGATCAACATTTTGGGAAATTTGTGTGGTTACATCCATTGTAAATAGTGATTCCAGAAACATATGGACCGTCAATTAATGGGAGGTAACCGCATTAATTGCTGTTTCACATTTTGGATGCCTGTTCAGTAATTTCTACTCAGCATTTTGATATAAAAAACAATAGATTTTGATGATTCCAATGTTTCCTTGATTTGTCAAAAAATATATCATGCACTCAAAGTAACCACAAAAACCTGTGTGTAATGACTTTTATGACCACTCTTTTTTGCATTTTTGTCCTATGCTAACAAAAGTTGTTAACATTTATACAAAAATTGGGCCAAAGTATTATTTTAATCTGCACACATTTTCCCATCACAGCATATTTGATCAGGGTAACTACATTCTTGACTCTTTTTTTGAGAAAACATTTTCCATCTAGTAAAGAAAAGTATGCCTTTCAGTGTTGATTTTTGTGTTACGTGTTAACTTAAGGTACAAAAATATTTTGAGGGTTTTGACAAAAAGGTACTTTTTTGCTCTTCATGAAATGTCACACAATTTTTGACCATGTTCCCCTGGTTATACCCTTTTAAAGTTTGCTGCTTTTAATGCATAAATTTATGCAATTTCCCTTGGTGGATTATTCAACTTAGAAATTAATGCCTTTAATGAGGGTAGCTGAAATCGCTTGATATCTTAGTCCCTTATTGTGCAGTAAAGGCTAGTAGCATCAAATCATAGACGTAGGAGCCAGGGGCATTGGGGGCACATGCCCCCCAATATTTTACAATAAACTATGAGGCACCCTTTTTATTTTTAGAAAATGACCCCTCTTCTTAAGGAAAAAAGTGCCCTTGAAGTGTTGTGCCCCTCCCAAGTTTGAGATGCTTCCTGCATCCCTGCGTCCATTGCTCCAAAGTCCAGAACGCTTTTTAAAGGCCTAGGGTAAAGGGCTGAAATTCATGACAATATGCGAAGAAGGTCCAAAAGTATCATCATCATGGCCATTTATCATTTCCAAATCAATGAAATTCAGAGCCATTTGAGCAGCTTCTTACAGAGATCAAAAATGTTAATCTAATGATTAACAAGAAGCCTGTTTTTCCTTTAAGAGCTCTCAAATGTCATTGGAGCACTGTCATTCGGCATTCCCAATTTAAGAAACAAGGCAAGTTTTGGTATGGTAGGCCGGAGCTGGGCCTAATCCCGCTAATCTCCTAGAAGACCCCTCAGTTCACAGCTTTCCATACCTGCATATTCAAATGCCAGGAAACCAAAAGGCTTGATTCTTGTTTGCCTCAAGCATTCCTCCATCATACATCTTTGGTCTTCGGTAGTTTTCTTTCTTTTCGTTATCTTGTACACTGGATCTTTTACTGTGGTTACTTGCTTGCACCCATTGGTTTTTGCAGCAAGTAATTTTTATTTGAGCTCTTGAAAAGGCGCGCGCATGAAGACTTGAGCCCAGACTCCTAATTTAACGCGGTTTTGTAAACTTCCTTTACAAGATCTGCCGTGACAATTTTTTGATATCTTGATTGGTTACGAAATGGTGGCATTTACTAATTTTGACGCTATGATGCTATCAAATTTCTGCATCATTGAGAAAGCGTGAAGTTTATTTATCAGACGTGAATTCTTTGTTGTACAAAATTGGTTCTCGTTGTTCGAGATGGGGAGCAAAGAATGCCCAAAGAACTATGGAAATTCATGGTTTCCTTTCCTCTGTTTTCTAAGGCCTCTTTTTCACAGTTTGTCGATCTAAAATTGTATTTATCTCAAAAATCAACTATTTTGGAACGAGCTTTCAGTTTCTTTTAATTTCGATAATGTCGTGCAAATAACAAATTTTAGACATGTGTTAGTGGTATGTAAATGTATTTGACCAAAAATCAAATTTTACCTATTCGAGATTTTAAAATATTTCAATATTCTTGTTATAATGCATCATATTCATTGTGTGATTTTAAAAGTGAAATTGAATTATGTAGTATCTGCTTGAAGCGTACAGGGTTTTACAGTAGTGAGTTTTCTCTTTGAGAATTTCTTTGTGATAAGCATCATATGTTGTTTGCAATTTTGTCCCTTGTTTACTTTTCAAAACCTAATGCACGATTTCTTATTTTCGAAATGAATTGACGCACAGTTCACTTCTGTATGACTGGACCTTCTAGATAAATGAATCACCTCATAATCTTAGAGGGGTCATTATCTATTGAAATAACTAGAAATAACCCAAACACAGTAGCATATGGACTAGACGCCGTAGCATAGAGATGTCAAGAAGTATCGAACTCGATTCCCACAGAAATGACCTCAAGTCCAAACATAAACATTTTTAAAGCACGTATTAAAGTCTATCTGCAACTTCTTGCTCATGCCGAATATGCAAACCATTTATAGGACAGATAGGCTATATAGAATAACAGGATATCTAAGAAACCAAATGAATAATAGCAACTAATAATAATCAAATGACTAAATCCGTCAATCCAATCCAATCCACAGTAGTTCTCCTGGAGGTTTCAATTAAATTGGTTTTAATTAGCTGTTGGCATAGCTATCACATTGTATTTACCAACTTAAAATAAAGTGAAGAAAAAAGAAAAACAATGATTTTCGTATCACACTGGTCACATTAACTCAGTATTCAATTATGAAACATTTGATATTACGTGCATTGTGACTAAATTAGTAACATTGCGAATGATATGAATCACGTGCGTTGTCGTCGGCAGCTTTAGCTGTTCTGCGTTGCTCACAGGTCCTCACATTGCTGCGGGCTCTGCAGTTGCAGCAGTGCTGGGTAGCTGGTGGACTTCCCAAGTCGTAAATTAAGAAAGAAAGTGACAACTCCTCTTCTTTTCCTCCAGGATGACTTGGGCAAGTCCAGGTAGGTAGCTGGGTGCTAGTCTTGCTGGTGCTGGGGTGCTGCATTGGGGTGCTGGGAACTTTTTCTCAGCCCCCTTCCCATTTTTCGCGCCGCGACTGCAATCATGTGACCTTCAACCTTTATGTGATCTTTCTTCAGTTTAGTTCCGCTTTTAAGAAAACAAGCATCCAGCAGACAAGATCAAAGCAAGATGAAGGTTCCAGCAATAAACAAGGTTTTACTGCCTCCAAAGGCATCTTACTTCTTTTTCTTCTTTTCAGTTTCAAGTATTACTCCATTCATTGCAGTTTTCTTTCGATCTTATGGCCTAAATGCAGAGCAATTCGGCTACATCTTTGCCGGAAGGTTGTTCGCTCAGTTCGTAAGCTCGCCGATTTGGGGTGGCATAGGCGATATCACTCGGAGATACAGGATGATTTTGCTTTTCCAGATAGTTGTAGCAACTGTTCTAGCCTTTGCAGCACCGTGGGTTCCACTGTTGATAAAAAATAACGCTGGCACTGGCTGCGAGAAGGTGCTCAATAATTCGAGTAACTTTGCAACTACAAAAACTAGGCCCACTTTTTCGACAATGATGTTCCCAACTTCACTGACTTTAGTGAAAGAAACAAAGACATTTACCAATGCTGTCAGCAATACAAATACTACATCATTCTTTTTTATGAAAAATAAAACAGCTTCAGATATCACACCATCAACTCCAGCATCAGGCAGCAACGATTCAATGATGACAACTCCTTTCACAAAAAATAAAACCGAAAAAGGTAACAAAACTAACGGATGTGCCCAACGAGATACAGACAGACTGTTCCTTGCAATGATCATCTTATTCATATTGATTGGAGCATTTGATGGAGGCATCCTTGTACTCATTGATAAATCTGTTATTGAAACAGTCTCAAAGTTTGAGAAATCTAATTTTGGAAAACAAAGGCTTTGGGGTGCAATTGGCTTTGGATTAGCATCAATTGCATCTGGTGTTGGACTTGAACTGTCTGGAGAAAAGAGTCCTAGCTATTTTACTATGTTTTATATATTCCTTGGCAGTCAGGTATTCTTGTTTGTTTCATGCTGCTTCTTAAGATTGGATTTTCACCAAGAAACAAAGGAAGACCTTCTAGATAAGCAAGAAAGAACCAAGATTGAATTCCTCAAGGATTTGATGAAAATTTTCAAGAAGTTCCATGTAATATTTTTCTTCATGACACTCTTGGTAATGGGCGTTGCAGACAGAATGCTATATTCATTCATGTTCTTATTCATTGAAGAGATAAATGGATCGAAAATCGTCATGGGTCTTAGTATCTTAGTTGCCTGTTTATCTGAAGGCTTGATGTTCCCATTCACACATTACATAATAAAATGTGTGCACGGTAATCTATCTGCTATGGTGCTGGCATTTGTTGCATATGCAATTCGATTTGCTGGCTTTTCTGTCTTACAAAATGCTTGGTATGTTCTCCTGTTGCAGCTTTTACACAGTATATGTTTTGCATTGTTTTGGTCTGCAATTGTGCAGCACACAGCATCCCTTGCTCCCAAGGGAATGGAAGCAACGTTGCTTGGTTTGATGAATGGTGTCTTCTTTGGCATAGCTGGTGCAGTTTCATGCTTAGTTGGAGGAATAATTTACAACCATTTTGGAGCAAGGAAGCTGTTCAAAGGATATGGTGTAATATGTATGGTTTGGACTTTCTTTTTGATATTGCACATTATTGAGAGGAAGAATCATGGAAAACTTCAACTAAAAGAAGACAGAGGTGACATAGAGGCCAAAAATTTGGCAGAAGTAGCCATGAATGATGTTCAGACATCAGAAAAATTGTTAAAACATTGAAGGCTTTTTTATATTAAAACCAATATATTGGCAAGGCAAAAAGATACACCAACGCTCTATTAAGCCCCCTCTCTAAATTCTATGTCAAATTTATGTATTTGACTGGTAAGACTGTATGTTCATTTTACAAAATATGGTGTATGTAGAGGACCTAAAAAGTTATCATTTTTCATCTTTGTCATTAGGATTTGTTATTACCTCCCCCCCCCCCCACTCTTTGTCAACCGCTGCAGTATCCAAAGTTAGAGAAATCCCCCAGAAGCTAAATAGAGTTTTTTTATGGCAGTACAGGTCTTTAGCGTATTAATATGATAAGAAATATTAAGAGGGCTAGATGAGAAACCATGGGGAGCATGTGAGATTTGGCTGTTTTTTATAAGCTAATCTATCTCAATTATTAAACCAGAATTCAAAATAGATGTCTGATCTTGGAGATTAAGCATTGTACTTTGTTCTGATGCTATTTAAATCTCCGTAAGTTTTGGGATTAATGCAACATATATAAATGGATTTCCAAAAACTATTTTCGTTGATCTTTCTCCTAGAAATCAGCCTGTATCAAGATGAATTTGTCCTTTTAACTGCGATATTTGATGCACTGTGGAATTGTTTGCATGTTTCTTATCTAGTCCTAATAAGGTTCTTCGACGATTATTCGTGTTCTGAAAAGGATTCTTGAGTTGAGTCGTGGGACAAACTGATTTTGTTAAACAAGAATTCTTATGAAACTAGAAATGTTCTAAAGAATTTTTAGCAAAAACGATGCTATTCTGCACAAAGCCTGTACTGAATGGCTCAAATCTTTGAAAAGGGTGTTATAGATTCTACTACCTTTTCTTTGAAATGAATGGTTGGGAAGCAACTTCATGTACCTTCCTATAACTGTACCACAGAAATTTTTAGTGTGTTCATTTTTTTCAACAACCGAGTGAGCCAGAAAAAAGTTCCTACTTTTGAAAATTGATAGCACCAAAACTACTTCACGGATTTAAATCATTCCCATCTGGCTAAAAGCCAAAAGATCGAAGTATTTTGGTGATTTTTGTCGCTGTCTCAAGAGCACTGGAAATATAGGTAAATTCAACTTTTGAAAGAATTCATGGCTGCAAGATGACAGAAACAAGGGCCTAAAACATTGATCAACTCGTAACGACTCTATTCACACCGTCTCACCTCCCTCAAGAGTTATAAGACATCGATTTTCAAATAAATACGGAAGATTTTCAATCCCATGGCAATTACTGTGCGGAGGAAATGTCTCACCCTTGAGAAGTTGCATTTCCATCATTTTTCTGTGCGAGGAGTCATTTCTACTTTGATCGATGTTTTAGGCCATTTTTCAGTCATTTTGCAGCCATGAATTTTTTACAAGTTGAATTTACCTATATTTCTAGTGCTCTTGAGACAGCGAGAAAAATCACAAAATACTTCGATCTTTTGGCTTTTAACTAGAATTGGAATCACACAAATCTGTGAAATATTCTTGCTGTTACAAATTTTCAAAAGCGGGAACCTTTTTCTGGCTCACCCGGTATAGTAGTGTTTTTTTTCTGATTGAGACATTTTGCAAAATTACGTCATTGTAAATCCGAAGTCCATCTATACAGTATAAGACACGTGAACGATTATCCAATTGCTTTCTTCTTTTGTAAACCATCAGAAATTTGGCAATCCTTCATTGTAAAACAAAAATAAACCATTTTATCTGAAAAAGCATCTTTTCGATGTATGTACGGGAAATCAATTGAAAGTATCTCGCTAACAAGAACTTTGGCCTTGGAGTGCTCTGGCAAAACTATTGTTGACAAAACTTGAACGTCGCCTTATTGAAATTAATGGAGAAAATTTCAGTAGGATATGTATAGAAATGCGAGGAGTCATGCAGAGGAGGACCTAGCAAAGAGAAGAGATCCCCCACGGCATAATGGAAAAACCAGACCCAGGGCCAGTAGGACCGGACCCTAACGGACCAGACCCCGACAGAATACCCATTCATTTCTATGTTTCCCGATAACTGATGGGGTACATTGATAATGGGCTTCTTGCCTTTTACACATTAGAGCCTATTCCTTGGTTCCTAGAAAGCTCCATGAGGTTTAAAATTGTATCATTCTAAAATATCTAAAGCAAAGCAGTTGGTTGTAGTAGTCTTGCTATGTATTAGATTTTGGCATTGTATGTTATCTATTGTTCCGAATTTCAATGTGAATCTTGTCCTCGGGAAACTGAAATAAGTTACAGGGCCTTGCTAGATCTCGTTGCAGATCACACGTGGGTCTTCATGGGTCTTCGTTCCTTTCAACTGGAATTTTGTCTATTGATTAGATGGTCCATGTAGCTGCTCATGCGTTCTTGCAGTTAATGTGGTTTCCAGAGTTAAGTTATTTCTTTTCAGCAATGATTGTATTGGTCCTGTCGTTAGTTTAGAATGAATCTTCTGCACCGCCATTACAAACTCTCCACGTAAAGGAATGGGGATTCCTAAGGGTCTGGCAGGGGCGGGCAAGTACTGTAAAATATTTGACCCCATGTTTGTCCGAAGGAATTGGAAAAACTAACCGTCTCTTTTGTGACACAGTATGACTTTCTTCCCCAAAACAACCGGTTTTTAGGACAAACGTCAAATTTAAAATCAGTCATTTTATCCATTAATTTCTCACAAATATCAAGTTTTCTCACCTCCTATCTGGTCAAAATCCTAAAGCTTACATGTAAGCTGGTTCCACCTTTGTCCGCCAAATTTAAGCTGAGAAAACACGTATTTCAAATTTCCGCATAAGCAGTTCTACCTTTGTCCACGAAAATTTACAAAAAAAGACCAGGAATTCAATTTTTTGCACCAAAGTGGTTCTACCTTTGTCTGTCAAATGAAGATAAAAAGACCGGTTTTGGGACAAACCAGGAGAAATAACAACAACTTTTTTAGAACCTAGGGACCACCTCGGAATTGCCGCTTGAAAACTACCAGTTTTGGGACACTTCTTCTCCTACGGCGGTAGTGATGCCTGCAGGGAAAACATTTGTTTTTCTGCGAATGATATGGAATTTTGGTGAGCAAGAAAACCGGCTTGGGGACACTTGTGCCTTCAAGGCTACGGGTACCACTGTCTTTCGAGAAAACATATTTGGCCGAAACTACCGGTTTTCAGGACAAACATCGCAAGTGATTAAATTGTCAATCAAGTCGATGAAAAATAATAACGTAAATGTGTCATCAAAAAAGACCAGTTTTTGGGACAAAGATGGTGAAATTTTTTTTCGTGAACTACCGGTTTTCGGACAAAGGTAGGACCATCGTTCTCAGTGGAACATGCCCGCCCTTGGTCTGGTCCGTTAGCGTCTGGTCCTATTGGTCCTGGGTCTGGTTATTCCGTTATGCCATCCCCCCCCCTATTAACGGAAATATTTCAGTACTTCGCAGAAAATCAAAAATATTGGACTTGGAAAAGGAGTCTCCTATTTTCTTTACGGACGGTTGTGAAAAAGACTGAAAAATTTGGACCGTTCATTTTAAATGCTTTTTGCAAGTCACAATCGAACTTACAGCGACAGCATAATGCCCTAAGTTCCTTTCAAGTCATTAAACCAAACGGAAAAAGAGGCATTAACCATAAGTGCAATTTGAAGATTTCATCAGTATGTTGTCCGTAGGTATGGCTGCACCTCCCAAACTTTCAATTTTCTTGAATAAAATATCACATAGATTAATGTCCAGTAGAAATCCGCATAAAAAGAACTTGATTTTATAAGAACACTGAGGCTGCAATTCAATATTTAAACCCCCTAAGTAAGAACCCCAAGAGGCTGAAATCGGGAGAGATTCTTATATGATATGTTTCATGTCTTCAGAATTCCTCAGAATTTTCATGACTATCAGACTTTAAAACAAGTATTCTAACCTAAACATGTTCATTTTATTTCATTTCATTCATTTTATATTCTTTAAACACGGTAACCCCGTCGGCAAAAAGGCCGCTTTTCAGGGGGCCGTGACAAAAACTTAAAATCTAAAATTTACAAGTAAAATATATTAAAAACAAAAAATGATCTAATTGCAAAGTTAAAGTAAAGTTAAAATCAGTATTTACATAATTATCATATCGTGAGCGGCCGGATACAATCAGACCGAACCAGAGCAAACCGGACCCCATGCTTACCCTGAAATAAGACACCATTACAGCACCTCATAGCAGGCAAAGAATCCTACTGACCCCAGTGCAATCCAACCGCATCTCTCCGCAACCGCATTCTCAAGAATTCTTCAGAATTCTTAATATTTTGCAATAATAATTCTCAATAATTCTCAAAAATCATCTGAATTCTTGTTCTGAAGAACGTTATTAGTGTGTGTAAAGGCGTATACTGTATATAAGAACCTTTAAGAACCTTGCAGGCTGTAATGTAGAAGAATAGCCTGCAAGGTTCTTAAAGGCTCTTATATAAAGATTTAGAATTGAGGGAATCTATTCACGCTGCCCAAGGAAAACCCAGGTTCTTTTATGATGGTTTTTACTGCATCCATATATTCTTATTGACTATTTAGATAGACATTTTATGGAGATAAAACGTTTTTATAGGAATCACTTATTTTGAATGCTTGAAATTTGTATTCACTTCAATGTATAATAATGATTCGAATTGTATTAGATATTCAGAACTTTTCCTACGATGACAAATTATAATGTATCTTAAAGAATGAAAATTGAGAACAAACATTTTTTCTGCTTTGGCACTCCACAGCCCTTACGTTATCATGGATAGCTAGTCCTTCTGGGAGGACAGGACATGATGGCGCCAACCATTTGAGACCTGTTCCTCTGCAATCTCCAACCCCCCGCCCCGCAAGGCAAAATCTCGGGTACTCAAGGGTGAGCGTGGGTCCATTAGTTTTGCGAATATGTGGATTTGGCCTAAATTTGAGTGCGGTTAGTGGATGTTTTCGATAGTTTAGTGCGGTTAACAGCTCGGTTACCGATTGCAGCAAAATGGCTCCGAAAAATTGGCTCGGTTAACGGATATTGGAGCGAAAGGGCGTGGTTAGAGGATATCGAACACCCTTTAATGGACCCTCAATAACAGGATCTCACCCAGGGGGCTAGCTCTCCTCGCACATAAACGAAAGGAATCTTACCAATAAGCCCGTAGCAGCTATTTGGGCCAGTCGGGCCCGGGGCCCCCAATAATTTCCAAAACTTGCATTTTTTTCATTCATCACGTTTAACGCAGAAAGCTGACTTAATCAACTATGAAATTACTCTCCAAAAAGTGTTTCTAGTGTCCTCTGGTGTCCTCTCTCTATCAGTACTTTCAACGTACCCTAAGTGAGATTACCCTGGGTACCAGAGCCTAATATGCATATACAAAATAAACAGAAAAAAAGAAAAGGGAGATTCTTTTCACTTTTCCTCTTTATTTTTTAGATTTTTATTTAGGCTCTGGTACCCAGGGTATAGGTGAGATAAGATGTAACCACTCTCATTGAGGATCTAGAATTGGGAGCTTCTTTGTACGTTTCTTTCCTAATCAAACAGTTCAAGCAATCAGCATTCTTTTGAACGAGCTTCTGAATGAAGTGTGTATTTCAGGTCAAGACCATATTTCTATGGTCAATACCTATCTCAGGATGGCAGCAACAAACAGCTGCTTCAACAACCAAAGGGTGCTACATGTGCACAAAAGACACAGCATTGACAGGGCCGTCGAGAGACGGCACGGGCCCCAGGGTGGGTGTGGATTGAGCTCCTGGCGCCAAGGGCTCCGGAAAATTTTGTGGACCACCCCTTTTTCCTCTCGGATCATGCCCTCCTATGCACTGGTAAAAGGGCCTTAAAGGATACTTTTAGATGAAAACGCCCTCCTATGAATTATTAAAAAGATTTTAAGGTGGAAAAGTTGTTTATCTCGTTTGTAAAGACGAAGCTGAGAATGCCTCGCGAGCCAAGAAACGTTCCTGAGGAAAAGTGAAGACAAGGAAAAATTGTAAGATGTATATTTGCCGGGCCCCTAATGGCCTTGGGCCCCCTGGTAACTACCCTGGCAACCCCCCTATTCTTGCCGATCCTGAGCATTGATAAACTCATATAAACTCAGCCCTCAGCATCTCAAAATAAACGCTGTAAAATCCGATGCACGAAAACTTAATTTTGGGTCGCTCAGCCCTTTTGGCATAAGAAGCCCTTTGTCAAGTGAGATGAAAGTACTCAGACTTCAACAATCTAAATCACGCACATCTGAACCACGAGTACTACTCGCGATGCTTTCGACCTGTGGTAGTTTAGTTTCAGGTAGCCTTTTTGCAATGTATTTGGATTCATATATTTCCTATTTTGCCCTTAGGATCTCCGAACATAAAATGACCATTTGGCATTCACAGAAGGGTGTTTCCAAGAAAATAAAAGCCACGGCTCGAAACATTTTCCAGGGGCTCTGGACCCCCAAGTTCTTTACACTTTCAGCTTCGGCACGAATTGGTGCCCCTCCGATTGAAAAACGCTCCTACGGGCCTGTCATGTTCATTGGTTACTAATGATTAAACCAGAAGATAAGATCTTGCAAAGAGGGCTCGTCCTGTGTTCGTCCTGGCCCATGAAGTGTTTTTTTATTCTCAGGAAATATCTCTTTAGGTTTAGGAAAGTGCTCTTAAAGTGTCGTGAAAGTGTGAGGTGTTTCCTGCGGCCCTGTTCCGTGACCCAGTTCCCTTTTTAGTGATTTAAGCATTGGTGTCTCAAACAATTTAAACCAGGTTCCAAAAGATTCAAGTCAGTTCTTTCAATAGACTCTCTCTACATGATTAAATTTTGATTTGTTACCCTCTGCCTTTTGAGATCCGAGATTGCCGTAATCAAGATCAGCTTCTTAACGTAATCGCTTCGTTTTACTCTGTCGCCAGCTGCACAGAGTCTCACATTTATCTTAAGGGTTGCAGCTGCTTAAAGGCCAACCTGAGTATAAGGACGCTGGTTTCCTTCCGTCTCTCGCAAACACAGGAAGATGCATATCAAAGACGGTTTGGTTTGATGACCAGAAATAAAACTCCGAAAACTTGTCAACGATCTTTAATGAGAAAAAGAGTAAGCAGTTTGTCATACTTTTTTCCTTCCTTCTTTCTTCTTTTTTTATCAAACTTGACCTTTAAAATTAGTAGCATTCTAAAATCTTTTGTAAACTCCATATTAAGCTTGGGGGACTTGCCAACAGTCGTCAAAAAAGAGCCTTTCATTAAGAAAGCCTTTTATTTCTATGGCTGTATTCACATTGCACAATCTTTTGAAAGCGCTTATACGCTCGTGCAGAAATCCGCCATACTAATCCCTTAGAGTGTTCAGATTGCAAACTATTGTTGCAATCTGAACACTGTTAGGGATTTTGAGGGATTAGGATGACGGATTGTTGCACGAGCGTTTACGCGCTTACAAAAGATTGTGCAATGTGAATGCAGCCTATGTTATGTTACACGCTCACCAGAGGGATTAATAGCAACGGTGTCTTTCGTGAAACTCTTGTTGAACTCCGAAAAATTTTCGATGATTTTGATGTGAAAAGGAATAAGTAGTTTTTTGTTATTTCATTCTTCTGTGGCAAATTAACCACGCAAACCTATAGTCTTCTAAGGGAGCGGTCATTTTTAAAGCTGGGTACAGGGGTGGAAGAATTTTTGGAGGGGTGCCAAATTATTTTGCCTCGTCTAATTGGGGTATCAAAAATTTTGGCAAAAATTACAAAATATATGATGGGTTGTGAAATTTTAGGAATATTTGTCTGACTGAAATGAAAATGCATATCTCTTATAAAAATTCCATATGTTCCTGATGTTTTCATCAGGCAAGGAAGAAGATACTTGAAATAGTTGGCGATGGTGCTTTGTTTATGACTTGTTTACTTTAAGTTTTGGTTTATTTTATGTTCTGATTGCGCTACTTAGTGCTTCAAGTTTTCCATGAAGATTTAAAATAAATCACTCCATAATGGGGTATGAAATTTTTGGCGTCCTTGAAATGGGGTGGCAAACGTTATTATATTTAGCAAATGGGGTAAGAAAAAGTTCCTATTTGTCGTAAAAATTCTTCCACCCCTGTATCCAGCATTAAAAATGACAGCTCCCTAATAGACCTATTGGCTAATAGACCTATTAAAGGGCCTGGATCGAGAGTTCTTTTTATACGTATTTGTACGCGGAGCTCGATCGAGTGGCGTTAGAGCTTCTATCACTATTGTGCACATTCGAAAATTCTACAAAATGTAGCGAAATATCATTCGATACTAATTCTTTCCAGAATAGCCAGGGGCGGGCAAGTATTGTAAAATATTTGACCCCATGTTCGTCCAAAGGAATTGGAAAAAATAACCGTCTCGTTTATGACACAGTATGACTTTCCTCCCCAAAACAACCGGTTTTTGGGACAAAGGTCAAATTTTAAAATCAGTCATCTTTGTCCATTAATTTCTCACAAAAATCAAGTTTTCTCACCTCCTGCCTAGTCAAAATCCTAAAGCTTACATGTAAGCTGGTTCCACCTTTGTCCGCCTAATTCAAGCTGAGAAAACCAGTATTTCAAATTTCTACATAAGCGGTTCTACCTTTGTCCACGAAAATTTACAAAAAAAGACCAGGAATTCAATTTTTTGCACCAAAGTGGTTCTACCTTTGTCCGTCAAATGAAGATAAAGAGACCGGTTTTGGGACAGACCAGGAGAAATAACAACAACCTTTTTAGAACCTAGGGACCACCTCGGCATTGCCGCTGAAAACTACCAGTTTTGGGAAACTGCTTCTCTATAGATAGAATTACGGCGGTAGTGATGCCTGCAGGATAAACACTTATTTCACTGCCAATGATATGGAATTTTGGTGAGCAAGAAAAACCGGTTTGGGGACACTTGTGCCTTCAAGGCTACGGGTACCACTGTCTTTTGAGAAAAGGTATTTGGCCGAATTTACCGGTTTTCGGGACAAACATCGCAAGTGATTAGATTGTCCATCAAGTCGAAGAAAAATAACAACGTAAATGTCTCATCAAAAAAGACCAGTTTTTGGGACAAAGATGGTGAAAAATTTTTTCGTGAACTACCGGTTTTCGGACAAAGGTAGGACCATCGTCCTCAGTGGGACATGCCCGCCCTTGAATAGCTAAAAGGTCTACTTGCTCCATATACGGAAACGTCTTTTGTGATCGTGAAATTCGAAATTGTAACTTGAAAACTTGTCTGCATTCAGCAACAAGAAAAAGGGTGCGCTAACCAGAGAAGCTGGACGTCTTCTTGTAGGCCAAATATAAAATTCGACATCTTTCAAGAAACCTAAAGTTACATTAAAATATGTAAACCAAGGGGCAAGGAAAGAATGTCTATTGTTGCGATTTCTCATTTAGTGACATGTTAACTAGTCTACAAGTAGACTCAAAAACGAAACGTCGTAATGCGTCAATGACGGCGGTTCAAGTGTGGATTCAGGTTAAAGGACAATTTTCAGTCAGCGGAATTTTCCAAGCGGGCGGAATCTTAGCGCTGCTCAGCCGTAACTATTCAATTTCAGAGATACATTTCTATCTCAAACAATAGAATTCCCGCCCGCTCAAAAAATTCCACTGGCTGGAAATCAGCCTTAACTTAATACGTTCCCTTTTTAATCAAGGTAGCTGTATTTAACATCAGTAAAATTTTTGATGAATTTAAAGGTATTTTTTAACAGACCTATTTAGATTAGCGAGAGAGTGGCCGAGTTGCTTAAACAGTTTTCGTCAGATAACTGAAGTTAAGCTTTGTCGAGTGAGATCAGACTCCGGATGGATGACCTTGGAGGCCTGACCTCACAACTCACCTAGCCATCCTTCAGAACGCACGTTAAACTAAGGGTCTCATGCGTGGATGTGGCATGCACAGTGGGCCTAAATTAGCTTTCAATAGCTAGATATCTTGACAAGCCCACTTAAAACAAATTGAAAAACAAAACGAATAACATAAAAAAAGATGCAGTGGAGCACAAAGGACGAGACAACATCAGCAACCACCATTTAGAATGACTCAAAAAATGTTTCGAACCTTTTGCTTGAACATTTCCAATCCAGTTGTATAAAGCATGCGAGTCTTTCATGTAGTAGCTCCTCCACAGCAGCTGCAACAAGAGGGGCACCTTGTAGAGCTGCGTGTTGCTAACACATTTGAGATTCAGGAGAAGAATACTGGATTTAAACCCCTCCATTCTCGACTAAATTGGCAATGAGTATCGTAAAGGATCCATAACCAAGTTGCAGAGTTGCTAGACCAAAGGCGTACAAGGTAAGAATGTGGGTGCAAATCCCCTTTTAGAGGGCAGATTTGATTGCTCAGATTTTCCATCTTTAATCGATATCTCTAAGAATACAGCATGGATTTGTAATTGCGGGGGGAGAGTGTAGTGATGCTGGGGGAGTTTGGAGGAATAGACAATTCAAATGACTACAACATTTGATTTAGAATGAAAGTCTGCATCAAAAAATGCAAATTCATACTGAACTTGCTTTTTAATTACACTTTAATCCTTCTTTTTCTTTTATTGTGTGTTTCTTTTGATTATAGGCTCTTGTACCTTGCGTAGGTTTTAACTATCGAACTCTCTCGGTGCCTTTGCGAAGGAGAAGCCCAATTCCTCTTTCGTTGGACCGATCAAGTTCTGAATGAACTCCCTGTTTCTGCTAGCTAATCAGATTGCTTTGAAATGTTGCAACGAGCAGATTTTTTCACCTTGTGGAAATAAGACTTTAGTGACAGGGTGGTCCCCACTGATGTGGGGTATAAATGTGGGACTGCGTGATAGACATACATGATCAGAACGGAGCTGTCTTACCCCATAGTGTTTTTGTTTGTTTTCTTTTGTTTTCAATTTACTTTGAGTGGGCTTGTCAGGATTTCTAGCTACTGAAAGCTAATTTAGGCCCACTTTGCATGCCGCATCCAGGCACATGACCCCTAGTTTAACGTCCCTTCCGAAGGACGACGAGGTGAGTTGTGAGGTCAGGCCTCCGAGGTCACCCATCCGGAGTCTGACCTCACTCGACCAAGCTTAACTTCAATCACCTGACGAAGACTGTATATGCCACTCGGCCACTCACTCCAAAGGCTTTCGGTATCAAAGGCTTCTAGTGTCCAAGGCTTTCGTCCGTATAAGACCGTGAATGCTTTCAAGAGGGTGGAACATTATGGGAGAAGTTCTAAAGTTAATCTTGGACTACAGGCTGTGCGAAACGTTGAATTTGGAAAAGATTCACTTACTGTGTCTCAAGTTATTTCTATCCTAATTTATCAATTTGTTGACATCTGCCGCCACGCACGGGGATTAAAATAGCGCCTTCGCGGGATAGGTACAAACAAGGAAAACAAATTGATATATTACGAACGTTAAAATGAATCAACATAAAAATAACTCAACGTATAGCGCATACATCTTTTGCCATATTCAGCATTTCGCACAGCCAGTAATGCGAAACGGTCAATGAAGCAAGTCAGCATTCTTTCGAGGTTAATGCGTTATTTCCATATGGCGTCACTTTACGAGCGAGCGGAATTTTACATTTTCATTTCATTTTATCATATTGAAACACAAAACTCTATCAGATAAAAAAGAACAAAATAAACTATACAAATATCTATTTACAAATTTATGAAATCTTAGAAATTTGCTAGTTTTCCAAGGGATCGTGCCTCGGGGAGGATGCTAGTTTTGCAGGAATTCCTTCAGTTTCTTTTTGAACATAGTAATCGTGCGGAAAGCAGAGTCTACTAAATATATTTCATGGTTTTCCAAGAGTAGCCTCTCCGAAACCGATGAGGCACTAAGCCTGAAACAATAGAAATTCTGGGCGAGGGACAAGTAGACTGATTACATGTCGTAGTTGCGCTCCTTGATAAACTGATAATCACTATAGCTACGACTCATGATCAAGCTATTCGAAAAATCGGCCAGTTGAGGCTAGTTGAGGCCAGCCTCGTAATGATAATTCCGGTTCTGCGGAATACACATAAAGCGGGTGTTCATGGTCGGCAAATTATCAAGCATGTCTTTTGATCTGTGTTGTTGTTCTTTCCTTACCAGATAACCTCTTAGTGCTCCCGTCTCTTGATGGCATTCTTTCATGCATTCATTATGGGCTCGGAAAACAGAATCATTTTGTGGGATCGAATTTTCGTACAGCATAGGTCGCAACGCTGATCCTCTCTCGACGAATCAGATCACAAGTAAAAGGTCCTGCAATCTGATTGGTCGCGCCATTTTTGCGGCGATTTTGGCTGGATTTTCAGTTAGTTTGATTATCAGGCACAGATGAAGCGCAGTGGCGGCATCCAATTCAATGAACGAAGCGGAAACTGGGACTGAGGTAGTTAGTCTAAGGGGCAATAGCAAGAGCAATAGTGACATTTGTAAGAGCGATCCTATAAAATGCCAAATGTCCCAAATATCTGCATTTCCACTTGTTCTTGCCTTTGTCCTTCCATCACAACTTCATTTGTTCAAGACTCAATTCCCGTGCGACTTCTGCAAACTAAAAAATTTTGCTGAGGTTTGTCAACGCATTTTAAGTCATGTGGACATACTCTTGGGAAATTTCTCCATTTTACTGCTGTTGCATTCATGGCACAAGTTTTCATGGTGCGTGCCAAATAAGTCATGACATTGAATGGAAGCTTCATCAGGAGGCTTTATCACCTGACTTGAAGTGGCGTAAGTGAGCCAAGACAAGCCTCAGACGATTTGGTCTGGTCAAAACAATACATCTCCACAAGACTATGAGGTAAAACTGTATCCACCCTTGGATACCTAAACTTCTCGAGTGTAGATTTTTTCCAATAGTTCGGGAAATTTCCTGCAGTTTTTTGTCTTAGTTGCGTTTTATGAGGCTTGGTAAAATTTAGAAGAGTCTTCACGGATTTCTTTGTTCTCTTCGCTTATTCGCCATCTTATTGGTCCATGAAAGAGAGGCTTTGGAGGTTCGCTTTATGGACCAGGAGCAAAAATCAGCTATAACATTTAATTCCCATAGATTTTCGTTTCATATGCCTACTGAACCGATACTTTCCTTATGCACGATCCAGCACGATCGGAATATACAAGGCAAAGCCTGCTCCCATGAACGGCGAACTTCATAGATAACGTCCTCCGTGTTACGGTAAGAGGAGGAAAAGACAACAATCAAAGGATGTGGAGTTCGCTGCTCTTCCTTTGATCTCATAGACAGATTAATATTGATAACTGGCGCAAATCAGGAACTAATAAAAACAGCCACTGTTGACAGACAAAGCTCTTAAAAGCCGGCAGCAGAGTGCTCTAGCTTCATGCTTATGATCATATGAAATTGGAAATTGCGTTTTGAAGCATTGCGACTTGCAGGAATCAACAAGCCCATGCTTAAGCCTTACTCTGCGAGTTCTTGTGCCCCCCTGGGGGGGGGACTTGATTAGATAAATGACGGGAATGTGCGGCAAATCTCTCCACACCCTGTACCCCGTCGCATAAAATATACTCAAAAGTATACCCTGTCGCATAATAATTTTGCCAAAGGTATACATTATCTATTGTTTCAAAGAGAACTGTAAAAGATGTCCTTCCAAATAATACCTAGACTTGCTCCAAGTCTTGTTGAAATACCCTGCCGCGTAATATCTATCGGAAAAGGACACCCCTGTCGCATAATTTTTACTGGAAAAGGACACCATGTTGAGCGGCACCAGTCTAGTCAATAACAGTTGCTGCAACCCACTCATCCGCAAGGAGCAAAATGTTCCTTCCAAGGAGCGGTTGTAATTAATTAAAGGATTGCATTCCATTTTCTACGGGCTCTGGTACGTTCAGCAAAATTTTCTGCAATGGCTCGTCCGACTCGGTTGTGATAAATATTTGCACAGAAGGTGGGGGTTCCCCAATATAAGGGGATTGTTTTGAATTATAAAGGGTGAGATCTCGCCTTTGAGAGCTCTAGTGCGGATCAGGTAAAAGCTTAGGCCATAATAATGTTTAATGCCAGAATACCAAGAATCATCTAAAATTGTCTCAAGTTTCAAGACATGACAGAAACGAATGAGTTTGGGTTATTGCTGAGGTCAGTATGCAATTGCTGAAAATTTTTGTCCCTATATCTTTTTTTGTATCGATCTCCATCGATATTTGAACGAAGTTAAAATTCTTCGACCTCAAAATGCATGCAGCTCCGGCTCCTAACAAGCTGAGTTCTTGAACGTGTAAACGACTCTGGAAGGATATCTCTGCAACCGATTGATCAAAAAGTATTTTGAATAACTGCAGCAATTTAGCATACTTTTCACTTTGTAAGGGTACCAGAAATTCGTCTCAAGCTACTGGTTTTGTCTCAACGATGTCATTGGTTGATTTCCTCGTGGTCCGAGAACCAATAAGGTTTTGAGCCTCCTTATCTTCAGACTTCTCTTTATGAAACCTGAAAAGTTCGATTCTGAGAAACATTTGATTCTCATTTTCAGAGCCTTTGATACGAATAGAAAGTTAACCGCTCGCTTCGCTCGCACTTTAACATTCTTGGTTACAGTGCAAAGCTTTCTAACGAGCTACGATAATTCACGTTGAATGTAGAGTAAGAGGCTGGCTTTATGGGAGAAGGACACCTCATAATTCATGACTGAAGTCGTTGCTAGGACGCGAAAAGTTCTTGTCATGCAGCCTCAAAAATACTACAGCGCGAAGTTTTGTGCAATGTCCTGCTGAGCAGCAAATAGAATGGTCTCTTTGTCGGCCCATCATCTATATTTTTAAATGTATGATAGAGCAAGGGTGTTGGGACATGGATGCTTTGATTGATTATCCATTTACCATCTTTTGATTCCTGTGTCTTGTTTTGTTGTCTTATTTTGTGTTCTGTTTCGTCTTCAACTGAGCGTGGTTACGCCCAACCGCTCTCAAGTTGTTCAAATTGAGCTCCCTTGTATTTTTGTGTCTTCGTAGGCGCAGTAAGACACAGAAATACAAGGGAGTTCTATTCGAACAACTTGAGAGTGGTTGGGCGATACTAAGCTCAGTTGAAGACGAAACAGAACAGAAAACAAGACAACAAAACAATACACAGGGATCAAAACAAGTTAAATAAATAATCAATCAAAACATTCGTGTCCTAACACCATTGGATAGAGAACAAAAGAGCAAAAGGCAATTGGGCAATCGTTAACGTGCCTTATACCTACGAATTTGGCGTCTATCTTAAAAAGCTCTGACAAAATACAGTCCGAAGAAGGAATCCATTTAGCTTGCTAGATAATTTAGAAGTCGCGAAGCAGATGATTTCTTTCAATTCTAAAGGGTTTAGCCTAATTAAAGGTCAAGAACATCTTGAAATCTCACTTGTTCAAACAACGGAAAAAATTTTAAAGGACTTCAACTTCAAATCAGTCACTCACATCGATAAAATGTATCCATTTTAAAAATTAATGGATTCTGGAACACTGCAACGTTTCAAATCTATTTGCGCGGCATCTTCAACTAATGAAAAGGAGAGATAAAGGACCGTTTGCAAATAAGTGGGTGGTCAGTAACTTGTACCATTTCTTTTATTAAACTAGATTTTGTCGGCAAGTCGCCATTAATCTTAGTCTAAAATTTCAAAAAGTAGGTAATTTGAGACATTTTGAAGAAAACCGCTTGTTATCAAGACTTTCAGGTAGAAAAGATTTGGAATAAAGCATAAATGCAATTATAACTTTTGACCTTAGGGAAGACCTTGTCTTCGGAGCATATTTCTTTTTAAGATCCGTTCCGACACGACTAATGAAGGTGCTTCTTTGTTAATTCATTAAAAAAAGAGCCACTTTCAAGATTCTTATACTTCTTTGCACACTACATTTCCGTTGATAGCGAAAGACCTGGAAAACCGCTCCCATCTATGCGTTTAAACGTCCCTTGAAAGACATTACTCACAAAAAGCTAATTAAAATGTTATCAGTTTAATTCAAAATTTGTTCATCCATTGCTTCGACGAATTCATAGACGAAGGAATCGGGGGCGCTGGGAGCACGTGCCCCCAAGATTTTGCAGTAAACAACTAAGTGCGCTTTTTATTTTGAAAATGGGCCCCTTTTCTTAAGGAAAAAGGGGCCTTGGAAGTGTCATGTCCTCCAAGTTTGAGATGAAAATAAGAGTTAGTCCCTCAGCCACGAAAACAGATCTGTGTTTCGAATTCGAAGTTGAGTTGTGAAATAATGAGCGGGCATTACCGGACAACCATGCCCTATCATTACGTTACATTCGAACGTCTTCAGCCAATCAGGTTGCATAACAGAGTTGCAACCATGACCATGGAGCAATAATGAATTATAGGTTAGTTCCCTTCATTTGGATTATGTAAATTATTTTAGTATCGCCATGCCTTGAAATAGGTAGAATATTGGATATAAAATTGCCGTAATTCTGAAGATAAAAAGGTTATGAAATATCTGCATCCAAGAATTATTGCAAACAATTAAAAAAAGGCCCCTTCAAAGCATTCAATCCAGAGAAAGTTGTAATACCCATTCACAGTCACCCTTTCCAAGATACTACTGTTACCTTAGAAGGTGCAGTTTTTGTGTCACACGGAATATAAACCAAATAGTCTAAAGTCTTTCATCTGGGAAAATGCCAGACCCATAGTCGTCTGTATTTAACAGACTAAGAAGCCGGTTTGTGCTAAGTCAAAGTGGTAAGGCCACACCTCTGAAAGAACTGATATTCTTTGATGTATTTTAAAATGCTCTGCCATAAGCTGAGAGCTTTCAGGTGAAATGTCTTAAAAGTTGTGAGATTCTTGCGCAAACTACATTCTGTTCTGACAACTTCAAAGCCTCTGTGGGTTAAGGTAAGGGGTTTAGGCCAAAGCTATCAAAGATCTGATTTCTGACATAATTGTGCAAATTTCCAGCCTGTTCAAATTCTTGTTTAGCTTTGACACTTATCGAAGGACAGCTCTTCTGATCCCATTGGAGAGATAAGCAAAAGAAGGGACTCGTGTAATAAGTTCAGTATATTTCTTCACAATAGGTTGAAGAATGGACTTGCAATCTAGCTGCAATTTACGCGCGAAACATTGCTGACGTCAATAATCTTGTTTTAACAACCATACAAAAATGATTTGGTTTGAATAAAGTATTTTGGTGGCCTACCTGCAGTTCTACTTTATGCGTATTGACCTTCAGAATCTTTTGGACATTTTTCAACGGTATGACATATTTCTGAAGTTTTAAAAAGTCTCATCACCTGCACCAAGCATATATTTGGCTGATGGGATTTTGAAATATTTTTCTTTGTATCAACAGAAAATGATTTTAATTTAAAGTTGAAACCATGATATCCTTTAGAATCGAAGAAGTTTAGTTTCACTTCATTGCCAGACATGACATGTGCGTTCGATTTAGTTCAAAAAACCATTATTATGATCGATTTGTTTAAAGTATGCATATGCAAAGGCATCTCTAAAATAAAGCTACTTCAATGTTCCTTATTGCTGATATACCACGGAATAGACTTGGAGCAAGTCTAACTGCTAAGTTAACTTACAAAAGCAATTCTATGATAAGGAATTATTAGGTATGAATACATTTATACAGATTTTAGCACATTTTTACAGCATTTGCGAAATCTACATAGACGGGGGAATATACTAACCATCTAACCAAGTTCCAAACCTCAGGTGTCAAGGATTGTATTGTTAGAAGAGACCATTGTGATTAATTTAAGACATTGTACCACCTATAAGAAATTTTCGAATGTTACGTGATCGATGATGTCAGGGAATGGTGGAGGTGAAGGTGAAGTTGCGTTTTTCAGCGCCAAGTACTGGGATCGCAGAAATAGAGTAGACCTAATCGAGTCCGCGACCCCTTGTCATGACGCTCAAGTGATAGGGCCCTACCGGGACTCGAACCCACTCTACCTGACTATTTTTGCTGCATGTGAATGGCCAAATATTCGTAAATACTTCAATAACTTTTGACAGGTGAGTTGCATTGACATGAAATTTGCATAGTTGAAAAGAGCTTTTGAGGACCTTTTGAATGATGCACATTTTTGCATTTCGATGAAAGTCATCGATGAAATGACGTCAAAATTGACAAACTCAACAATCCAACCTGCAACACGAAAGGTCTAAACATTTGCATTCCTCTCCTTTCCAGGTTTCAATTCTCCATTTAAAGCTAGAGAGGATATCAATTGTTCCCCAGAAGCGACGTCATCTCTAAGCCATAGCACATAGCATCGTCATTACTCGAACTGGAGGTAAGTTTGATTGTTAATTCTGACTTTGTTTCAAAGCAGCTGCTGAATAAAGGCTGATTTCCACCAGCAGGATTTTCCGAGCCGACTAGAAATCTTTTGTTTATGAGAGAAATGTCGTTTCGAATTTGAATAGAACGTTACGCTTGATAAACGCTGTTTTGTGTAAAATTCTGCTCGCGTTGGAAAATTCTACTGAATGGGAATCAAACTTAAATTCTAACGCTTGTGAGCTATGATAAACAAATGCTTTATTGATCTCAAGTCGACTTGAACTGGTAATGTTTCCATACACTCTTAAAGCGAATCAAAGCTACACTTTTTATCGAATACATGCAGAGCCCGTGCATCGAGGCGGGGAGGCACACCATAAACAAACATGGGGTGGATTTCAGTTTGCTTCCGTGGTATCGTTCTTGTGGAAAGGGGAAATAGCTTGTTAGTAGCTTGCAACCAGTGTCATCAGTAACATTCATTGTAAGTTTGTATTCGATAATAAGCCTTTAGCTATTCTGCAAAAGAGCCTGGATCGAGCATTATTTCTATACATTTTATACGCGAGGTTCGATTGAGTGGCGTTAGAGTTTCTATCACTATTGTCCGCATTCGAAAATTCTACAGAATGTTGCAAAATATCGTTCGATTCTGAATATTTTCAGAATTGCTAAAAGTCTGTTCATGATTTCAAGTATTTCAACAACGTACAGAGCCCGTGCATCGAGGCTGGGAGGCAGGGAGGCACCACATTAAACAGAAATGACTTATACCCTATTCACACACAATGGCATGTAAAACCAGTTCAAACTATAGCAAGTTCTCGGATGTAGCCTTCTAACTGGTCAATCCAACAAATCGAATGCATTTGATTGGTTGAAATCTAACATCGCTTAGATAAATCTGTACCTTGTCTGTGTGAATGGGGTGTTAGTTCTTGCTTGCGTGCTTTCGTCCCTGCAATACTGCAATAGTGGTAAGTAGTTTGTAACTGGTGTAATCAATGATGTGCGCTGTAAGTTTGTAATAGATAATTGCAACATACAGAGCTCGTGCGTGGAGGTAGGGAGGCACCATAATCTAAACATAGTGGGCATTGGCTTACTGTGGGTAACAGTGCCTCAAAAAAAATTAAAGAAGGAAGGAAAATGAAAAGGAAAGATCTCATTTCTCTTTCTTCTTTTATTTTATTTTTTCATTTGAGGCTCCTCTGGAGCATCTATGGAGCAAATGGAGCATCTAGTGGATCACAATATGAGTTCTTTCCTCTGCGAACAACAATAAGATTATTTATGAAGGGCTTTACTTTGAATAATGAAAACATAGATGGTACGCTTCTTCCACTTTGACTGTAAACTTTCTATTTCTCTTGAAATCATTTCGCTGAAAATTTGAAAAGGCCTGGGGATAATACACACCTCTGACGCACTCCTCTTTTAAGATTTCTCACCAGTCGTAAATAATTACTTTCTGTGACCTACATGAAATGTCTTATCAGCTATTTGACCACCCAAACTAACCCTGTGAGCTAATCTGCGACAATATGTATTGACAATGACAATAGATATTGTCAGGGCAATCAACCGCCCTTTACTAAATACTAAAATAATTTGCATAACTGAACAAACTCAGAACATTGACCTCCGATTATCACCGACAATTGCACTTCTGTTTACAACAGCACGTAGTAGTGTCTTTTGACAACGGTCACTCGTGTCTGTATGGATCAGTCTTGAAATAAGGCATGTGGCAGGTAGCCACATAGAATGTAGCAGTTCTAATCAAAATCTTTATATTACTTCGTATTGTGTTCCTCCTACATCAGATTAAATTTCAAGTTTTCTTTATCCGTGTTGGAGAAAACTTTGTTGGACGTCAATGAATTGGACGGTGGGCAATTTTAGAGCATGTCCATGCATTTGGAAGCACTTTTAAAGAAACTTTGAAAGAACGAAGAAGCTTGATTTTCGTCAAACTTTATGAAGTAAGTCAGACAAAATTTCCTCTAAATTAAACTATGTTTTAAGTTTCTTTATCTGCGTTCGAGAATACTTTGTTTGATGTCAATTATTTGGAATTTTTTAAGACAATGGACAACTTTAAAGCATGTCCGTGAAGTTGTGCAGAAATTTTGAAAAAAAATTGAGGAAATTTTGAGGCAACTTTTAGGAAACAAAGAGGCTTAACTAAATCTTTTGAAGTACGTAGTGTTAAGTTTCATCCACGAAACTTTAAACCATAGCTTTCTTGTATCATTGTGGAGCAGCTTTGCTGGTTGTTAATGAATTGTTCAGGGAGCAATTTTAAAATCTTTTCATTCATTTTGAACCTAGCATTTTTATTAAATCTTTACAGTAAATTATGCTAAATCACTACACGTATTTTTCATAAGGAACTAAGAATTTCGGCCAGTTCTGAAAGTTTCTTAAAATTATCAGATTTTCAGTACTCCGAGTTTCTTGCGAGTTTCTTAAGAGCTCATAACAGCTTTCGTGTTCACTTCCTCTTCCCTCATGAACATCTCAAAACAATGTTCTTTGTATCTTCTCCAGTACCTTCTGAGTAACATTATACAGGAAAGAAGCGAAAGTAAAGTATTTCGTCTGTCGAAATAAATAGTTTCTTTAGTTATATTCTACCAGTACTGAAGTTTCTTATTTTTTGGCTATCTGAGAGTTGAGTTTCTTATAAGCAGTTTCTTACAAAAAATACGTGTATTGCAAAGGATTACGTTTCGAGCTTTCTTTTATCAGCGTTGAAGAAGTCTTTGTTGAACGTCTTGGAACTGTACGATGGGAAACATCAAAATCTTTCTTGGAATTCAATGCTCAAATTTCGATCCAAAGCTTACTAGTAGGCTGTACAAGGTTTTTGTTGGGCTCTACAATGCCATTTGAAGAATTTTTTGTTTGATATCCGTTCTTACTGTTTCACTTTGCTGCTTTTTCTTCGGCCGAAGCCTTGCCAGTGCTAGGAATCAAATTCAGATAGCTCCTACGCGTCTGAACAGCTAGTTCGTACACAGCGTTCATCCTAGTTACAAACTTCCTCTCGTGATTTTCATAAGATCTTTATAATTCTTACAAACCTCCTCTAACAGCTCGGAGCACAGGGGCCATTTGAATTTGAATTCTAGCACTGGTTAGGCTTTCGCCGAATGGAAAACAACGATCCAAGTCTCAGTAATATCGAGGTAACAACTTTGATTTTAAAGCTACAAACACGGTTCATTATTGTCCGTGATATTACTCTTAAAACATGGACCCAATTCAGGCCCGCGTAGTGTAGAGGCGCCATTTTGGAAGTTGTTGTTGCTGCATACAGAAAATGGTTGATAAAGTTGAGAGTTCTCGCAGCTGTGATAGCTCTGTCCCTTAGCTGAAGTTGGGAAGATATCCTAGCAGTTTGTGGATTGTGCGAGAGTAAAAATGAAGCAAACTGAAAATCTTAGAAAAATAAAGAGGCTTAAACCTTCTCCAACGTATAGAGGGAACAACCATCGGTGGAAAGCACATGAATTCGAATGATTCTTACCGATAAAATATAGATGAACCTTTTTAATCAATTCAAGGAGCAGAATTCTTGAGGACTGATTTTTTATGAAAAAATTTTCAAAGGGCATCAACAGCGAGTCTCGCATAAGCCTACGACATACAAGAATTCGAAAATTTGAAGAGACTGTGCAAGTACATGGGAAGTTCGCGGACAATGTTTTTTGATTCCCGAACTGCCTTTGAAAAAGCAAAGAAATGAGATGATTTACTTTCCCGTTACAAAGACAAATCAAGCCGAATATGATTTGTTTATTTATTGCTTTGTTATGTCGTTGCGAAACGTGAGCTTGGACTCAAAGTTCCGATTCTAAACGGCAGAGCAGCAACAAAATTCCTCCGTTCCGCAGCTCCGTTCCAACGTTCCGCAGCTTTGGAATCTATGTATACAGGTTTCTCCTTGATCAATTCACCTTTTCATGATAAGAGATGCCAAAACGGAAGTCTTTTGTTGTCTGAGATTTTGCATTTTTGAGGCTAACAATGCGTGCAAATTTTAGTATAGAGGCAAAATCTTACTTTTATATCTGTCTTCGTTTGGAAATAACCGCAATTCTAAGAATCTAGAGTTATAAAGGCTTCAATCACCCTGACCCTGAAATCAGATGTTTGGACAAATTTTTGGATAAATTTCATGGTCAAAGCCCTTATGACTTTTAATTTTCTACATCACCGTCATTTCCAAATGAAGACAGGCATGAATGTGAAAATTGGTTCATTCACTAAACTTTGTACGCAGAACAAGATTTTAGCCTAAAAGATGCGAAATCTCAAACAACAAAAGACTTCCATTTTTGCACCTCTTATCTTGAAAAGGTGGATTCCTACAAGGGATGTCAACATTTGACCCCAGAACCGACTTTCTTTCCTTCTTTATTTTTTTATTTTATTTTTTGGCTCTGGTACTCAGGGTAACAAATTGATCAAATTGTTATCGCAACAAGATTGAATGATTGTACTAACATGAAATGAAACAAATTCTCATGCTTTAGATTCAGTCCCATCTATTATTCAACGTTATTTCTTTTGCACTTGAATTTCTATTTTTATGATATAGTAAGCAACTCTTAAAAATTTTAATTCTAATCAGCATGAAATGAATTGCAATAGACAAAGGTCACTCTAAGCCGAAATTTCTTTCATTCTTCTGAAGCAAAATTCTTTTGAATGACAGAACTCGTTTCAAACACTTTCTTTCATTTTTTATCAAATTCATTAAATAACATTGGCGGCAGAGAGCTTAGATTCTGATGATATTTTTGCTTCGTACAGTCTTGTTTATAAAACGAAAAATGTTAAGGAAATAGAGCTCGTTTGACAGTGTACAAAGAAATTGTGGACATCTACCAGAAACAGAGTGTTTTTACTTTGAAACAGAAATGTTTTGACATGGCCTTTGAAAGGAAATATTTTACTTCTAGTTACTTGCTTGTGTCATCGAAAGTTTTAACAACTGATGAAAATTTCACCATCCTGCAAAATACATTTTGCGCAAGTTGAAATAAAGGTTGCACGCTTCAAAATAAAGTTTGCCTGGCACGTAAGGGCTTCCGTAGTCATCAGTTTTTGACAGACTTGTGTAAGTTTGATTTAGGCCAAGAAAGTAGATCTAACATCTCGTCAATCCCCCCATGCTTACCCAAAATAGATGACAAAAAAGTTACCGGCTTCCCATATAAAGTGCTTAGCTCTCATCTCATCTTCAACAAATCAGTAAGAGATACACCCTTTTATCTTTGCAAAATCCCTTTGATAAAATCCAGTAACGGAGTTTCAGTAATCCAAACTCTGTCAGGTACGGTATTGAAATCTTGACGATCCAATAAAATCTTAACCTCAGCGTCTCGATAACAGTTTGTGACCAAAAGCTACGATATTTGTTGACCCCACTTTATGCTTTTGCTATGAAATATTTAAATTGCGGATAAATTTTTCTTTGATAACATTTAACAATTAGACTTCTGAAAACAGTTTCACCCGTGTATTGTGCTCAAGTCTTAGATACAAAATTTCGACGACTTTGGCAACCTATCGACAGCCTAATATATCGCTCCTCCAAGTTACAATCTGGTCATGAGTCTTCCTCGCAGCTACGGTGAATGTATTAAAGCTTTATGTCGTTAAATAAAGCCTCACTTCCATGGAGCTACATTAGTTACCACTGACGGACCTTTTAGTGTGTAAAATTCCGCTCGCGCGCAAAATGCCACTCAGACATAGTGTGATTCTGTGTAGAGGACCGTCATTGGGATTAGCGCGGTTTCACTTTGAAGTCCTCTACGTTATAGACCATTTTGACACTTAATAAAAGGGTCTGGGGAGAGCAATATTTTTCTGGTAAATGGCTGCCGTACGGCTATCATGAACGATGAAACGAACTCTTCAAATCTACTGGTTTCAGATTCACGGTGAAAAAATTCAGAAATAAATAAACTGTCCATGACACATAAGGGAGACTCTCTCTCCAGTCTATACCTCGACTCCATACTCCAACAGCTTTTTGTGGCTCGCGGGAAAGTATTCATCATCTTTTCTGTTTACAAGAATGAACGAAAAAAGCTAAAACGTTACATCAGGTAAAATATGATGACGAAATTGTGGATATGATTATTTCTTTTTGAGTATTTCTTTTTGTCATTATCATGGTAAATGTAAACCAGCTGGGATTGCGGAACAATTTTCATTAACTTTTTCAGAGACCATAGCCCACCAGAGACTGGACTTGCTCCAAGTCTCACTCTTGATCTTCTTTCCTCCCGTTTGTTTATTGATCAAGAGCGAGACTTGGAGCAAGTCCAACCAGAGACTTACCCTTTAACTTTGCAATTTAATCCCTCATCAACAATTATACCCGACGACTTTTGTCTCGTTGATATGCTTTATTTCGGCGCCATTCGGCATAAGTGGCTCTTTGGATGATATCTTATTCGTTCTTTGTGGGTGCCCGATTATCATGTATTCGGTTTTTTGTGGATTAATGCTTAGTTTTTTAGTTCTTATGGTTTGGCCTTACTAAATTATGCAATATCCAAAGCACTTAAAACCTAATTGTTTACTGTTATTTGCAGCAACCTCTGAGGGGGCCATTTCGGAAATAAGATTAACCCGATCTTTTAATGCTATCCCTGCCACTATAATTAGGGGTGCTTTTAACTTGTTTTTATAGTTCTGTTATGTAAATTGTATTGTATCTATTTTATGTATATAAATATATATCATTAACCATGGTACAGGCTACAAAAACACGTTCATTCATTTGTTACTACAACGTTCCCCTTTACCCTGTCATTTAATGAAGTGTAGTATGTGATACAAAACTTAGCGTCGCATCTGTAACAGACAAACTTCTTTTATGCGTGTTGCACAATGTTACACTGATAAACAAAGCAAAGCTCAACGCTCTGTTCGTAGCGCAAGTACTAATATTATATTCGTTTGTTTATCATCTGTAACAGAGCCTGTATAATTAGTAGCATTACAAATGTTTCTCATTCCTCTGATGATGACCATATTGGTCGAAACCGGTTGAAGGTAGACTTACTGAATAGATGCATATCTGTTCATTTTTATCAACCATAATACATATCTTAATTTGTGTGGCGAATATTAGACACATGCATATCCGATGATTTTGGGCCTATTTTCAGATGGTTTGACTATCAGTCCCGGCTGAATTTGCTATCATCCAATTCAATAAACAAAGCAGAAGCTAGTCACCGAGGTAGTCAGTCTACGCCCATGGATCACTTCAAAGGAAAATGAATCTTGTTGCATTGTTCATCGCCACCGCTTCAACTTAATTATCAGTACGTTTTTATGATATCCATTACAAGAAAGTCAGACTTACAAACTGAAATTGTATCCAAAAGATTAAGGATAGTTAAAAGAACATCCTCAGTCTTCGTGGCTGTGTGGGTCCGGCTGAAAATTGAAGATACAAAGTTTGTGTATTAAGTCAATGTGAACGCCCAATTGATAGGTGATGGTACCAGACAGACAAGTTCTAATTGCTTCAAAATCAGCCAAATTTGATAAACAGAAACTTTGTTGTTGTTTGATCCGAGTCACTTGGAATCGAATTCGACTCTTCAAGGCAGGGTTTCTCGAGCTATTTTCAGTATACAGTGTACATATTGACATTCAATCACTTTTAAAAGAGGGGTGATATTTGTAACTAACACAGCAGGCTCAGTTTTTGCTTACAAGGTATTTGTGATTGTTCAAAGTACACAAGACAAACAAACTGTCATGGGTTGAGCCTTACAACAATGCTGCCACCTGTCCCTAAATTAATTTTTAACATTGCTCCAAGAATATTTGCCTCCCACTTGTCATATGTAGTTATTGAAATGAGACACACTGGAAAATGTTTTCAGCCTCATAGCATATCTTAGAAGGAAGCTGATGACTCCAAAACTAGCATGGCCCCTGCAATTACAATTGAGAATTGCCTCCAGCAACGGACTCCTCTGAATAAACCATGGAAATACAATAAAGTTGTTTCCTAAGTAAGTAAGTAATAATTTGCCACAAATAAAAAGACAATTACAATGGTTAAAAGAAAAGGAAAGAGCAAATAAATGAATAAATAAGTAAATAAGATATTTGCAATATATTTTATATAGCAAGTTTAAATACAAGTTAAAAACACCCCTAGTTAAAGTGGCAAGGATAGCATTAAAAGATCGAGTTGACCTTATTTCCATAATGGTTCCCTTAGAGGTGACTGCAAAGGAAAAAATATATAAATATAAACATTATATTGGAATGCGCTTTGGATAGAGCATAATTATGGTAAGGCCGAGACATGAATGTGAGAGATCCTGTTAGGAAAATACTATCAATTCCAGTAAAAGAACGGCAGTGATATAAGATAAACCTGCAACTATGGAGAGACAGCTGTTAAACATTCAAGAAAATCAAGTAATCAGTTGTCAACAACGTTATTACACCAAATACGCGTTTCGTCGCAAGCTCTTCAAATTGGTTTATGCGAAGAACAGACAAATGGCATGACCGGGCTGTTTTTATACTGAAATTGGTCACTCCGCTTAATCATTTCAAAGCTTCTGATACCTCCTCTGATATATCCTATATGAGTTAGAGGAGTAAATCGAAATGGTATATCTATAATTTTTCCTTGAAAGGAAGGAGGTTATTAGGGAAGGGGCGAAATAGAGCAGGACTGAACAGGGCTTCTGTTTCCTTTCGTAATCGTAATAAAAGCAAAGTACTACGGTGGGCCAGCGCGGCACCGCAGGAGACGCGTGGTAAGCCTAGTCCTTTCATAAAACTTAAAAGCGATGTAATTCTAAAAACAATGATGATTTCGAGAGTTATCTTTCTGGAATCATGGCGAGTGACGTAAAATTCCCTTCGGTCAATTCAGTTGAAAATTGTTTTTCAAGTTTCAGGATTAGTCGTTGGGAGGCTGCGTGGATCTGGGAACTAGTTCTCAGATCATAATTTTCAGAGAACGGTACAGTTTGAACTTTAGGCCTATTTTAAATTGTCTAGAGCAAGCCATCAGCTCCAAATCAAGACAAAACAGTGAAATGAAGACTAGAAAGGTAACGAAATATATCTATTCATTTAGGAACATTTAGGCCAGGTATTGTGGACACGATCAACACCCAAGTTGTGTCCACAACACTCATGAGCAGACATGCTCAAAGACACCTCCAAATTTACCTGACTGAACTCGGCCACTCCGTTGTAAAAATACGAAGGATCTTATCCAGGAGGGCCGTTCAAGAACTCTTCAAAACTTCCACAAAACAACGACCAAGATTTCGTGAACTTTCTGCCTTATCTTGATGAGTCAAACACATTCTAACATCTCTTGGAAGATGAAATCGTGCGGAATCATGTGGTTTTGCACCCACCCAAGGATGAAAAATTTTTTTGCGTTAAAATTAGTAGTATGCATTGTATGTATCTTTAGTGACGGGTATCCAAAAACAAGTATAGATTAAAGCATAATAGATGGCTCTACAAGATAGTTTAATCAGTGACAATACAGAGCAAAAAGAAACCTTAGTGATAGGAACAATGTATAGATTTTTCACTTTTCAGCTAGCTTTTTGAGACAGCTTTAAGAGTTTTCAACATGATATTTGAATATTCTGGTGTCCTTTAAATGATTTCTGTACTCGTTCTGCGCAGCTCTATAAACCAGTCAAGCTGCTTTACAGGAGACAAGATTAAGCTAAGGTGATGCTCTTTGCAATCACTTTTATCTAAGTCTCCCCTGTCAAACTTGGGTGTTTGATGATCTCCTGGGGCTTCAAATTGCTTTAAAGGCCTCTACGTCGCTCTGCATAATTCAGGAGTTGCCTTAAATTTGAGATATAGTATTGGCTCTAATAATCAATGTTGGAAGGATGAGGTCAACAGATAAATATGAAATGACCTGAATGAATCTTGCTGTCAATATGATAATCATCTAAGCCTCTACCTCATGCAGAAGCGGAGGGAAGGGGGAGGCAAGGGGAAAGCAAGGGCCTTTCCAATGCTCTGCAGGACCACTTTTCTAATTCTTCTCATTCCGGCGTAAAAGTTATGGGGGGGGGGGAATAAGGCCGATGATCTTGGATATTAAAATGTGTATGAGTATAGATTTCTGCAATCTCACCATTTTACTTGCATTTGCCTATGATCTGTACGGCACTGACTCGAAATTTATTCTCGTGGCGAAGTCACCAGACCCCCGTTCTCCCGACGGTCCATGTTTGCATATCTCATCAACATAGCTTGTAAAAGGGGTAAGTCAAGATCTTTTTCATGAACGAGGAGGAAGAAGTTGGGCAGTCGGATATATATAGATGAGGTATTGCATGGTAAGCATATCAATCGGTTACTTAGACACTTCTCTCTTGCAAATTGCATTGGGTCAATTTTTTTCTGGGTCACCTGGTATACTTAATCAAATTTGAAAAATGCTTTCCTAAAGAATTATATTCAACTTTATTGCCAAACATGTGAAATTTTACTAATCAGGAGATTTGAGCACTGAAATCTTCTTTTTCATTTATCATCACTGTTACATCTAACAGCGTTGACTTATAAAGCAGGAACAAATTTTGCTAATACTTGTTATTCACATAACATATTCACAGAACACACTGTGAATGAATTTTGCTTAATTTGAAGATAAGGGTAGGTGATGTTAAGTCCTTCAGTACGTCAGCTTGGTTGGAAATAGATTCGTAATCCTTCGGTTAAAATCTAAATTTTTGATGACCTGGCGCGAATTCTGGGTGTCGTTCTCACTGCTGTGCTAAAATTGATTCACCAACATTGATGTACAACAAAGGTTTGGGGAAGACGATTCTGGAAGTGAGATATGTTTCCTGAAGCGTAAATGTGCAATCTTGGGTGAGTAAGTAAAATTTTGTGGTTTGGAAATTCTTATTGAAAGAAACTAAAGTTCCTTAAATCAGCAGAACACAGCAAGAAGAAGACAAATTGATACTGAAAAACATCTTTATGTGTAAACCTTTGAAAAAGTCTTTAAACTCGTCATAGATTTAACGAAATCGATGTTAGGAGGGATGTGAATCTTTTTGACAGTATTAATTCATTGCCATGTGAGTACAAAGAAATCACAGCTTTTGTAAATTCACCTTAATTTGATTTTTAACCCATTTTCTTTTCTTTATAAGTATAAAGGGCCAATATACAAACAAATTAAATTCATGCTTGTTCATTACAGAGGGTTGTAAGAATATTTCGTGAAACATGATTTGCCATATTTTTGGCCGAGTCTTTCTAAGAAACTGCTAATTGGAAACATAACTCTCAGATCGCCAAAAAGTAAGAAACTCCGGTGCTGGGAAAACATAACGCAAGAAACTATCTATTTTGACAAAAGAAATCCTTTACCTATTGTTACCTTTATTTTCACTTGTTTCCTGTCTCACAATTCTCGAAAGGTACTTCAGTGACGTCTTAAGAATGGGGTGGCTTAAAAGACACTGTCTCAGATATTCACGAGAGTATCTGTTGTAAACATGAGTATCCGTTGTAAATATGAAGCCTTTAAGAAACTCGTAAGAACCTCCGAGTGCTCGATTCTGACAATCTTAAGAAACTTTCACTACTGTCCCAAAAAACTACACGTTTTTTATAAGAAACTTGGATCAGGCCATAGTATTAAAAGTTTATTAATTTCACATGAAAATTTGTCGATTTTAGTACTAAAAGTTTCTTAATTGGTTTCTCATTTTTCTGAATGCAGAACTATTAACGTGGTCGCTATGACTGCGGCGGATATTTTTCTTGACATTTAAAGCATCGTAAAGGAATAAACAGTGCTCTGTTATGTTGGAAACACAAATGCTTAGATGATATTGCTCAAGAATAAAGGTTCAACGATCTATTCGCTATAATATCCATGCTTTTAACTTTGAAAAGTTTCTTAGTACTTCTCAGACATAGTACCAGAGTTTCTTAAAATTTTAGCCACCTTAGTACTAGTTTCTTATAAACCAGTTTCTTATAAAAAAAACGTGTACGTATATTGATTTACAATATGTCGCAAAATTATTCATAGGTGCTGCCAAAAATTTCGTTTTTATCAACGGTTCACCAATCTGTAGGAAAACCCTTTTTCTGTGGTAGAATGTGTAATTTAGATGCAGAAATTAATTTCACTAAATTGATCATGCTATCAAATCATGAAGTTTTGAGTTATTATGCTTTGCATTTCTTTTCTAACATATTTCAAAAAGAACAAAACTGATACCGCCTTTTTGAGAGGTAGCAAACTGTTCTGTTTTGTTTCCTTTGCAGGTAAATCATTTTACATTTCAACAGCTCTTGTCAGCTTCAAGCATTTAAAGCAATGGCGGTTGAAATATGAAATGACATACCTCACAGGGAAACCAGATTAAATATTAACAGTTGCATTTATTGTTTGATAATCTATATTATTTTTCATTAACTTTGTTATTTGGTAATTTCTTCAATTTTCTATGTAGCTCCATTTCTTATTCACTTTCCGTGACCTCTAATGTGCCACGCAGCTAACTTTACCGCGAGGGAGCGTGAAGCGAGGGAGGAAATGCGAAGGAGCGTGGTTAAATGCAACGGTTAATATCTAATCTGGTTTCCCTGTGCATACCTACAACAAGGACAACACAAATCAGTTTGCTACTTTTCAAAAGGGCGCTATGATGCTCGCAATCTCGTCCCCAGAGTGAGTTCGTTGCCCTACCTCTGTATTCTGGGATACAACAGGCCGTTCGGCAATCTGATTGGCTGCTCGCCATTTTGGGCCGTAAATCCGATTTGCATGGGGTAAACGACCTCGGCATGTTAAAATTCAGCGTAAAACGATATTCTTTACCTATATCGACCATCATTTGCAATTTATTTGCGAAATTCGAAGAATAACAAGCCATTTCATTTTCGAAGCTGAGGTGAAAGTTTTTCGAATTTACAACTTAGGCCCATTTTCGCTCCAAACAAATGGAGCTTATTTTCACATTAAACATACTTACCAACCCCAGATTATTGCTCAGATACCTTCAAAAAGGTTGAAATAAGGTTCTCGAAGTGTTTGTTTTTAGTTTCTCAATTCATTTTCGCCAGAATTGGTGCTAGAGCAACGGCCATTTTTCGCCGCTTACCGTTGCCTAGCCAACGGTTAAATCCATAATGGCTTCCAAATTCACCCAGGTTCTGGGTGCATTTCATCGAAGTGTACCAGGTGTTCATTCGGTAAGAACAGCCTGGGAACGAGGTTGTGATGTTCGTGATTTTTAGCTCGTTGACACTAGACTTGCACCTGCAAAAGCATTAGTTAGTGAGTGCAGCGTTTTGGGCTACAGGAACAAACTGCACCAAAATATTAGCCTGCGCGCCTGCCCTACTGTTTCCGTGGAGTTGAAATTTCCAATTGACTTATATTCACTTTCTGACGTCAGTAGGGTCTGCGAACCAGCGAATGAAAACCTGTTTTTAGTCACATGCAGGTTCTGCAAAACACGGAACAGTTTTCATAGGTCAATGATCAAACCATTGTCTTGCAAAGTACTTCATGTGGTTTTACTGCATCCTAATTGAAAAATGGTGTCGTCGGAGAGCTAGACAATACATTTTTTACTGACCAATGAAAATATTTCCGTGTATTTGCGGAACCAGCATGTGACTAAGAACAGGCTTTCATTCGCTGGTTCGCAGACCCTACTGGCGTCAGGAAATGAATTCAATTCAACGGGAAATTTCAACTCAATGAAAACAGTAGGGGATGGAATGAAATATGGAATGTAATAATAAAGGTAATAGGCCTTTCTCATTCTGTTGACATTACAAGATACCTTTGCCATCCGCCCCATCCCCCTCTGTTTCGCAGCTCCTCATTCTTGCAGTCGATGCAGTTCTGTTAGCATTGCAGTGCAAATTGCCCGTATCTCCGCCTACTGTCTGAAGACCAAAACAGCCAAAACTTGCAGTCATTCTATGGAAAAAATGACAATTACGATGGCTTTGATGACACAGCCTCTAGCGTTTCCATTGTTGTATGATGAAGATAGATTACTTAGAGGAAAGCAAATTGCAGGATTGCGAGAGGTATTCTTTTGAAATATCATGCAGCTAACGCTGCAACAAGAAATGCCGTGTTTGAAATTGGCCAAGTAAGTGATATATCACGCGCTGTTAGACAGTGGATGAATATCTTTAAGTTATCTTTAAGTTACTGGCAACAAGCAAATGTGTACCGAGAACATTTCTCAGTGGCAGTATGATACACGATAAGTCTCTTGGGCTGATTACATTTAATATTTGAGATTAGAACGAAATAAACATCGCTCACTTCGCTCGCTTCAAAGAATGATATGTGAGCTTTTGTGAAGTAATGCTGAGCTGCGAGCGAAGTGAGCGATTTTATTTTTCGTTCTTAGGGACAGCGCAGAATCTATCGCATTGCATGGCTGGTGGAGAAGAAAAATCGTTGCAAAAAGATCTCCTCGTGCATTATGAAATCATTGCAAAAACTGCAAGTCACCTTTTCCTTAGAAAATGCATCTGCGCTGTATTCATGGACAAAAGATGTTGCATAGTATCAACGATGAATTAGCCATAAGAAAGGCAGTTCATCTCTATAAGAATCTTTGTCAATGACTGATGAATCATCCTTGCAAGAAACTAACAAGGAAATTCGGCGTCATTTATTCACATTTTCGTATGTATTTCTCAACTTCCATGATTCACAATTTTGTCCTCAAGGTGAGCCATTTTATATTCAAAACTTCAATTTATCTTGAGCTCATGAAAAGTTACCACCCCCTTCAAGCCCGTTCATATTTCCTTGATGAAAAGTGTTGACCCAGTTGTGTACAAGCTCAAAGTAAGGAGTTGCTCCGTTACATTTTGCACCGGCCATATTATAAAATAAACTTTGCACAGTCCCTAATTTCACATATTAAATGTAATGAACCCAAAACGACTCCAGAGAAATTTCGCGATGTTCCTACTGAGATCTCGATGCCTTGAAAGACAAGGTCTGCTAACATCTTGTCTGCTATTATTTCGCGGAAATTTTTCACCTGATATCTAGTTTGAGACAGAGTGTAGTGTTCTTTGCTTCTTTTTCATGTCTTGAATTTTTTTTTTCTGTAATTCATATGTAAATCGTCTTAGTTTTTTGTGATGCCACGGAGTAGTCATAGTATTTTGCACCCAGTGGCATCGTCCTTGTAGTGTAGTTAAGTATTCTGTAAGTAGTGTAACTAGTAAATCCGTATTGTAAATTTTTATTGGCATGTAAAAAAAAAAGACAAGGTGGCAGAAAAATGTTTAACTGAAATACTAATACTCTTACTAGTTGATTTATCATTGCCAAAAGCTAAAACAGTTGAGGAACGAAGAGCTTTAACAGAGATATGCGCAATAACAAGCCATAAAAATGAATTTATTAATGATATATATTGGTATGGGAGATACCAGCACTCAGAGTCTTCTTGTTGCCAAGGAAATAATTCTGTTTTTGTAAGCATGAATTTCAAAGCTGCTGTGAGATTTTGCAAGTACAAAGTTTCACAGTGATCGTTTCTTCAAATTGTTCAAAACAAGTTATGCGTCGTTTGATTGCATACAGCGAATACAGTAAAACAACCTCGTACAAGAACTCATTGGATGAGTCAGAAAAAACGTCCGGTATTTGACCATTGTTAATGATGTAATTCATTGAGTTAATTCATTCTTTGAGAATTCATTGCACAGGCGAATGGCTAAAATTGACTTGGTTGAAATCGGGCTCTCCGTTCCATAATTTGCACTCAGTGACTCTGTGTCTCAAAGATCTGACGGAGTTGAGCTGGTCACGAATATTAGGCCAAAACTAACAAACAAAATGAAGAAAAGTGTACAATATTAAAAAAATTCTGCATGATATTTTCATGAAGGCCAACACAGCAGTATCCTGCCACCTATGGTTTTGCACGAGTTCTGAACCAGGTCTTCAACATATTCATTGTCATTAAGATATCTTGACAAATATTCTGTTTCGTAGCCAAAAGATTGAAACAAGACATGCATTAAATGAGAAAACTAAAGAAAAACTATTGTTTAGTTTACATTCCTTCTGGGATGGTCGTTCAGTGGCATTGATAGAAAGCAGAAAGGCTTTACCAGAACGATACCAATTCACCAAGCCTTTTGTTTATCGAAAAGAGATGCACTAACCTAAATAGGTGCTTACTAGGTTTTTCGTATTCAGTCTAAAAGCTGAAAGATAAATAGTTCAAAATCAACTTTGCATTCATAATCCAAAGCTTGATTATTCAGCCCAATGATTACGCAAATACTAGAAACTGAGCTAATAAATGTTTCGATCAGTACATATTCCGTTGATACAAGCCCCTATCTTCTCTTCAAATTTGCTGTCAGCAGATGGTTATCTCTTTCTAGGGAATAACCTCGGCAATCCTAAGATTTTAAGCTTATGTTTGGAATTCCTGTCGGCAAAAATAAACGTAGACTTCAACTTCGTCCCCAGGGCCTTTTGTCATATAAGGCCCTGGGGGCGAGGTTGGTGTAGACGAGGTTGTTATTGTCGTCGTTGTTATTGCTTCCTTTTTAGCGACAAGTCAGTTAGGGAAGGGGGCTTGAGACTTTCAAATGAGTATAGATGGGCTGCAGGATTAGAATTAGATCAATGAACGGTGTGATACATAGAGTTTTTCCTCGTTTGTTATTTCGTTTGCAATGCATCGGGTTTCTTTTCTTTCTATCTCTCTCTGTATGCGTCGCAGAGTGACGTGACCTGTACGTCCCCATCTTATTATCAAGGCTCTGGTACCCAGGGTACGTGACCTGGAGCCATTGTGTCATTGTGCCGCTCACTTAGCGTAACTGGGTAAACCCGTGTAAACCTCTGTCCACCACATCATTCTTCTACCAGGCGGCTTGATGTATCACAAACGAAATGAAATGATAAACTAGGAAGATTCTCGTTTTATCCAGTGTCGTAATCCTGGTTTCTCATTCAGAGTTTCCTACAGCCCGTGGTCCGTCATTCCGTACTTCTGCATCAAAGCTATCAAATGTGGAATCCAGATCTTAAGACAAAACTCAAGGAAGATACAACTTAACACTCTACTTAACACAATTCTCATCTTTACTTGGGCAAAACTGGTCCTTACTTTACCAAGTAAACTTATCGAATTGCTCGTCAGAAATAAAAGGCAAGGGTGGCGCCAGAAATCTTCCAATAGAGGGGCTGGAACTTCACACAGGGAGCCAAAATGGCCAAAAGTGCAGTTTTCGTACGTAATTTTGCCAAATTTTCTCCGTCAAAGACCCCTTTTGTCCTCCAATGGGTGGGGGACAGGGAACGGGGGACTGCATTCTACAAACGAGGGTCTGTAGCCCTTCGGGCCTTTCCCTGGTGTGGTGCCAAGCGTCAAGTTTATTATGCGGACTGACGAACTGGTATGTTTGTGCAATTCTTAATGGCAGGCTATGAAAAGGTTCATTGTTTGCCGCTGCAAATCAATTATTTCATGTCTTGACTACCATTCCATTGCCTCGCCCTACCAGTTACATACAGATAATTGCATGTTCTCTAAAAGTTTTGATCAACTCTTATTTTGAAACAATGATACCAAACAGGATAACGGGATAGAACATTTTCCTAATTGTTACAAGCCAAAGCAAATTCTTTTTGGTTGGTTTCAAATTGGACAACTCATGTTTAGAAAAAGCGTCAGCCACATTGCTCTTGTTGTATAAACCTTCACCTATGAACAACGACGAGACAATATTGTTTTGAAATTTTGGTCACTAACAGGAAGGAAAGATATTTTCGAGTATCTGAACCGAAAATCATCATTACAGTTTCTTTCTTGACGATTTTGATACTTTTAGTGTTATTTTGGGATGGTGCCATGTTTATTATACAATTCAATATGGCCTTTGGCCGATTCACCGTCGGAATTATATGTCATTTACTTTTTATAAATACGGAGTAGACACATTTTTAGCGAATGGGTGATGGGGGAAGTTTGATTTTTTGCAATTATTTTATACAGGACGAGCAGATTTTCTGCAAGAATTTTTCTTCCGCATTGGTCATTTCATGCACTAAAGTTTGCGCTGTCTCTTAGGGTTAGGTTAGGGTCAGCCATTTTACCGGAAACCTTTTGATATCAAGAGGCTAATTTTGATCCTAAGTCTGAATTTTTTAGCTTAACTTGTAACGCCAACACTTGGCGTCGCTCAGGCTCGATACCAATACCAGCCTTAAATGTCTTAAATTCATAGGGGGACTAAAAACCGAATGTTCCGACGTAAAAATCATGAACAACAACAACAACAACAGCAAGGCCAGATTTAGGAAAATGACACTATATTGTGGAATCATTCTGCAGTTTCAATGTATTGGAACCTTCAAATAAGTAAATATGAGGTAAAAATGTGCTGTGGATATGAAATTCATTTCAGAATCTATCCTTTGTAAAATTTCTGACAAATGGCCTTCTAGGGCGCTCTCCTCCTCCGGCCCCAAATGGCTTTGGCCTTGGTGTCACTCAAAGCATTTGTTCGAATAGATATAGTTGAATAGATTGGGCACCACAAGATGTGAAGATGGAAGGATCTTGGCAAGAAAATCCAGAAAGTGCCCTCAAAATTCCCAGTAACACCCTATCTAGCAAATGAAAATTAAAAAACTTGTATAGCATAAAGCTCGATTTGGTTCAAAGACTACGAAGACCACGGAACTGAGACTTTTCATAAATCGCCCGTAATCATGGGTAGTTTGGACACTACTGTTGTGCAGTCTGAACTAACCATGAAACAATAGTGATTCAATACTCAACCAAACGAAGAAATGTTTGTATTCCGTTACAACGTCGAACTTTGTTTAGGCCCTGGCTTCGAATTCTGAATCCAAACTGCAACAACATTCCGCTTCCTAAGCTTACCTTGACGAAATGCCCTAGCAGCGAGCTTGGCAGGCGGAATGTTGTTGCAGTTGGGATTCAGAATTTGAAGCCAAGCCAGGCCTAACCAAAGTATGATGCTGTAAGGGACAGAGCAAAGTTTATTTTATAACATGGCCGGTGCAAAACGTAACGGGGCAACTGTTTTTTCTTAGCTTCTACACAACCGGGTCAACACATTTTAGTAAGCAAATATGAGCAGGCTTCAACGGGGTAGTAACTTTTTATGAGCTCAAGATAGGGTGGACTTTTGAATACAAAATGGCTCACCTTGAGGAAAAAATTGTTTAATCATGCACATTGAGAAATTTCAAGCAAAGATGCTTATAAATGAAGCCACATTTCCTTTTTGGTTTCTTGCAAGAAGGATTCATCAGTCATTGACAAAGACTCTTACTGAGATGAACTGCCTTTCTCATGGTCTTTGGCTAATTCATCTGTGGCACTTTAGTACGATGTGTACAAAATCACATCTGTTGATCATGAAAACGGGACAGATGCATTTTTTAAGGAAAAGGTTACTGGCCAGTTGCATTTTTTGCAATGAGTTCATACGGGGCGAGCAGATTTTGGCGCAGCAATTTTTCTTCTCCACCGGCCATGTAATATAATAAATCTTGCGGTGTCCCTAACGGAATACAAACATTGCTTGGTTGGGGGCGACTATTGGTCAACGTTTTTTCTTTGGTTACTTCAGACAGCACAACTATAGTGTCCGAACTGCCCAAGATAATCAACCAACTTTGACCTTGACCAAGCAAACTTTTGCCACAAGTAATCCATAGCCAGGTTTCAATAAATAGCAAATCATCGCCGATCATTGTCTTGCAGCATCGACGATGATCGGCGATGGTCTAAGACAATGGTAGGCGATGAATTATGATGTAACAATTAGAAGACAAACGGCTATCTTAATGCAACATTTTTTTGAGTAACCCAGTAGCAGTTTGGTTGTGATGACGTTCAATTCTTGAATTATACACACATTTTCTACCAAGAATATTAGAATAATGGATACGCGAACCACATAAATCTATTTTAAACCACAAAACATTAATCATTAATGAAGTGGTAGAAATATGTTGGCAAAATAAGACATAGGTGGGTTGCGACTGTTTTAGAATGTAAATTTGTAAAATCATGGTGATAAATAAGAACTGGCTTAGAACAAGGATTTATAAAAGATTTCAAGTTTACTTTTCATCTGTTGTTGACATTTCGAATTGGCATCGTAAAATTCGTTGTGTAAACTTTGAAGAATTAATTTAAAAAGATTGATTAGTAATTCACCAGAAACTTTCTAACAATGCTCAAAGACGGCGACATTCCATCTATAAAGGAGGCGATGTGAAAACAAACAGTATTGTTGTTTAGTGATACCAGTCAGAATGATTCTGTCTGCTTAGATATACTGAAGACCATGCATCTTATTCATGGTGGTGTTGGTTTGACGGTTAATCTCGAAAGCATTCAAAGGTTTTCTAGCATTCGCACTTATGTCAATTTCACTATGAGGACTTTTTAACGTTTTGAAAATTGGATGAAAGTTAGGAGAGCTCATCAAATTGATATTCACAAAGAAAACAAGGGAAAACGTTTGAAAGAAAATCACTCATGTTGTTATCTGATGGATAAAATTTTGCTGGTTTGTTTATTTGATTTGTTTACTCAATAAGCACAACCCGATGTATGATATTGGTTCAGTGAAAATTTAAAGTACATTAATTCCTCATAAATCCTAGAGTTTTCAACAAAAAAGACGAATTCTTTTGTTGACAGAACGCGTTTCAGAAGTGTCATTCAACTTTTTCATCGAGTAAGCTGTAATTGGGAGTCTACTGAGGTCAAATATGTGGATATAAAGCACAGGCAACTTGTGGAAGCAACTAGAAGGCAGCAACATATAAACAGCTAGAGAGTATCTAATCTTATTGTCTGACAACACAACACTGCAGAGATAAAGACAATAAGTCAAACAAAATGTCCCCAATAGATGTTTTTAGGTAAGTTTTTTAATGGTCTTCCTTGCTTTCAAATTAAATCTTTTCAGAATCAAAGGAATCATAGTTATCTTATGTTCAAATTAAGGAAGAGTTTTGAAAACAATTAGACAATTTTGCAAACGAAAAATTTCCCCGTCGAGATTTCACAAAATGTTGACCGGGAAATGATTAGCGGAAAGCGATTATTTCACTCAAAGTGATGAATCCTGGATTCAAAATTTTAATTGAATCTGGTTTTTCGGATGGTAATCATTGCTTAAAATACCCATGCAACATCTCCAAACATAGCAGCTAAGCTTTTGAACTAAACTGTGATAGAAAGCATTTGGCAATAGCGGTTGATTTCAGGTTGGGGTCACCAGGTTGACTATTTCAGCTTTGAACGTTCCACATTGTCTGATAACACGACCACAGACCTTTGAGCTATTCTCAAAAGAGCCTAGATCGAGGGTCATTTTCATACATTTTTATACAAGACGTTCGATCGAGTGACATTAGAACTTCTATCGCTATTGTGCACGTTCGAAAGTTCTTCAAACTGCATCAAAACATTGTTCGATTCAGATTCTTTCTTAGAGTAGCTAAAATTTCTATTGCAAAGATAAACAACAAATCGAGACATCTTTGATGGATGCGAGAAAGTGAAGTTTTCGTGCTCTTCCTTAGCTATTGCCTTCCTTAGCTAGTGTTGCCTTGATAATTAGCATGCATGTGGATGTTAGGCAGGGGAATTCAGATTTTACAGCCCAAAGTTGATTAACATGGCCTGGCTCATAATTTGCCTCTCTTGGTGGCAATAGCCCCCCCCCCACTGCGGGACTACATTAACAAGAAGTTATGCACAAAATCAGCTTTGAGTAGATAGTCAAGGCTGTAATGCTGTAATTCAAAGTTGATTAACCATGCAAAATGCACCACTCACGCACCAAAAACTTGGGCCCACGCAAAATGAGTTACCCACGTAAAAAATTCACCCACGCAGGATTACTCACGCAAAATTATCTCAAAAGGGACCCACTACCCACGCAACTTTACCCACGACTCACGACACACGACCCACGACCCACGACCCACGACTCGCGACCAGCGCAAACATTACGTACGCAGTCCACCCAACCCAAGCAACCCACGCAACTTAGTACACTAGGTTTTTTCATGCTCTTCTTTAGCTGCTATTTAGGCTATCTGTTCGCATTAACAGTCCTTTTCAGAACCGAGAAGATCATGCTTCTGTGTTGAAACTAAAGCAGAGTTTCATTTGAACAATTAGACAAGAATGGATACACTTGATATAGACATGTGATGCGAATTATATTTTCTCAATTAGCAAAGATAGCTTTGCCTTGAGAATTAGCATGTTTATGGTTATTAGGCAGAAGCAACCAGCAGAGGCATTATGAAAGCAGCAACTTATATAGCATATCAAAAAAAGACTTTCTCATATTTGGACGTTTAACATTGTCTGATTGCACAACACAGCAGAGATAACAAAGAAGACAAATCATCGAAACATCCGTGATACATGTGACAACGTAAGATTTTTCGTACTTTCTCCTAGCTATAATTTGTCTGTTCAATTCAGTTCTTTTCATGACCACGGAAATCATGCTTCTTTTGTTGAAACCAAAGCGCAGTTTTTTTAAACAAAATTGGACACGTGTGGGTACATTCGATAGACGTGCGTTTTGCATTGTTTCATTCCGCAAAGATAGGTTGCTTTGAGAATTAGCCTGTAGCTGCAACGGGAAACAGGAACTTGTAAGTCAATCGAGACTTTCTTTTCGTTGAAAGTTTAACATTGTCCGCTAACACAACACAGCAGAGAAACAAGGGCAGATTTTGTAATACAATAGAATCAGTCGCTTTGGCTCACACCTCAATTCAAAGCGATTAGCGAATGCAGACAAAAGAAATTCTCCCAAGCTGAAATTTAAAACAAACGAAGCTACTCTCGAGTACCGAATAATCGTCCCCCCCCCCGCTTATTAATTTTTGAAAAATTTTCCAACCCCCCCCCCCCGCTCTTATTCCAACCCCCCTTTTATTAATTTTTGGGAAAATAAAATGATATTAAACGTAATTTCTGAATAAACGCAAGAAAAATTATCAAGAAGTGCATTCAACAGAACCAGAGTTCAAAAGTAAATGTATCAGTAACATCACTGTTCACATAAATAAATAACAGATCCGTGTTTACCTAAGAAAAGGGCTATTTTCCATTTCTCCAAGCACCCCCCTCCCGATTATTCCAACCCCCCCGATTATTGTTATATCGAACCATTTCCAACCCCCCCGATTATTCTCACCCCCCCCCGTTTATTCGGTACTCGAGAGTACATACGGCTAACTCTCGCTTGGTGCGGGCGAAGGGAGGTTTTTAAGAGAAGGTATGTGCTTATAACGAAAGAAGAAGGGCAAACCTAAAGTTCTGTGTCGCGGATTTTGTTTATTTAATTCAGAAAACGAGCAGCGGGCATTACAATTTTTGCATAATCATTGCTCAGATGTACGCAGTCACTCCTCAGCTCCTGAATCAAAGAAATACAATCCACGAGACAGAACTGTAGATTTACCCTTCTTCTTTCGTTATAAGCACATACCTTCTCTTAAAAACCTCCCTTCCACTGCACCAAATGAGAGTTTGCCGTACTGGTTTCAGGGCAACTTTGCAACTTCGTTTTTTTTATATTTCTGCTTGACAGAATTTCTTTGGTCTGCATCCGCTAATCGCTTTGAATTGAGGTGTGAACCAAAGCGACTGATGCTATTGTATTACAAAATCTGCCCTTGTTCAGCAAAGATAAGAAAGACAACATAACAAAGCGTCTTTGACACATGCGATAAAGTAAATTTGTTCATGCTTTCCTGAATATGGTTTGTTTGCTTTCATAAAACAATTCGTTTCCGAACAGAGAAATCATGCCTCTCTTGTTCAAGCCAAACTGGAGTCTCATTTGGAAATAAAATTAAATGCTGATATGATGGGCATATGTGACTGACATGTGATACAAATTGAATTTTTTTCATTAAAAAATTAGTTTTACTTTGAGAAATACCATGCGCGTGGATATAAGAAGAAGGCTACTGTAGAAAAGAATTATCTTGTTATTAAAATTTGTTTTCATTAACTTTCAACTTAAAATCAAATTTCAAACTCCAGCCCCTTCCTAGCTTCACTACAACGTATCCTTAGCCAGTCAAAGTCGCTGTGTCGCCGGATTGATGGTTCTCTTCGAGTCAGCCAATAAAAACCCTACCAACTGTTAGGCCGGCCAATGATAACCTTTTCATTCTTCTTTTCAACCAATAACATAAAATCTTAGCATGTGACTGCTATTGTTTTAACAATCGCCTAATTAGCAAGGTATGTGCTAGAATCTCAAATTCACTTAGCTACATACAGATTCGGGTTAGGGTTAAAAAACAAAGGATTCAGCTTGAACTCGTGACAGCACGAATGCTGTTAAAGTATCCTGCAGGGAGCAGTAGCCTTTCAACCGCCGGGCGGTTTTTTGACTCACCCGGTAGTAGCGAAGTGGTCTGCTTGTATCACTGGTTCGCTTTTCGTATGAACCGAACTGACAAGTGTAGGACGAAACGCGTGTTGGTCATTCAACGTTGCTCTTTATTGTAGTTACTAACTTATATCCTTCCTTTCGATATTAAAGGCGTAGGGCTACGTAACCGTAAACAAACCTGTTATCTCTATAATCTATATTGTTTCCCACACGTAGCCATTGTGTTCTTTAAAATTTTTGTGGATGGGGTGAATCCACTAGAAAGTTACTTCCAAAAATCCACTAATATCTCTGCAATCGTACAACATATGAGTGTTTCGTTTGTTTCTCTACAAAGCTCAAGAGTCCGTCTTCAAAATAGCACTGTCATGTTGAGAAATATAGTTGAAGATCTCCGTGATACGGCCAGGGGCGTCGTTGGTACCAATTGACAGGGATGGCATAACTTGCTGATTTTCTGACGAACAATGACGTCAAAACTAATGACGTCATCGTGCGCATGCGCAGTTTTCTTAGGAAGAATTGTTCCGTTTGACGTCATCTGTTGTGCAATCATATCATGAATTTAAAAGATACAACACAAACGAAACGTTATAGCTGAGTTTCAACAAATAATTTGCTGACCAAGAAAGCAATACTATGATTTACAGAATATTTAGTCATAACTGCTACAGCGGCGTGGCGTCGTGGCCAGGGTAAATTAAGTGGTGACAGCGAACTGTGGGGTTTGAGGGCGAAGCCCCCAGAAAGACTTTTGGGATCACGCTCTTTACTTTGGCTTAAAATGCATCTCCCAACATAATACTTGCCAATGGGGATGAGGAAATTTGAATAATTTTGTGACAGTTATTCGGTAATTCAGTAATTCAGAGTGCGAGGAAAATTTTGAAGAACATCCTTTGCTTTGGCTTTCAGTGCATGTCCCAATATTATGCTTGCCATTTAATTTGACGCAGAAGACATCTCCGAACATCATGCTTGCCAATAGTCGAATCAAATGAACGGTAAAAATGTCATCGCGAAATTCTACAACAGTACACAATCTCCTCCTCGCTTGGAAAAAGCCATACACCACCAACGTACAAAAGCTCCGCAGACGACTTGAAACAAATCACAACCGTTCATTTCAAGATATCAACGAATCGTTCAAATAAGTAACACCGTCCAGTCAGTATCCCAGATGGAATGATTCGTTTCTACGATGTATGAATGAAGTTTGAACGGGTAGCCAAACACCTAGTTTGAGCCAAAAGTCAAACAGATAAAGAATATCCGAAAAATCTCCGAATTTCCGAAATTTTCCGAATTTCCGACGCTAGGTGGGGGGCAACTGCCCCCCTGCCCCCCCCCCCCCGGCCACGACGCTTCTGGATACGGCCTATCAAAAATACTGCAAAATCGTTATTTCGAAATAAGTTTGTTTACATTACGTGACCCTGCCCCTTTAAGGTTAATTCACTTTTCTCTTGCAGCTTTCAACTATTTTCTTTCTAGTTACAGGTTTATTTTGATTGCAGTTTTTTTACAGTAGTTAACAGTCTTCTTTCTACAGATTACTGTGTTTTTGTAGCCTGTGTTCCAGACCACTTGAAAAGAAAAGTAAGTGGTCTGTGTAACTGAGCGCAAATTCGTGTACAGAAATCTTCCTCAGAAGCTGAAGAAAAATTAGTTTATGTAATGAATAATTTGCATCATGACTATTTGTTTTGTTATGGGATAGAAAAGCCTGTCTCTTGCGAATACCTACAGGAAACTCATATCACAATACAAAGAATAGGATATCTCAATGCCTGCTAATCCTATTGATTTTTAGGTCTGTTGCGAGTTATAACGACCGGCTCGTATTGTTTCAAACACATAGATTCACAAAGACATCCGTTGTGCTCAGATTTGAGTTAACTGCAGCCAATCAGATGTGTAAGAGATTGCCTTTGATTATTTCGCAATTCAATTCATCGTCTGAACACAGATTTGCGCTCAGTTGCACAGACCAATTACTTTTCTTTCAAGTGGTCTGGAACACAGGCTGTGCTTATGTTGCATCTATCGGTTTAGTATGTTGAGTCTGTTACTTCGGGCTATTTCAACACATGGGTCAGATATTTCCTAATATTATGCAAATTAATTCTTGGGCGTGCTACCTTGCAAATGGGTCTCTTATACTCATCAATTTGTAAATGCAATTCTTATCTTGGTCACTATGAAGTACTCTCCCCGGGCCGCCGACAGGCTGAAGAATCCTGGGACCACCCATTAGTTTATATCTCCATTAAGCTAGAATGTTTCCCAAGACATCTAGAAACATCAGCATGGCAAAGCTCAACCGAACACTGAGCTAGCTTAGTTACCCTGCTGTGACTAGAGGCCCGACTAAATTAATCCGGGTTCGCCCTCCACCAACTCTGAAGTTAAAGCCGCTTAAGCATTGGATCTTCACGGGATTGATTACGAACAACATTATGATTCTCACATTTCTTTGAGTTGTTGATGAAACATGATGAGGCTTCTAGGCCTTTAGTCGAAATCACACCAATTCAATTTTCTATTTCAACTTCGTTAAGTACTCCAAGTTTGATATTGAAACAACGTGAAGATTGCAAGTAGACAAGACTGATTATGCTCCCAACATCTCACATTTCTTTGAGTTGTTGTTGAAGCCATGTTGAAATATCTAGAGCTTTGATCGAAATTACTTAAACTGAGCTCTCTGGAATGGAAACTAAAATTTCTGTGTTCCTCTTAAAGGTGGTCTGAAACGAATTTTTTTATTGATGAAAATGAATACTACTTTTAAATGATGAAGAATGTCGCTTATAATTTTGTGATACCTTGTTTCATTTTCCAGTTATCACTATTTTGTAAGATTGGCTGATGACGTCATTTGGTTTGCAAAATGTAAGAACGTGTATGAAGCTGGCTATGTTTTAAAGACGAAATTGATTCGAAGAACTTTTTTTCGATTGATAAGTCTGTCTAAACATCATATCAGTCCATGAGACAATTTCTATTACATTTATTCTGCTCAACTTCAGTCTCCTACAACTGTAACCTTTCAAAGATAAGATACAACCATATTTAATTCAATATATCATCCTAGTAATTTGCAGACAAAATGACGTCATCAACTGAAACTTAATATCAGTGGATAACTTGAAAACAAAATGAGATATCAAAGAAATTTAAAATGGATTCCTTATCATTCGATAGTGCCGTTCATTTGCTTCAATAAAAAATTTCGCTTCAGATCACCTTTAAATTACCTCTCAAGCTTAATTGTCATCGCAATAAATTCTGATCTTTGATGATGATAAACTTTATTCAGGTCTAATGTCTGAGAAACAACTGTAATTAGACAAGACTGCTTATGCTTCAACATCTCACATTTCTTTGAGTTGTTGTTGAAGCCATGTTGAAATACCTAGGGTTTTGATCGAAATTACTTTAAACATCGAAAAGACTGCACTCTTGTCAGACAGATCATCAACACTCGCAGAATAGAATTCATCTGGAACTTAAATATATAGGAAGCTGTTGGAAGTATAAGTTTCAATGCTGGTTGCTCTATGTGAGAAATAAAGTGCTAGCTTCGCTCGCGCTTCAGCATTATACTTCTAGCCTGATTCCAGGACTTGAAAAGAAAGTAAGTTGTCTGTGTAACGGAGAGCCAATTCGTGTTCAGAAATTTTCTTCAGAATCAGAGGAAAAATTAGTGTGTATAATGACTAATTTCCATAATGACTCTTTGTTTTGTTATGGGGAAGAAAAGTCTACAGGAAACTCACTTTACAAAACAAAGAATAGGAGACTTGAATGCCTGCTAATCGTATTGATTTTTACGACTGCAGTGAGTGAAAATGATCAGCTCCTATAGAGGCATCCGTTATGTTGAGATGTTACTTAACTGCAGCCAATCAGATGTGTGAGAGATTGCCTTCAATTATTTCGCAATTTAGTTCATCGTCTGAACACGGATTTGCGCTCAGTTACATAGACCATTTTCCTTTTCTATTTAAGTGGTCTGGAACACAGGCTATCTTTTTCAGCCTTTTGCATCAAAGTAGTGAGAATAAACAGAGAAGGAAAGAAAAATGTAATGAACAGTAAAAGCGAATGGAATTACGCTTTTACAACTATTTTTGTGTCAAGGCCAATTTCCAGTCAGCGGAATTTTCCGAGCGGGCGGAATTTTAGACAATAAAGAGTTGCTCAGCCGTAACTGTCGATTCAATTTCTGAGCGGCATTTTCTCCCGCGAACAATAGAATTTCCGCCCGTTCGGAAAATTCCACTGACTGGAAATTAGCCTTTAAGACTGATTTCCAGTCAGTGGAATTTTCCGAGCGGGCGGAAATTCTTTTGTTTGTTAGAGAAAATGTCGCTCTGAAATTCAATAGATGGTTACGGCTGAGCAACTTTTTATTGTCTAAAATTCCGTCCGCTCGGAAAATTCCGCTGACTGGAAACTGGCCCTTAATGTGCCACTTGTATGTAGCAGTCGAGTGACGCTTTCGCCTCGTTTTGATGTGGCCGCATCATTTGATTGTTCTACTGCGCATTCCATCTGCGCATTACAATATGGCGTCAACTGATAAGGACCGAAAGGTCAAAACATGTTTCATAATTGTTTTATAACTGTTCATTCGACTCAAGATGTGTCGAAATATGAAATATTACAAATATTTTATCATTATCCAGTACACAAACTCTTTTCTTGCCTCGGCAACAAATTTATCTTTACGATGCATCAAAACTATGTATGTATGTTGGCTATAGAGACTTTATCATTCAAAGCAATGATAAAGATGGTGTATGCATTTTGCAAATAGCAAAAGTCATTCGTAAAGGTATCAAGTGACCCGAAATGAAAACTGATCAGTGAAAGCTGACGATACAAGCCTTGGCGCTCAGTGCCTTTCGTTAAGTGACCTTATTTTAGAACATGACTGAAGTTTCAAAAACGAGTCAATACATGGCGTCTATGGCACACGAGAATCACAATTTCTTGTAAACTAGGATTATCACAGATAAACCTTGTTTATCTGCTGATGAGCTACGTTTATCTGAATTAATTGCAATTAACTGCTGATAATCTTAGTTAATAACTTTTGAGTGTTGCATAAAAGAAGATGATCGCAGTTAAAACAAGTTTATCAAAGTGTAATTCCAATCATCGCGTGATAATCAGAATGGTGTTCAAGCTGACAGATAAACTCGGACTGTCTTGTACACCTTCATTATGACAACAAAACAGGACAAAGACGGAAACTGAAATTAACAAGTGAGAATGGAGTTCAGTCGATAATCTAAGTTTATCAATGAGATAAAATGAGTTATCTGTCTGCTTGAGTATAACTATCACGCAATAATTGCAATTAGTTTGATAAGCTTGGTTTATCTATGATCATCTTGGATTATGCGCCACTCAAAACTCACCAATCAAAAGCAATAAACAAAGATTATCGGCAGGTAATCGCAATTCGTTCAGGTAAGACATTTTTATTAGCAGATAGAATACAATCTGGAACAAAATATTTGGAACAAAGTGATGTTATTACTGACTATCTAAGTTCTCCTCATCTCCATATTCCCATCTCTCCCTTTTACCCCCAAAACAATGTTGGTTGGCATATTTGAAGCTGAAAAACGTCTAAGCAACATTGTATCGGAGGTAAAAGGAGGTGGTTCATTAAGATTGTAGAATCTTTCTTTGTTCCAATATATTTTGTCCGGGATTGTAGCCTTATCTGTGACAATCCTAGTTTATCAGGAAATTGTGACTCTCGCGTGCCATTGGCATCTGCCCCTCCCATAGGTTAATCCCCAATTTCCCGTGGTTTTCAAGTAGCCTTGTATAATACGATACAACGATGCGCTTTTGCCGCAATAGCAACTGCCTTGGGCCTGGGGAATTTACAATAAAATTCAGTGACATAAAGTAACAGCATGCATTGGAGAAAATAATATGTGCCAAACTTAGAAGCTATCGGGAAATAAACTCATTGCGAACTGGTTTCGTTGTTGTATAGGAAAATATAAAGTCGTCGGTCTTAATACACAGAATATGTATGTTGCGTGTGGTACTAGTATGCAAATTAAACGATAATACTGTAATTAAAAGATTTAAGTACCAATGAAGCATAGATGTTAAAAACACAAATGTGTTTTTGACATCTATGCTTCATTGGTACTTAAATCTTTTAATTACAGTATTATCGCTTAATACACAGACCTCGCAATCTCATTCCTTGCATAACACCGGTTAGAATGTGTACTAGAAATGATTCGATTTTGATTTCTGCGTTACAGCGACATTCAGATTATTTCAAACGAAAGATAGATCTAATAATAAAGCTTAATTAATAATGCAGCGCCTTTTAGGCTTATTTTGACTGTGGTTCTCAGACAAGAGCCAATAACTGAAATTTTTCTGATAAAATTTGAATTATTTCAAAGAAGGACACCAGCAATGCACATTGTTTGGGAAACATGCGTTCCAAATCTTTAACATGAGGGAGGAGACATGTTTTAATTCAATGAAATCCAGACATTTAACTCTTCCGTACATTTTTAATTCGTGTATTACAAAATATTTTCTTGATGTGAATTTAAATTTGAATAAAATTGCTTTGTAATGCAAATCACTGGTAGAAGTAGCGGAATACTGGTGACGGAGAATGGTTCAGTTATACTTGCCCGACTCAGTAATACATATTAAGATTTAATCATATCTGCCAGATAACTGTGTTAAATTTCTCTTGAATCCTCTATAAATCACACATACTCTCTCTACACCTCTGTTTTCGTTTGGCTATAAATTGTATTTTGTTGTTGCAGTTGTAATGAATATATAATATAGACTCATGACGCAAGTCCCTCTAGCTTTCGCTTGTTGTTGTTGTTGTTGTTGTTGTTGTTGTTGTTATAGCTTCAGTTGAGTTCGCGACAAGTATGCAGGGGGAGCGAAACTAGAGAATTTTGGAATGAGTCTATATATAATATTGAATGCAGCTGCAACAACACAACACAATTCATGGCCTAATGAAAAAAGAGATGTAGAGAAGGTCTGTCTAACTGACATAGATTTCAAGAGAAATTTAACACAGTTAAGTGGCAGTTATGATTAAATCTTAGCAAATTTGTAGGTATTACTGAATCGTACAAGTATTATTGACCCATTCTCCGCCACCTGTGGTGGAAGAAAAAAATGAAGGAAGACCTAGTTATATACAGCATTGAAACATTGTCTAGTCTAGCGTCTAGATTTGATAAAATGGTTCGGTATTATATTGGAGTTGTGCAATGGGGTTAAGGGTCTACTTTCGAAAATTTCGCTTAGATTTAGATTTTCATCAGTCAGATTATTAAAAATTTCAACAAGAATCTATGTGAAACTTAGTTCTCTTGAGAAATAGCCATTTTCGAAGCCCTTGAAATTTTAGTTGAAGCACAGGTAGCAGCGTATGGTTGTAGTAATTGTAAAAGTAAAATTGCAAACCAACCTTTGTTTTCCTCCTTATCGTTGTTCTGTTTGTTGTGATCTTCATGTTGTCCTCTAACTCCCTCCATCAAAACACTAGGCCCATCAACAGACCCATCCCCCTAATGAAGACGAGATTGGCTTCTCGTTTTGGGACTGGGTCTGTTGATGGGCCTTGTGTTTTGATGGAGGGAGTTAGAGGACAACGCAGACATCACAGCAAACAGAACAATGATGAGGAAGAAAACAAAGGTTTGGTTTGCAATTTTACTTTTACAATTACTACAACCATACGCTGCTACCTGTGGTTGAAGTAGAGACAACGACAAAGTCTCTGGAGAGAAGTGAAAAAGACGGCCACGTGTCATTTATGCTCTCATGGCAATCATTTACCAAGAACATCAAATGTATCCGATATTTAGATTAACCTGTGTTCCAAACCCTAAACGTAAAGGGTCTGTGTAACTGTCGCAGATTTCTTGCTCAGCAGTTGAGTTGGATTTTTTCAGAGTTTGGACTAATTAAATCCCAATTGTCGATTCTAAAACAAACTCTTTGAAACTAAAAGAAAAGTCTTCATTCTACAATTTGATCATTATCAAGATCTCTTTCAATTCTCTTTGCTTAAGCTTTACTTTGTTAGCTGTCTGCTGCATCATTTAGATGCAAATATTCACAGCAAATGATTTGAGATCATATTGCAGAAAGGCTTTAACAGATCGTTTGTTGGTCTTTTCTTGAATTTACTAAATTACGTCAAAGATAATGTGTTGCACCATAGAGCCTTTTCAGTCATAAGTTTGAAAGAGATTGCTGTTGAATTTTCGCCTTACCAAGCATAATTAAGACATGCATAGTAATTTTCCCAGAATCTGGGGGAATACTCTTGAGCAAGAAATCTGCGACGGTTGCACTGAACATTTCCTTTTCGAAACTGGGGGTGCGGGACACAGGCTATACTTGAATCTCATTAAACAATTCAGTTTGCGTATTAACTTTCCAAAGAAGCAAAGCACTCGCTTCGCTCACCCTTTTAGATTCTTAGCTTTCTAGCCTGTTGAATGGGACGACAAGTTCCAAGGAACAACATGACGTGACAGAGTTCTTATGTGAATACAAAATGATAAGTAGGACCATATTTCAACTTTAATCGCACAGTTTTGATTGGTGGAACCTTTTTGTTGCACCTCGCAAACTCGGTCTCTACTTTAAAGGCTCGGGCTTTATATTTTCCTGTACAACACAAACCGGTTAGTATGCGCATAGCAGAAGCAGTTTAAATGGGAGGCTGATCTGTTATACAGATCCAGAGCTGTGGCGGTGCAGTGTAAAGGCCAATTTCCAGTCAGCGGAATTTTCCGAGCGGGCGAAATTTTAGATGATAAAAAGCAGGGAGATGTAGCAGGGAGTCTATGGCCCCGTTTACACGATACAGTTTTCATTTCATATCGGATTGGGTAAGGCAATCCGATATGAAAATTTCTCCTGTTTATACGGTGCCGTTTTCATTTCATATCGGATTGGTTTCATGCCACTTTCAGAGCGTTTTCATTTGAAAACGCGAAAACGGTATGAAGCATATCGGATTGGTGCGTTCTCGTGTAAACAGGAGGGCAATCCGATATGAAACCAATCCGATATGAAATGAAAACGGTATCGTGTAAACGGGGCCTATATCTCCCTGATAAAAAGTTGCTCAGCCGTAACTATCTATTCAATTTCAGAGCGAAATTTTTACCAGCAAACAATAGAATTTCCGCCCGCGCGGAAAATTCCACTGACTGGAAATCGGCCTTAAATGGAGGTCTTAATGTATTTCTATAAGTACAAAAGAAAGCTTTTTGTCAGAGAAAGTGCTGTTCTTATAGATTCTCCTGAGGACTTTAGTGACGATTAGAAAGGCGTCTTTAGAGCTTGTCTCTAGACATCTTTTAGATTGTAAATCTGCAGTATTCTGAAATTTTTGTCATAGTAGTCCGTGATTAACTATTTAAAGAGCTAAATATACCACATCAGAGATCCTTCTACACTCCTCATAAACCCATGTCACCATATGGTTACTTCTTCGTTGTGCAATGCGCAGAAATCAAAGGGCTTCAGTCACCTGCGAGTACTAATAAGATTTAGTATGCTTCAAGATTTCAATAGCCCGTGGGCTGCAGTACCGTTGACTTACAGTAAAACCCCGCAAACAAGAACATAGAAAAATAAGAACCTGCAGACTGATTTTGTGGGAAAAGACACCCAAAGATAAGAACCAAATACAGACTGATTTACTCCAATGTTCTTATTAGATGGTACACTTGATTAAGAAATTTCATCAAATCAGTGTAAACAATTTATTGACAACTTAACACCTCCAACAGTTTCAGGAATATGCAAATTCTTTTATCTACCTGTATGATTTAAATTGCTTTGTCAATAACAAAAATACCATACCTTCTGATATTGAAATGCAGTCATTATACCCTTAAGTATATTTAACACATACTGTATACTGTAGCTATATATTCATCATAGTCATAACTGACCTAGTGATAAGAAACAAACCCTGTAAATGTCATAAGTACCCCATTTATAAGAACCTAGCCAGTCTGTCTTTTAGAAAAGTATGTTCTTGTTTGCGGGATTCTACTGTATTACTAGTCCCTGACATTCTCAGAACTGAACTGAATTGCTTTATTGACTTGAACTGCTTATCGTCCCTATACAACATCATTGAAAAGAATCGTCTATTGAGTTGCTTATCATCAAACCATCAAACCATCATACCCTAGACTTATGACGTAATCTCTGGTCACTGCTCCTACCACTTTGAGCACAGCTTTCTCACTTGGTGCTCAAACAGGAACTCAAACTATCACTGGTCAAATACTGGGCAAAGCGCTCGTACCACACTTTGTTTCGTTGTTTTTAACGCTATTTGTGGAACTAGAAGTTCAGCATGGTGAATTAAGTTGCTCTTGCGATTAGAATTGTTGTAGCTAAGGTGGCAGTGCGTTGAATCATCGCATGTCATAAGCCTAATCCAAAAACATCTTCAAGGACAATGCGTGAGTAAAGCATACTGGAGGGAAAGAGACCAGGATGAAGACGTATGATCATGGGCAATAATGCTGTTGTTGTTGTTGTCATCTTATTTTACATCGATTAACTTACAATAAAAAGCTAGCTTACTATATACAAATGTACAAAATAAACTAATCTAAATCGATGACATGCACCTTGTAGCTAAGAAATTAAAGTTTATTAGCTGAAGCCTAACCAGTGCTAGGAATCAAATTCAAATGGCTCCTACGCGTCTGAACAGTAAGTTCCTACACAGCGTTCATCCTTGTTTCAAACTTCCTCTTATAATATTTTAGGCGGTTTGAAATGAGGATGAACGCTGTGTAGGAGCCAACAGTTCAGACGCGCAGGAGCCATTTGAATTTGATTTCTAGCACTAGTTAGGCTTGGGTCAAAGGGAGAACAACGAAGAAAACTATGGTAATCTTAAGGTAACAACTATAATTTCCAACCTACAAACACGGTGCATTATTGCTCATGGTATAGTACAAGTTTTGCTGTTGTTTTTCTCGACTGATCAGAGGATGAGACTTGTAGCAAGTCCACTGTTGTACTAGAACACTAGGATTTCTTAAAACTAATGTTTGGTTGATTGTTGTTCAGCCAAAAGCACATCACCAAACAAGATATATTGTAGACCGTGTTCCAGATCACTTGAAAAGAAAAGTAAGTGGTCTGTGTAAACTGAGCGCAAACTCGTGTACAGAAATTTTCCTCAGAAGCTGAAGAAAAATTAGTATATGTAATGAATAATTTGCAGAATGACCATTTGTTTTGTTATGGGATAGAAAGCCTGTCTCTTGCGAATAGCTACAGGAAACTCATATCACAATACAAAGAATAGGATATTTCAATGCCTGCTAATCCTATTGAATTGTACGTCTGTAGTGATTTATAACGACCGGCTCGTATTGTTTCAAATCCATAGATTCACAAACACATCCGTTGTGTTCAGATTTGAGTAAACTGCAGCCAATCAGATGCGTAAGAGATTGCCTTTAATTATTTCCCAATTCAGTTCATCGTCTGAACACAGATTTGCGCTCAGTTGCACAGACCAATTACTTTTTTTTCAAGTGGTCTAGAACACAGGCTAGAAATATTGCTGCTTGCTGTGCTGACGTTTGGACTGCAGTCACACGATGCCGGCACATTTTGAAGACGGTGAAAAGTGCGACGGTATCAAAATTTTAGCTAGCGTTCACACGAGGCCCACATCAGCGTTCACACGAGGCCCACATCAGCGTTCACACGAGGCCCACATCAGCGTTCACACGAGGCCCACATCAGCGTTTAGCTGCCCATTTCTGGCCTGCCTAAACAAATAAAATGTTTGAAGCCATTTTCAAAGAATGTCTGTTAGAATTCCTTTTTCAAAATCTGCCGGCAGAAATGTGCCGTTTTCGTGTGAACGGGAGGCGTAGCCGTCACATATTTCACTATTTTCAAATTGTGCCGGCACCTTGTGAACTGAGTTTTAAAGTTAGCCGACGAAGATGATTGGAGGTAATCTCTAAATAAAACAAAGAATACCTATAAATGAAATTGTTCCTCAAGCTAAACAATGTGCACACACGCGCCAAATCATCAAATACAATTGGCTAATTTTAGACTTTCATGCGCAGCTCTAGAGTTAACGGCTTATCTCAATCAACTAACTATAGGCACACAGATTCTATAAGCTTGCTTTTGCTGGGGCGATCGCAACGTAAGTGTGCAGATATTAATGTATATTCTGGAAATTATCATCGTCTCAACGAATCTGAATAACTTATCATAATCATCATAATGTTCTTATCGTTACAGATCAGACAATCTAGAAGCATGTTGAAAATGATCCCAGCAAGAATGTGAAATATGGCTTTCATATCGAACGGAACGATGAGCAACCTAATTGTATACAATGCAACAATGAACAATGCAACATTGTTTAACAGATCGTTATACAATGATACAACACACAATGGAAGCTTAATCACAAAAGACGCATCAACGAGAAGCCAACCAATTCCATCCGAGCTAACTGCTTTCAGCATAGTTCTTGTAACAATGTACATACCCTTTCTGCTGGTCGCAGGAATCGGCAACTTACTTGTCATACTCGTTAGGGTGAAGAGATTCAAGCAAAGCGGGCTGTCGGCATATAAGCAAATGATATGTCATCTTTCTCTAGCTGATATCATCTATGCAACAGCCATACCACTGGATATCTATCAGCGGCTTAAGGGCAAGCATTGGATAACGAATTCCGGTGTTTGTAAGCTGCTGCGTACTACACAGTCTGCTTCATTGACAGCTTCAGTCTGCATCCTGACAGCCATGGCATTAGAACGATTTCAAGGGATTTCAAATCCGCTAGCACATCATTGGTCAACCAAGAAGGTAAGTCAAATTCTTTCCTCAATAACGTTCGGTCAATGGGGGATAGGTGGAGCAAGTTGTGTAATGGGCTTGTGTTTGGTGATTGGAGAAAGATTAAAATGCACAGGCATATTTTCAATCCATACCCTTTTGCTTTCATTTCCCTCTCCCTATGAGCCAAGTAAAATAGGCCTTCGCTATCGCCAAGATTTGCAGGGAAAATGATAAATTTTTTTGTCATTCCTACAGGGAATTCTGAAAAATTTCATAGATGCTTGCAAACGCTTTGCCAGTTCCTTCGCATTTGCCTATCGATAGTCGACTGACCAGTTTTTCTAGTATTTGCTGTCCAGGAGGCTGTTGTCCAGTTGAAGATCTAGACATGCTTTACATGTTTTGCATTTGGTTAATACCACACTCTCCTACGTACATAATTTAATAAACCAATTGATTCATAGGTCGTTGACATTTATTTAGGGAAGAAAATTTGAAAACAGACTTTTCTGTATTCATTGGGTAAAAAGCAGAGCTCCTTCAATGGGGCTCAATCGCCAAATTGCAACAAAATCTTTAAAAACCATCGTTTTAGGTACGTGTCAGCTGTTTTATGCAGGTTGCATAGACGTAGGAACTGGGGGCACTGGGGGCACGTGCTCCCCCAAAATTTTGCAATAAACAAGGAAATGCCTTTTTTATTCTTAGAAAATGCCCTCTTTTCTTAAGGGAAAAATACCCTCAAAAGGTCTTGCCCACAAGTTTGAGATGCTTCGTACGTCCCCGGCAGTTTGATTATAGTTGATTTCTTGCAGGTTGTTTGCAACCACAAAGCAACGTCCGAAAATCCACTTATATCTAAGCGATCATAAGATATACAGGAATGTTTACTTTGTCAAAATGGGCCGCGCTCACCTCATTCCCTTTATCCAAAATGCGAAAAGGTCTTTGGCTACTCATTTTTCATTCAGCAGCCAGCCAAACCTGTAAACTTTTCTCTGAGTCAACCGGATATTTAATATCAATTTCATATTTCTTCAAATTCATTTCTTACAGGTTACGATCATGGCTTTTGTTATCTGGATTTACAGTTACGCCAATTTCATTCCATATGCCATATCTCTGAAGGTCTTCAACGAGGAGTGTAGTGACCACACCTACCCACATCCAAATTTCGCAAAATGGTACACCTTGTACCAATTTCTGACCACATGGCTCATCCCCTTGCTCCTGATCATCTTCTTCCATTTTGGCATGATCGTAAAAGTCATCACACATCGCAAAACGATCAAACGCAGCACATATCACATGGCATCATCTCAAACAAACGGCAGCTCAAAACCACGACCAAAGGGCAAGCGAAGGAAGCGTAAAATGGTGAAAATCCTCATTGTAATTGTTACGCTTTTCGCTCTTCTTACATTACCCATACACATCTGGTACCTTTGGTACGAGTTTAGTGATCGATCCGAAACAGAGCACTACAATTTGCAGATTTTAGAAATCTTCGCCACTCTAGTTTACCTGCACAGTGCGGTTAACCCTGTCATTTACAGCATTATGGATAAGAATTTCCGTGAGGATGTCAAGGCCTTATTTAAATTGGCCCCCCGCACACATGAGGAGATTCGCATGCGGGCAATCAATGGAGCAACCCAGGAGAGCTATTAGGGTTCATGCTATATGAACAGAATAGCTTTAGCATCATGACATTTAGTAATCTGTCAAAACAGTTTAATTTAAGCATGGTACATGTTGGCAGTTTAATACAGCGTACATGTGATACAGTAAAGTCCCGCTTTTAAGAAACTCGTTATACAAAGACAGCCTGATGGGTTTCTTATGTCAAGATATACTTCTTCAAACCAGGGTGTGTATACCATGATATAAGAAACCTTTTTATACTCCAAACAGCTGTCAAAATTGTTAAGAAAACGTTTTTGAAATATGCACTGTTGTGCGAGGATCTAATGGTTTGAGCCAGTGCTGAAGGTTTCTTGAAATTATAACAATTTGGGCTTGAAACTTTCATTCTTGTTGCTAGAGAATGGAGACCTATGGGAGATATATTCAAATATATGCCTTATGATATTGCTATGTACCATTGTATAAGAAACTGGGCATGAATCAGCCTGGATAGTTTCTTGTAACGAGGCATTTTATTCAGCGAAATCAGGCCTGAGTTTCTTATAATGATGTTTCTTAAAGGCGGGACTTTACTGTATAGAACGCAATGCATTTTTTTTAAAAAGTTCCTTGCCGCCGCCTTTAGCGCAATCAAGTATTGCTTTTTCCCACGATTTCTTTCTCAAAACATAGTCTAAAATTCCATAGGCAGTGACTCTATACATGGCACCGAGGCTGCAGCCTTCGGAGCAGTTCCGTGCACATTCTTCATGGTTCCATGTTAACTTTTAACAAAAGAAACAGCAGTATGGCACAGTGAAACTTGCAACGATTGGTAAGAACCGGTTAGACCGGTCATGACTGGTCGCACTGATTAGACCAGTTTATTAGGACAATAGTAAAGTTTCTTTTTACATTAGAATCATAGCAGGTTATTACTTGCGCTACAGCTTATTAAATGTGCTGGATATAATTTGATGTATTGGGTATCAATTAGCAATGAGTTTACGAGGTATATTCAGGCTTACAGGTATTGGCAATTCTAGAGATCATAAAAAGTATGATGACTGATATTAAACTGTGTACATAGTGAAAATAATATAATTTGATGTCTCTCATATAGACATCGTCGCTTATTTATTAATCACATGATTTATCGATATTCATTGAATATGTAAACTTGCAAAGTTGCGTTTTGAAATTCAGGCTGAGTTTACACGGGGCCGCTCAAATACATGGCCGGCCAAATATTTGGCCGCGTAGCTGTACCGTGCAAATATTTGGTCGATATGGCTTCGCGTTTACACGAGGCCGGCCATCTTTTATAGTCATGCGCAGTACTATTATCATTAACAATATGGCGCCAGTTTGTCTGAGGACCATATTTCATTGACCTCGTATTCAAAGCATTCCATCCTCGATTGTGGTACCATGCAAATTTTTGTTCGCTTAGAGCGTTTACACGAGGCCGCTCACAAATTTGACCGGCTCACTTCGCATGAAGGCCACTTTCCTAGGTGGCCGAGTGAAGGTCGGCTAGGCGTCCAAATATTCGGCCGGTTAGGCAAACTTTGTTTGGTAGGATCACTTATCATTTAGACCCAGGAATTAGAGAGAAATGCTAGTGAACAGCAAGGTTTGGTAACGAGGATTCCGCATTCCATTCTGGTCCATGATTTACTAGCCTACGAGTAGACCCATTATTCAAAAGAAGGAAGGGTCTACGAAACAACCAGTGAAAGCTTGCTACGGCCACTCAAGTAATTATCTTTAATTATCCTAATCTGCTATTCAAATAATGTGAGACGCATCTCAACAAAGGCTGCATAAATTAAAGGCACACTGTCGCGGTTGTGATTGGCTAGTTGTGATGTTGAAATCAAAAACAAAGCTCTGACCTTTGATTAATTACCAAGCCTTTATGTTCTTGGATCATACTTTGTTTTGAGAATAAAGGGAATCAGATCACTATCATCTTCGTCAATTTCACTGCACAGCGAAATCATTGAACCTTGCCTAATTCTTTTCTTCTTGATTGTCTTGTTTATCCAATCAACACCACGGCAGTGTGTCTTTAAAGGCACACTGTCGTTGTGTCGATTAAAAGACATATGTCACGTTAGCAATTGGCTAATACAACAAAGAATTGTGGAGTGGAATTCCATTGTTTTGTGACCTTTCGTTTCTGCTTCACGAAATTTCATTGCAATGAAAATTCAGCCTCGTTCCTTTGCTTTGTAATAAACAATAGAAAGAATTGTATCGTGTGAACCAATCAGGTTCATGATATATGTACTCTAAGTTCTAGATATCTAGAACTCGCCGTAGCCAGCTTTTGTTAATTGTTTCGCAGACCCTTACTACTTCTGAATCACGGGGGGGGGGTTCTTGGCTAAATTTCGGGTAGGGGTGTGCCGCCCACAGTTTCAAAATGGGACCGTTGGCTAGACCAAGTTTTGTGAAATTGATACCCTTGGCTAGACTAATTTCTCAATCAAAAGTGCCCTGAATTGGCGTTTTCTAGACAAAACTTGCCAAATTTTCTCATTCTCAGGACAAAAAATTGTTAAAAATTAATTTTTTTGCAGAAATTACCAAATTTATACAATGCTTTGACCAAAACTGCCACAAAGCATACCCTTGCCTAGACTAAACTCGACTAAAATTGCCAATAAGGATACCCTTGGCTAGACTAGAAGTCCGAAAAAGTATACCCTCGTGGGCGGCACATCCCCAGGTACCTTTACTATGGAAGAACCCCTCCCGTGTTGTGAATGACGGATCCGAACGGATCTACGCGTAGCCTTTGATTTCCATGCTATCGAAATTAAAGTTCTGTTTCTGGAACTGACAATTTAGCCTTCATACCTGATATATCATGGATCAGAAAGGAATGTGATATTCTAAATTCCTATAAACCGCATACAGACGTTTTTCCTAATTGCTGGGTCTTAAAGGCATTGAGTAAGTATACCTAACACGCTCATGACCTATATCAACACTTATCTTCAATTAAAACAACAACAGTTATAATTTCATCTCTATTGGAATCAAACCAAAGAGATTCCTGAGGATAATGCAAGGATTTAAAGAAGTCTTTGGTCTCCACTGCTAATGACATTAGCACTATTATTGTGCGATAACAAAGAGCCGTCAGCGGTTTGTCAGCAAAAATTCAGGTCTAATCATCTACCTGCGAGCACTTTACTTTTGTTGTTCAGAATCTGAGCAGTTATTGCTTTGATTATACCCAAAAAATACGAGAATCGAATCGCCTCCAAATCGGCTTCTATACGAAACAAATAAAATGCTCGCGGAGATGTTTAGATATATCCTCCTTCTTTCAACATGTTTGCTCTTAAAACCCATTTCTGGATTGCACAACAAGCGAGCTAGCAATCTGGTTTCCAGAGAAATTTTGCGGCTATTTTTGTTTTGAATTACTGGTTGAGAGAATTTCTTTAGTCATCAGTCTCAAATTGCTTTGAGTTTAGGTGTCAGCAAAAGTAATTGATGCTATTGTCTTACAAAATCTGACCTTGTTTGGTTTTGAGCTTAAATGTCGGCGAAAGACATTAAGCAGAAAGTGCTTTTTTCAATTTATTTTGAGTGGGCTTGTCAGGATTTCCAGCTACTGAAAGCTAATTTAGGCCCGCTGTGCATGCCACATCCAGGCATGGGACCCCTAGTTTAACGTCCCTTCCGAAGGAAGACGAGGTGAGTTATGAGGTCAGGCCTCCGCCGTCACCCATGCGGAGTTTAACCTCACTCGACTGAGCTTAATTAACTTCAGTCAATTGACAAACCTAAGTGTGTAAGCCACTTAGCCACTCACCCCGTTTAAACTGTACTTGTGCAATTTTGATCCGTTACAAAGTTCCTACGGTTCAACGGTGTCCACGCTGCTCTGAGACAAAATCATTACCAACAGAGAAAACAAAATTAGCGCGGATTAATAGAAACGGTGTAAACAAGACGTGGATCTGTCACAAGTCGAAGGAAATTGGAAATTTATCAACAGCCCATGATCGAATGATTCGACTTTCGAAGGAGGAGTTCGGATTCTCCCGAGCAGTTAATTATCAAAACTGCTGAAAAAGCAAAGTTCTTTACAGTTTGTTAGAAAACTATTTGTGTAAAATACCAAACTTGAAGCATCTTTTAGCTTGTATTCGAACGCTCATGGCTTCAGATACGGATTACGACGTTCCTGCTTCAAAAGCAATCAGGTCAGAGGACAGCGGTGAGTATTTGCTTGTTTACACTGTAAAAGTAGGACAAATTTGAACTTTTAAAAAGTTGTTTCTGTACTTAGAGAGTTTAACTTGCTACAGAGTTAAAGGACATCTGTCTCGCAGTTGATTCGATCAGAAATGAACCGGAAAATGTACTCACCACAACTTGAGAGAAAGTACAACGACCAGTATCATGAAGAATTTTCGAGTGCTCCTTATCTTCGATGCTTGCTTGTCATTTCAAATACTACTGCATTGTAAATCTTCCTCAGTTTGATTTGTTGTTTATGCGCTGACCAGACAATTATTTGTCGTTTGTTAATTGTTAATATCTTTGTCGATAAATTGACACCTTCGCTCCACTAAGCACGCACCAATGAGCCCTTTGCGCTATGCAAAATTTCCGTAATCATTGTCCCAGAGGGAAAAATCCTTTGCAGGCATTTTGTCCACAGAGGGCTGGATGTGGAAATTATGAGTTTACGGTTTACGAAACTACTTAACCGCATGCGCATAGTGCTTCGAAGTGAATTGTTTATCACCCATTTTTGCTTCCCTGTGACATCACAGTGCACTGTGAAGCACATTATTGGGGTTGGGGTGGTTAATGAGGCAGTAAAAAAACAAAACATTGCAAGAATACACTTTTGTTCACACATTTGGTGAATAAATCATGTTTCTTTTCGTGCATGCTTCATTGCCATAACAATTTTGGGCTACGAAATTTTTGAGAGTACTTTAGTGTAAAGGGCTTACCTTTTGACACTGCTTTTACTCCCTAGGATCTGATTTCCGAGCTTGGCTATGGGAGCAAGAAGTTGATCCCGAAACAGATAAAGCAATGTTGAAAGCAAACAGAGAATTATCGAAGAAATACCCAGATGAATATCAAGAACACTATAACAAACTTTTGCTGGAAACTAAAGACAATATGAAACAACGATACGAGGAGGATATGCAGGAATATAAAAGGAAACTTGAGGAATTTTATCAAAGCAAGCTTGAGAAAGAAAAGCACGAATATGCGAGAGTATTTGAGCAGGAAGCTGACGATGAAATAAAAAAGGGTATAATCAAAGAGGAGAAAATCACCGAGAGAAGAAAGGAAATGGAATGCAAAAGGGCCTACTCGAAGATAAAGAATGAAATTACGAATATTAAGATGGATGATAAAAAGGTAAAATCCAAACTTTCATATCTGCATTCGTTTGGAAATTACGGCGATTTAAAGAATTTGAATTCATAAGAGCTTTGAACGTGAAATCAGATGTTTGGACAAATTTTAGCCAAAACATCTGATTGCACGGTCAAAGTCCTTATGAGTCAAAGTTATTAATATCGCTAAAATTTCGAAATGAAGACAAGTGTGAAGGTAAAAATTTGCTTCTGCACTATATCTGTAGGCAGCACAGGATTTTTGCCTAAAAATGTAATATCTCTAACAACAAGAGACTTTCGTTTTCGCGCCTCGTGCCTAAGGTAACTCAAAACATACACAAAAGGATCACAAAATTTACAATCTGAGACTGCGTTCACACGATGCCGGCACATTTTGAAAACAGTGAAAAATGTGATGGATAGGCCTCCCGTTCACACGAAAACGGCACATTTTTTGGCGGCAAATTTTGAAAACGGTAGATTTTGAAAACGGAACTCTAACCGGCACATTTTGGAAACGGTTCGTGTAAACACCTAAAAATGATGAAAAATAGAACATTTTTAGACGCTTTTGGAACGAGACCGGTCGATTATTAGGGTTTAGGTACACTTCTTTGACATCAAAGTCTTGCAACGAGTTTTTGCAGTCTGATTTCTTACCGTTTTCAAATTGTTCCGGTATCGTGTGAGCGCTAGCTCAAATTTTACAGCCGTCACATTTTTCACCTTTTTCAAAATGTGCCGGCATCGTTTGAACGCAGTCTGATACTCTTCTCACATTTGCAAGTTGAGCCACCTTAAAACTAAACCAGACTTCAAACGGGGTTTTCTAGTTGGCTAGCCCGATAGTGGTTGAGTTATGTGATACGTCCTACTTTCGTTGGGAGGGGGGGGGGCAGATTTTTCACCTCACCTGTCACCTGTGGCTGACAGGTGAGGTGAAAATCTAAGACCCCGTTCACACTGCTCCGTTTTTGTTAAGATGCGTTCTTGTTGCATCAACGCTACCCGTTCACATTACTCCGTTTTTGTACAGAAATGAGGAGGAGAAAGACATACGTTTTTGTGCATTCACATTGATCTGCCTGATAAAAAATACGGAGCCAAAGATATCTGTTTTTTTGTGCGTTCTCCGGTTTTGTGAAGCTCATTATTGGATACTGGAGCATTTTCAAAAACCTCCGTTTTTGTGCGTTCACATTGATCAAATGCATTTTCAAAAACCTCCGTTTTTGTGCGTTCACATTGATCAAATGCATTCTCAAAAACCTCCTCTTTTGTGCGTTCACATTGATCAAATGCATTTTCAAAAACCTCCGTTTTTGTGCGTTCACATTTATCAAATGCGTCTTCAAAAACTTCCAGTTTCGTGGATATCCACTTTTGATATACCCTGGGTACCAGACTCCTCTGGTACCCAGGGTACTTTTGATAGCTTTTTTGAAAACCTCCGTTTTTGTGGCCTTTTTGTGCAGATCAGTGTGAACACGGAACGTGTGAACAAAAACGGAGCAGTGTGAACGGGGCCTAATACAAACAGTGACACGAAATTAACCTCACCTGTCAGCCCCCGTTCTGGCAGGTGAGGTGTCTTTCCTGAGATAAACAGGTGCTCAAAACAATCTTTAATTTTTGCAGATTTGCTTACAGTGTGGAGTATTCGATGTTACCTTTGGATGTAGATGTGATCAAGCGTTCTACTGCAATAAAACATGTTTGAAAAATCACGAATGGATTCATGGACCATATTGCCCAGCGAAGAAGACATAAACATATTCATACTACCGGAAAAGCTCAATTTAGGCCCCCTCTCTAATAAGCCCCTTCCTGCTGGGCAAAATATCAAATAAGCCCCCATTTCTAAGAAGCCCCCCACTTATATCAAACTCTAGAAATTACCAAAGATTTTCATTTACTGTGCTAAATAGGCTTACATATTTATTCTGATGTGGTTTGGGACAAAAGCTGTGCCGAATTGACGCATTTGAGTCGGAAAATTGTATGTTGAACCGAAAATATGGAGTAAAAATGACTGGTAAGCAACCATTCGTATCCATCTCATTTGATTTTGTAAACATGCCCCTCTCTCTAACAAACCCCCCTCTCTCTATGGTAAGCCTCCTCTGAAGTGTCCGACACTGAATAATCCCCCTCCCCCGTGGAGGCTCAATAGAGTTCTCATGGTATCTTGATTTATAATGACAGTTTGATTCATATCTTTTAAGCCATACAATTGTGACATCCTTTTTATCAAACTCTGCCTGTGCCAGCTCCAGATTTTTTTACAAGGTGTCCCAAAAGAATTGTGCCCCGTTCGTCTGGCTGCTGCGGAGGAGCTGTTGATTCAGTTATCTTAGTTTTTAAACAGTTGCATTGATCTGGCTTCAACTTAGAGTTTGAGACCTCATATGAGTCAGTAGGACTAGTGGTCGCTGATTTATGGCATGGAAATGGAAAAATAAACAGTTGCTTCAAATATAGCATTTATATTGTTCTCCAGCAAGCAATTTCAAAATAAAGTACGTAAGTTATGAAAGACAGGGTTCTAACGTCGTATTAAAATCTTTGCTAAATCTTTTAAAGGGATAGCTGTATTGTCTATACATAGGAGAGCACTTTCTGGCTTTTAAAAATGTAGTGAAAATTTTAATACGATGCCTGAACTCTTTGAAAACTTACCTGATTCTGACATTGCTGGAAAAAAACAGAAGCCCTGTTTTTGAAGCAACCACTAACTTTGCCTTTTTTCTGCCACAAATCAGCAACTACTTGGCAGATTGACTCAAACAACGTCTCAAACTCTAAGGTGAAGCTTGACCTATACATTTGTGTAAAAACGATGTAATTGAATAAACAGCTCCTCCACAGTAGCCACACAAACGGGGCACAATTTTTTGGGACATCCTGCAGGGTAATGGTTTACCGGACGAGTCACAAAATGTTTAGGGAAATGAAAGCCCTCAGCTCTCAAACCGTTTATCAGATTTTTCAACGCTGCCCCATACAATATTGCAAAACATCTGTTTTTGGAACATCTTGCAGCATTTGCATGTCAGCCATTGGACTTGCCCAGGTCGCCCTGTAGGAAAAAAAGAGACTCTTTCTTAAAAGACGACTTGGGCAAGTCCAGTCAGCCATCCGATCTTTCAGCCACGGATAAATTTTCTATGTAGCCTTCTCATCTTGAGTTCGGCTGCTTCGACCTTGACCATCACAGAGAATGCTTGAGACAAGAAAATTCTAATGATTTATCAGAACAACACATTTCTTTACATTACAAATAAGTTACAAAATGATTTACCTATTTTATTTACAATCAAAGTCATGTTCCTCTTTATGCAACACTTGGCATCTCTTACTGCAATAAAACATAGCTTTACATCTACTGCAACATGACAATTGGCCAACTTTTCCACAAAGACATTTCTGCAGAGAAAGATAAAAATCAGATGAATTGAGCTGTAGATTGACAAGATCGAGTCTTTGTTGATCGAAGTGCCATCATCAAGTCACAGAGCAAAGGAAAACAAGGGAATCCACATGATGAGTCCACGTTCAAGGTTGTCCTGGTTTCAGCCTTGAGAGAGGTAGTGATTAAGGTATTGAGATCATTTTATGCAACCATTATAACTTGAGAAATGCTTATTTTTTCTTTTATATGACGTAATTCATGACGTCATATATCTAATGAATTTAGGTAATAAATATAGGATTAAAAATTTCATACTTTTTGATGCTTTATCTGTCAATTAAACTTCAAACAAGCGTAATGTTTCTTTCGAGTAAATCTTTACAGTCAAATCATTAAGAGTGCTATTTTTGGCCAAAAACAAATAAAATTGATGACGTCATCAAAAGTGCCACAATTAGAATGAAATAAATCAAATATTAGGAATTTCCACATCAACTTACATAATGCAGCCAAGTTTAACATCTCTAGCCCTAATAGACCTTTTAGCTATTCAGCAAAAGAGCCTGGATCGAGCGCTATTTTTATACATTTTTATACACGAGATTCGATCGAGTGGCGTTAGAGCTTCTATCATTATTGTGCACATTCGAAAATTCTACAAAATGTAGCAAAGTATCGTTCGATTGACATTCTTTTTCAGAATAGCTAAAAGGTCTATTAATTCTGAGCTCCCAGGGGCTAACGGGCTAACACAGCCTAGCCTACCCCCGGCCTGATGATGCTAAGAAAAGCCCAGTCCAGACAGGGTTGAAGTATTCTTATTTTTTCAAATCTGATATGGCTTCAGGGGTACATAGCTAAAATTTGGAATAGATACAACGCTTTTTGAAAAAAACGAGATATGTCAGTCATACGATTCTCTCCAATGAACATCGCAAAACATGCAACTGCTGAAAGCTGAGCAATATTCTTATAATATCCCTAAAATTGGATCATTCTGCACCTGCATATTCTTATTAACAATATTCTTATAAAAAAGAGTACAGTAGCATCCCGCATATAAGAAACATGGATTTTAGAAACACCAGACCTTGGTTTTTAAGAAAATAACCCCTCTTATGAGAAACTGGTGCAGGTGTGAAAAAAGGCTTGTTTCTTATTCAAAAACCAGGAATGTATTAGAAATTTGAAAAAGCATAAAAAATTTAGCTTGACAGTTGAATCAGACTGTACATATTCAAATGAAAACAAGAATTTTGCATGCAAATGAAACAAAAAAGCACTTTCCTTGAATAATTGTAGCTTTTCTTGGAAGTGAAAATTTACAAATACAAATCAAAATAGTGTAGTTTATATGACAATGGAGCTTGTGTCTCAGTAGTGCAATGGTAGTACATGATATTTCTAATAAAAAACTTAAGAAACTTTACCCTGATTTGAACTTTGTATCTCATTTTATAAGAAACAAATCAGACCTCACATTGAAAACATTGTTTCTTATATGCGGGACACTACTGTAGCCAATTTCTATCATGTCAACAAAAATAGAACAATGGGATTCTACCGCGAAATCCCTATCATTGGTTGACAACCAGGCAGAATATTCAGGTTCCGTTCCATGTAGGTTATAATTAAAATCTATTTTAGATGATATACGACAAGAGATTTTTTGATAATGCAAAACTGGAAATGATAAAATCTTTTCATTCGTTGGCATTATCACGTCACATATGATATTGCCTTGAACACAATTCAAGTGCTCCTGAAAGTTACTTCAGAAACTTAAAGAAATTTACTTGAATTTTTATCCATTTTAAACTTACCTGGATTCTTATCCATAGCTCTTGCCTAAAATGTTGGCTCATGATCTTAATCTCAAAACGAAGTTTTGAATCCAAATCTGATTTTCTCAAAGCCAAAGTTTTATCCACCCTATCTCGACACTCTGCTACTATTTTAACCTTGAAAGAATCCAGCTTTTCTCTGTATTTATCTTCAGCCATTTTCTCGAAATCTTTTATTCTCTGTCTAAAAATCCTTCCATAATAAATCGCAAGATCCTGTTCTACAAATTTCTTAATTTCATTTTGTGATGATTTCAGCACGTCTTCTGCACTCGGCGAGTTGTTGATTATAGGAGCGCATGCACCAAGACTTAGTAAAGCGTCTGCTACCACAATCTTGTCTTGAGATGTGACCACTCTTGGTTTTACACCTACAGAAGATAAGGAGTTAGTAGAGAGATACTTGTCTGCGATCAAGATTGTTCGAGGCTAACTCCGAGCGATGACGGAGAAAGGATCATTTCTTGACGGGAACAGCTCTCAGGACGGCCGTTTTTGGAACTGTAAGGACATTTAAAAGACTGGGATGATTATTAAATTCCCTTGTATCCCTGTAATCTGACTCACTATTGACCAAATCAGGCTACTTTCGGTACAAAAAGTCTCAAGTTCTTAGGATCATTATAATCGATGTAATACTGCATTCACACTGACACACTGTTAAACCAGCTTTATCTAAACAAGTTTAAACTTCAACCAATCAAACTACTGGGTTTGTTAGATCGACCAATCAGAGAGCCCTGTTCGAAAACCTTGTTGGTTTAACTTGCAGTGTGAATGGGTCATAAGAAAACAAAAGGTGTTCAACCTGGAGCCCCAACACAAGGTGCTTGATCTCTGGCATCTGCTGCGCATCATTTTCTCAGTACACGAGAGAGGCTGCCAATGTCAAGGAAGAAAATTTTATGGCATTTCAAGGAAGGCAAAAATCTAATCCGATCTAGTTGAACCTAATTATGTCCTACCACTTATGATTCAGGTTCAAATCTAAACTTATGTCAAGAATTTGATCCGCTTATAATGAATATCGAATAGAAACTCACCCCCATACGATTCTGCTTGGAAAACTTGATCATATGCTTGAACGTGCGAGTTTGACTGCAGCCCTCCATCGTCCTTGTTATCCAATCTTTCATTGTCTTTCTGGTCATTTGCTGCATGCCCCATGGTGCTTTCAACTTGGCCATCTGTGGGCGACTCCATAGGTTCGACATCATCGCTTGAAGGTTCCTCCTTTTTTATATTTGTTAATTGAGGAGGCATAGGAACATCACGTGCATATCGCATTCGTTTCGCTGGACGTGTGAGGATCACTTCCACAGAACGACTCCTTGTTAGGATTTCATCAGGACAACCTGCTTCATCAATAATAACTGGATCATCTCTTGTACCAATACCTCTGTTTCTGAAATTCTTTGGTACATTAATAATTCCATTTCCAGGAGCGCATTGTTCCTTTTTAATGCTTTTAGTTCCATTTTTGCCTTTATTCCCGTTTTGATCTTCATTTCGGCCATCTTCCCCGACAACATATTCTTTCAAAAAAGCCTCAGTTTTCATGAGCGCTTTGGTTTCCTCTCCTGTCAAAGCATCGCCCTTACCGTGCATATTTGTTATGATTTCGAATATTTTCTCGAAGTCCTGCTTTCGTCGATCGCTGCCTTTATAAGGCTCTACAACGAACGACTCCTTTCCATTCATCATCAGAGATAAATTTTTCAAGGAATCGAGACCCAAGCTGTAAGTGACATCCATGGCTTCGCCTGGTTTGAGGCCGAGGACTTTGATCATCTGGCTAGGAGGGATGTAAACTGCAAGAGGTTCCGCGTCTGATTCCTTGGACACACCATCAGCAGTGTTTTCACGTAAACGAACACTGTTCAATGTAATACTGTCATGCTTTTCTGCAACAATGAAAACATCCTTCGATTCATTAGCTCCCTTGCTTTCAAATCCATTCTCGCTATCAGAAAGAGTAGGCCTGTCAATATTTTCTTTTATTATCGCAAAACAAGCTCCTTTATCATCATCGCCACTCTGTCCACTCATAATACGGTTGATATCTTCGAAAAAATTGCATTCTGGATCAGCTTTACTATCATCCAAGCTAACAAAATCCATTGTGCTAGAATCTTTGTTTACACCAGCTTCACAAGGCTTTTCTGTGGTTGCTTTGACTTGAAGCAAACCCCGAGCTGCTGAAGCCTTATTCATCGCGCTTTGCAAGAGTGCTCTCGTCTCAGCAGACACAATGTATTGCAGTCTGTTACGATTTTTCTTTTCATTCTCTTTAACCTCTGCTCTATTTTCATCAGTTGATCTATCATCTCCCTCGTCATTGCCTTTCAAGCGTTTAGCTGGTGGAATCCCGCAAGGATCTCTCTTTGTGCCACTCGTGTTCACTTTCTTTTCACTGCTATCAACAAGCAGGTTACTAGTTGGGCTGTGATTGGCCACTATGTCTCGATTGCTGCTCTTACCTTTCGTGTTACTTGCAACGGTTAAAATTCCACTAGTGACATCATCTGTAACATCATCAGTTTGATTTTCAGTCGGACTAACAGCGCCATCATCTTTAAAACCAGCAGTGTTTGGTGATGGGCTGCCCAGACTACAGTCCAATCCCATTGTACGCAGTCTTTCATACAGCCATGAGTAATACACGTAACAACTGCCACATTGACCAGCTCTGAGATTTTCTTGTCCGGAACCATGATTGAGCCGGTTACTTGGTATTCGACCGGCATTCCTAGCCTCTTGTAAGAACACAGCAAATCCAACATGACTGAAGGGCTTTCCGCACGCAGCACATACGTTCGCAGCTTCTGCTTGGCTTCTCGGATTATTACGTGTCGAAAGCACACGTATCAGTTTTGGCAAATCTCGATAATCAACAGAATTAGCTGTCGGGTTTGATTCATTCCTCGCCCGGAGACTGTCCTTTAAATTCTGGATATCTTGATAACAGAGCATATCTTGCGGAACGATGTTGCCTTCCTGTTGTCCGAACTTCACCTGGTTTCGGCAATCCATCTTTTCCCTAACTTCTCTGTCACTCCTTTGTCCATTTAGGCAAGATGACATATCAGAGATCCCGACGCAGTTATCGGACTTCCACTGACCACGCTGCTCCCCATCGCGCACTAAATTCGGATCCTTGTTCTCGTGAGGGTAGGCTTTGCAGGGCTTCGAGGATGGTGTTGCAGTGCCAACTGTTGTTCGACTTCGGCTCGAAACCTCACATCTTCCATCGTTTCTTGCCACGACCTCTTCAGTTTGACTTTGGTTCGACTGTCTGCGATACCCGCTGGCTTGTTCCTCGAGGCTTGATGACTCCAGGCTCGGACTGGAGCTGACTTGTTGTCGGAATATGCCTTTCACGCTCGGAATTTGCGGTAGCTGGGCTAACTTTTCGCAAATTATGATACCCTGACATTTGCTTTGCATTTGAGAGGAAGGTTTCATTTGCGAAACTTTACTCTTGTTTCCAATCATTTCTAATTCGATTTCGATGACTATCACTCACTGTAATTCGTGTTGAATGCTGAAGAATTGAAGCGACCTTCTACTAAACATGAAGTCGAAGACTGAGCTCTTTTCAGTGATTTTGTTCTTTTCATAGCCTTCGATTCGACTGATCTGACGTATCGATTGCAATTGACGTCACATTACCTTACGAGGCTATTGCTCCAAAGCGAGGGTAAATAATAATGGATAACAAAATTGGTTTTGCGTGCAGTACGTCGTTGATTGCAATCAATTAACTCTTTATAAAATACGAAAATGTACTTGAGAGATGATATTGTGCAACGTTTTGAGCAAGAAGTGATGAAGAGTAAAGCCTAGTTTCCAGATGATCGTAGCAGTAGGCAACGCGTCACTGAGGCAGGCTCAGGGGCACATCGGGGACAGTTCGGTTAAATGGAAACATTTTCTGAGTGATGTCTCCGACGTCGCCGATCAGACGGGGACAGTACAGGGACGCATCAAAAGAGTTGAGATGAATTTAAAGTCTGGTTTTCATATGATCGTAAGAGTGATTGTTTCCATATGTTGCCGACTGACCGGGTACACGTCGCCGATGTGTCGCAGTAGGTGGCCGGCGGCTACGATCATATGGAAACCAGGCTTAATGCCCGAAACGATGTACACTATCATCTCTAAAGTACAAAGTCGCATTTCATAAAGACTTAATTGATTGCAATAAATAATGATGGTGTTCAATGCAACTGCAAGCTTTGTTATAAAACGTTACGCACACACAGAAGGTATATTGAAAATTGGATGGTTACCCATTGCTGAGAGACGCGAAATTAACATCTTGAAACTAGCCTTCAAAGCGATCAATGATAGAAAATGGCCCGAAATGAACAAACTTGACATCCAAACTTGTAGTAGAACATTACGCAGTAGTAGTGAGATCCGTATAAGACCTTCGATGATTCGAAACACTTTTCAAGATGCCGCTGCAAGTAGCTTCAATGCTCTTCCTAGTGATATCAAACAACAGACTAATTTTAATAAATTTTGCGCGGATGTTAAAACATTCTTGATGAAGAAAGCGCAGGATTCTCAGAACTAAAATCTTTTTATCTATGAACTTGACTTTGTAATATTCTCATTGTTTTATGTAATCGCTTTAACGTTGTATAATAGACTTGTTTTAAATTTTTAGAGTTGAAGAGCCACAGTTATAGTGGACATGCTCATTTATGCCATATAATAAGAATAATACTAATAATAATAATAATAATAATAATAATAATAATAATAATAATAATAATAATAATAATAATAATAATAATAATAATAATAATAATAATAATAATAATAATAATAATAATAATAATAATAATAAAGTCATTGAAAAGAGCAATTTCTTACAGTATACACGTTTCTTTTAATATGAAACTGGTGTTTCTTTTAATAAGAAACTGGTTTATAAGAAACTAGTACTACTAAGATGGCCAAAATTTTAAGAAACTCTAGTACGATGTCTGAGAAGTACTAAGAAACTTTTCAAAGTTTAAAGCATAAATATTATAGCAAATAGATCGTTGAGCCCTTATTCTTGAGCAATATCATCTAGTCATTTGTGTTTTCAACATAACAGAACACTGTTTATTCCTTTATGGTGTTTTAAATGTCAAGAAACATATCTGCCGCAGTGTTAGCGACAACATTGGTAATTCTGCATTCAAAACGTAAGAAACCATTTAAGAAACTTTTATTACTACAATGGACAAAATTTCATGCGAAATTAAGAAACTTTTAGTACTATGGCCTGATCCAAGTTTCTTATAAAAAACGTGTAGTTTGCGCAAACAACTATCATACAAGACAATGGTCTGGCGGAAAATGTTTGCCCTTTGGTTGTGAAGCTCAGTGTACTAGACTTGGAATAGATAGGAGCTAAAGTCAAGGGTACTTCATCGGTAACGTAAAAAGAGGAAGAGCGCATGAGGCAATGCAAGGGCATTAAAAAGACCATTATACACTGAGCTGACCTTGCCCGACTTAAAAGTTTTGTAGTAGCCACTTAGCAACACAATGCCAGTTTTGTAAGGCAATGCCTGTGCTTTCGCTGCAATAAATTACGGTTATCTTTTACAGGATTAACGCAAGAATTGGGCTGAATTTAGAACTGAGCTTCAAGATAATGTGGCATAATAGATTCTGGTTTTTCTCGAAAGAAAAATTGTTTTTGAGGAGACCAATTTAACTTAAGGTAATCCACAGTCCATATTCAACTAAGATATCTCATTACTAATGTCTTGGCAAAGAAAAGCGTTTTCACACTGTTGTTTGCCCTGTGCACAATTAAAACCAGTCAAGAAACCAAAACAATGAGAAAACTTTGAGTAGGATAGCATCCGCATGATGAAGGTACTATTATCAACTTAACTGAACAGTTTTACACTACGTACGACAACCAGCCTATTCATATATATATACCTGTGTATTCGCTAATATTTACATGAAGCTACTGAAAGGGGTAAATTTTACATAAAATGGCTGAATTAAAATGATAGAAATTCAGTATATACCAATCTGTAAATGAAGCCGAGGCCAAAGGGGCAAAAATTATTTGCCAAACGTTATGCTCGCAAGTCAAACTTCTATCCGTCCGATTTAAAACGTTGCTTGATAGCTATATACATGTTTTTTGCTTGTAACAGGCAGACCATTTTCATACTTCAATAAAAGAAGACCCAACAAAGTCTGCTTAAAGAGCCGCTATTACCCAGGGGCCTCTGCGGCCACTAGAAAATTTCAAACTGCTTGAAAATCAATTTTAGCCTAAGGAGAACCATAAATCCACACTAGACTTGTGAGGATGAGTCCCTTGTATCTCTGTGGTAAACATCGCTAACCAGGGACTCGAAATAAAACAGTAAAAAGAAGGCACTATTTTCTCCAATCATCAGTGCAATTATGATAAAATTTGAGATTTGTTGCCAAACAATCTTTCCGTGAAAATAAATACACACAGATACCGAAATAAAACAGATACTCATATCTTATTGGGGCATTCTTCAATTGATTTAAATCATAATTTTTATCTAATGGCACGCAGTTTTACTAAAATGACAGCTCAAGTGGGGAAATTCCTTTCTGGGACGCTTGGTACATAGTAAGCCTCAACTGACTTTAAATAGCTAGAAGCCTGTCCAGCCTTCTGTGAATAAAGTGATAAAAAGGTGGATACTCAGTGTAACAAACACGCTCTGTTGTAATACGATATCCTGTCTTTTCTTACAATGGTTACTCTGCCTCATGGCGAAGATACAATATGCCCTTTATCCTGCCCCGGACCACATATGTGAAAATGTACAAAATGCTTTAGATAAAGATCAAAAGTCCCAATAAACAAAGCACGTCACAACTTGCACTTTTCTTCAAGTGGAGAGTGACACTAAAGGAAAGTTATGAAGACTTGCCTACAATGTGATGACGTCACTTTTCTTTTCCTTTAACTTTTTTCGCTTCTTTAGAATCAAGCAAAGTCTCTGTAAGAAACAAAATAAATACTTTCAATGAGGGTTAACTCGAACTCTTACTGCCCCGCACCGAAGGGGGCCTTAGTTGTACTTAGCCGTAGTAGTAAGAGTTTGATTAGAGATATTTAGATCTCAGTTTTAAGCCATAAAGCCACCAAGTCCCCCTCAATTAAACGCTTTTCTTTTTCCCCGTGTGGTGGTAGTTACGTGTTATCAGTAACGTGTAATTTCTGGTAACGTGTAGTGCTATGTTCGTGTTTTCTGTTATTTGTAGCCATGCGGTAGTCGTAGTTTTTCGCTCCAAATGGTATTGTTGTAGTAGTAGGGTATAGTATTTTGTAAGTAGTGTATTAAGTAATATGTATTGTAAGTTTTTAGTTGGAATGTAAAAAAAAAGTTGTACTCCGTGCGTAAAAGGACAAGCATTTGAGGTCAAATGGCCTCAACATTTAGTCCTCGTTAAACAACCCGAAGTTGCTAATGGTTCGCATATGTACTGTGGATGGAGCTTGAAAGCAGAAAAGATAAGATGAAATAGATGCGAGCTTGACTTTATTTCACTTGAGGCCAAACGGCTTCGACATTTAGGCTAGGCTAACAGCACAACACACGTAATCATAAAATAATGATAGGCCTATTAAATCAAATTTTTTCCAAATCAAACTTTAGACCAAATCCAAGAAGCCTTATAGGGCCACCTACAGGTGGGGGCAGGGCATTTCACATTTACTATTGCTAGTGGGAGTTATAGTAGCGAAGACGTAGTTTATTGTTAATGACAGATTTGTGGTTTGATGACTTGGAGTACCATAGATTGCGAGTCTCTAGAAATATAATGTGCCTTAGTGTCCAAGTGTTTGTAGATGATTGAAATATGTGTATATATGTTAATTTCAAGGAAATTACGGAATGTTGGATTCCAAACCTCAGGCACATCCCCATACCATAATCACTGAAAGAAAACCATGAAATACAGACTGAACTCACCTACTCTTGATATCTGTGATGCTATCCCTTCTTTCATATCTGGCATACTGCGAAAAGACAATCAGATTGCAAATACTTGGCGGTTGGTAACAAATCTACACAGCCCTGCACTTATATCAAACCTCAGGAGTATGACAACGGAATACTACTCAAGCAAAATTGTCCCTTCTGCTACAAAAATTTTTGAACAAAAGATGAAAGAAAATAGTTTCCAAAATAAACAGAGAGAGGAAGATGACATAGTGAGTCCTAATGAGTCCTCTTATCCGCTTACGTTCGTTTGTTGCTTTCAATTTGTTTTGAGTGGGCTTGTAAGGATTTCTAGCCACTGAAAGCTAATTTAGGCCCACTGTGCATGCCGCATCCAGGCACGGGACCCCTAGTTTAACGTCCCTTCCGAAGGACGGCGAGGTGAGTTGCGAGGTCAGGCCTCAATGGTCACCCATCCGAAATCTGACCTCACTCGACCAAGCTTAACTTCAGTCACCTGACGAAGACTGTATAAGCCACTCGGCCACTCACCCCGCCTTATGACTCAGCCTTTCTAAATTATATCGTTTGAAATCTTCATTTTATCTATTCTCTTTTCTTTCAGACAATCTTGCATTTTCAGTGTAAGAAATCAACTCCAAGGGGACAAAAAAGGTCATTTCAACCTTTTAATACTATCCTGCCATTACAGTTGGGAGTGTTTTTCTGTATTCAAATTGTATCACAATTGTAAGGGTAACTATTTTTAGCTTTTAAAACATTTTTTACATTTTAATTTTGAGTTTTGAGGCAAATTGATACATAAAAACAATCAAATAAAGTCAGCTAACTTCAGACTTATGCATGCACAGTTTTGACTCTTTTTCTTCCCTCCCAGATCACTTCTCTTAATCTGGAATATCATTCATACCATTCACAGGAAAACACTGACCAGTCACTGAAAAAAATTTTCATATTCTTGTTTCTTTGAGGAAAAAATATTCACTCAATTCATTTCTTTGTTGCTTAAGGTGCCTTAAAGGAGCTGGGTCACATACAGTAAACAAAACTTCTTTCGAAACAATGATTATCTGGGGTACCTGTGATAGGCCATATCATTTTCCAATACTTTCCTTGAAAAAGAGGTACTATTTTGACGATGGATAATTCAATTTCCTGAGCAACAAACAGAACACCGATGTATTGAATGATTGCAGAGACATTTTGAGCGATAGATTAACAGAGGAAGATGGCATATATGTCTTCTACTATAAGACCCTTTCTCATCTCTCCCAAGAATATTTTTGTCGTACAAACTGTGTTTACTGAAAATTTTTGCACAGTACTACTTTCCCATACTTTCATACACTCTCTTTTTCCTCACCTTTTCTGTTATACCAGCAACTCTAAGGAGACTATTATAGAAATAAGGTCAGCTTGACCCTTAAATGCTATCCCTTTATATTTATTATAATATATAACTTGTACATATTTGTAAGTGGCAAATTGATACATACATACATACAAACATACATACATATTGGTGAAGTTTCAGAAAAAACTTTACTGTGCAGTCACTCCATCCACCAAAAGGTGTGAACACAATGGGAATGTCTTGGCAACAATTAAAGATAATCATTAACAGGTTACAGTGGTTTACCATTACATGACCCAGCTTCTTCAGTCCCTTTAAAGATTCCTGACAGCTTGATTATAGGTCAAAGAGAGAAACATTTACCTCTCTTGGGTATCAAAATCAACAGTAACTCTTGTCTCTTTATCTTCAGGCTTTGTTTTCTTCAGAAATAGAAATAAGAATTTTTTGAGTTTGGTATTAGAAGGTGAAAAATTCACAGTTTAAGGAAGCTTCAGCATATTTTGATATCATCCTCAACCCTATGAATTTCATAACAGATACGAGCTGCAAAATTTACATCCTTGTCAAAAGTGCCTGTGTGAAGAGCTGCAAACAAAACAAAATCAAACACTGTAAATATCAAGACCTATTTTAATGACAGTTGAACCCTGAAAAAAGAATAAAATAAACAAATATATAGCTTTTCAAACTGAAAGGACGTTAACATATGAATTCAAAAATAATTACAAAAATGCAAGATTCTGAACACAGAATAAGGATTAGGAATCCTAAGGATGCAAAATCAATGACAGAATGTGAAATCTAAGATGGTACAGGATAATATGATGACAAAAGGAAAGAATTGAGTATTCTCAACATGAAAACATTCAATTCAACCAAAAATTTCTTACATCATTTGAAACACTCTCCAGTTCATCTAACATTTTATGCCTGATGAGGTCATTTACAACATTTGTCATTGATGCTATCTTCTTTGCACGTTTTGCTGGAAGAAAAATTGAATGGCTTGGGTTACCAGCATACAACTGAATGCAGCAAATGCTTTGCAGACATTACCATCATGGTTTTCCTACCTAAGAATTTTTCAGAATTCTTAAGAATAGACCACTTTCACAATGACGTAAGTTCTTCTGAAGTTCTTCCAGCCCGAGGGGACGTGTAACATAAAATGTTCAGGCCATGGGTAGGTGCCGCCCATATGGATGGGTTTTTGGGGTCCAAAATTCTCTAAACAAAGGTCCCCTTTTCAGCAAATTTTTCTTACACATGGGCTGGTTTTCCAGAAATTGGCAAAAAATTGTCCAAAATGGGCAGTTTTCTGCCAAAATTCATCATAAAAGAGGGTATGACGGCAACTGTTGGTAATTAGAAGCGGGTAGCTTTCTGAAAACTGAGTGGCAGACCCCTGTCCATCCGCAAGTAATGTACCCCGGGTCTTCCAGGACCATCACTTGCCTTGATTTAATGTGGATCTAAATCTCAACAGTGTGCATTACTCTTAGCAATGCATGAAATTATTTTGTTCATGCACAGTAGTTGCTGTAAATAATGATATGATGTAGATGTTTTGCTGTACAGGGAATCACATCTTTTGCCTTGAATTGAATTCAGTTGTGAAATATATAGGTCTATTCTTAAGTCTTAAGAATTCTTAGAATATGTTTATTTTCTCAAGAATTTTTGTCATATTAATGTGCACAAGGCCAGTTACGGTATATGTATTATTGAAAACAGGCTTTCTGAAAAGCCAAGCTATCTTATTGCCAGTATATAGTTAAGGACACTTGCCATCACTCACTATGTTGTGAATGAGATCATGCACCAGATATAATTTAATAATTGAATGCTGCAGGAGGCCATAAGAACAACATGTCACACACAAGATTTAACACAAAAACACACATCTGGAGAGTAAATTATTGTATATGTTTTTGGGCTTATTGAGAGCTTATTGAGAGGCATACTGTAAAACTAGGAATTCTCAAAACACATAGCCTGAAACCATGTAAAGTGAAAAATGTATTTTGATCACAGTATGAATAAAACTTTCTGGTAAAAAATGAATATACCTGAGATTGGAGTTTTCTTTGCTGATGAAACCTTTGGAACATATGCTGGACGTTCTTCTTCTTCTTTATAGTCAAACCCATATTCTGGCCTACAACAAAGGTGCTCATAAGATAATAAATTTGGGGAAGTTTCAAAGAGAGGATGATTGATAAAACTTATGCTACCAAAAGTCCACCTCCAATTTCAAATTTGAAGTCACTTAAGTCTGGGTAAAATTACTTTTCAATTAAAAACAGACATGCAGCTCCTATTGTCTATAAATATATATATATATATATATAAATATATATATTTATATATATATATATATTTATAGACACTCAGAAAGAACACATTCGTTTAAACGTTTCGGCCAAAGCCTTCATCAGTAATAACTGTTCAAAATCAGACGGAGCATACATAAAGATATCGAAATTACAAAGAACACAAAACAATAGCCTAAGCGGGTCCTACCTATTACAAAGCATAATTATGATGTGTTAAAGCAGCCGGTAATTACAAAGGTAGCGGGAGAAAGATCAAAGAAAGCGCAGAGTAGAGAGCTGCTGAAGTCGGTGGCTGTGTCTGTCTTGCCGAAGCTGAAAAAGATCGCACGTTACAACAAAACAAACAATAGAAAGATCCAAGAGAGGATTGGCAGAACAGAAAACCATAAAAAACAGCGTGTGTCCCTAACGAAAAGCTCAGCGCCAAAATTAAAACAACACAACAACCAAAATGTAAAAAATTATGAAATCTATGTATCAATCTAGATATATATATATAAAACATAAATATATAATGTATCATGTTTTCCATTTGTATTTCTTTGACTAGTTCATGTAGTACTGTATCTTCAACTGTGAACCACTATTCCTAAACAATCTTTTTGCAGGTTTGTTTCATAATGTTTATTGTTGAATAAACATTTGGAACAAGATAAATCATACTTTGAACAGAGAATAAAATTCATGAGATTTTTAGCTCAACCAATTATCAAGTCATGATCACTATTCCAACACACACTGAATATGCTTCATTGCATTTACTCAGAATTTCACTTCCCTCTTGCAGCTCTACATTTGCATTACCATTGAAGGCCCATTATGGAAATGAAATTGCTTCCAGTTTTCAATGCTCTTCATACCATTTTGATTGGGGGGTGCACAAATCAGTCTGGGAGTAATTTGACATAGAAATTTCAAACAAAAGCATCATATAATTTGCAATATTTGATACCTAAGCTATACCTAATGAATAACCCTAAGCTACTTTTGATATTTGCACGTTTTCTATTTGATCACATGAAAAACAAATTGCTTACATTGTTTGGAATCATTTAAATCGGACCAAAATCACTAACTTCAGGTTATGGCATTATTGAAGGGGGGGGGGCTCTCTCCTTGATTAGTTTGCATTTTGAGAGAGCTTTCCTATAATTCCATCCATATAGTTTCTCTTGTTTCTCTGTATGTTATATTAATTTTCTGTATCAATGTATTAATTTTCTATAATGGTCTTATTTCCCTGTAGGTTAGATATTTGTTAGGATAGTTAATTATATATTGAAACTGAAACTGAAACTGATACCTTTTCAATTTATTGGATGAGAAATAATAACAAAATCACCTTGTTTTTGGTTTCAATGGTGATTGCCCAGCTGCAATGTGTGCATTTTCAAGTCTGTTGGTCACGGAGCCTGTAGACGATTGTGAACTTTGTGACTGTGAATCCTTTTTGGTTGGTCCTTTTCTGGGGCATTTGCAAGTCAGTTCAATCCATCCATTCTTTTCAATTTCTTTGTAAAGAAGCGCTATGTTCTTTGGGATTGGTTGTGAGCAATCTCCATTCTTGTCTTTCTTTTTCCGTTTCTTCAGATCTATTGATAGATAAAACAAGATTGTATTTGCACAATGGGAAAGACATGGCACATTCAAGAGTGACACAAACCCTACATTTCTAAGGTTGGTATTTATTCCTGAGCCAATATGATCCAAAAAACATGAGGTTAAACCTTCATGCAATAGATGATTATGCAACAGGCGGTATCAAAGAACTGTTTCTACCATAAATGCACTGTGCTCATTAATTAAATCCTATACTATGGAATTGCTAAAGATTTGCAATTAAAAAGCAGTGCATCTTGGTAACGAGTTCTTCACCGCTATCTTTAGCATAATTGTCTATTTCTCTGTTCAGTTTTGACATACTGTTCAGTCAGGATCTGATGGAATGGAACTCAATGCAGTAAATATGATGGATGGATGCAATAGGATTGACTCTTTTGTTCTTTGTTCTGTTTTTGGACTGTCGTCCAAATCTGTTATCTCGCTGGCTTCTTTGTCACTTCCATCAACACCACCAAATTGACACTGGACAGCAAATCCAGCTTTCGCAGTTAGTGTGAATTCCTAATCCCCATTCAGTATTGGACTGCAGTATCCACCACATCTGGCCTGGCAGAGAGACTTAATGGGAATGCTGCAATATGATGGATAACTGTCTTGAAGACGATGAATCAACAAAATTTCTCCTTGCACAACCGAAGATTTTGTGGTTGTGCACCTGTCTATCTATCAATCTATAAATTACTGTACAAAACCTATAAAATAGGTATTACGCACAGGTAGTGATGAACAGTATGTGCAACTGAACCAGAAATTCGAGGTTGTGCACCAACTTTTGCACTTGCAGTGCACATCATCGCCTACATTCCATTGGCCTATTAGCCCTGTTGTTCATACCTGTTTCAGTCTGTCTAGAACCAGCTTTGGCTGCAGATGGAGTGTCAGCTTCATCTTCACTGCCTGAAATATTCCATTCTTCTTCCGAATTCGTTTTATTCTGTTGCATTTTCTCGTGAAAAAAGTTCCCAATTTTACTTCTCAAATGCTCTGATCACCCTAATGATCACCCGCTTGTTCCGAATGTATTGATACCTTGTTTCCCTGTAAGCTTGTGAAGGCTCTGCGATTTTTGCGTGACACATTTGAAATTTGCATCGTGAAATTACTCCCTCTTTTTAGCGCATGATCTCGATTTCACGAAGATTCTCATTTCAGACTCGATGTTTGTTGTTGGCGCCATTTGCAAATTGATGCTGTGAAGATTCGGGGGCAAAAAATTTAGAGAAAATTGGGGAAATCCTTCCAAAGTATGGTCAATGACGGTTCATTGATTAAAGACAGAGATTCAAAGATGCTAGATGCTCAGAAACAAGTCGTCAAGAGAGAGAAGTGGAGTCATGAAAATGCTAGATAGGCCCAAACAAATGATGGAAGATTAGGAGAACTGGAAGATCATGGTAACATTGGTTGCTACAGAGAAGTTAGCAACATGACTGCGCTAATTGGAATATTCCTTGGTCTATATGCCGCTCTGCTTTGTGATGCTGGTAATTCAAAGCATGCTTATTCTGCTACTAAAGTTTTAATGTGTGCAGCTGAATTTTCATTGAAAGAAAATCTTTTGTACTGCCACTGTACAGCTGTATGCATTCTATTTGAAGACGAAATATAAGCCTAGGATGAGTCAGTTAAGGGGCCATCCGAAAATCCATTTCAGGACAGATAGCAGAATTGGGCCAGTAACTTCAGCTATCCCCTCCCCCTCCTCTTTAACGGACATTAGAAACTTTGTGTTTACCTATCTCAACTGTTTCATTGAGGTCAATACAAACCTTCAATTGCCCCAATGGAAAGAAAGGGCTGTGCGCTGGACATGTCCGGCCCACAGAACGCTTACTTTCTATTGTGTCCATTGTTTTATCGGCGCACTGTCCGGCACACAAAAATTTAACAAACATGCTGGTTCAATTGTGAACAGCAAAAACCTTTTCTTATGCCATTTCTCCCTCTGCTTGACATTATCCAGCATCGAAACTTTGCAGAATATGACAAGATATTCTTTGAATAACTTTGGTCTGGAAATCTACATTCAAATGCAAAGGCCTAATCTGTGAGCTTCCCAATTTCTGATTAATTCTTTTTCAGGTGTAGTTGATATCATTGATAGAGTGACAAATGTGACACAAAATCAAGGTTCAGGATCTTTGAACATCAGTTTGTCAGAGATTGTGCAAACAAATGCAGTAAGTCATTAATCTTGCATTTTTTAGTTAATTTATGGTATTGTAATGTATTTAATTGTATCGTAATTTGTTTTGAATTGTATTTAGAATGGATTAATGATTCAATGAAAACTGAAAACTTGATCTTTTCCTTTTGAAAAATCCAAGGACACTTATTTCAGTGACAAATGTATACAAGCTGCAATTAACAATTAATTTTCTTTGTTTTGAAATCCAGATAGCATATGTTGAAAAACTGAGTGTACTGTACAGTGATTTTTATAGTGAAAGAAAGCGCTCTTCCTTAGTTTGAATAGCATCATTGATAGTATTTTGTATTATAGTGTATGGAATTTGAATTGACAGTTCCTTACATGTGGTTTTGATAAAAAAATGTGTTGTGTTTTGTTGGAAAACAATCTAAGAAGAGACAATGCTTTTCAACTGACAGTATTGGTGAGAACTTCTCTTCTTTCATACCCCAGGTGAATGTCACATGCTACCAGCTGCAGTCTGGTCCCAGAAATTCAAACATACAGTTTGAGCATCTGATTGTACCAGTTGGAAGTAAAGATAGCAACATGAACTTCAGGTATGCCCCCAACAGTTTTCTATAATAATGACATTTTGTTGTTTTTTATAATTCCATATCCCTGTTGTGTGTAAAGTTCATTCCTATCTTGATGCAACTATTTTTTCATCAGCATTGTGTCTGCTGGAGACGCCGTTGATGTAGTTTGCTATGGCATCAGCCTGAATGATGGAAACCAGTATCTACAGATCAACTCATCTGGACAAACAGGGTAGGCATTACATAAACAGCATATACCTTGGGCATATTAACGTTACAAGAATTTTCTTAAAGCTTACAAGCTTTCTTCATGTTGTATGCAATTTTTAGAGACATGAAAGACCATGACAAATCTTTCAACAGGAGCTCTTATGAACCAGAAACTATTCTTAAGAGCTCTTAGGCAGGAAAAAAGGTGTTTATTATTCGGAATAAGGACTTTAAAATTGTGTGCATATTTATTAGTAAACTCTCTGCAAGGACCAAAATCACAGCACTTAAAGTTGAAAACTTTTCAGTACAGGCTTGAGCGATAGGACACCCAGTGCGTAGCATCTTGCAGTTTGCCATCAGTAGGGAGGAGCCGCCTTAACTTAGTGTTTTTTGTGTTTTGAACTTATTTTTCCTTGGTGAAAAGCACCTTTCACTATTTTGTGACTTTGAAATTTTCAGTAGTGAGAGACCTGTTAACAGTAAGTTGGAATTCCCTCCTTGGTTGTAATGGAGCTTTGAAATGAAAAAAAGGTATATACATTATGTATTATTCTCATGGTACAGGCAAAGAAAAGACCTAGCTACTGTAAATAAACTTAATATTGATTAGTTTTGGGTTGAAGTAATATTTTCACCTGTTTTGTGTCTCTTTTGTTTTCATAACTTTGAAACACTTCAGGACACTCTTTTTGTATTGAAGTGTGAATACATACAGGATTTCCAAGTTTGTGATTTTGCTGCTAAATTTGTTTCAGGAAAATCATTGTCACAAGTGCCCCAACTGTCAGTATTTGTGAAGATTACATTTATGTGAAGGGATACACAAATGATTTCCAATTTTTCAATGTTAGGCTGAGGTAAGTGCTTTTGTCGTTTTTTTACCATCAAAGTACAGTTGTTGAATTTTTAGAAAAATGTGAGAAATTTTCAGGAAATTTATGAGTTCCATAAACTCAGAGCAAAATTTCGCAGCTACTCATGTTGTAAGTGAGTAAAAATAGTTCATGCAAGCTTGTTACTAGCATACACCTAGGGTGCAAAAATGTTTGGACAGTTGGTTCACAATGGCATTGCAAATTTCCTATCACCCATTTGCCTTTAATAAACAAATTGTTTTCTCTCCAACCAAGACTTGAAGTCAAACAGATTGCAGGAAAATATTGGCTGCATACCAGGAGTGGCAAATGGGTGATGGGACATTTGTGACACCATTTTTAATCAACTGTCCTGCTACTTTTACACTCTAAGTGTACATTTATCAAAAATTTTTCAAAAATTGAAATTTTCAGCAAATTGTGTCTAAAATTTTTTGTCTGAATTAGTTGGAATATTGATTAAAATTACAGCATGCCAATTCTATGCCATTTAATCAATTTTCAAGGGAAAAATTTCAGCAATAAACTGCAAAATGTATATGTATCCAGGTTGATGGGACTACCATGGTTTGATAACAAAATAGGAAATGAAATGAACCTAAAATAAATAAAAAATAGAAAAAAAAAGAAAAGGAGGGCCCCTTGAAAATCACCTTGTTGAAGGGAAACCCTCCTTAAATGGATTAAATTGAAATGAAATGAAATGAAGTGAAATGAAAGAAGAAAGGAGATTGTTTCTAACTGTCAAATATAAAAGTGTCAGAAATTTTTCTTGAGTTGTTGGCAATCTGAAATTTTTTATGTTGATGTAGAAATAGCGTATTGAAATCTTTCCATTTATGTTTAGTTGGTGAAACTTGCTTGTTTATTTTAAAGGTTAGGTGCATATACGGTAATTGTTTTCCTTTCCTACTAAGGACTGGGAAAAATTCGCAATTTTTTGGCCCAAAGTTTTGCTCTTGCATTGGTTCACAATGTTGCAATTTATATCATCTCTTGATAGATTGACTTCTTTATGTGCCAGATGTACTCAAAGATTTCACCATCTATCCTAGTTTTAGCAACAAAGATTATCTTGTCTTATAATTGCAGTGAACCAGCCATAAGTCCAGTCATTGTGGAATGCTTTTCAACCACTGCAACAAATGCTTCAAGCCTCCTGGTAGAATTCTCTAGAGCAACAATATCACAACAACAAACACAAGTCAGTGTAATTACCAGTCAATCAGTTAATTTATGTTTTATGTTGGAAAGGATTTTGTACAAAGTAATTTTCTGAACTACACTTACTTAGTTTAGTGGTAATTTTGGTAAAATGTCGGAGAAAATTGGGGAAAAATTAAAAGTTTCTATCTAAAGGGTGTCCCAAAAACATTGTGCCCTGTTTGCCTGAAGTAAAGCATGCATTTCCCTTAAAAGTGCCAGATTGTTTGCCAGTTATAAAACATCATAAAGAATGACTGGCGTTCCATGATGATGAAATACAAGGATAAGATTTCATGGTTTGCCTCGACTTTCAGGCTTCAGCGTAGCAGGATCTGACTACTTGGTATCAACCAACATAAATTCTTAGCTCCCCATAACAGATTTATGAAGTATTGCCTCCTGTGAGTTGCTGTATGATAGAGCATCTTCCTATGCTGCGATCAGTTTTAATTAGTTATTTTCTTGCAGGTACCGTTTCGTGTTCGTCGATCTGGTTCTCCAGTCAAAGTGTCTTGCCGAGCTCAGATATCTTCCTGCCTCAAAACACAAAGCTCGAGCACATTCATCCCTGCATTCAGCTCAACACCAGCGGTATTTCCTTCATTTGCAGTATCTGCTACTTTCTCGTCAAGTGCTATCGATGTATCAAGCATCAATGCATCTTTTAGCACTGCCGTTCCTGCCTTCGACAGTGCTGCAGTATCTGTTGCAAGCATGACACTGAGTGGTGCTGTACCTAATGCCACACCATCTGCTAATCTGGCATCAGCATCAAGTGCCTCTGCGACCACCTCGGTTTTTGCCTCCTCTGCCATCTCAAATGCATCAAGCAATGCTTCTTCAATTGTCAAAGAAAATGTCACAATCTCTCCAAGTGTTATTTCTAAATCCTCAGTCAGTGTCCTATCTCCTGCACCAACACTTTTGCCTCCCACATCGACGCCAGCACCCTCATCAGGCGCATGTCAGTTCTTATTCACGACTTCCACTGGTATGCTCAATAATTTCTTTATCGAAACCCGTCAGCCTTAAAGGGGCAGGGTCACGTAATGTAAACAAACTTCTTTCGAAATGACGATTTTGCAGTGTTTTTGATAGGCCATATCACAGTGACTTCCCACTATTTTTCTCAAAATTTATATAAGTGTTATTTCGAAGATGGACTCTTGTACTTCGTAGAGAAACAAACGAAACACTCATATGTTGTACAACTGGAGAGATATTGGTGGAATTCTAGAAGTAACTTTAGTGTGAATTCACCTCATCCACCAAAATCTGTGCAGAACACAATGGCCACGTGTGGGTAATAATATAGATTCTAGAGATAACAGATTTGTTTACGGTTACGTGACCCTGCCCCTTTAAAGGCCGCCTGAAGCGAAAATTTTTATTGATACCAGTGGATAGCTCCTTGATGATAAAGGATCCTGTTTAGATTTGGTGTCTCATTTCATTTTGAAGTTATCCACTGACTCTTTAGGTATCAGCTGATGGTGTCATTTTGATTACATAAAGCAAACAAAGTATACAAGTTTGTCTATACTTCCGAGGTATCGAAAAATTTCTGATTGGACTTTCAATCATTCAATAATGGTAGTCATTGCAATCGATAAAATTTTTTGCTTCACATCACCTTCTTCACATTGCGGGGTGAGTGGCCGAGTGGCTTATACAGCCTTCGTCAGGTGACTGAAGTTAAGCTTGGTCGAGTGAGGTCAGATTTCGGATGGGTGACCACTGAGGCCTGACCTCGCAACTCACCTCGCCGTCCTTCGGAAGGGACGTTAAACTAGGGGTCCCATGCCTGGATGCGGCATGCACAGTGGGCCTAAATTAGCTTTCAGTAGCTAGAAATCCTGACAAGCCCACTCAAAACAAATTGAAAACAAACAAACAAACCTTGAAAGGCCCATTTCCACTTCAATCGCAATTCGCAAAACAATGCGATTTGCGGGGAAAGCGATTTGCGAGCTCCGCATTCCAAACGCCTGCGAATTCAATACAAACTTTCGATTGTTTATTCAACCACTGAAAATCTGTGTCCTTTGATAACGTGTGCCACCTTTGTCTCTTTGTTTCGTAATGTTGTTTTCTAATTGGCTGGCTTCAATTCGGGACAATGATTCGCATGCGAACGTTCGCAAGAAATCAAACATTGCGAACAGGTCAAAATCGCATTGCAAACGTTCGCATGCGATTTGCGAATGTTCGCATGCGAATTTCAAACAAAGGATCGCATGCGATTTGCGAATTGCGAATGAAGTAGAAATGGGCCTTAAAGGGGAGGCTATACAAGCCATGAAAGGTTACATATTTTCAGCGTCCAAAATCCTACAGAAAGTTGATTCATTTGAAAGGTTCAGTACAAATAGAATTATGACCTAGAGTCTCTTGTTTCTCTATGCTCTTCGACCGACATGATGACGATGCTTCGCTCAACAGAGACTCAAATATTGCTCTGAAAAACCATAAAAACCTTGTTCTATTAAGCCCAAACTTTGCCATTCCTAGAGTGCAGAGTGCATTCCTAGAGATCAGATTGCGAGATTTGGCAAAGAACAATGCTGTCGAATTTTCAATTCGAATAATACAGTTGACTAGATTTTGAAAGAAGTTACTGCGGCAGGTAGTTGAAGATTTCTTTGGTTTGTTTTGGTCTTAAAAACATGAAAAATGTAGCGTTGAAAGACTCATCTTGCACTCAATTGGTAAAGTGAACTTCATTCTTCAGATTTATACCAACTTTCTTTGATCAATTGTCTGCTTAACGTGGTTTTGTCGCATTTTCTTTTCGAGGAATGACTGCCGAACAGAGCTAAAACAGTCGTTCGATCATGATTCGGTCGATTGAATGCAGAAAGAAGGGTCAGCTTTTTCACTTTTTCATTATGAGTCCCTGTTGAGTAAAGTTTACGTCAGGGATACAAGGGACTTATCGTCATAAGTCTACAGTATGAATACACGACTTTTTTCTTTCATATTGGCAAGGTATCAGAAAAATATTATTTTCATTGAACTTTAAATTGTTACTTGGTATTTCCCAAAATGTTCGCGAAAAGTTGTCAAAAGTGTTGGTGTCCTTAGAAACAGAAGAGCTTATTTTATTCGAAAACGTGCTTGTGTGTTTCCATGTTTAAGTCTGCTATACGTTTACCTGCACGCTAGAATGAGTTGTAGGGTTTTAAAGTTGTTTGAAACATGCTATTTTTTTGATAAAGTGTTCTTTCTATTACAGGAGCTGCAGTTACATTTATTGTTCAGCAAGCAACCATTTCTGCTTTCCCATCATACACAGATTTTGGACATCTGAAAAAGCATTTGACATATATTTCGCTTGATAAAGCCTTAGAGGGGACACTCGATATGGAACTGCGATGTGCCATAAGAGCTGTGAACATTACAGAGATTGAAGATGCTGTATGCAATGCTGGACTGCCAATTTCTGGGAGTGGCGAAGTTGTTTTAAGCCAGGTTACATTGAAATTGTTAGAAAGCAAGATTATTTTCAAGGTACGATGACTGAATTCAAATTTGATTTGCCCTTTCTTCCATTAAAAATTCACTAATATGTTACCAATTACAATATCTACAAACTACACTATGACACCACAGAGACGATGCCAAGGGCAGCATAATGCTATGTTTACCCCTTGGCCATTTAGGAAGAAGTGTAAAAACTGCATAAAATTGCACGTAACTACCGGATGAGTCAGAAAAAACGTGAGGACTGTTAAATCGCATTTAGCTACGCGATCATCATGGACTAAATTTTTCCATGCCGCCAAGAATCTGACTTAGATTATAAACCTCTCCCTATTGAAATCATTTAGAGCATTGTTAAAAGGATTTTCTTCGTAAGGGCATGTATGAGAGTCTTGCAAATCGATGAAATCTTTGACCAAGCCCCTTCAAAATTTTAGCCTTGACTTGGTCAACTGAATTCGTAAATGTTTTTGCTAGTTGCCAACTTCATTACAACATGGCCTAGTCTCATCAACTCAAAGAAATTTTCAATTTATATCTTAATCAGCTGGTATTGGACAACTGAATTTTTCATCTTTGTTAGCAAATCTGCTAGGCTTCCCTTAATCATCATTTTCGTCACCTTTCTCCTCATCAAGTTGATCATGAAGCTGCGCATCCCATACGATTTTTTGTGTTCTTTTTGTAGCCTGGCGATATATTCAAGAACATCACAGTGCAAGTATCCGCTCTTGGCAATAACTCATTTTCTCAACTTTTCCATGCCTATTGTTGTGCACCAACATCAAATGCTAAATACACTGGACAGACTGTATCAGTTTTTTTGTGGATGGATACAAAGGGGAGAATACCTTATGATTGGCTTAAAGTCCCAGGTGAGCTTCACGTTGAATTTTGATACCTGCTATTTAAACATGACATATAAGATTTTTTACATTAGGTCAGCCTTTCATGTATTCCACAAGCATGTTCTTTCTTTTCACGTATCAAAAATACCCTTACAAGGTTGTGGTAAATGTTTGCAGTACAAGATGCGGTTTTTTCTTCCCGAAAGCCTAACTAATACGGACTGAAAGCTATACATCATTCGATGTGTGAGAACGTTGTGATTCTTTCCATATGAAATGTTGGCAAATATTGTGAAATGATATTTTGCAGGCAAATTTATTGCTGAAAAGAATACACCACCTTAAAAAGCTATTTTGTACCCGTGCAGAGTAATTTACCGAACAGAAGATTCAGTTGATATTTTGCAGTTTTGCAAAATTACGCCAACGAGGACAGCCTCGTTTTTAAAGAAAACAAAACTTAGGCCATGTTTGGCCATGATGTCAATTGAACTGAGAGTGCAACAAGGAATGATAGACAGAAACCGCTATAAAGACAGGGTATGGTTTGTTTATGTATATTTATTAAAGAATAAATGCATTGTTTCCTTGCACCCATGTTGCTACTACACTGGAGAGTTGCTATTTGGCGGATCATTTTTGTTATTGTAGATCAAGCACAAAGGCGAATAACTGCAGTGGAGAGTTTAGATTTCTCTTGTCCCTGCAATTTGAATGCTAATATTTGTGACTTGAATTGCTGCTGTGACAAGGTATTATTCGTTGTTTTGTTTGTTTTCAATTTGTTTGTAGTGGGCTTGTCAGGATTTCTAGCTGCTTAGAGCTAATTTAGGCACACTGTGCAAGCCGCATCCAGGCATGGAGGACGACGATTCTGAAGGACTACGAGGTGACTTGTGAGGTCAGGCCTTCTGAGGTCACCAGTCCGGAGTCTGACCTCACTCGACCGAGCTTGACGTCAGTCATCTGACGAAGACTGTATAAGGCACTCGGCCACTCACCCTGTAGGAATGTTCTAAGGCAGCATTTACATGAAGCACCAAGCCTGTAGTGAAAGCATTTTTAGCCGCAATGAATGTCTGACGTTAGCTATTTGTCATTTCAGTCTGCCCAAATATCACTACGCGTCTTGTGCAAGCGTTTCCAACTGTACTGAACTCCGGGGGGGGGGGGTTACTTCATTGTGACCATGATTCAACCAGTATCTTGACTTTAAAGGACCTATTTGTATTACAGAACATTCAAGAATTCCTAATCCCTTTGCATGAATATCAGGAAGTCTCTACATGAATTTTATCTATTCAAGAATGCAAGGTCTATTCAAATTTCTTCTTTTATAATGAAAATTCGGGAAAAGCTACCCATCTACCAGAATAAAGGTTAAAAACAGGCCTATTTAGAGGGAATTTCAAGTGAATAAATCCACTCATAGGAGTGGCACGTCCAGTATCCACCAACAATCAAGTACCCCTCCCCCTATGGACTGTTCTTTTTCACAAGTTTTGCCTGTTTAGATAACGAGAGCCCATAAGGCTCTTGTTCCTCCTTATGCCAGTTAACAGTCAACTCCAAATCAGGATTTTTGATCCCAGATACAGCGAGAAACTGGGCCAAATTTAGAACATCAACAAGCTGCAACTCTGAATTTATTTACATTACTGATGTCATTAATCATGCCGTGAGAGGTATCATTCGTTTAAAGATCTCTTCCAAAAGGCAGTTATGACCGTGATTAAGAACAGAAGTACGTTTTTTGTTCAGGACTTGAAATTTTCAGAAATGTCTGGAGTCTTTCAAGAGATTTTCAATGCAAACAAAGTCATTTTAGTATTTGTTCACCATTTCATTCAAGAATTGAATCAAATCAAATGTTATTGCTGAGCATCATTTTCGACCACCTTTTCAATAGGACTGTACTACTGCGGAGATCCAAAGATTCGTATGCACCGAAGGAGCTTTTGGTGGAAGGGAGAAGAATTCTTTTGAATTCGATTGCAACGCGGTTTGGCCTGAAAGAAGAGACTGGACACCATTTCTTTGTGTTGTCACTAACAACAGTCCATTTCTTGGTTATTTTTTCAAGTACACATCCCCAGCAATTGCATCAACCTCGAGTGATATGGGAAAACTTGTCGCTGGCAAAACGCAATTTTCGTACGAAGAGAATGAGGCGAGGACTTCTTCTTTAAGCAGCACAATAGGTAAGAATTTATTTCATCTGAATGCCTCACATTAGTTCTGTCTCTTTGTTTAAACCTGTCGAGAGTACATAGTTCAAAGGTCATTAGTCAACCATGATACTTTGTGCGCCAACAGACAGAGCAGAAACTGCGTAAGATGACGTCATCGAGCAATCTGAGATAAGGAAGTGTTTTGATAGATGAGCTTTTTGAAACGATAAATCGCGAGTTGAAGGCCCAAGGAACAAAATATCAAGTGTTGCCGAATTTCGGGATCTGTTGCAGGGAGCTAGGGGGACTCAAAGTTATGGGTTTCCGCGCATGCGTGCGCAGTGTCTGCTCTGTCGCACCGAATGGAAACCAAGACAAGGAAAGCCTTAGCTAGAAGCGACTTTCGAGACGTTATTAGTTTAACTTAACACAGAAATTATATGTGAAATATTCAGTAGAAATTAGCTGTCGAATTATAACACGAAAACTATAGAGCTGTCCTACCTAAATTGGCATTAATTTAACTTAGTTGTACCCTACTAGAACAACAAGTCTACTTGTTGCATGTAGTGCAATTGTACAAAGATCAGCAAGTAAATCGTAATGTAAAATCCAAGCACTTCGATGCCAATTGAAATATGCATGCCGTTTCGAGCGTATCCCAAAAACCAGGCTTGATAACGGGCTATGTTCAGTTCAGTTCAGTTCATTCATTTTAAAATTCATCTAATACATCACTACAGTTCAACATACCCACCTATCTTATTAACAATGATAAACTAAAATTAAATACAGCACACAAAATAGAAAGAAGAACAGGACAGGATGATATAATTAAAGCAAAATGTTGAGAGACTAAATAGGTGAGCATGGAGAGCTGCAGTGAGATTAGGGGAATTTCTTAAAGGAGAGGCTCCTTCAATAGGCAGGCTAATCGAGGAGGGAGCACCCCCTAACTAAAAAGATATTGTTCGAAACGTCATACAAAGGTATTTCAGTTCACTTCAAGATAGTTATATTTTACTTTAGCTACTCGTTTACCCTAACAGTACTTTGTACTTTGATCGTGCCGTTATGGCCTATAAGATCATGAACAGACTCTACCCAGAAAATCTCTGGAACAAATTCCAACCAAGATCCGAGTACTCCAGCTACAACACGCGATTCTGTAGAGATCTTCAGATTCCGAGATATAATCTGGAGAATGTCAAAAAAGGATTTTCCTATTCAGCTCTTAAGGTCTGGAATGAAATCCCAATAAGCATCAGGGAACTTCCTACCTTGTGCCAATTCAAAAAACAACTAAAAACACATTTGATGAGCTGAAAGCTAGTTAAAACACGACTCTCTGGAAGATCAGCAATTCCATTAGACCTCGGAATTTTCGTTTTGTATATCATTTTAATTAATAAAACTTTCTTTTTTGTAGTATTAGACTTATTAGCTGAAGGGATTCCGTGTATAAATAATTTAAAATGAGAAATGAAATGAAATGAATCTACTTCTTTTTTGTTACCCTAGGTCTTGTGTAGTTTTAAAGATTTCTGTCGATTTTCAAACCTATATAACAAAGTTATTTAAATGCCCGTTCGTCTACTTTCCTGCTGTAAAAGCCAAATTTATGTTATTTTTTCCTCTCAGGGTATGAATATGGCTCTCCTATAAAGACCAACATCGGCCTATTCTCCATTCCATCTCAACCTGGAGACAATTCATGCCGTTTCACGTCAATCAGATATCTACAGGACACGAAATCGTACTGCATTTGCAGATCAGTACAGGAAACTTGCAGCCAACCTTCATTCAACGCCCTTAATTATCTATTACCGACTGGCCTTACAGTTCCGGCGTGCACAGTCCCTGGCATCCTAAGCGGACAAACTGCCACGTCACTCGCTGCAAAGAATGTAGAGTATTATTGCTTGACAAGTAGTTCTGAATATATAAGCCTACAAGGAAATGCATATTCCCAAGGGATCGCCAGAGAATCGTTATTTCCAGGCACATCAGTAACAACAAGTAGCATACAAAGATGTTCATTTGATAATTCGAAAACGAGGCCACCTCAGCCATCATTTCATAACGCAACGAAAACATGTGAAAACGCCGTACTAGACGTAAAATACGACAATCACTGGAATGCGAAGGAATTGAAATCAGTCGTTGCTAAGATCACGCTTGGGAATATACCAATTAATGCAGTAACACAAACAGCAGTTACGTATACATACTATACGCAGCGGGTCTTCACTGTGACGCCATCTTCAACAAAAGCGGTTTTTACACCAACTTTTAGCCCCAGTTCTTTATCAGTAGCCCTAAGGCCTACCTACGTGCCATCAGTGTCATATAACGCAACAAGTATAATTTCTATTGGTGCATCATTGAAGAATTCAATCAGCCCCTCAGTCCCTGTTCTCTCTACAGTACCAAGTAGGTCAGCTACGCCATTAGCAAATGCATCAGCGTCAGTTTTTGCATCACAATCAACGCTCCCATCGCCTTCTTTTCGACTATCCTCATCAAGCGTTGAAAATTCCACCAAACCCAACCGAGTGAATATTTTGACCATCACTATCAAGACATCTACTGTCATTCAGAGAACTATCACTATTACTCCAAGTGTTCATCAGAGGTTCACCGTATCTTTCAAATACCAGAAAAGTGTTGCAAGTGTTGGGATCAATGCATCAGTGTCTTTGAATGTGAGTCAAACACTGCCTTCTGTTTCAAGATCTGGAAATCCTGGATATGTGCTTGGAAAACCACTGGTAACGCAAACGAATTCAACGGTATGTCTTATCATTTGTTGATTGTTGATCCGGAGGGGGGGTTACTTTACTTGTCTATCGTACGGGGTTGTGCCATTTTTAGGGTACCTTTTTCATGATAGAGTCCGGATTTATGGGTATGGTTTTCAACAATTTTTTGCATCTTCCAGATTTATGGGTATAGTTTTCTGTCAGAATTCGTTTATTGGTGAGCTGTTTTGGCATTCCCGGATTTATGGGTATGATTTTCCGAAATTCTCCAGATTTATAGCTAGTACTTTTACGACTTGAATGGCACAACTCGTATCTTGGAAACTCAAGTTACCCCCCCCCCCCCCGGTTGTTGATTTATCTTTTTACCCGGTCTGTTGAAATTCTTTACCTACCGTAAAAGCTCTATTTAACCCCTCTCTATTAAGCATCCCTCCATGATGAGATGCTCCCGTCAGAGCCATCCAGCCACACAGCAGGAACCCATCCATCCATTTTCCCGCACCTACATCGTATAATAAATCTGACTGATTGAGCACTCTTTCAGCTAAATGCAACTTCAACCCTTGGCTTATTGCTATGGAAAGCAAAGAGCGATGGCTTATGTGCAAGTTCGACCAAAGTCCCTGTCCAGTTTGGTAAAAACAGTGTCTCTGGATGCACTCTGTATATTGGATTAGATAGATTCCAAAATTGCTCATCATTGAGAGATTTGGTTCTGGAGAATCAAAGGAAGCTTGTAGAAGCAACCAGAATCGCAAAACGTGGCAACCCATCAGTTGATAAGAATGAAGACTGGTTGAATATTATCAAGTATGTGATACATCGTTTTATAATTATCTTCTAGTCTCGAATACCGAATAAACGCGGGGGGTGAGAATGATTCGGGGGGGGCTTGAAATGATTCGAGCAATAATCGGAGGTTGGAACAGTCGGGGGGAGGGGGTTGCTTGGAGAAATTGAAAATAGTCGTTTTCTTAGCTAAACACGTATCCTTCATGTGGAAGTAATGTCACTGATACATTTACTTATGAACTCTGGTTCTAGTGAATGCACTTCTTGACACTTTTTCTTGCGTTTATTCAGAAATTATGTTTACTGTCATTTCATTTTTCCAAAAATTGGAATAAAAGCGGGGGGAGTGGTTGGAAAATTTATCAAGAATTTTTTATCAGGGGGGGCAATTATTCGGTATTCGAGAGGAGACTAATTATGATGATTCCCAGCAGTCACTGTTCAAAACGAGACTATTACTCCAAACCGAGACCAGGGAGCTACACACCGGTCTATAGGTCCCGGACCGAGACTGCCGATACTGGAAGGCAGTTAGGAGCGTCCGGCAGCCATTCAATAGCGATAAGAACGGCCATATAACCGGTCGAATTATCTACTGGGTGTCAAAGAAAAATTATACAGATCTGGTCGGATCCAGCAATGAGAACTTAGCTTTGCTTGAACTGTATTCACATTGACACAGTTAAACCAGCTTTCTGTAAACCAGGTAAAATTTCAGCCAATCAAATGCATTCGATTCGTTGGATTCTCCAATCAGAAGGCTCCATTCCATAACCTGGTTTAGTTTAAATTGGTTTTACTGGCAAATGTGAATGGAGTATTGAACGGTGTATTTATATAAGTGCTATGAATGTTCAAGCATTAATCTTGAAAGCTGAATTTAGCGTCCACCTCCAAACCAGAGCTTTGGCCTTTCACCCCTTTACTCCAATGCTGAAATATGCATGAGTCATTGCTGAAAAGCAGAAAGATGAGGAAACTTCGATCGTGATTTGAAATCGTTTTTGAACGGTTCTAAACCCGATTTCACCTGGCCAATTTTTTGATGTTCTTGACCCGGGGGGGGGGGACATTCTATGGACCCCAGTTTATATTTGTTTGTGTAACTCTTATGCTGCTGAAGCTTTCCAGAACGGTACCAACATTAATTGATAGGCTAATTAAAGTGGTCTGTTCTTGATTGATCACGTTTTTCGTTGCTAGGCAACCAAAAGGTGTCGAGTAGTCACAAACAAGCTTAAGTACTAAAAACAGAGAGAGAGCTAATTATTTTTTATTATAATCGGTATAACTTCAAATCAAAAAAGAAATACAGGGGAAATGTGATTTTCTATCGATTGAAAGTAATTTTTGAAAATTCATCATTATTCAATATCAATTTGACGTGATCAAAATGGATGACATCATAGAAGTTATTTTTGCTGATGTAAGCAAATATTGAAAAAATATATTTCAAACAAGAGCTCTTTCAATCGATCGATTGGTACCAATTTCGGTAAATTTGAAATGAAAACCAAAGAATTATTATAGCTTATGGTATTTTCTATCAAACCACTCTCTAAATACGGTATTGTTGTTGTCATGTGACTATATTTATGACAATGAAACATTTGAAATTTGATAGGCTATTAAATTCTTGGAAAAGACAGCTTAGTTTCATTATTCTAGCTTGTTCCATCTAAGAGCTATAGTTGGTAATTCAAGTGGGGGCGCATGATGCCCCCTCCCCCGGGTAAAAAGGTTTAAAGAGGCAATGTCTAGAAAATCCTTTATCATTTCAGAAAGGAGTGGCTGATTTTACTCAGGTAAATTCTTTAATGGACTTTGCCAATACAATTGCTGTTGGTATCTAAGGAGCAATAGCCATGCAAACGGTGGTTTGTTAACTCACCCGGTACATACCGTTATCACTTTTTGAGTCCTTTGATATTGAAGATTTGCAAAATAAACTTTTAGTGAAATTAGGCACATGCTGCGAATGTTTTCCCAGTCTTTTGTTCCAGAAAGCTGCGATAATACTTTTGAAATTTCAGAATTTTATTAACATTTACAGTTTGTTTAGTTTATCGCCAGCTGAATAAACTCAAAGTGGAAATAGGAGTTTAAGATTGTTATTATGTTTTTTATAAACATGGAAATATCAGAAGTGATTTCTATCTTACGAGATCAAGTAAAGTTTGCTATTCTTTGCATTGAAAAGTTTTTAGTTCTCCTTTTGATAAATTTGAAGGGAAATTGCGGGTTTTTTGTCATTTATGCTAGAAAAACAAACTCGCCAACTACTGCCGCAAACAATCAACTCCTTCATGTCATGAAGTTCGTAACAGCTGTAAACTCGCTAAACCTTCTGCGAATTTAGGCCAAATAACGTTGCAATTAGACTCCATTGCTAATTGCGTATCGTCATTGACGTTCAGTCTTCATTGCTCCTTCGCAGATGCCGCGCTCGCTTGATGTGTCTCACTGGTAGGGGACGGGTAGAGGACGCATTGTGTCTGGTTTGCGCTACTTTTTAATGGGGCTCCCTGTGATTACACTGTTGTAAATGGTGTGTAGTACTTTTTTCAATTTTTTTCTCTTCTAATATGCGAAACTGCATATTTCAATCTGCTAAGAAGTGCGAAGTGACATCATTTTGTATGACGTTTCTTCACCTTAACCTGAACGAGGCTGATATATTATACTACTCACATTGCTAGTCTCCTTATCACGCCTTCACACACAAGTACAAAATCCAAAATGGCAACGATATTTGGCCTAATTTACGAAGATTCATTAACCAATTTATGAAAGTTGGAGGCATCTAAACTTAGAAAGAACCCACAACTGGTGTTCAGCAGTTGGTAAGGTTGCTTTTTAACCGCAATTTTATCAACCCAGGACTTGTCCTTTAAGTTCTAGAAATCTGGAATTGACTGTAGCAAGCTTTTGCTCATTGCTTCGTATACTCTTTCTTCTTTTGGATAATGGGCCTACGGGAAGGCTAGATTTCGTACAACTTGCAAAGACTTTTGTTCGAATTTTTAAACAGGACAGAACCAGCAGTTTCGACGCCAACACTAACAAGAGTTGGTATTTGTCATGACATACCTGCTCACACAGTCGTTGAATTGCTTGTGTCAGAAGCTGGAATGACGTATGGTGAATCGCAGATGGAAATCAGTGGTGCTCGTGTCAGGTTTGTTACTTAGTATATTTGATAATTATTATTTAATTACTAGCTTGGAGACAATTTCACAGAAGTTAAAGTTCTATGTGTGGTCAACACTTAGAAGCTGCAGAGATGTGACGGAGACGAATTTTGAATATATCTTGGACGCATAAAGTCAGCAATAAGGATGTACTGATCAAAGCAAAAAGAAAAAGATCGTTCATAGAAACAATTTGAGAAAGACAACTTGAGTTTTTAGGACACTTAAACAGAAAGAAAGGTTTGAACATGAGCTGTTAACGAGACAAAGAATGGCTCGTCGCTCTGTCGGCATGTTGTAAACCGCGAATATGGCATCATTTCACGTCGGATTCTCATCGAGACGATAATTTAGCGATAAGAGAGCATGCATCTTGACAAATCCTCGCTCTGCGCATAGTCAAAACCTATCGTATTCACTTGGTGTCAGCAAAGTAAAAACGGCAATTCCGTTTGAACAGATAAACCAATCTGGTATATACAGTTTTATATCGTATTTGTTTCGTACCGGCATAGTGTAAAGGGGGCCTAAATGAAGCCACACTCACCGTATTGAACACAATGCCTGTTTAGTAACTAAACAGGTTAGCATGCTGTTTTCAGTTCCTGTCATAGTTAAATCAAAACTATGCTTGCATAGTGTGAACGGAAGGCCAATAGGGCACAGCTTCATGTCTTAGTGTTTCGTATTGACATATGCAAAGAAGATACGCTAACTCGATCCAATAGCAATGCAATATTGCATCTGTCTTTTTCTTCTTGTAGGTTTATGCAAGAAACTTGGTCAGTTAATTGTGCATCGGGTTCAGGTTCACAATGTTACAACAGTACCGCAGCGAGCAGCAAATTCACTAACCCATTCGTACGGTCCTTCTTCGTGACAAGCAGTGTTGTTTTTGTAAAGATTCCAGCAGTTGATCCACCGAGAGTGAAACGGTAAGAGTTTTAGTTCAGTTTCTGTTTCGTGTATTTTAAAATTCCACCACAAAATGCGAAACAATGAAAGTAACATGAAGTGAATGCAACATATGGAACTAATTAACTAATACGAGACAAATACTAACAGAAAATTTCAAAATGAAAATCATTATTACATCTTGATAACAAAAGAATTGTATGTTGAGGAATTCCATAAGGAGTGGGAGTGACGCTCTCTGTAGATAGGATAATCGAGGAGAGAGGAGTCTCTGCTTGAAGATAACTGATAGTTGCGTTCAGTTGCGTTCAACTCAGCTCTGCTCTTCTCTTGCTGTCCTCTGCTCTTCTCTACTCTACTCTGCTGTGCTCTACTCAGCGTTTCTTTACTGTGCTCTTCTCTGCTTTGCTGTCCTCTCTTCTCCTCTGCTCTTCTCTGCTGTGCTGTGCTGTGCTCTGCTTTGCTCTCCTCTGCTCTGCTATGCGCTACTTTGCTCTCCTCTGCTCTGCGTTGCTCTCATCTGCTTTGCAAAGCAGAGGAGAGTTCACTGTTGTGCACATTGGAAAATTCTACAAAATGCAGTGAAATATTTTTCGATTCTGATGCTTTTCAGAATAGCTAAAAGGCCTGTGTACCAAATTTACTTGTAAGTTTTACAGTTTAATTTTTACAAGAAAGGACGCACGAGGCTCTGTTTGATTCTTTCACTTCTGTTTTTTGCTGTTGTAAGTATAAGAGCTTTTTTAAATCGATTGAGCCTTGGCAAGGGCCTTTTTATATGAGAGACACCAGATTCGGGACTTACAGCCGAGATTCCACCCTCCGATAGAATTCGTTGCATTGTCATCTCGCGTTAATATGAAGGATGCAACACCACCGGTATAGTGAGATTCCGTCTCTTCAGAGGGGGAATCTCGCCAAAGCGAAGTGACATTTATCCATGTAAGCGAAGTTCCACCGGTGTGGTGGTGTGGATTGGTTTATTCGTTGATTTTTATGGTCAGCTCTTTCTGATTTCACGGATGGGAGACTTAAATTCATCTCACCTACTGGCCTCCAAGTCCCAGGATTAACAGGTTAGGTAAAACATCTCATATAAATAGTGGCTGAAATTTTCCTCGCCTGTCATCCTAGGATCTGGAATATGAGGTATTTTTCCTCATTGAGACAAGCCCTAAGTGGAAAAATCTTGAAAATAGGAAGATTCGTTGCTCTACTTTGCACATCAATTTTAAGATAATTTGCACGTTTGTTATCACTGGGGGGGGGGGGAAGGTGGCGTAGAAGAAACCAATTTCAAACATGATGAATGCAAATTTATCTTTGCGGAAATATCACTTGCATTTTGTTTGTTGCAGATCTGTTGATACCTCTGGGATTTGCAAATATGACACATGCCTAAAAGAGATGTTTTACCCATTGAAAAATGTATACAGTGCAGGCATAGTCAACTTCACTTTACAAATTACCCAGGATGCAACTGCGATGGCCATGACATTGATATTTATTGCTTTTGGTGCGTTGTATGTTTCTGGGCCGTGGCGAAGATAGACTTGTGGCTAGATCGAAGCTTCTGAATATAAAGTTGCTGTGGCAGTTACTTTCGATCAACGAAGACCAAACTTAGATCGCCATTAATTTAGACCAATGAAGACTGAGGAAGTTGCACCTGCAGGAAGGAAAGTATACGTTCTGTTCTTGTTGTTTTGAAAAATCAGTGACAAGTAAAGAGAAATATTTACAGAATTTGAATTTATAAAGGTTTGATTATTGGAATAATAGCTTTGAAATTTAAAATTGTTCGCTTCAGCAGACCTGTTTCTTGAAAGGCGTTTAAGCCACCCAATTACTGTAACAAAGAGTTTGAATCGCTTTGGGCCACCTGCCCATTGTTTTTACTGTGCCCCAAAGTTAGTGTCTGCACATCATCGTTTTCTGTTCACCACCGGGTTGCTGCCAGTAGGTCATTTGAAGTTCTATGTCAATGCCAAGATCTTGCGATCTATATACTGAAATCTTTGCCACCTTTGGTTTTGGGATGATCTCTTCAAAGTTCGATACGACATAAACAAGGATCTGCTCGTGATTATGCATCGCCAGAAAGAAGTTCACGCCTTGGTGTTTTTAGTTACCGATAAACGTCGTTCGAATCGCCTTTGCAGTTGCATGCTACAATGAATGCCAAGATCTCGCAATACAGACAATGAAGTCTTGCCAGATAAGTTTTTGGGACAATTACTTCGAACTTAGCTGAAACAGATCATTGATATCTGTTTATGGATTATACGTTGTCAGAATGATGTTGAAGTCGCGGTATATTATTTACTGATATAAAGAGTTTGAATAGCCCTTGCAGTTCCAAGCAATAAATTCCAAGAGCAAGGTATTAAACAAAAAGAATTTTTGAAAAGATAAGAAATGGCATTATTTATTGCATTACTCATACAAAGATCTCGATTGGCCGTTACAAAGCCAAGCGCAAAGTTCCAAGAGCACGTCATTGGAGGAAAAGAGTTTATTGGTTTTTTCCTTGCTTAAAAGGATGTAAGAAGTAATGTTATTTGTAAATATTTGGTTTTAGAAGTATTATATACAAAGATATACTGCTCGTGTTTTTGGTTTTTACAGAGGTTTCAACTTTCAGCTGATTCAAGAGTACACAGATATTGATAATGCAGTTTCGTTTGGATTTGTCACAAAAGACGTTAAATTAAACAGCTACCTTTCAATGTTTTTATGCTTTAGAAGTTTCATTTGTTTATGCAACGAAACAATCACGTTATTGCAAAGTAGACTTCACGAAAGACTCAGAAACAGCTGATATAGATTCATAGACAGAGAATCTGCTTGTCATTTTCCGTTTAGAGCTAGAGAATCGTTAGTATGCTTGTAAGTACCACTGTTCTATCACATAGCATCGGATTTGTGGACCGATGTCTTATTTCCAGCAAAATTTTTGCACAAATGGACGATAACAATCGACATTTGATTACAGACGTTCAGTGATCATTTGTTGTTTTTGACAATAAAAATTCAACAAGGAGGAATTTGTATCAGACGTAAGGAAATGTTATCGTGATTGCAGCTGGCATTAGAATGGATTGACCACGTGACATTTAGTTTTAACGAAGCAGTGGACATTGTTGCTATGACACTGTTGCCATGATACTGTTGCTATGATTCTGATGATGTGATAGTGTTGCCAAGAAGACTCAAAGTTGTGTAAGATTATAGGAAAATACCATCCGAAAATTGATTGTCTGCATAAAAGGCAAGTCGAAATTGAAGAAATTGCATGATACTGGTGCTATAAAACTGTTACCGGGACACTCTCATACTGACACTGTTGCCATGATACTGTTGCTGTGATACCGTTGCCACGAAGATTCAAACTTTGGTCAGCACATAGTAAATTACCATCAGAAAATTGGTTAATTGTTAGCATACATGAACCATTGGAAGTTGAAGAAATTTCATGATATTGGTGCTATTAAGCTATTACCGTGACATTCTCACACTGACACTGTTGCCATGATACTGTTGCTGTGATACTGTTGCTAAGAAGACTCAAAAGCTGCGTTTGAATGCTAGAAATTGCCATCCGAAAATTGGCTGACTGTCAGCATACATGGGCAGATGGACATTGAAGAAATATTATATGATACTGCTGCCATGAAACTGTTCCTTTTTACCATGACACTTTTGTTATAATGCCGTGGAGATGAGCCATTGTAAGAGCAAATAGGAGATCACCTTGGCAAAGTTATCATTGATCAATTTACATACTGTACATCAGTACATAGAAAAAGAAGGCTTTTGAAACCATCTGCTGGATGGAGAGTTCACTTTGCAATATTAGTATGAATCAAAGATGAATCTTCTTTGTTGAAGAGAATCCTGCACAGTAAGCAGAAAGCCTTGATTGGTGGTAAGTACTTCTTAATCATCCTAAAGTCCTTCCCAACTTATATGTCTCATGCATTTAAAGCCTTTCGTTCATTTTGGGCCGCCAGCTCTAGCTCCGTAATTTCATTTTGCCTACACCGTAATTCTAGTCCATCCAATGTTGCCGGAATGTTTCATTGAGTGACGACAAGGTCTGATTCCTATCTGGCCGGAATGAAATGATCGTAATGAAATGTGTATACACCGTTCCTGTTACTATGTGAAAAAGACATTTTGCGTAGACCTAAAAAAGTTAGAAATTTACTTTCTTGGATAGAATTCTTTCTCGCACAGTAACGAGAACTGTGTAAAGTAAACATTCACTTGCCCCACACACATATCTGATTTGTGATATTAGCAATTTAATAGAGGCAAAGTTTAACCGTTTAAGGATGTTTCGCACAGCCAATCAAATTGCCGAACGGCCTCTTGTATCCCAGAGTAGAGGTAGAGCAACGAACTCACTCTGCTGGGGACGAGATTGAGAAATAGAATTTTAATTCAATAGTATGTAAATTATGGACCAGAATGGAATGCAGAATCCGTGTTCCCATATATACCCCTTACCAGAATTTTCAAATGGTGAGTGATTTTCCCCCGGTGGAGTACTTGACTGGGGAAGTGATAGGGGTGTGTGGCAAATCTCTCCACACCTGAACCCTTTCGCATAAAAGCTGGCCCAACAGTATAACCTGTCACATAAAAAGTTTGCCATAATCCATTGCTCCATTGTGGCACATCCCGTCAAGTCAAGTATGGGAGTACCCCCCCCCCCGAGTTTTAAAATTTTAAGATAAAATTTTCTCATCTAAATTAGCCTTTGAGTGATTGATTAACATTTCTTTTTTGAATATCGGCCTTACCTCATACTTTTTATTTCACTGCCCGCCAAATGCGTAAACTTTTTTACCCACCCGATTTGATAAAGACCACTTGTTGGATCATGGTATCCTATGAGCACCCTTCTTGAAATCCCAAAAGCACAAAATGTAAGCGGGATGTGTTTTATGTGTAGTTTTCAACACGTTAATTTATTCCAAGGAATTCACAACGCACGATTTTCAAAGATTGGCACTAATCTTGACTATTCGGTCCATCGTGGTCAAAGGACCTTTCTCATTTCGTTAGGGGTGTTGTGGCGCCGTGGTGTAATCCTCTGACATTGCAGGCAGAATAGTCAGGCGGAGTGGGTTCGAGTCCCGGAAGAGCCCACCACTTGAGCGTCATGACAAGGGGTCGCGGACTCGATTAGGTCTCCTCTATTTTCTGCGATCCCAGCGCTTCGCGCTGAAAAACGCAACTTCGCCTTCACCTTCACCAGGGACATTTTCGAGTTTGAATTGAACACAAAAATTATACAAAAGCTATTTTTAAAGATCTCATTTTGATATTAGATTCTTTCAAAGGTGGCCGACGAAATCAAATTGACAGACTATTTCAAATTTTTCGGTATTCTTAATGAGCAAGTTAAAGAAAAATTAAAAGTTGCTTTACCCGAAATCGAACAGCTGCCTACATTTTCGGAGTAGCCTTAATTTTATAGTAAAAATGCTGTTAAATTCAACTTTCATTTATGAAGTTTGATCCCAACCGCTTCCTTCCTAATATTCAATCCGAGTCACAAAGAATTTATTTCATATTTAACCATACAGTTTAGAAAATGAGGATTTATTTTCGCTGGATTTCCAACGCCGCCTGCATTGTCCGAGCCTCCTTAAAGGCAGTCTGTCACGTACTCTCGAGTACCGAATAATCGTCCCCCCCCCCGCTTATTAATTTTTGAAAAATTTTCCAACCCCCCCCGCTCTTATTCCAACCCCCCCCCTTTTATTAATTTTTGGAAAAATGAAATGATATTAGACATAATTTCTGTATAAACGCAAGAAAAAGTCTCAAGAAGTGCATTCAACAGAACCAGAGTTCAAAGGTATATGTATCATTAACATCACTGTTCATATCGATATATAACAGATACGTGTTTACCCAAGAAACGGCTATTTTCTATTTCTCCAAGCACCCCCCCCCCCCCGATTATTCCAACCCCCCCCCGATTATTGTTATATCGAACCATTTCCAACCCCCCCCCCGTTTATTCGGTACTCGAGAGTATATGATTGGCCGCAACAGTCCGAGTTCAACACAAAAGATTTCTTTGTGAATTTGTCTATTTGAAACAAAGGAGGGCTAATAGTCTTGACTTTCTACGGTCATAGAAATTCAGAGGATTAGAAGTCATTCAAATTTCCTATTCTTTGTATTGTCATTATCACCCAATCAGATGCGTGACAGACTGCCTTTAAAGGGAGTTGGCAATAGTAATTAGGCTTCTCGATAAATAGAGCAAAGAAAACACTCGAGACAACATTGTTTCTTAAGCTATCTGTTTTTTACGGTGCATGTGCGACATCAATCCACCTTTTCAAGACAAGAGGTGCGAAAACGGCAGTCTTTCGTTGCTTTAGATTTTAGAATTTTAAGTCGAAAATCTTATTCTACAGGTTGTCTCAAAAAATTGTTTGACGTTTGATTGAATACTAAAAAATAACGACACGCTGAATGGACCCTTGGTCAAGTCACCCTTTTCCTGAGATTTTAAATTAATTTTTGACACAAGAATCTTGCAAATCCGATAAAAAATCATGGGGCTTCAAGCTTTTGAAGTTCAAGTTTGTGTGAAAGCTGAAACCAGAGGCCTCAAAATGGCATTCTTTGTAAAAGTCCCTTAGGCCGTCCTTTCTGTTATTTCTCAATTGTTTCAGGGCGAACCAAGTGGAATTCAAACGGGTATTCGATAACCTAACTGCCAAGCATATGGATGCTTTGAGGAAACAGATTCAGTCTCTCGCCGATTATGTTTTGAACCACTGTTTATGGACTTATGCAATGTTAAGGAAATTTTGAGAATGATCGCAAGAAATAATTTACTTTAGAAGTCGTATTTGGTTTGCTCTGATATCAACGAGAGGTATGACATTGGATAAGCTTCTCTTACCTCCGTCTTCGAGCTTTTTGCAATACTGTACCAGTAATCTGGGGAGTCTCTGGTTTCAGCTACCGCATATTTTTTATCTTCGAGAGCACGTAACTCAGTGAATTTTCAATTGATTTGCACGATATTAGTGTCTAAAATTATTTCATAATCTTAGGAACAGGGTTATCTTTCCATAAGCTTGTTCATGTTGTCCTTATTTTTCAATATTTTATCAAACGTCGAACAATTTTTTGAGACACCCTGTATGTTCAAAGTTTAGTGTTCACAAGCATTTTAGTGTAGACCTGCTCTGCGGAAGAATATGGCGTGTTAACAAGTGAAGCGTTGTAATGTAATTGCTACCCCAAATATTACTAGAGTGAAAGTCACTCCGCTCCGATAGCAATCTGATAGAATGTAACTCTAGCCAAAGGAAGACATAAATATGAAGATTTGTGTAACCACTAAACTTTGTACGCAGAAGAGATTTTAGCCTCAAAATCTAAACCCTCAAACAACAAATGCTTCCTTTTTCGCACCTCTTGCCATGGATGGAAAAATTGGTACAGTTCTGCAACTTCCCTAGAGTATGATCACATGACTTGAAATGGGCAAAACAAACCGTAACCGATTAGGTCTTTAGACCTCGCTTTCAAAAAAGGTATCTCATTGGACCGATAGAAATACAGTAGATGTGGCCAAAGACTAATTTAGGGGTCATCGACAAATAATTTGTGTCACAGTTAACGGAATTGGGCCGTTAAATTTTGGCCATCTTAGCACTAGTTTCTTATAAACCAGTTTCTTATAAAAAAACGTGTACCGGGCGGGCAGATTTTTTGCAACAATTTTTCTTCTCCACCAGCCATGACAATATGATAAATTTTGCGCTGTCCCTTAATTTTGTAGAATATGCCGTAGATTTTAAATTTCGCATATCAATTTGTTTGATCTAGCCCGACAACTTAAGCCTTTTGTCGTTCAAATTCATCTGCTTTTGTTATTTGAATAGGTGACATACAGCCTGCGGGCCATGTCAGAATTTCAATTGAGGAGCTTTGACCTCGAGACAACTTGCTAGCAACTGCGAAATTCGAACTGTGAAATTTGAAATAATCAATCCCTGAAATTCTATTAGTGTCTTGAAGAGATCACCTGCATAAACTACATGTTTTTATTTTGAAAGTTATGTTTAGAAATATAGATTTGATCAATCTCTGCATGTAACACAAGACAATGTCAATAGATTTTATAGAATATCTAAGATAAATTCTTATCACTTCAATCTTGATTGATGTTGATTTTGGCATGCAGTGAAAACCAGACCCTTGGACCCTGAGACAGAAGGATGTGCCTGGCGATGAGTAAAAAACGCCCGGACTTTGAAGAAATAGTGCTCCTTGAAAATCATAGGGATGATCTTGAAGACTGACATAGGATAGATCCAGACATCTGCGCCTTGTTTTTATCTGTCGGATTCAGCCGCTGCTAAGATGCAGTATAAAAACTACAAATAGTCCTTACGATGCTTCTGCTGTCCTTCTGCTGTAAAATCTTGGCTGCTCAAAGGGCAGTTATTGCAGTCTTCGCTTTACCGGAACAGACTTGCAGATACCTCTGTTAAGAGCATGCACAGGCCAAAAAGTATTTTCTTATCGTGGAGCAAAATCATGGAATGTGCTGAATAAGGAAACTAAATTGGCACCGTCCCTGGCTGCCTTTAAAAAATCTATGTTAAAGGTAGATTTTATTTTCACATTTAGTTCTGTTATGCTCTTTTATTTTTACCTTATTGCACATTGTAATTCTCTTTTTTTTTATTCATATAAAAATTTTACAACAAATCTTACATTCTACAAAACTTCCCTAATTACTTTACAACACTACGGGGACGACACCATGGGGAGCGAAAGACAATGACTACCCCATGGCCAATATATAAAGACGAGCAAGTTAATCTACCTACAACACAACAAAATACGAACGATTCTGTTCTACATTAGGTGACAGGTTACGATAATTTTAAAATGTCACGAGCGTAAGTCGTGGGTTGTTTGGAGTGGAAAGACCTGACACTTAATGTGAAACAGAAATTACAAAGAAAAATAACATTACATAAGAGGACTTAGTGGCTGCTTTGTACGTAACTGAAGAGTCAACAGATCTTAGTCAAACCGACCAGTTTCGTGAATGAACCGTAAGGTCAATTCGAGAATGTTTCTATTCAAGTCATAAGAAAGGTATTGATCACCATATAGTAAAAGTTGCATCAAAGCATCATTTGAAAGATTGGTGATTTGCACAAATGGTCGTAATAATTCAACAATTCCAGTGAGAAGGTCTCGACGCTGAAGATCAAAAGAAGGGCAGAGCAACAAAAAATGCTCCGTATCCTCAATGCCATCACTTGTTGGGCACATTGGGTTTATTGTATCCCTAAAATTATGCTTGAACTTGTGGAAGTTCAACTTGCTGAGACCAACTCTTAGCTGCGTAAGATAGGATAATCCTTTTGGGTCGTGAATTCCAAAAACAGATTTCGCTGGAGGGCGGATTATTGATAAGAACTTTTTTTTGAAAATAGCAACAGAAGGTGCAAGTCTCAATTCAGGCTGAAGCTTATTCCATTCGGACAAACAGTTAGGATAAAAGCTACTCTTGAATTTTTCTGTCCTTGCCCTCAATCGCCCAATGACATCCTGACAGCGAAGTGAGTACTGCGATTGATGAAGTGGTGGGATTGGATCCTTTGTATACGCAGGGCTAAGATTATTTATAATCTTATAGAATAAGGTAAGCCGTCTGCTCCATCTTCGGGAACTTAGTGACTCCCAGCCAAGTTCTGTGTACAGCTTCTCTCGAGATGTTCCCCTCCATGTTCCTGTTACAGCCAAAGCAGCAGAATACTGAACAGACTCCAGCTTTTCCATTAAATTTGATAAAATGATATTTTGACCGAATTCACATAATTCTCTTTGATTTAGGCTATTCTGTTTTTGCACAGGTCGATTTGTCAAACAGTTATTTTTGCCGAAATCTGTACCTGTATAAGTATCTGAAAGATGAAGTGAAATGAATCGCAATCGGTACTCCTACTTCCTAGGATCCCAGGGTCTGGATTTTATTACTTGCAGTTGGTTTTGATTAAAATTGGAGCTGCCTCCGGTTTCAATGATACTTCATTTGTTTTTTGTATTTTAATTCATTTGAAACCACATGTGACTAAAAACTAATTCTTCTTTTATTTTAGAAACGCCGCCAAATAAGGAGAAGCCATTGCAGTGCTATTGAAGCCATTGTAGTGCAGTCACATGCCAGCTCTGTCAGCCCGGCCAGTCGTCCTTCATGAGTTCAGCCGATTTGGTGATGAAGCATTTCACGTAAGTTAACATCTCATTCTTGTTTAATCATTCAAAATTATATCTATGTTTCGGCTGGAGCTTGAAAGGAGAATTAATATTTTCATGAGTAGACTACTGAAGTTTAGAAGACTTCCCCCTCTGTCGGATTGACCAGGCAATCTTCCATTTGACAAAATCTTGTAACGATTCTAGGTAGGATTATTTTCAATGCCTTGTCTGTCGGAAAAAGTTCTTCCGTTTCGATCCGCATACGTTAACATGCAGAATATTTCTTTGCCACGATCTGACTATTTTGTGTTGAATCGCCCCGAAATTTTGAGCGAATTTTCTGGTGGTACAGCTGTCAGAACGTTAACTTTAAGGTTGTCTCTTACAATACATATTTTTCATAAGAAACTGGTTTATAAGAAACTAGTACTAAGATGGCCAAAATGTTAACTCTAGGACTATGTCTAAGAAGTACTAAGAAACTTTTCAAAGTTAAAAGCATGGATATTTTAGCAAATAGATCGTTGAACCTTTATTCTTGAGCAATATTATCTAAGCATTTGTGTTTTCAACGTAACCGAACACTGTTTATTTCTTTATGATGTTTTAAATGTCAAGAATCATATCTGCCGCAGTAATTCTGTATTCAAAAAATGAGAAACCAATTAAGAAACTTTTCGTGTAGCAGCATTTAACTATGGCATTACATCATGAATGGCAATAACAGAGCTAAGGAAGCATTACAGTAAGGTCCCGCATGTAAGAAATCACTTAAAAGAAACTTTTAGCCTACACGTTTTATATAAGAAACCAGGATCAGGCCATAGTACTAAAAGTATCTTAATTTGACATGAAATTTTGTCCATTTTAGTACTAAAAGTTTCTCATAATTGGTTTCTTATGTTGAATAACAAGTGTTCTGTTGTGTTGAAAACACAAATGGTTAGTTAATATTGCGCAAGAATGAAAGTTCAAAATCATATTTGCTATGATATCCATGCTTATAACTTTGGAAAGTTTCTTAGCACTTCTCAGGCATAGTACTAGAGTTTCTTAAAATTTTGGCCATCCTAGTACTTCTTATAAACCAGTTTCTTATAAGGAATTTGTGTAAATTTAGAAACGCAGACGCGCTAATGGGTTTGTCATACTCTTGGAAGCTAGATTTCGGTAATTCTTGATTTGATATTTAGGCCCTGTTTATATGGGGAAAAACACCTCACCTGCCAGACCCGGGGCTGACAAGCGAGGTAAATTTCAGTCACTGTTTACATGAGATTTTTCACCTCACCTGTCAGCCCCGGGGCTGAGAGGTGAGGTGGAGTAAAGTCTCTCTTCCGTGAAATCAGAATGAACTGACCAATGAGAATCAACCAAAAATTTCATTTCACCTCACCATACCGGTGGTTTTTCGTTTATATGGAAAATTTCACCTCACCCAGGTGAGATTCCACCTCTGGTGAGGTGGGATTTCACTATACCGGTCGTATTGCGTTCGTCATGTAAACGCGAACTGAAAATACAAAGGATTCTTTTGGAAGGTGGAGTCTCACCTCTCAGCCCCAGGTCTGGCAGGTGAGGTGTTTTTCCTCATATAAACAGGCCCTTAGAATGTGCGGTTTGAATTATGAATAAATTCTTATAATGAAGTTCAGCCCGCAGCCGGATTTGTAAGTTTGCCAATTGATTCAGCAGGGCTCAAAAAACGAATTAGTGTGGTAGTGGCGCTACCGGGAAGATAGCTGAAATGCTAAAATTTACCAGGAAGGAAAAAGGGGAAAATGGAAAAGAGATGGAAGGAAAGGGAAAAGAAGGACAAGAAAGAAGGAGAGAAAGGATTTGAGATAGAATGGGGCGGTAGATGGGAAAGAAGAAGGAATCGTATAAGAAGAAACGAAAGTGCTAAGCTTGCCACTTGGAAGGGAAAATGTTATTGAGCCCTGCGATTCAGTAGCCTTTGTTATGTGATTTGCGAACAGTGTATACGTCTTTCTGACTCATCCGATACTTAGAAAGCGTTCACACGATGCGGGCACATGTTGAAAACGGTGAAAAATGTGACGTAAGGCCTCCCGTTCACACGAAAACGGCAAATCTTTGCCGGCACATTTCGAAAACGGTAGATTTGAAAACGGAACTCTAATCGGCGCGTTTTGAAAGCGGCATCGTGTGAACACTCCAAAATGGTGAAAATGGAATATGTTGCAACGCTTTCGAAATGAGGCTAAACGGCAGTCTTAAGGTGTAGGCACATTTCGTTAGCATCAAATTCTTGGAGAGATCGCACCGAGTTAGTCACCGTTGGATTTTCTATCGTTTTTGTTTCGTTTTCAACTTGTTTTTGAGTGGGCTTGTCAGGATTTCTAGCTACTGAAAGCTAATTTAGGCCCACTTTGCATGCCGCATCGAGGCATGGGACCCCTAGTTTAACGTCCCTTCCGAAGGACGACGAGGTGAGTTGTGAGGTCAGCTCCAATTGTGCCGGCATCTTGTGAACGTTTTTTCGATTGCTTCAATCTAAGTCTACGTTCCCACGATGCCGGAACATTTTGAAAACGGTGAAAAATATGACAGATGGGTCTCCTGTTCATATGAAAACGGCAGATTTTTGATAGCAGATTTTGAAAACGGTTCAATTTGAAAATGAAACTCTAAGCGGCACAGCAGACACCGACTCAGACTGATCACACACTGACCTTTGTGTAACAGTGTGATGTACCAGATGGATATTTTCGAAAACTCTCTTGGCGTGGACGCGAATATTTTTTCATGCGAATAAAAGATGATGCGTTTTCAAATGTATCCTGATTGGACGTTGCCTAAATATATGCTGTGGGATTATCTCTGTACAGGTATAGGCTTTGAAATTATCCTGACTGGAAAAACAAGGTAAGAAAAGCGAGAGAATCGGCGTCAATGTAAACAGCTGTCTCTAGGGATGGTAATTCATTTATCAAACACACGAATAAAAAACTGGACAATTTTTGGTGTGAGTGAATTACAAAGGGGATTATGGGGATATTAATCGTCGCAATAAATTCATTGTCTATGTTTTTTCACATAATTTATCGCCAAAACCAAACATTAATTTTTCAGCGAAAATCCGTTGATTTGATTGATTATTTATTGTGATCTTCGCAACATAAATAATTTTTTTCCTTTTATCGACCGCACCGTCAAGAATTAATAATATTTGCGCCCCAGCAAGTTCCTCTAGTGCTTATCAAGTTGCCATAGAGACGGATTATATCAAGTATGCCTACACAGACTTACCATCTACCGGGTGAGTCAATAAAGTTCACCTGTTTGGTAGGCTTTGGAATGAAAAGTACTTGGCTGTTATTTAGACCTTGTTGTCTAAATTTGATATTTAGAAGGTGTTGTGGCACAGTGGTGTTATTCTCTGGCAATTTATTAGCAGTGTCTAGTTTTGAAAACAGGGTGCCTTCTTTGCAGCAATGAAATTTACTTCCTTTTGGTAATGCTGGCTTCACCTCGAATTGAACTTTTCTTTGTGTAAAGGTCTGTTTACATTTCAGTTTGGAATATCGGCCACGCACTTCTTTATTCCACGAGCTACCAAACGTTTTTTGACCCAGCTAGTATAGTAGATCTCATGTCATGTAGTTGTTGATAAACCATGCAGTCTAAAGTGATACATCATTCTTAAGATTCGAAACCATGCTTTGCTAGTGACTTTATTGAATTATTTTATCAATTCCGTAAAGACAGATCAGAGCTTCATTCAGCGAGAAAACTTTTCGAGTAAGAAATATTTTAGCAAAGAGGGCCCCTGAAACTGATCCCTGAGGAACACCCATGTTAATATTTGCTAGATAACGAAGTTAAGAAATTTCAGGGCGATTTCCTTAAGTTTTCTGTACAAATTTATCTAATAAAAGTTATTCTGGGTCACTCTTCTTGTGATTTAAGCATGTTGTTATTTTGCATAAAGTTTGGACAGCTGGTCTGGTCCATAATGAATTGATACTGACACATCCGTTATTCTTTCTGACAGATCATCTGATTTTGAGATATGCTATCATGTATTTAAACAGTATTCTGATTACGCGTTTGCAAATCTCATTATCTGTCTTACAAGATTTCTTATATTAAAACATCCAGAACTGTGTACAGTACGTATTATAACGACGGGATACATTATAAAACCCGCGTACAAGAACCTCCAATTTTGCAAGTCAGCCTGACTAGGCCCTTGTGTATTGGCTATTTAGTGGGAAATGAGGCTGTTCAGGGTCATGAATTGGTTCTTCTTTTATCCAGGACTCTCGGCAATCCCTTCTGAGCTTAGATTCAAGCTTCGAGCCTATTGAATTCGCTTGCCCCAGCCTACATGACAAAACTATTTGAAAAATATTCAGATGTTAGAGAAAGGACTTTGCGTTCGACAGAAACTGATCTTAGGTTACCGCTACTAAAAACTGCTAATGGCCAAAAGGCTTTTTCATATCGCGGAGCAAAACTTTGGAACAGTTAACAAAGAGAAGCAAAATTGGCACCTTCCCTGAAAACTTTCAAGGAACAAATATAGAGAGCGGTGTAATTTTAACTTCTATTTCATTTCTTTTATATTTTTTTGTAAATTAGGTATTATGGTGTATAATATTGTAAATTAGGTAAATAAATTACTTTTGTCCTTAGTTTAGCCTCTTTTCCTTTAGTTTTTTTTTATTTTAAACTGGTCAGTTTGAAAACATGTATATATTATATGAAACTTATACCAGTATAAATGTTTTAAAATGAAAAAATGAAATGAAATGAAATTATTTACTGTCGGTTCACTGCAATTGAGATCATAAGGTCTTATTTCACAACAGAAGTTAGTAAAAGATTCAGATATGTTAGATGATTCAATGAAAAGCTTTCACAGAGCCACTTAAAACAGGAGTACATTTCTAGTTTCTTTGCAATGTGCTCAGTTGGCATTATCTGTTCTAGGTTTTTTTCAATGTGCTCAAGTAGCGAGCAACTTCACTTTTAAGTTAATTTGATGATCCCTATAAATAAGAACCTATTTCAAATTTCAGGTTTAATGGGTTCTTTTAGGATAGGGGTCTACTTTCAAAATTTCAGCCTGTAGGTTCTTAATCACTAGGTTCTCATACGCGGGTTTTGCTGTACCAATTACAGTTATTTTTCGTGACATTTCAATATATTTAGCTTTCAAGACTCTTAGATCGTCAAAAATTTCATTTCACTTCATTTCATTTCATTTCAAAACTATTCATGCACGGTAGCCCCGTCAGTCATAATGATTGATTTTCAGGGGGCCGTACCAAAAACTGTACAAATTAAAACTCTACTCAATATCAAAAACAAAGGAAAATATGTAATTACAACCATATTTATGTACAAGCATTTACAATACCATTTACATCTAACTCTTATCATGTTCTTAAAAGAAGTTGTCCGAATTACCCATGATCAATTCGAAGCACTTAGCGACTGCAGACAAAGGAAATTCTCCCAGCCAGTAAATGAAAACAAACTCGGTCGCAAATGTTGCCCCGAAACGTAAAGGACAAGCTCTCGTCTTGTGCACGCGAAAGATTGTTTTTAAGAGAAGTATTTGCTTATAACGAAAGAAGAAGGGTAAATCTAAAGTTCTGTCTCGCGGATTTTGTTTATTTGACTCAGAAGCCGAGCAGAAGGCATTATAATTCTCGCGCATTTAGGGCTTAAATGAAACAACCACCATACAGATTCTGCCTTAAATAAACAAAATCTGCGAGACAGAACTTTGGATTTACCCTTCTTTCGTTATAGGCACAGAATTTCTCTCAAAAACCACCTTTCGCTTACGCAAGGCGAGAGTTTGCCCTCCATACCACAACCAAAACCTACGATAATCAAAGCAAAAAAATACTTGGTATGTTTATACTGAGTAAAAAGGTACTAGGAGAAGCGGACGCAAAAACAGACAGATTTTTCAGCACGCTGAGGCCTTTCAAACTTATGTCATCATCAGAGTGTGACTAACTGTAAGTCACACTCTGATGATAACATAAATTTGAAAGGCCTCAGTGACGCTGAGTCAGTGTGCTGAAAAATCTGAATATTTTTTGCGTCCGCTTTCTCCTAGTACCTTTTTACGATCAAAGCAAAATACTTCTCAGAATAAATCTCAGCAAAATACACACATACATCAAAATACATGATTACTAGTTGAATTTTTCCAATTTATTGTTTAGTACACATAGCTATCTGTGTGGATTGATAAGCCTTTGTTAAATTCATTCAGAATGTTTTTGGCTTTAGCCTTTAATACATTTGAACACGCTCTTCATTTGCGGTTACTTTAGGATGTGTACACAGATGATTCTTAGTGCATTCAGTCTTGATTAAGCAAACTAGCTCACAAAATATCAGCATAGTAAACGAAACACAGCACTCATATTACTACCAATTTCCCTTGCCATGGATATTAAGCCTCAAGGATCATGGTTGCCATTAATTTTCAGTTGTGGTTATGGGTAGTTATGCCAAGGTAAGCAGAGGATCTACTCGAATGATATAAGTTTCATCACTCTGTTATCCTTACAAAGCTTTCTTAAGGCGCAAAAATGTTATTTTAGGCCAATATGATTTGAAGGGGATTCATGCAAATCAAAGCAAGTTTGTTTCTTTACAGCCATGTGCAGAATTTTAGATTCCTACCAAGGTGTTTTTAACTAAATTTCAGTGCGAAGAATCTGAAGCAAATTTCTTTTGCGGAACAGACCACAAGCTATTATGCCATTCAGATAAACAGGATATGAGTGGCATAATTGCCCTAAAGCCCCGTCAGTCAGGCTTGATGAATGTGAACAGTATCTTCGCAGAGGAGAGCGACGCTGAGAAGCAACAGTACATGCTTAGTTTATTCCATTAGGTACCGTAAAGTCCCGCCTTTTAGAAACTCATTTCAGAGAAACAGCCTAATTCAAAACAGGGTGTGTATAACATGGTATAAGAAACACTCTGATATTCTAAACAGCTATCAAAATTGTTAAGAAAACGTTTTTACAATATGCATTGTTGTACTAGGAGCTAATAGTTTGGGCCAGTACTGAACTGGGCTTAAAACTTTCATTCTTGTCTGTAGAGAATTGAGACCTGTTGGAGATATATTCAAATATACATCTTATAATATTACTATGTGCCATTGTAAAAGAAACTGAAAATAAATCAACCTGGGTAGCTCCTCGTAGAGAGGTCTTTTATTCAGCGAAATCAGGCCTGAGTTTCATATAATGCAGTTTCTTTAAGGCGGGACTTTACTGTATACTGTTGCTCATAGAAAAATGGATTTATCATTACCAAAAAAGGGTATGAATCCTTGGGTAGTTAAGACATCGCAGATTATGCGTAAGCGTTTATGCTTTTGTGGAGGAAAATTTATATCGATCTGCATAGGACGTAGCTCCTTCGTAGCAGTATATAAAGTAATGTTAACGCATAAAACTGCTGAAATCAGGCACAAATGCAGTGTCTATCACCTATGATGAAATAAAGCGCTTCCTCACTTCAGAGGTTTTTTATATCAAAGAAAACTTTAATACATACAACAAATACAACTACTGTGCTAGGCTTTTGATGCTAGCATTTGTAACTAGCCAATTCCAATACTGTTCGCTGGTTTGGATGTTTCATAGAAGAAAGATGAACAGTAAAATCAACAGGCTGCACGAGAGAGCCCTGAGAATAGCATATAAAGACTATAGTTCAAGCTTCGCAACTTTGCTGGAAAAAGATAGATCTGTTACCATACACGAGAAAAATATGCAGTTGCTAATGACTTAAATGTTCAAAACAATAAATAATGTAAACCCCAGTTTTATGAAAGAGATTTTCCTTCAAGGACATATAATTTGGGAAATACAAGTGCATTCTTAGTTCCTAAGGTACATACTGTTAATTATGGTACCGAAACAGTACGGTATATGGGCCAGCGTATGTGGTTGTTTTCGGTTGAATTCGTTTAATTTTCTTGTTCATTCTCCATATTATTTCGATGTTTTTACTGGCGTTACTGAACTGTGTACGTCTTCGCATTCAACTTCCTATTCAAAACAACAACAAACCAAACGAGTGTGACTACAAATCCCACCATGCTTTGCCCGCGTTCGCAACAATGACGTAATAGGGAGTAAGGGCAATTCAAAGATGCAGGTTCTGTACAGCAATTTAAGAATAGAATAGAATTTTGGAAAAATGGAGACTGCGACTGCAGACTTTGAAAGCGATATATACCTCAATTCGGTTTTGTATAGTTTTATTCATCTTGTTATATATATCTTAAGAATTTTGTAATTTTCTGACTACTAGTTTTACCTGTATATATATTTTTCTATTTTCTGTATCATTGTAATTAATTTGTTGGCTTGAATTAGCAGTTTTTTTATTTAGCTATGTAAGTTGCCAACTTTGAATAAAATTATAATAATAGTGATAATAATAATGATAATGATAATAATGATAACAATAATAATAATAATAATAATAATAATAATGATAATAATAATAATAATAATAATAATAATAATAATAATAATAATAATAATAATAATAATAATAATAATGTGCCACTCATTGCAGGAAAGGAGACGAAGGCAGTGAGTTCCCACAATGAGTGACACCTACTCATATCTAAGAAAATAAACGCAAAAAAATATTACAAAAGACAAAAAAAAGCGAAGAGCTCGATCGCTGTGCATATCTGAAGCTGTTTGATAAAATGATCGATCAGCCGCCAGCCCGACATGGAACCCTAGAACTATAGAGAATGAATTGGTCCTGCATGGTATCATTGCTTAATGGCGTCATTTTTGGTTTGCCTAAGTACTTTTGCTAGATCTCTAACGAGCAGCTGTAGAAAGTAGTGCTTTCCCACAACATGACGTCACACTTTTTAACTTTCAGAATCAAATTTCAAGCATTTTCCATTGCACCTGTCATAGAGGAATGGATTTTAACATATTTTGGCAGCTTTTAATGCTTGGTCGGTGAATCCCTCAACTTTTGTACATTTGATTTTCTCAAAGCATGGCGTGACACCTTGGACGATTAGAATCAAGCTTGGCACATACTAAATTATTTTAGAAACCTTTATATCTGTTTTAGATTGAAAATTCATCCAATTTTTATATGGTGAATCTTTCAATTTTTCGTGTGTTTGGATTTCTCAGTGCATGACGTCACACCGTAGACAAACTGCTGAAATCAAACTTCACACATTTCTGTTTGCAGCTGTGATGGGCTTGGTTATGGATGTGCACTTAAGAAAGAGCTTTTTAATTGAAAACTCGTCAAAATTGAAATGGTGCATCTTTCAGTTTTTTATGCTTTTGAATTTCTCAACGCATGACGTTGCAACCCATTTGGTTGAAATCAATCTTCACTCATTTTCAATTTACAGTTGTGATGGCCTCGATCCTCGAGGGTTGGATGTGAATGTACTTAAGGAGCCTTAGGTCGGTTTTTAATTGAAAATTTGTCAAATTTTAAATGGTGCATCCATCAATCTATCGTGCGTAACTAGTTGTTTTTCGCAATCCGTCGCAAATTTCGTAAACACACATTTGTTCATTACATTCGAGAGTCACGATCAACAAGCATTGCCAAATTTTAGCGTCTTTTGCGTTGAGAACAGCCAAGTGAGGTATGAAATTTGCGGCTTCTTTGTATCTTCAGCACTCATTGTAGATTATACAGAACACTATGAATTTTGATTAATCAACATAATTTCTTCTTTGTTTAGCTTTCTTTGCAATGCGTTTATATGAGAGTATCTTTCGTAGGAAATTCATTTAGAGTCTTGAAGACGTGGAGTTCACTCCAAGAAAGAGCTTGGATTCTGGCTTGTGATATCGAGACGGTCGCGCTTCATGTAAGGTAATATCTTCTCTCTTTTTAGTTAACTATGATTTGGATAGGTGGTAGGGGAGGGGGGTAGCTTCCATATGTAGGGCAACGAGTACATGACGCTCATAAGGATGGGTTTTGAACATCGAATATCTCTATTTATTAGTCTCAAAATGTGAATGTTCCACTAGAAATGGATAGCTTTCCGAATTGCAACAAAAAAACTTTGTCAACTTTTTTTCGACGTTGGGTTATTGTTGTTCTAGTTCTGAAACTTGGTTGGTTGTAACTTTTATCTTCATAGCTATATGTTTTTGAAATGAAGCTTTATTACTGGGGAATTCAGCAGTGTTTTCAGAAGGGTAAATCTAAAGTTCTTTCTGGTGGATTTTATTTGATTTAGGAGCTGAGTAGTAACTGTTAACATTTGACCGCTAAATATGCGAGAATTGCAATGTCTTCTATTCAGTTTCTGGATCACCTAAACAAAATCCACCAGACATTACTTTAGATTTATCCTTCTTCTTTCGTTATAAGCATATAACTTGTCTTAAAAGCCACCCTTCGTCCGCACCAGGTGACAGTTTGATGTACTGGTTTCAGGGCAACTTTGCGGCCGTGTTTGTTTTGAATTACTTGTCGAGAGAATTTTTTTTGTCTGCATTCGCTAATAACTTTGAATTGAGGTGTGAACCAAAGCAACTGATGCTATTTTATTACAAAATCCACCCTTTTTGTTTTTAAACATTGTCTGAATTTCAGCATCATAGTTTACCAACCTGTGTTTATTAAAGTAGTAGTCGATGGTACGTCGAAATTGTTGGATTGACCATGTTTATTCTAAATGCAGATTGCGTTCACACAATTCCCGCACGATTTGAAGCTGATAAGAAATTGACAGTACTAAACTCTTTGCAATCTCCACAACATCATAGCTTGGATTTAATATGAAAACCTGTTTCATACTCGTCAAAAAGTTTCAGTTTTCATCATTTTCGATTGTTCATACCACGCCGTTTTCAAATTATTCCGGTTCTTCAGATTCTTTGCTTTAAAATTTCTGCCGGATCAGTTTGCTCAATTTTATTCAGTTTTTAGATTTTGCCGATTGGAGCTCTGTTTCAGATTCTTCCATTAGCGAATTCTGCCGGCATAATTTGTGTCTTCTCATGCCGTTTTTAATCGTGTCGACTGAAGCTTTATCGCTCTGTTCATCTGTTTGTAAATTCTGCCGACTTAATTTGCGCAATTGTAAATGTTTTCCGCCGTTTTAAATTTTGCCGGCATCGTGTGAATAAATTCACAGTTTGACGAACAGCGGCAGTTTCTTCATCTCCCAGTACCTGGTAGAGTAATATAAACATTACCGGAAAATGTTTAACGGGCACTGAATATTCGATAAACAATTGGCTAGACCTGTGCTTCATTCGAACGGACATTTAGCTGATTTTAACGAAGTAATGTACCAAAGTTATATATCATCTAAATCTTGAATGATCGAAAATGAGCTCTAACTTGGCAGCCGATGAATCGTTTGCTCTTGTTAGGCCAACTGGTATGACAGGAAGAAATAGAGAACGGAAAATGTAAGAAAACGCGATTCATAGTTCAATTTCAGACGAGTAAAGAATGTTTTTTCAACGTAGTCTATTTCATATTAGAAGAAAGTCTTTTTACGAAACTTGGCTCTCGGGCAAGGAAAATTTTGAACAGCTTTCAGTACTGGGACAAAATAATCTATGAAACTCGTTATTTCAATCAAATATTTATTTATGTTTTCACTTGTTTTCATTTATTTCCAGTATTGTATTGCTCATAAGGAGCTTGAGTAACGCCTTGACAGTGGCACGACCTCATAAAGAATTCGTAACATTTTTTTATAATCATAAAAACGAAAATAAATATTTTGTACCTGTGTGGCGTATTATAAAAGTTTGGATTTATCCAAGCCGACCAGTTTTGACCAGGCTTTTAACTCACCCAGTGTGATATCTAAGGATAACGAATCCGTGTTTACTTCCCAAAATAGAAGACAAATAGACCGACCGGAGATTCGCTTCTCGTTTGTTAAGAGTGAAAAGGATCGTAAAGCTTTGATCGTTTGTCTAATTATTTGTCTTCGATAATTGTTGTTTGTTTTGAGATGATAGAGGATCACTGCTAGAAATTGATTTCTTGTGTTTTATTTTGTAGATGCTGAGCAGAAGTGTGTAGCGACCGAAACAATTTCTTGATGCTTTGAAAAGTGTATGAATTGGACCCTGGATTTCACAATCTTGAATAAGTTAGTGGGGATTGGATTTTGCGACGCAAAGGTTTATTCCAAAGCAAAGAGCATAGGTAAGTTAAGTTTTTAAATTTTGCAGTGGTTTAGATTGATTCTTATTGCGAGCGAAATATACCTCAGCAAGTTAGCAAGAAGCAGCAAGAGTCGAGGAATGTTGCCTAAATTTTGCTAGTATGAATGTGTGAGCAGAGGTTGAACTTCTTGACACAAAGCAACTATCCTGCGTAGATTCGATGTTTAGTTCATAAGAGTCCATCAGAACAATCTTTATGGGAAGAAGTATCGAGGAAGACTTTTATTCCCAGAAAATCGATAAATTGGATCCTAGATCTCGCAAGTTGGAAGAAATGAGGGACGATTGAATTTCATGACACAAATATTTTTCCCAAAGCAATGATCATAGGTAAATACATTGTTTCATTTGCTACCTTCGGTTTGATCCATTCTTACTGGAAGATACCCAAGAATATCTGCGCCACCCAAAAATATCAATGAAAGTCGCCATAAATTTGCAAGCTTTAATCATATGGTGTAGTCAGAATTCGATGCTTTTGTGATCGCAAATATTTTTCAAAATATTTAAGAAAACATCTGATCTTTTTGTAGACTTTGGTGGTTAATGTCCGCAAGATTTTACGGCCTCCCAGATCTTGATCTTCGGAGAATAGGACAGTGGACACTCAGTTGAACAGACGCTAAATATCTGCAACCTTTAAGAGGTAAAGTTATTTTAGGAGGACAATCTTAATTGGATTGAGTATTTTCTGACCTTTAGTTGGAGGCTCTAAGATTCTTAGTAAAACTTTGAGAATTTTTAATTTGGTCCATTGCTGGAGGATATTACCTGGCTTATAAAATTACGGATTAAACATTATCCCCACAACTCTGAAAAACGTTTCTCTTGACAAAGTTTTCTTTGCAACATTGACAAATATTGTGCAGAACAGAAAACAAAATGGCGTCAAATTGCACGTCCCTGAACAGCTCATATCCGTGCAACATAACAACCATGTCACCATTCGGCAATACGACAACGGCATCGTCATCCACAACTACGGCTTTGACGGACAAGAACAAAATACGAATCGCCATCTACGTCATCAGTATTGTGTTGAGTTGGATTGGTAACAGCCTTGTTATCATGGTTTCTGTGATGAATCGACAGTCACTATCGCCATGTCGAATCCTGATGGCGCATTTAGCCGTAGCGAATCTATTATTCTCTATTCGTTTGCCGTTCCAAATTCGACTCGAAATGAATGGCTCTAAATGGGAATGGGGGCTTTTTTATTGTAAAGTAATGCATGGATTTAACTCCGCGTCGCTGTTAGCCTCAATCGAAACAGTTGCAGTTATCGCCATCGAGCGATATCGAGGCATATCAAAACCGTATTCGTCAAAATGGACAAAGAAGCATATAATTATAAGTATCATGATCGTATGGGCGATCTCCTTGATCACTTACAGTCCTTATATGTATTACTTGAATCTTACCGGGACACGTTGCTTCGATACTTATCCATCAGTTACAATGCAACAAACCTACTCCATTATTATTTTCGTAATGCGTTACGTCATTCCAGTCGGCATTTTATCATATTGTTACTTCAAGATCGGCATGGTTATTCATCGTCGCCCTACTCGAGTTTCGACGCATCAAAACCAAGCAACCGAGCAGAACCGTAAACGAGAAAACCGGCGAGTTATTCGCATATTAATCGTTATTGTCGTCGCATTTGCGTTGCTAACAGCACCAACCTCGGTTTGGTGGTTGTGGTATGACTTTGGCGGTACAGATACCAAAACGGCATTGGATATGATTGAGGTATTTGCTGCATTATTATACCTACACAGTGCTATTAACCCCATCATTTATGGCATTATGGACCAAAAATTCAAGAAAGGCGTTCGTGATTTATTTGCATTGTGTCTTGGGACGCCAAGAGTGGAAGTTGATTCGATAGCGATGGAGAACAGAACGAGAATGGACACCGTCAACAAGAGAACTGTTACATTTACGGCCAATATAGAGAAATAACTGTTGTTATCTTCAGGGTTGAAATTGTACTAGGCTCACCTTAATTTATAATTGTAGGAGGAGGCATCTTGCTAATGCACCCTATTCCTTCAAGTTAAACTAACAGAGATATTGCAATCTGGTGTAAACATAGCACACCAGAACTCATTCACATTGCAAGTTAAACCAGCTTAAACTAAACCAGGTTTTCAAATAAGGCCTTCTGATTGATCAATCCAACAAATCCAGTCATTTGACTGGTTGGAATTTAAACCGGCTTAGATAAAGTTGGTTTAAGTGTGTCAGTGTGACTGCAGTATTATTTTCTTGTTGATTTAATCGATGGAGAATACCAGTATAAATGGCTTATATTTAGAGTGAACCCCCTAGCTAAGCTACTTTGCAGGGGCTGGGTAACATAATGTAAACAAACTTTCGAAATGACGATTTTGCACAATTATTGATTGGCCATATCGCAGATATCTTCCACTACTTTTCTCAAGATAAATGTGTTATTTTGAAGATTGACTCTTGAATTGTGAAGAGAAACAAACCCAACACCCATGTGTTGTAAGATTGCAGAGATATTGGTGGATTTTTAGAAGTAACTTTATTGTGGATTCACCCCATCCACCAAAATCTGAGCAGAACACAATGGTCACGTGTGGACAAATATATAAGTTATAGAGAAAACAGGTTTTTTATGGTTTACATAAAGTAAAGTCAAGTCAAGTGAAGTAAAGTAAAGTAAAGTAAAGTAACGTAAAGTAAAGTAAAGTAAAGATATTGCTTTTATATAGCGCCTTTATACTATAATGCAATATTCAAGGGCGCTTTACAATTCCATTACCCCCTCAGCTCAGGCATTTTTTCCTCCCTTTGGGAGTATTTTACAGCGTGCAGCCTTACAGTTGGCGCTTCTGATGTTTTTATTGCCTTCATCACCGAGGTGCCAATTTTACACCTTGGTGAGGTGCTGTACCTACGTTACCGGGTGTTCCCAGGTGGTCACCCATCCTGGTAATAACCTGGCCCAACCATGCTTAACTTCGGTGATCAAATGGGAACCGGTGTATCCATGGTGACAAGTCGTACGTGACTCTGGCCCTTTAAACTCGATTGATGAATTTAGACAAAATTACTCCCAAGTAAGGAAAATCACGAATGAAAAAATCGAGAACTACAAACAATGGATGAAATTAATGTCGCAAGATAAAAACAAAAGTGATCTATATCGGTCAAACAATGATAACGATAACTAAAACTACTGTGTTTTTTAGAATATTGTTTACAGCTTAGGTTCCAAACCTTTAAAAACGTGAGTTTAGAAATTTATGGTCTGTTTCTTTGAACTAAATAGCTTCAAAGAGACTCCAGCTATTTTGCTAAAATTCTGCCGTTGATCTTTTCTTCCATATTTTCAAAATTAGTATTTTTTTCTTCTTTCCGAGAATCGAGGAGAAAATTTCCAAAAGAATTTTAAACTTAAGTAACTATTGTAGTTTCTAAACTGTTTGAGGCAACGTGAAATAATTTCCAGGAAAAAGATAGTTTATGGATGTCTACAATGTGATATCAAATAAAAGTCTGGTGCTTTGTTGGTTTGTGATTTAGCAATATGATGGCGTCACATCGTCAAATGAACTGAAGCATGAAATGCGATTTACTTTCAAAACAGAATTTTTAAAAAATTCTACGGCAGAATTATGGATCGGTAGCTTAAGTAAAATTTTACACCTACATTTTCGCGCCGATTTAAAGATTTGGAACCTATGCTACAGTAAATCCCCGCATATAAGAACCTACCAAAATAAGAACCTAGAGGCTGTTTTTCCTAAATTATGTACCTTGCAATTAAGAACCTGTTTCAGTCTGATGAAACATAGGTTCTTATTGCAGAGGTTGCAGATTTGATATTCGATTGCTGTTATCAAGGTCATTGTGGTCCCAGTTGGGTTTGAAAGATTTATTCTCCTCCCCAATTACTTATTATGTCCATAAGAAGGCTTCTAAAACAAATAATAGGGTTGAACATCTTTGTGAGACTCTCAAGGGGACAACATGAGGTACCCTTCAAACAAGAACCTTTATACCTTGAAATTAATCTTAGTATCTTTGAAATAAGAACCAATTTCAGCCTGGCTCTCAAAAAAGTAGGTATCTTATACACGGGGATTTACTGTATTGTTTACACAACCTACAGTCGAGAGTACTGCACCATGGAAATTTAAAAATTGTATCACTCTTTTAAAACAGCATACTGAGAAAACAAGCCAACTAATTCGTAAGCATTGAACTCCTTTGCCTTAAAGAGAGTACAAAGACCAGCAGCCTTTGCCATGGTTTGCTTTTGTTTTTGTGAATTTCATGCAGTCAGTTATTTTGAAAGTTGTATAAATCAAGCCGCTGATATCGCGCAATATATGCTTGTCTTCGTACCCCCCTTAGGAGAGCGATAACTTACTTTTCAAGTTTTTCTTGAGGTATCATCAAATTTTTGACGCCAAAATCATTTTAACAAAAATTTTTACAAACTGCAAGACGCCTCGAAACAGGAATTAAGCTTTCAAAAGCGGTGGTGCAGTGTGAAATGTGAATATTGTGATGTAGTTTCAGTTCACGGAGTGCCTCGTAGGTGCAAACATTTTGGTGTGTTTTCACAAAGTCGAAAGCGGAGACATGCGGCGACGCTCGAAACTCGTATCAATGTGCACGACGGTTGTCAAAGCTTACTGAAATCAAATTTTAGTCATATTTGTTTTCTTTCATTGTTTTATCGAAATGCAGAGTTAACTTTTAAGATATTTGTTAGCCAGTAGTTGAAGTCGTAGCAGTGGACTACCAATTCTTTCAAAGCAGATGTTTGTCGTCCTTTGCTGGTCAGTTTTTTTATTGACATTCAACTTTAAATTCCGGTTAATTAAAGCTAGCAGCTCTCTTGTTCATGCAGCCTTTCTCACATTGTGCGTTTTCTCTTACCGAGTCTAAAAGTATGCTAGTGAATTGTTAAATACTATTTAAGATATATGATATTGAATATGATGTCTTCATTAAGTCGTATGTTGCTTCCCGACGTCCTATTATCGTATACGACTGGCATCCTCCGTTATACGATATCTGACTCATCATGCTAACATCACGTTTAACTTGAGTTCCATGTATATTTGCGTCCTTGCATTGTAAGTTTCCAGCCGACTTCCAGCCACAAGATATCTTGTGACTATGTTCGAACTTGAGTCTGTTTTATATATATGATATTGAATATGATGTCTTCATTAAGTCGTATGTTGCTTCCCGACGTCCTATTATCGTATACGACTGAAATCCTCCGTTATACGATATCTTACTCATCATGCTAACATCACGTTTAACTTGAGTTCCATGTATATTTGCGGCCTTGCATTGTAAGTTTCCAGCCGACTTCCAGCCACAAGATATCTTGTGACTATGTTCGAACTTGAGTCTGTTTCATATACATTCACGTCTTTAAGCCTTATGCTTTCCAGGCGACTTATGTCCTCTGTTAGTTCGTTCTCATCATACTTCATCAGACAGGTTCTTATGAATAGTAATCTGCTTGGAATCTGACGCATCATGGTGAATTTTGCTCTGCTTCGAACTTGAGTCGCTTTCATGCAAATTCATATCATTAAATCCAACGTTTTCCTTAGGACTTCCTCCATTCACCGTACTCGATCGACTCCACAAGTCCGGTCGCTGGCAATTTCCTTTGCACCTTAGCATCTGTATAACATCCGACCGGAACTTGCTGTCCATGATGTAATAAACGACCGGATTAACACAGCTATGCAAGTACACAAACGCACCGAAAACTTCCGCTATCTGTAGTACCGCACCGGATCGGTCTAAACCGCCAAAATCGTGCAGTAGCCACCAGATCGTTGCCGGAAGCGTGAGAACGGCGAATGCTACAACCATCACTATCAGCATCGTTACTATGCGGTTATCGTCGCGCGCTCTCCGTTTACGCTGAGATCTTTGCGTTTCTTGGATTTTAGGCCGGTTACGGATTGCCGCCGCGATCTTCCAGTAACAATAGCAAATAATGATCAGAGGGAAAATGTACTTGACGAGTACAACATACACCGAGTAGCTCTTCTGTAGAAGCGGGTTTGTGTGACTCTCAACGCACCTTCCGTTGTGAACCGTGCGTATCATAAATACTGGTGTGTATGAGATAACAGCGATTAACCATACAATCGCTAGACTAAGAATCAATTTCGACCGCTTAATCTTTGCTAAAAACGGCTTCGTTATGCCGCGATATCTCTCCATTGCTATCACAGTCATTGTTCCTATGGAAGCTAACATTGACATCGAGTTGACACCATGAAATATCTTACAGTAAAATACACCGTACGTCCAACTATAAGAATTGAGCTCTAATATTATTTGCACTGGTAAACGCAGTGAGAAGATGATATCCGTCAAGGCGAGGTGTGCGATCAAAAACCGCGAGCGGCTAAGCGTTCTTAGCTGGATAATACTTGTCGTTATGACTAAACCGTTGCCAATTATGCCGAAGAAGAGCGATAATGAATAGATAACAACGCGAATTATGACTATAGAGCTCGTTGCCTCAGTTTTTGATCCTTCCCATGAAGTCTTTTTATTTGTGCTGCTTGTAAAGTTACTGGTCGATAAAGTTGCGTTGCTGATAATTGTTGAGAGTGTTGTCGAAAGAATTGATGTCGCGTTGAAACTGAGTGTTCCGTTTGCTGTTCTTGAAGCCATAGTTGTAATTCTGCCTCCGTTCTCCTGGTAACTCCCTGTTTGTTGTTTTATACTTTCAAGCGAGGATGTTTTAAAATACGCGGGATTCTGTCTTGCAAAGTTCCAGTGCAAATGACAATTTTTTGTGGGTAAATCTATTCGTTTGAATTCTTGATCGTTGCCTTTCAAAAGTCAAGTGAAAGCTATGTCCACTTTTTCTCTTTCTGGCTTACTTTAACATTGCTTGAAACCAAGTGCTACTTTCTCTGTATTGTTGTTCACTATTTGCGCAGTGGTACAGAATTTGACAGATCTCCGTCATTGATTGTCCAACTTTTGCCAGCTTTACTCGTCACCTTTGTTGTTTTTCACTTTAAATTCGCCAGCAGCGCCAATTTTTTCGTAACCTCGTAGACTCCTTCAAATTCTCGAGCTATGTTTCACTCCTGAAAGCAAACAAAGTAAAGACCGAATGAATAAAACTGATAATTTTTCAATCAATGAGTTTGAACTTATACTTGTGATACCAATGCTCTGTGCTCATTTTCTGAAAAAAATACAGCCTTGTTTCGATGGCGAGGATCGCTGTCGACGCAAGGATCGCAGGTTGTTAAGAGAAGGTATGGGCTTATAACGAAAGAAAATGAGTAAGTCTAAAGTTCTTTCTCGCGCATTTTGTTTATTTGATTCATGAGCTGAGGAGTAACTGCGTACTTCTGAGCAATAAATATGCAAAAATTGTAATGCCCTCTGCTCGGTTTCTGAATCAAATAAACAAAATCCACGAGGCAGAACTTCAGATTTACCTTTCTTCTTTCGTTACAAGCACATACCTTCTCTTAAAAACCTCCCTTCGCCCGCAGTAAACGAGAGTTTACCGTACTTGTTTCAGGGCAACTTTGCGGCTTCGTTTGTTTTGAATTACTGGTTGAGAGAATTTCCTTTGTATGTATTCGCTAATCGCTTTGAATTGAGGTGTGAACCAAAGTGACTGATGCTATTGTATTACGAAATCTGCCCTTGTTAATCCCTTTTTCTTTCTTTATTATCAAAACTTTGTTTTTATCCTTTAACGTAGCTCTTGCTTGAATTTTGCAACTTATTCTCTGTTTTGGTAATTTTCATTATCTTCCATGTAGAATACAGCCAGTATTTGACTTTCCTTACTTCGAGTTCCACTTATGCTGTTCACTTCTAAGCCATGACTTAAATATTTGCCATCAGAACCCCCCTTACCTTCTTTAGTTTATTCCTTGCTTGTCATAACCCGCATTTCCTTGATAATGTCTAATAGCCACTGTCAATGACACGGTTTCCTCTTTAAAAACCTAACGACCAGGTATTTTGTGTCGTCATTCATTTACTAGAAGCTTGAAAACTCCATACAAATGTCTCCACGAAGCATTCTGGCCTTGTCCTCTCTAGATGAATTCTCAGAGTACAAATTTTATCTATGCAGTTGTCTTGATCTTTTGTATAAACTACCTGATGTTTACAAAAATATAAAGATTGTCTCTGAGATATGCTTATTGTGTTTCTTGGCGGTGTTGAATCTTGATACATGAAGTTTCAATCTGGCTCCTGTAACTAATCATTTAGCGCGCGTCAAATACACACAAAGTCGCTGACATACCAGTTGAATCAAAAGAACATTCACACGTTTTGCAAGCTGTGAAATAAAAAGTTTGTGGCCGATATTCAAAATTAAAACTTAAGTCGATCAGTCAAACGTTAACTTGTATGCGCAAATTTTGTTTTGTGAAATCACTAACCATTTAGACTCGGACTTTAGGAAAGAAATACTTGTAAGGGCTTTGGACGGGGTCGAGAAATCCATGTTCCATACTGGTCCAAAAAGTGTCAGTTGCAGAAATAGAACTTACATTTTGATAGGAAATAAATAATGAACCAGAATCGAAGGTGGGGTAGACGATTGCGCTAAAGATGGCGGCGAGGAATTTTTTGCCGAGATACACAGCTTTCTTTAATCGAATTCCTGTAGAATCGTTAAGGATTTGTAATTTGAACGCAATGCAGCTCGGTAAAAAATTCCTCGCCGCCATCGTTAGCGCAATCCTCTATTTTTGTTCCCCCGTACCAAGCATCTTCCTTATTTTTAGGTCTGAAACATGAGTGATTTATGATTTTACCAATGAAATTTTCACATCTAAGTTAGCTTGTGACTTATAGTTTGACTTTCAGTCGTCAACATCATCCGCGTACACGTTTTTTTTATAAGAAACTGGTTTATAAGAAACTGGTACTAAGAAGGCCAAAATTTTAAGAAACTCTAGTACTATGTCTGAGAAGTACTAAGAAACTTTTCAAAGTTAAAAGCATGGATTTTATAGCGAATAGATCATTGAACCTTCATTCTTGAGCAATATTATCTAACCATTTGTGTTTTCAACATAACAGAACACTGTTTATTCCTTTCTGATGTTTTAAATATCAAGAAACATATCTGCCGCAGTGTTAGCGACCACATTCCTGATTCTGCATTCAGAAAAACAAGAAACCAATTAAGAAACTTTTAGTACTAAAATCGACAAAATTTCACGTGAAATTAAGACACTTTTAGTTCTATGGCCTGATCCTAGTTTCTTATTAAAAAAACGTGTACGTCTTATTCCTTAGCCTATCAAAACCTATTAACTTTTTTGACTCACCGGACACATCGGTGGATTTTCACTGAAACCCAACAAATTTTCAGCTCCGTGCTTACAGAGATAACATGTATGGTTTCTATCTTGAAAATCCTGTGGGACAACGAATGTGCAATTTAAAAGTAGCTTCTCTTCTCGTTAGTTTGAGCTTCTCTGCCACAAGGGAAATTATTATGTAAGCCGTCCGGCCGTCCTGGTTATGTTTGTAAGCAAATTTCAAATTTATAAAGACTGTCTAAGTTATCTAATTTAAATTTCCACCAGATGCTAGAATCTCCTACAATCATGCAGAAATATTAAGCATATGTAAAACTTCCAATATTATTTTCCCAAAAAAGTCAGAATTTATCACAGTTTGAAAGAGCTATTTCTTTGGACCTTTCAGAAAGATTTTCTCTCAGATCATCCGCTCACCAGATGTTGAAGCTTTCTCCTCCAAAATTTGTTCTTAGCAGCCAGCATATATTTGGCGATAGGAGAAAGTCGAAGGAAACTCCCATGCGAATTTTACTCTAAAATTTCCGCTCCCGAGTGAGGTACTTAGTACCCTGGGTACATGACGCTTCCTGAAAGAAATTTCTTTTAGGGAGAGTCTGGTTACCCAGGATAGGTACTTATTAGTTAATTTTGCTGACGGGATGTGCACTTCTTCTTGGGTGTCGTTTTCGCTTCTTTTTTCTAACGCCGGGTATCAAAAGAAGCCAATTTTTGCTGCATATCAGCAACTTTTTTCTGTTATCTCCAGCAACTATAACAGAGAATCTCTTTAGACTGTTGCCGGCATCACCTTTAAGATTTCTGCTTTCCCGTAAATTCGATTACAGCAAATACAAATGAATTTATTCTTTGTACGTCCCACGGTAACGATTTAAATCTCCTAGCATTGTTATACAGTCTCCGTAGTAAACATTCTGTCAACCAAAATTTTTAATAAGTAAGATCATGTAATTCACAAACATTTTTTCTTCAGAAGTCACATCGCCAGAATGTCTGTTCACCGGCAAATCGTACCAACCAATTCAGCAAATGTTGACTTTTCTAGTCCTTGTCTTCAAGTTTGTAGAAGTTTATTTGCACATGGAGTTTTCTCTGGACCAAAGTTGCGCTTCACCTAACAGAAAATCAAACAGCATTCAGACAAATTGAATGAACTCAAATTGTGGTGACGCGAATTAGGGCATGAGGTTTCTACAGAATTCTTTCATCCTTTTTCCGCTGATTTGATATATTTTGTTTGGGTTCATCATGGATGCAAAAACATTTCTTTCTGGTCTCGTTGTATGTGATTTGAAGATTTTTCGACGAACATTTTAAGCTATGTGGACGTGGACACAGACGGCATTCGAGTGTAACATCCCTTTAGATATTTTCTAAAATATGAGAGGCAAACTTGGGCAAGGTTTTGCTAAAATCGATGATGTATTTCGTCAATCATTGACTTGATAATTGCTTCTTGGTGTATGAAGCAAGTCAAAAAATACTTGTTTTACAAAGCATTAGATGAAGCCGCGTGTTTTGTTTGAAAAACTTAACCCCCAATTTCTCAATACACAGTGTCTTGACACGTGGTTTCGAACAAAACAAAGTTCCTATTCAAAGGCGTCAGCAAGGCAAGGAGTGCATTGGGGTGGAAATTCCTGCCCAGCCTTCTCAGGCTTGTATCTATTAATAAGCGAAAAGGTGTAAAAAAAGGCTGGGTATAGTTCTCAATACTTTATACCTTGTTCTTACCATACTGTGACTATGTTCTTACTTATAAGGCTGGCTATGCTCCTGGCTAAATTCTGCTGCATTCTTTAAAGTAATTCAACAGGGTTACAAGCAAGCTTAGCTAGGGGGACTGGGTGATATAATTATAACCTTTTGTATTTGATGTTTTCGATCTATGAGACAAAAGGAAGAGAAGTGGCACCTGCGGTTCCTTCGTGCTTCGTTTAGATTATGTCGCTACATCTCCGTTCATTTACTTTTCGTTTCTAGTTGACCATTATCGTAGCTTTCGCTGATGACGCCTCCACAACTGCCTCCACAAATACAAAATAATCATCCAAATATGTTTTGCTGTTTCAGTTGTAAGCTCTGGTTGTGTAGGCTTCTCTGTTTGGGTATGGTTTTCAGCAACCAACGAAAGTTTGTTTTAGTAACATGGTTTTTGTTTGACTAACACGTAACTCCGAATGGTTAGCGGCAGTTAGAAAGGGAATCATTGATTCATCCATCTCAAGATTTGACAGTGTGGACCAACAAGGAAGAATTGATAATTGCTGATGTCTTATTTTACGTTTTGTTGACATGCCGGAGCAAAACGATTTTATTAAGCATTTTTTGTCCATAAAGCATGGGTAGTTCGACACCGCAGTTTCTTTCTGCGGAGGAAGTTTGAAGTTTCTGAAAAGCAAGCAATGTTTCTTTTCTTCCTTCTCCTCTTACGACAGCTACTTCGAAGTAGCAAATAATTTTATCCTCCGCAATAGAACGAAGCGGCAATGAAACAGAACTGCGGTGTCTAACCACCCATGCATAATACTGGTTCACAGTGGCGACAAATGGAGCGCGATGTGACAAAGTTCGAGTGAAAAATGTCCACAAAATATTGTCGCAAGAAAGCAGGATGGTTTCCAGCTACATTTCAAGAAAGAAGTTAGCACGGCGAAAAACCAATTTTTTCCAAATGAAACTGTACACTCGTCGCGTCGGGCTGTATTTGCCGCTTAGTGGAATACTCCTTACAATATAGCAGATTTTATGTTTGGTTCAGGTGCCCCGAGAAAGCGATTTTATACGGCCTATTTGTCCTAATGTCTGCGTTAATGAATCATGCATCAACAAGGGCAGATTTCATACAATCGAAGCAGATTTTGCGTTTCATTTATGTGCTTGAACAGAACGAAGAAAAGAAGAAGCGAAGGATTCAGCTTATACTGCCTGCTAGTCAGATGTTTCGTACACAAACCATGTCAAATCAAGGAAAAAATTGGTATAAAAGCAAACTTTATGTGCCAAACTTACCTTATTCAATTGATCTATATGCTTAAAGACAGGAGTTTATGCGCCGAAAAACATTTTGAACTACGACTGAGTTCAAAATTATTTGTGTAGAGTTATTCTTACCTAGGACCTTGCACGACCTTGTACACCGCATCATCTTCAAACTGTGCAGCCAGAAACTAGACAGACAATTGTTCTTCAACATGTTACTTCGTTTAACTTTGTTTATGAAATTTTTCTCCTTCAGTGGCAACACACGAAATTCATTTCATCAGATAATGTTACCGCTATTGTTGTATTTTCACAATGAAGGCTGCAGTTACAAAGTGAAATGCATTCTTTTTGGCTGAATCATTTAACCCACAGTAACGCGCTGCCCTCTCTCTCACCTCACACCATAGCAAACATTTCCCATGAAAGTTTTACCAAAACGTTTCCTGTTTAGCTTCTCTGGCTTTTTGTTCTCCTATTTAGGATATATGCTCAACATAAATATACCAGTGCAGTAAGTCTCCAGAAAATTTGATCGAAGCTTTTTATCGCATCATTGTTTTTTTGCGACAGCAAAATGTTTACCAAGCTCACCTACAGCACATAAAACAAAAACAAAATATGCAAGAAATCTTAGGATCATAGGATCTGATTTAAATTTTTTGCAAAGGACCAAGTCTTAATTATTCAAAATCGGTCCAATGTTGGATTTATCTTAGCCAGACAAAAGTAGATATTCTTGCGTGCAGTTTACCCACTATATATCTCTGTGACGAGCCCCTCTTCGCATGCAGCCCCAGTGAGTTGGCCACTCAAGTTTCAACACATCGTTGTCTGACCTGACGCCGCTTGGTTTACGGTTAAGGTGGATCTGCACTTAAGGTAGCTCACTACTAAAAACAACAAAGCTCCAAGTTCGTGTATCAGCGATACAGTGGCTCACTATCACCTAAAAAGCAAGTTTAGAACAAACAAAACAATAGGCTAAGTTATCACTAAGAAGCGTTTAATGCTGCCAACTCTCAGTTTCTGATAAGAAATAAATATATTTCATCAGTTCTATTTGTCCAAAATGTTTATCTAAGATAGATTGCCATAAAATCCTATCCTTTCCGAATCAAATACAGATTTTATTCATCTTGAAAATGAAATTTTAAAGTGATTTGTCAACATGTTTGATCGGTACACCATCTGATATTCCAAATAATTGCCAAAGTAATTTCAAAAAGATTTCTAGAAGTGCTATTTCGTTGCAGCTGTGTAGATATGATAAATTTGATCGATGAAATATTTCGAGAAAAAGGGAAATTACGCCAGAATCGCAGCAAAAAAAATGACTTTTCAAATCACGGATAAATCTCCGAAATACTTCGTCATATTTGCATTAAACTGTATTTATTTTGGCGACAGATGTTGCTGTTTGCTGTGGAAAGAACTGCAAGAAAATCTTAAATCCCAGGGGTATTTAGTGTATTTGGCCACCGGGGATGTGCCTGCTTTCAGGTTGTAGTTTTCACGACACTTTGCCAATGCCGGATATCAATAGAAGGTAATTTTTCTAGGGCCGCCGTCAGCAGATGTCTGCAAGGGCTACTTTGCCAGTGCAAGTTGTCGATCCGTCCACTTCTATTTGTTGAGTTATGCTTTTAACAGATTTAACCAGAGTTGGAGGTGAGAAAACATATTAATAGCCAAACCTCCGTGCAAGTCACAGTCAAATACCCCCCTTAGGTCAAATTACTGGGTTATTCAGAAAGAGAGTTGCGATTTCGTTCAATTTTCCGATTTGTCACAGTCCCAACTCCCAATAAAAAAGTCCCATTCCCAAACTGTCGTTTCAAGCAATCTCAAATCCCATTTTATCCCAGAGCCCTGCCCCATAAAATTCCTAGCTGCGCGCCTGAGACACAGAGGACCCAGGCTCTGCGTCTTTGTCTTTTGGATCTTCTTGCACGACCCTGGCACGTTTCGAGAAAGCTACGTAGAAACTGTTTTTTGTTTTTATTGTAAATTTCAAACATTCTTGCAAATAGGTTTTTGCAATTGATCCAAAGGACAAAGGACTCAACCTTGAGTCTTTATCTTTTTGGTCTTTTTGCACGACCCAAATGACTTAGTGTGAATCAGACTTACAATCCAAAAGACCCAGTGGTGTGAACCAATTCTTCGGAGCCATAATTCGCTTTGTCTTCATGGAGAGCAGAATCCCTTGCTAGAAGATCAAAGACGCAACAGGATTCTTTTGTCTAAAAAACGATTGACCACCAAAAGGAAACAAATTTTAGATCTCAAGAGAGTTGCGAAAAGTTTTATTCTAAGTTTGCAAACAGAGCAACAGCACACCACCGTTGCAAAAGCAAAAAGCGCATTCAAGAATGGAGATAGAAATTAGGGAAAATAAGACGAAGATGAAGTTGTGGTTTTTTATGCCAAGCGCTTGGGCGCTGGGATTGCAGGAGTATAAAGATAGACTAATGGAGTCCCAGACCCCTAGTCATGGCGTTGAATTTTGTTGAACTGGTGTGAGGTTCTACATGGCCACGTGGCCCTGTCCGCTCCTGACTGCACCTTCGAACTGGGGGGCATATTACGTTACAAGGGCAGCTGGAGCCTTAGAGATCAGGTTTGTTTCAATTCTCATTTCGCTTGCGTATTTTGTAATTCTGAGTTTCGTTCTGTGATGGTATCAATGCGAGTGGTATGCAGAAAATTGTAGCAAATCTTGGCTAGCAAGGTTCGTACGAAGGTGCTTCGAGAAATGTCTTCTGTTAGACAGAAAACTTTATACCCTGGGTAGTCTGGTACCCAGGGTAAGAAAACTTCATCTCAAGCTAGATGACACGTGAGATTAGCGAAAACACAAACTCATCCAAAAAGGTTGCATTGTTATTCTGTTGTGTTTTTGTTATTATTCGCAGATATTTCCACATAACATATGATTTTGAACGCGAATTGTTAAAGTCATGTGACTTGTCATCCGGAGATCAAATGAACAAATTCAGCTGAGGTCATAAATAACTACTTCCAGTCAAATAACCAAACATTTTAATAATCATCCCTTTTTCTGCTGATACAATTATCTGCATCTAATTTCTTAACTTGTAAGACAAGAAAATTTCCTCAAGAGGACAGTCGCTTGATCTGAATCTAATCAACGTTTGCTGAGTTCTCGAATTTGTCTCTTACTTCCGATTTTGAATATAAAGTAAAAATATCTTGATTGAGATCTTGATCATAAAACTAATTTCGAAGATAAACATTCCAAAGAAAATTGGAAGAAGGAAGTCAGCTTTCACGTGGCACCTAAATTATCTTCGAAATTTTGCACTATAAGCGTATGAATGGCACATTTTGGTGCTGTCAATAGCTTTGAAACACTATGTAATACCACAAACCAGATTTTGTATTTAAGGTAGCTAGCCACCAAATTTGAATTTTATTTTTGTATGGCGACCGACTGCCAAGAATAGATGAAAATACATTAGACTTTGTCAAATTCCAGTCCCTTGGGGGCAGCAACAATAAATTCCTTGTACTTACCAGAATTCAGCTTCTTCCATTCCGTGACACCAACTCGACTGACTGGCATTGTATGATATGATGAGCAATATGCTTGTAAAGAACTATAATTTCACTTTTACACAAATGTAAGATTCCCACAACAATATAACCAGTTGGCTTATTTATTTCTTGCATAATTGATAAGTTTCATTCAACCTTACAGAGAAAAATCTACCCCGTTGCGCAAGCAAAGTACCATTTATATCAAACAATCTCACCTGCCGACAGTGCAAGATTCATACCATATAAATAGTTTCACTGCAGAGTGATTGCAGTACCTTTGGCTTATTTGCAAATACTGCAAACTTACCACTGGGCCTGTGTGGGGTCGGTCGTCCCATAGCTGATGCAGCGCAGTAGCTGTCCGTGTCCATTCCACCAGATTCACTGCAGTATTTCCGCATTATTTACAAATACCGCAAACGTACCACTGGGCCTCCGGGGGGTCGGTATTTCGAGGTCACTGCACTAGGGAGAGGAGGTTTTGGGACTAGCAGCAGGAGGTACCTGTCCTTCCAACCTGTCGTAAATTTTAGATTACTTCCTTCTGCAAAGGAATAAGCCAACCATTCTCGGCCCCTGTCAAAACGACGAAAACGAAACACTGGCGCAGAACTTCATGTGGCGAGCGTCAGTAGTCGGGTGTTGTGGAATGAAGTTTTTGAGGTGACTGAAAATTTTCGACTTGAATTAAAGTGGACCAGTGCGAAATGTCATCCATCTTACATTTCTATAAATACTTTTAAGTGAATGAAAGTAAGTTGAAAATGCATCTCGAAACGCTACCACTAGCGAGCCTAGGATTAAGACCGGAAGTCCCTTGTTTCCCTTTTCTACTTAACATAGGTTCCAAATCTTTAAATCTACGAAAAAAGCCGGGTGTAAAATTCAATGACGTATTTCTTTAAACCGAATGACTTGAAAGAACTTTAGCCACTTTTCTATGATTCTCCGCATTACCAAGACCTGTCATTACCTTGGGGCACATCTGGTTCTTTGTTTTTATTTTATATGAATAATGTTTTTTCCTTTGTGTCTTTGCTTTTATGGGGGCTCTCTCTCGATTAGTTTACCTACTTAGAGAGCTCCTCCTTTATCAATCTATACTATATACAATCATGTAATGTCCTTCCCTTTTGCTTAGTTATACCGGGTGAGTCAGAAAAATCGTGGGGCGTTTGGCGGACCGTGACATCGCATTTAGTCACCCGATTGTCGTGAACTAAAGTTTTGCGTGTAGCCAAGAGTCTAACTTAGATCATAAACCTTTTCCCATCGAAATCGGCCATTTGATGAATTTTTGAAAAAGCAGTTTCTTCGCAAGAGCTTGTATGGGAGTCTTGCAAACTGGTGAAATCTTTTGCCAGGCCCCTTCCGCATTTTATTTTGGCAAGAGTTACAGGTACACGTGGTATTAGCAGGGGAGAATCAAATTGTTAGGGGATAGTATTTTCTCCCCTGGGATGCCTTAGCATAACTTGTCCTACGTGGAGAATATGTTTGAAAGACATTAAGAATGCGTACTTCTTTGTCTTGCGAAGAGGTCCCTTTCAAGCAGATCAGCGCTCTGTAAATCGCAATGGGACTTTTTGCCTACAATGCATTTCCTAAGGCTTGGTCCACAATAGGTCTTTTGAGTCACTCCAGTCGTGCAGAAAGACCCAAAAGACAAAGGATTCAAACTCTAGAGTCTCTGTCTTTTTGTTCTTTCTGCACGATCTAAGCGACCAAAACGAGCAAGTGTGAGCCAGGCTTAACTTTTTCAGTATCCCCTGATAATTCCACGTGTACCTGCAACTCTGGCAAGGCAAAATTACTCATGGAAAATACTTCACTTATCTTTATTCGCAGACATTTTCACGTGTCATTTAATTTGAGATCGAGTTTAGTCAAGGCAGGAGATGAGAGTAAAATAAACAAAGACTCGCATGACTCAATATCTCATAGCAAACAACAGAAAAGACATCAAATGAACTATGTGTTTTTAAATAAATGGACTGGATTCTGCTCTTTGGACTATGCAAGTTCACACGAATTATTTCTCCCACCACAAACAGCTTCAAAGATATATAATGCAAATGTCTAATAAATAAGCTATTTTCTCATTAATTCTGAATTTTGGCCATGCAAGTTTATAAGTGGTATCTGTAATCTGAAAGGAATATTTCATAGTAACTAATGAATAAGCAAAACAAAAACAAGAGTTATTATTTCTTGAACAAATTGGAATTCATTAAGCGCCTCCTGAAAACTCCTGAAAACGCCTGAGTCTCCTCAAACTCATCATGCTTGCGATTCATCTCACAAATAAACCTCATCAGTTCACGTAACCTCCTGCAAAACAATTATTTTCACTGGTTTTTAGCTTGAAATAGTCGTCGTACCGTGTGCTGATACCAATAATAAACTAGCAGTTTACTTTATTAAATAGATAAGCTAGTACAGTATCTAGTTTTGGATTTTATGCATTCTTTGTTGGGAATGTTTTCTATTTGTTTACAATGAAAGAACAGCAGTAACGAAGAATTTCACTCTTGAATACTCCAAATAGTGTCACTGTCAATTCAGATCACAAGATTTCCACGTCTGTCTTGGTCCAACTCGATTGCTTCGAACAATGCCTTGAAATTTCCAGCTCCAAATCCCTGCAAGAAACAAGAAGTGTCAAATTAAATCCCAAATAGACTCCTTTCAAACTTCTAAATTCACGTTATTCTTTCAAATGGACTTAAATTTTTACATCGGATATACGAGCACCATGTGCATGAGGGCAGTGCTCTGAAACACGAGCCTGTTTTGAGAAAAACACAAAAATGAGCGATGATGCACTTTTTACAATGATTTTCATTTACTCTCACAAAGTGCTCTCCTTTGTACACGAGCTCCTCTAACCTTTAAAAATGTAAGTCAAGGAATCTAACAGTTAATTTCTTTGTTTGTTTTCCCTTTACCCAACAACTTTGAAGCTTAATTTTCCACCAGCTATCATAGTGTAAGAAGCCGATGTGGAGGAATAAAAACAGCTAAGGTATTTTGGTGACCACAGGGAAGGCTAATGATGAGGCATATTTAGACTTCAAATCATTCCCGCGCTCATATTTACCACTTGTACCACATTCGCTCATCTCTCACCGTCAAATGTCAAATCGCATGTTCACAGTCCATCAAGTGATCAATATCTTACAATGGCAGTTTTCAGTAATGAGCATATATCCGAGTCTATACAGTAGCTAAAACATACCATAGCTCTTGCAAACAAAACAAACTTTGCATGGAAAACGACAGATTTTATCCCTCGTCTCTGAACAGTTTCAAATACGATTGCAAATGCTTAATTCTTCTGTCACATTGACTGACCAGATTTTCTTCTGTATGTATGCTCTCAAGAAGTGTACTAAAATTAATAAGTTTCATAGCAGACATTTAGTCAGGCATTCGCTTTTACCACTACGCCACAAGATCTTCATGTTCAATGAATGATAAGGGCAATGATAACCTCATAGAATGCCTCACCTGGTGATTTTTTCGTTGAATGACCTCTAAAAAGAGGGTTGGACGATCTTGGCAAGGTTTAGTGAAGATTTGCAACAAATATCCATTTTCATCATAATCAATGAGAATCTTTAACTTTTGTAACTATAAAAAACAAAAATTATTGATAACAATTTCAGGAGTGTTGGCATTTGTAAGTTAATGACTATTATGAAATAAATTCCGTATAAGAAAAAGCTAGAAGTAACAAAATAGCGTGCCCTGAAGCAAGAATTTCTCACAGCAACCATTTTACTCCAGCAGGCAGCGTCAGATACTTACAATAGGGAGTAGATTACACCTGATTGGCTATAAAGCTCAATTCACGCCTAAACCTATTTTAAGTAGTCTCTTTACTTGCTATTGTCCGACTGGCTAAAACAAGGCCGTAAACTCTAAGGTGAAGCCTTTCCTATGCAACTGTACAAAGAATGGTGTAATAAATGTAAAACTCCTCCGCAGCAGCCACCAAAATGTTGTATATCTTTTTGGGGTACCCCGTACAAAGCTGAGTTTGATCTTCCGGCCGGTATCAGCTATTTACATACCATGAGCAGTGTTTTACAAAAAAGATCCCACGATATTTCATCATTGTTTCACTATTCATCAAACTTTTTAACGGTTTCGTGAGTAATTCTGTTAGATTCGATCAATTCTACGTTGAATAGAAAAACACGATAAGATAAAATAAGGAATTCGAAGCAAAATAGTTCGTTAAATTTGCAAGCACTTCTTTTCGGTTACTTTTAATCACTTCAATAATCATTTGTTATTTTACTTAGCGCAATCAAAACACATATGGTCGACTATTTATACTTTTCAAAGTTCAATAGGAAGGGTTTGTTTTTCAATTTAAACGATAATAAAATTATGTCTTCGTAATTTCAATTTTAAACGAGCAAACTGCAAAGCCAAATCTTGCTTGATCTAATTTCAAGTCTTCTTTGGATAGTTATTTATAGGAGCCTTTACACTGTTGATTTACAGAGTCTCAGGCTATTGGAAGGACAAAGATTATGCAAACTAGAATCATAGAAACAGCTTGTTTTACGTTCAAGCGTTTAAGTGGCCTATGTGCGGAGCCTCCTGATTCCTTCTCAAAGAGGGTTTCTCCTAAATTTTAAGAGATCCTGAACATGAGAAATCTCAGCCCATGTTAGGTTGAGCACTGGTTCAATTTTGAAAATATCAGTTATTCTCTGGGATATGAGTACAGTTTTTGTCTCTTATACTAACTTGTCCTTTGATTTCAACACGTCTCGACCGAAGTTCTTTTTTCTATTCTCGTGAAAATTGGCATTTATCTTAGAATAGCTGAAATTTCAAAAATAACTTCCATTCCAGCTTCACTGCAATTTCACAACGTTCCAAGAATGTTACCTAATATGTTCAAAATTTGTGGCTCTTACATGCGGTATTTACAGTAGGGCACTGCCTCGCATTCAAAAACATAACATCTCTGAAGTGATACGAATAGAAGAATTTACCGTGTCCATATCTTCAGAAACCTTGATCTTGGCATGCTTCAATCGCTCTCTCAGGTTTTCATAATAAGTGTCTGGAATCGTCAGGAAGTTCATTCCGCGGGCCTTCAGATTTGTGATCTGTAAGATAGCAATGAAATTACTTAACTCTATTGGTTGAGGCGGGGGGGGGGGGGCAAGTTGCCTCCGTAGTAGATATTTTGGTAACTCTTCTTCTTCTTTCTTTTTCTTCTCGTTAGACATTATCCTAATATTAATCAGGGTTGGTTGCCCGAATCCTCTGATACAGGCATACTTGTTTGGAGCAAGGTTTTACAGCCAGACGCCCTTCCTGACGTAAACCCCGGTTATCGGTGGTGAACCTTTGCCTAATTGCTTTCTTGGTTATCGAGGGTAGCCTCCCCGTTGTGAGTGACCATTGGCTCGTGAGTGAGCTCTTCCGCTTTTTGTCAGGTCTTATTTTTCATCCTGTGGGGTGTTCACACACTCTCCTCATTCTAGATCGGATCTCTACTGTGACATGTAATCGAGTCTAGCTTTTGCTGCGAACGTTTCTTATTATGAAAAAATTTTGCTGTTTTATAGAAAAAGGGCCAGCTTCCGCTAACAAATATGCTCCGTCCTTCAGATATCGATAAAAAATGTTTGGAGAAGCTATACACAAAAATTCACTATATATTATCCAAACTTACAGAGCCAATGATGTCTGTCGTGTTAAGTGCAATGTGTTGTACTCCGCTGTCGCCATAGTAGTCGACATATTCCTAGAAAGGAATGATTTTAGATTAGAAACAATTTCATCTTATCTATTACTGTTGTCAAAATTGAATTAGTAGGATCGTGAGAGTCAAAACAAGCCTTGCTGAAAAGGCACACCTGTAGCCAGAAAATTAATAAAAAATTGCTTTGGATTTCGTGCTTAATTTCAACTGCGTAATCAAGACAGCTTGATTCATTAGTCCAAACGATGGAAGGGACATGTGAAATCGGACAATTTTGATCTTTATGATTGGTTTAAATAAAGAATATTGTTGGTGGCATTTTCAGTTCAAGATTCGTCAATTTATCTCTAGCTGGGCCCACGGTGTTTTGAAAAAACACGTGCAAATGTCCAGAACAGCATAAACTTGGTACTTCTTTGTTTTAGTATTATTGTCATTAATTTCTTTAAAATGCTGTCTTTAACGTTAAATTACATACAAATCAAGTTCTTTTAGTTAATCTAACTTCCTCATCGCTAAAAGCAAGGCTTATATCTCTATGAAGAGGTTTCTTCTTAGAGCCTTCATGTTGGAATCCTGACTAGGAGAGCTTTCATATCTTCAACTCCACATAAATCTATTTCGAAAGAGTGGCATTACAAACGAGTGAAGGTTATTCGAATGAGTGGGCTATGGATACATAGGTAGGGCTATTAGTGCCGCTAAAAAGCTGGAAAGCTCAATAACTTTACTACGGAAGAAGAAAAAGTTTACCTGGATTTGACTCTTTCTCTTGCCTGGGGCTGGTTCATTAATTGGCATTTTGATTGTTTCTTCATAGTTCGTCACGACAATAGATCGCAGGGCACTGTATTCTGTGTGGATCTGTCAGATAAATATAGAGTAATTTTTTTAATCATTCAAGTTTTCTACAACTAAAGATATCGTGAGCGTGTTAGTGAGCGTGTGGCCGAGTGGTTAAGGCGTCTGACTCGTAAGCCAAAGGTCAGAACGGCCGTAGGTTCGAATCCCACGCTGGACAGTTTGGTCGCTGTCTGTTCCACTAGCCCGGGTCCACCTGAGCCATGTGAGGGAAATCTGGTAGCTGTGGCGGGTAGCTGCGGCGGAGTGATGGTAAAACATCCGTGGCCCCTGCTGCAAATAAGTCTCTCAGACTTTCGCGGGCTAGCCACGTTATATATAAATACCTACCTACCTATCGATTAATGAGACCCATGACTTCGATGAAGTTGAGATCAATAAGCGGTTTTAGCAAGAAAAAGCGAGTCAAGAAGACAGCAGCATTTTGTTTGAGGATGTAAATTACAAAGTGAAATCAACTTCCAAAATTTTGCAAGTCTCGAGAGACTTACTGTACGTTCTATTCTGAAACTGACAACCTGAAAAGTATACTTTTGAAGGCCTGACTGCAAAGATAGAACGTCGAGAAGGGAAGAAAATGCAAGAAGAGCATATTCACAAATGATGGAAATGCGAGCATGCAAACTTTTTTAGGGAATTTGTCTGTCTGTGAGCAGCTTTCTGGGAGGGCAATGGCTGGAATATTAGGAAGCTCTAAAAACATAACAAAGTAGCTGCGTTTTAAAAGACGTCCGTGTCTTGCTGCTAAAAGAGCCTAAAAGAAATTAATATTACAACTATCCCCTCTCCATGTTAACCGTCAGGACCGAGCTGTTATATGAAGGTGTGGATCCGAAACTGTAATACCCTTTTTCAACCCTTTTATTCTCCCTTCTTCGCCCCTCCTTTACCTTTCCTTAGCCTTTCCTCACTTCCTATCGAAATGCTGAAAATATTGTTTTCCGCCAGACCACGTCAAATATTGCACGCTGCATTTCTATCGTCCTGTAACAAAGGATTTCGCTTCTGCTATGGTTGTTAAAATATTTAATCTCTAGGACCAAGGACCAAACAAGTCTTGTAAAACATTTCTGCGAGCATCGCTCCAAAAAAGGTATCTATATTTGCAAGTCACAATATGTAATGAATTTGACAGAATTTGAAGAATGATCAGCAGTCTTTAATCGCAATGATAAACGATACTTTTTAAGCGAATTTTCGTTGCTTTTTCGGCTGACCACTTCAAGACTTATAAACACCATCTTTTTTACATTCTTTAGTCTGGTAACAGCCTAAATTTATTTAATGAATGGCTGCCAATAAAGAGAACCTTTAGGCTTTTGAAGTGAAATTGACTTTCCATTTTTTTTTGCTTTTCTGCCTTTACATCTTTTCCTTTTTCCTTTCATTCTTTCTGGAGACCTGAAAATATTTCTAGGACCATTGGTGCTGTGGCCCGCTATCTTTTCCACCCCTGCGCTTTTGATTGACGCTTTTACGGGGTCAGCCACTCAAATTTGTTCAAATGTAGCGCGCGTGACAAATTACACCTGGTGAAAATCCAGCCCTGCCGTCAATACAAAATTGAAGGTGAAGGTGAAGTTGTAGTTTTTAGTGCCAAGCGCTTGGATCACAGAAGTAGCTAAGCGCTAATCATGTCCGCGACCCCTTGTCATGACGTTCAAGTGGTGAGGTCCTACCGCGCCTCGAACCCAATCCACATGACTGTTCTGGCTGCAAAGTCAGAGGATTGATTACAGCACTGCGCCATAACACCTTCAATTCCAAAGAAGGAGTTTTCGGCATGAAATACATCCAAAATTACCTGAGAATCATCCACTGACCAAAATCGATGAAACTGTAGGACTTTCTCATACCTATAAAAAGGTGAAAACGTTTGCTAAAACTCTTTCAGTAGAAATCAACCATCTTAGGAAGATTAGATGATGAAAGACTGGGAGTCATCCATGAAAGACAGGGGTCCAACCAAGAAGGCTGCCAAATAGGACAGGAGTCTACAAACTTTTAGTAAACATCAAAGCACGAAGAAGCAATGCAGAGTCAGGCGGCATAGATACATGCAACAATAGACCTTTTAGCTATTCAGCAAAAGAGCCTGGATCGAGCGTTATTTTTATACATTTCTATACACGAGATTCGATCGAGTGGCGATGTTGTGTTCTATCACAATTGTGCACATTCGAAAATTCTACAAAATGTAGCAAAGTATTGTTCGATTGAGATTCTTTTTCAGAATAGCTAAAAGGTCTATTTCCGACGAAATCTTTTATAATTCATTTTTGGACAATTCTTCGAAGGTGGCTGGAAAAACCTATTATCAAGCAGATAAGTACCTCTCTATCTTGCTTCACAGATCAACCAAAGTTCGCCTGGATCAACACACTAAGAAAACCGCTAAGAACTTTATATCTAACTGGTCCAAGACTCCAAAAAATACAACAGCTTTATTTCACTAAACATCCAAAAACCTGCATTTGGCGCAAAAGAAGGTATTCATCCATTGCTCCAGATCTGACGATAGAAAACGACACCTAGCCTTATCGCATAAGGGCCCTCAACTTAAGGCTGCATTCACATTGCACAAGCTTTTAGAATCGCGTAAACGCTCGTGCAGAAATCCGCCATACTAATCCCTTACAGTGTTTAGATTGCATAATATTTTTGCAATCTGAACACTGTAAGGGATTAGTAAGCAGGATTTCTGCACGAGCGTTTACGCGCTTTCAAAAAATTGTGCAATGTGAATGCAGCCTAACGCTTATGCCATTGAATCTAATTGACGTCGTTGTTGTCGCTTCAATTGTTATAGCGGCATATCAATTCAGGTAAGGAGCGAACCACGACATGTAATTAGTCTAGTGCTTACCACTCAGCAACTGGCGTCATTGTGCCATCAGGTTGATTTCCAACCACGTGATCAATAAAACGAAGCTTACCAGGTGGCCTAAGAAAGTGCGAACAAAATTATAGGACATTCCAAATGGCAAAAAAAACCTGACAACGAAAGAAAGTCATTGACAATGAAATTGTGTCCTCACTAAAGGCCGACCTCCACTTGCAGTAGCTGGTCGGCGATCAGCAAGTTTGTTTACGACGAAAGCTCTCTTGTTAGAGAGCATGAGCACTAGACAAACGTGCCAGTGGACGACCCAAACCACTACAGAGGAGGTCTGCCTTAGATAGCGCGTCGGAGCATAAATCTTCATTGATATTCAGGGCAAGATTAAACTTCATTTTAATGCTGTGTCGAATCGAACTATGTTAAATACGGCAGAAACTGGTGTGTCTAAAAATCTGAGTTAAACTTGATTTTTCCGTGCCGGATTGAAAATAAAATGGTTAAAATGGTCATTTTTCAAAATGCGCAATGGCAGTTGCTGATCACACGCTGAAACCACGGACCGTGTTATTGTCAACAGTGGCAGAAATACGATGCTTAAATTGAGCTGTGTTTTTACCGTTTTACACGACAGAGTTGGCGAATACCTGTCGTTTTATCTACTTTCAACGATAGGTGCTCTGAACACTTCACAATGCACCTATTTCCCAACGGTTAAGCTCCTGTTAAATTTGCTGTTTTCATTGGATAGTCATCAGAGTTTCATCAGACAACAGAAGTATTTGATACTATATTTAACCAAGTCATCATTAGGGACAAATCTTGACATCTTGAAATCCGGAAATCTTGCATAGCAAATCTTGAAATCCTGCATAGCCACGAATAGTTATCCCTCGATTCAAATACGACAATCCTTGAGGCAACTTGAAAGTAATATTCAGGCCTTAAAACGGTTTCAATAAGTTCCTACGTTTGTAGACTCTTCTCTCGCGTAGTTTGCTTTTTCGTACATTTACTTTTGTGATCTTTTGTCGTTGGAAATATTTGTAATTGATATTTGCTAACAAGGACAGATTTTGTAAGACAATAGCAGCAGTTGCTTTTTATTGACACCTAAATTTCAAAGAGATTTGCGATTGCAGACAAAGGAAATTCTCTCAAGCAGAAATTCAAAACAAACGAAGCCGCAAAGTTTCTCTGAGACCCAGGTAGCTATCTCGCTTGTTGTGCATTCCAGAAATGGTTTTTAAGAGCAAACATGAGCATATATTGAAAGAAGGAGGATATATCTAGATATCTACCACGGACATTTTACTTGTTTTGTATAGGAACCGATTTGGAGGCGATTCAATTCTCGTATTTTTTGGGTCCAATCAAAGCACTTACTCTCAGCTTCTGAACAGCAAAAATAAAATGCCCGCGGTAGATGTTTAGATATATCCTCCTTCTTTCAATATACGCTCATGTTAGCTCTTAAAAGCCATTTGTGGAGTGCACAACAAGCGAGATAGCTACCTGAGTTTCAGAGAAACTTTACGGCTTCGTTTGTTTTGAATTTCTGCTTGAGAGAATTTCCTTTGTCTGCAATCGCAAATCTCTTTGAATTTAGGTGTCAATAAAAGCAACTGCTGCTATTGTCTTACGAAATCTGTCCTTGTTATATTTGCTATTTGTGATATATTATTTGTTATATCTATATGTAATAGAAATTAATGTTAAATGTTATGGTCACAGAGTTGCTATGTATTTCCGTGCTCCTCGTGGCATCGTCTTGAAACCTATGTTTGTTTACTGTAAGATTTTATTCGAATATATATGAAGAAGAAATATTGACAGAATTAAACAAAAATGTAAGGTTTTTCCAAGTAAATCAAAACGATTTCAAGAAATCTGCAATGGAATAACCCCGGGGGAATAACTACTCACAGAGTGGCCAAAAGACAATCTTGCTCAACTGGCTTCTTGAATCCAGGCAAGAAGAGACCTTTGTATCCTTTGCGTTCAACAAATGTGTGAGTTGTGTCTCCATACTGAAGAAAAGGCAGCACATTTGTAAGTCATTGAGAAGACACCAGACATTGCCTATTCAAACAGACCTTAACTTAAAATTAGCAAACGGTTTATTCCTCGGAATAACTTCGATCAATGACAGATAATAATACAAAAAGTAAAAATATATGAGATCATTTATAGATTGAGTCCTACTTTGATTTCGCTCTTTTCAAAAAGAACTTTTTCAGTAGACGATAACAGTGGAATATGAAATTTTTGGATCTTTTAACACTGCTCTCAGTTAAGAGTAAGCAACGACTTTAAGATGTATCTGCTTCCCCCTCTGATGACGACAGAAAGCCGATTTTCAGAAATCCTCCCCTCCAGAAACTTTTTAATTGCTCTGGAACCAATTGGTCTGTCGAATTTCTGTAAAAAGTATGGTATAAAACATATTCATGGCAATCGAAAGACATATTCAACGAAATTGTTTGTTTTCACGGCTTCGGAGAAGGCTCATTTGAAAAGATCTTTTATTGGCTTCAGAAGGAGTTCATTTTCCATTCAGCTAATCTAAAGATTTTGATCAAACCTTTTTGACACGCACAATATTTGTTCACAGATACACATGCCACGTTTAAAGTCAAAAGCTTGGCCAATTTTGCCGCACTGAAACACTAAACTTTGGTATCCTACTCCATGATAAACACTAGAATAACTGGTCAGTCGAAGTCGACTATGGACTGATAGAAGCGAAAGAGTCAGTTGAGCACCTGCAAGCATGCATGAAACAAGTCAGCATTCTTTCGAATTCATTTTGGGACACCCTGTACTTGTCCAGCATTATCAACATTATATTTTTCAATTGGATAAGCCATCATTACAAACATTACCCACCGTCTTAACAGTCGCAAACATAACAGTACCATGTTCATCTGTTTCCTCCCATGGCTCGCGTACTCCAACAGCTCCACGTTCAACTGCTTTCTATATTTCAAAAAAATTTATAATTCAGCGTGAAAATGGGCAGGTGTTGCAACATGGGGCTTTGTAAGAGCTTCAAGAAGCCATGATTTTCTCTCCACAATGCAAGAAAACAGCAGCAGATACATTGCAAATCGAGGTATTTTACATACAGGGTGTCCCAGAAAATTTGTGCCCCGTTTGCCTGAAGACCATGACAAAGCAGCAAAAGGTCGTCACCATATTTTGGCATGATGTTGCTCGCAAGATGTTAAATTGAAGTTTGCTTCCATCCCCGTAAAAATCCGTTAAGAAATGATGGAGCTATGACGTTCAGAAGACCAAATTTCTCTGATGACTGAAACCAGCGGTCGGCCATTTTGTATAACTATTTTTGCAACGATAAGCAGCTTCATGGATGAGCTGAAACAGTAGCCTCCAATCTCATAGCTCTCGCGAAAGTTTCAATAATCATCAGAGACTTCAGCTATTTCTTACCCCACGATCCTTTATTGAATGTCAAAACGAAGACGAGGATCCCATGATAAAATAAACAATCGAAAGGCAATGACAAAAATATAGTCAAATTTTGTTTGCAGGTGTGGTGAGTGCAGCAATTATTTAGTTTATCTATCAGTTCAAAATGAGACAATACAGCTCCAAAAATCTTTTGCCCTTCTCGTTTCTTTTAGTTCATTGTCTTCGGTAGTAAATCAACAATTGCTTGTAACAAATGAAGGGAGAAATCTGAGTAGGGATACGCTAGGGATGGCGACAAATTAAATGTGAAATACATTTTTGTCGAAGCTTTTGATTTTTTATTACTTTGGGAATTCTGATCTTCACTTCACTTCACATCTTGCATTCTATCAAAGATCGTGGGGTAAAAATAGTCTAACTCTCTGATGATTATTGGAACTTTGATGAGAGCTATGACATTAAAGGCTGCTATTTCAGTTCATCCATGAAGCTGTTTATCTTTGCAAAATAGTAAGATAAAATGGCCGACCACTGGTTTCAGTCAACAGGCAGATTTGGTCTTCTGAAAGTCATAGCTCCATCATTTGTCGATGGATTTTCACGGGAACGGTGGCAAACTTTAATTGAACATCTGAAGAGCAACGTCATGGAAAAGGTTAATGATAATCTTTTGCTGTTTTCTCACAATCTTCAGGCAAACGGGGCACAATTTTTCTGGGACACCCTGTAGGCTCCAACACGAATTTTAATAAGGTTGAACAAATAGGAAGATTCTGTTATGATATTTCCAGAATGTTTCAAGATATTTCTAACATTCTCTGCAGCGTTTGTTGTTTCACATGAAAACCCTATAGGGGTGGGTGGGGGGTACTTGATACCTAAGACATTTGTCCAATGGGATGAGCCGCTTAGCACAGCATTGTTTTCACCTAATTTTTCTATAACAGGGTATCAAAATAAAGCAGTTTCTCTGGAGCCAATTATTAAAACATGTCAAATGGGGAAATTTTGTCCGATCGGTCTGTTATTTAGTCCAATTTTTATGTTGTGGAGTATACTTCTAACAAAATCTTGTCCAGAATCAGGTACCACTCGAAGGTACGAATTCTGGAGCCTGATAAAAAGATTTTTTTGTGGCACACCCTGTGCAAATTTAGAACAAGTACCCCCCATCCCCGGATAAAGTCGCACCTTGTAAAGATTAGCGCAGTCCTCAACCTCAAAAGCCACGTCTTTGGCGCCATCTCCATGCTTCACAAAATGCTTTCCCATCTCTATAAAAGACATTTGGATACAACATAGAATGGCACTGCACTGACTAATGCTACTGAGAATCAAGGATGTACCCAAGGGAAGCCCCGGAAGTGGTGGCTCTCCCTTTTTTACACAAGATTTTTTCAAACAAACCTTTGTTTCTACCACCAGACACCAAACATTACCTAAGTTACATGAAGGGGAACAACCATCAGCCCT